>OU744297.1:17702837-18915650 GCA_916610205.1 Griposia aprilina | reverse complement strand
CGACATTTACGCATACGTCGATATATACGTCACGGTCACTTCTTCAAATGCAAATGTAAGTTTCTTTTTAATGTGATAAAACTACAAATTAACGATTTTCGGACTTTTTCCTTTACTTGTGCTGAGACCTTGCTTCTTGCCGAATTTCATGATTCTAGGTAGGAAGTACTCAATAGGTTTTGATCTATTTGCGAGTATCAAAATAATTATGTCGCTTAAATGACTGCGGAATGTTTTTTTTTTTATTGCGTTTACTTAGAAGCTTGATTTTTTTCGAGTTCTAAGGGACCGTAGACATTCGTATTTAATATTCATTTCATCTTGATACCTCTACGCGGTCCTGAGAAAAAGGGTCTTGACAGGCAGACGGACAACAAAGTGACCTGTAACTCCTATAGGGCTTCCGTTTTTTCTTTTTGAGGTACGAAACCCTTAAAACGCACCCTACGTATTTTACTGTGTAGGTACATAAATAATAAAATAAATAACATAGGCGCAGGGGTACGAAAATATATTTTGTCGTATTAATCCGACTGGGGCAGACAATAGGTTAAATCTGGTAAGATTGTTTCATTGAATTTTAAGTATTTATTTTGGTGTTATTTTTAAATAACATGCATCATACATATTAGAATTAGATCTGCCAATATTGCTAGTACATAGATTACTTGTTTTATAAACTAGGATATAAATTGTTTGTAAAATATTATTGTTCTTAGTTTTTTAATGAATTCTCTTTAAACTAACTAGTGTATTTTACTTTATTAAATTGTTTGTAGACAATTACTATGTATTTTAACTAACTGTACATACGTTTTTATAAAATAAAACATTGTATATAAAGAGGATTTTATTCAAACAACAATTAACACCCAGATCTTTACCTCAAATATTACACAAATACAATTTTAGGAATGCTGCAAAAGTTTCTACAATATTTAATATATCAACAACTTTGAAAACTTTATTACTTATGTAAGTATTGCTAGAGATTGCATTTTAATTCAAAATATAAAATCACAAGGTATAAAAATATCATAATCTAGTTTTGCAATGGAATGAAATAGAAAAAAAAAGGATTTTGTTCTTACGCTCATTGCAGAATTTATTATTATAAAATGTTATTTAAATCATAAACTAACAAATAGATGAATTCAAAATATTGCAAAACCAAATACAATTCACCTATTTATAAACTTTTTTAAATAAATAAATTATCCACCAGTCTTGTACTTCTGTCGATTGAATAAATTAGTGAAATGTCATAAACATAATAAATAACTCATTAATTCCTAGTCATAATTGATTGATAAAAATATTATATTTTTAATAAGATCATCCTGATAGAATGGCACCATAAATAAGTAAATATTCAAATGGAATGAATTAACTTTGTCAATGAACTAAATTCATATGACAATTTTTTTTTTGGGATGTTTATTTTTCGACTTGCAGCACCAGTCCTGCTGCAGAGATGTTATCTCCAGCACCAGCAGTCAGCTGTGCTTCAGTGCATATAAGTACGGGAGCCACACATATATCAACATTCTCCCCGTCTACCTCTTCTTCCCAACAAGACACAGGTTTTGTGGGTTCGAAGAAGACCCTACTGGTATTATCATTATCTGTAGTTGTTGAGAAACTGTCATCAAGTAGCAGTTTACATTTATCTAAGGCAATATCTTGGCTGTTACACACATATCTGTGAGCTGTCAATGATGCCTTAGCAGCAGCAGCTTCAGTCCTCTTCCAGTCTGAGTTTTTGATGGTCATTATTGCTTGGTAGGCTAAAGTATGCACATGGATACGTGACAACTTTCTTTTGCTCTGATAGAGTTTGTTCTGGCGTCTTATCAATAAAAATGTTTTGCGCATTTGATCTAAGGCGGTTGCTATTCTTGGGTTGGAGTCAGCCACAATACTGACTTCACCATATTCAAGGACACTGTATAGATTTGTTAGTTCTTGTTCATTCATACCAACGGAGTCTACAAATGGCAGTATTTTGGTAGTGAGCTGTTTGAGGAGATCCAAGTCGACATAACTTGCCATTTCAAAATGGGCTAGTGTAGTTAGTGGTTGTGATAAGATTTGCTTCTTAACTAAGTCCAGTCTTTCAGCTCTTAAGTCTGTAAACAATAAAAGGATTACTTTTATCAGCTTGTAAACCAACTGCTATCCTATAAGTTGTAAGTTTTATTTAAATAAGCAAGTGTCATACTGGTGGCGATTCTCTTGTACACTGAACTAAACTATCACTAAAATTCCTTACTTTCGTCTTACAAGAGTCATAAAGCTATTGTGCAAAAAAATCTCTAAATTGAAAAATAATTTTAACCCAACTAAAATTGAATTTGACAATCGCGAGTCCAAGTGGTTTGCACTACCCCGTGATTTTTTATTAGAGCCGGAGGCGCGCATTCGGTGTAGGCTCGACGTATTTATATGGATTTTTAAAATTTTTGTATGGAAAATACGAAAAATGATTAACTACATGTTGAGTTTTAGGGGCTTATGTGTTTAATAAAGGGGTCGAAAATTTCATTATTTTTGCGAGAGAACACACCATTCGAGATATAAGCAAATAAAAGAATAAAAAGTTACAGTACTATTTTTGCACCTGAAGTCGAGGTGTCGCTGTGAATTTTAGTTCATGACAACTAATTTAATTCTACACCTTTTATAATCGCAACTAAAATAATGAGATTTAGTTAGACAATCAAAATTTTAGGTGAAAAACTTCAAATCACAGAATAGCAAAATTGCCATTTTCACTAAAATAATAACTCAGTGCCGTCTTAGTGCTTTCAAACTAAAATGTAGCTATGTGGTGTCACTTTAGTCTATTTCAGAAGGAGAAATCGTTGTTTGACAGGAATAAACTAAATTTTTGTGATTTTTAGTCTAGTTTAGAGGCTTTTGTTACAGGAGAATCGGCACCAATATTTAGAATTGATAAGTGACTGTGTTGTAGTTTAGTTAGCAACAAAATAATTATCTTGACTAACATTTCACATGCAACAAACTTTTTTAGGAAATTGTTAACACTGTCTATTACCAATTAACTCATAATTATACCTATTTACCTCTTTGTGAAACCTTGTAATTGGTTATATTCATGTTATGAACAATAATTAATACACTATTGTACACACGGCTACATATCATGCTGTACATTTCCAGTATAAGCTGACCTCGCATTGTATAGGATTTCCATACAGTGATATGTCAGCTTATACTGGAAATCTATACCTTGATATGTAGCTGTGTGTACATGCATAGTTAAACAAAATTATTAAAAAGAAATGTTAACCGTACCTACTCCATCTCCAACTTTAAAAGGATAATTGTCCATCATCTGAAGCCCACTAATGACTAGTAAGTTAGGACTGAACCCTGGTAAGTGTGCATCAAACTTCTCCAGTGAACTGAGCAGGGGATTGTTCTCATCATTATGTACTATGTATCTATTTGCTCGCGGTGCCTTCAGAGCACCAAACTTCTCATCGGCCTTATACTCAAGGATCATGTGAACATCGTCTCTGACTTCTTCATTTTCTTCTCCACCAACAATCTGGATATCTTTTGGAATGTATTTCTTCAGTTTCTTGCTCATTTTTGCTGCAAACAGCACTTTCCAGCCTTCTATGTAGAAACGCTTGGCCATTAGCGGAGCATTGCCTCCGATAGCCCATCTTGAGTCAGGCAGTTTTAAGGCTTGTTCTATTAAATCGTCGTACAGCTTTGCATTGGACACGAAGCGCCTGGAATTGTAATGGTAGGTATGTTATCGTTAAATTTTTATACAAAAATGTTCTGAGTTAGAAGGTCAACAAAAGTTACATTTTTAAAACAAAATTAACCTAATGTAGATTACAATAAGGACTAAATTATCATTAAACTAATGTACTTCTTTGTAATTCTTATCAGCGTTAACTATTCTATATGTTAAACATACTTGTAATGGTCATTAACATTTCAGATAACTTACTCGGCAGCAGCGCCATGTTTGAAGAAATACGCGAAACTTTTGAGGAACTCCTCCTTGCTCGAGATCTCATTGAAATGTTCAGGGCTTCCTTTTAGGTCTTTGTAGTCCAATAGTGAAGTTGCGTTCACGAAAAGATCATGACACGCGCCATAGCCAAGTGCGACTTTCGGCTGTTGTTTTCCCGCACCAACCTTGTTCTCACTCTCCAAAAACAGCAAATGCTCCTTCACAGGAGACAGTCTCACGTCCCCAATATCATTCTTGCGGTAATAAACAGCGTACAACACGAAACAGAATGATAATATCGAACCGAACTTCACTGGAACGCCAACCATCGTTCTAATATATTATATATATGTATGTAACTTACTGATTGGAATGCATAAGTGATTAGGTTTTTATTAGATTCACGTCACCTCATTGTTTTATTACAGGCATTTATGTATTTTAATTTAGTAGCTGGTAATCAATGTAGTTCGGCTAAAAAGGTGACGTCGAATGACAGAAGAAATGGCAACAGTGTTGCCAGACGACCGTCTCGCGTTTTCCCCAAACCTTCCCCAAAATCCCCCCAAAATTTAGGTTTTGAAGAAAAAATCCCCCACAAATGGTAAAATATTAATTTAGGAATGAAATACAATTTTATAATATTTCAGCAACAGTTTACTCCTCAAACTTTCCCCAAAATCCCCCCAAAATTTAGGTTTTGAAGAAAAAATCCCCCACAAATGGTAAAATATTAATTTAGGAATGAAATACAATTTTATAATATTTCAGCAACAGTTTACTCCTCAAACTTTCCCCAAAATCCCCCCAAAATTCAGGTTTTCAAGAAAAAAACCCCCAAAAATGGCTAAGTATTTATTTATTTATGAAATACAATTTATACATTTCAGCAATAGCTTCCATTACTGTGTATTTTTATTAAAGCTTTCAAATATTTATTTATGAAATACAATTTCTTACTATTTCAGCAATAGCTTCCATTACTGTGTATTTTTGTTAAATCTTTTAGAATATTTATTTATTTAATTGGATGCCTGAAAATTTTAATAACTTGTGTTGGTAATATTTTCTTTTGTGTCATGGATCAAAATCATAAATTAGAAACAGCCGGAAGCTGTAAACGTAATTGATAACGCCGCGCAAAATGTCTTTTGAAACTACCGATTTAATCATCACGGCTAGCCACGGCATTTCCCGGACTACAGTTTTGGAAATAAAAATCCCCGATTCCCTCCAAACCCAAATTTTTCCCTCCAAATATCCCCCCAAAAATATTGTCCCCCCATAACTATAAAATACCCCCAAATTTGGGGGGATTCCCCCAGTCTGGCATCACTGAATGGCAAACTGAAACTGACTCTAATGACAGTGTTGCCACCTTACTTTTTGAAGAGGGGCTACTTACGTAGCTGAATTGGGTTACAATTACTGTTTTTATCAGGATGTAAAAAAAGGCTAGAAAGGGCTTAAGAAAACCAAAAAGAAAATCACAAAAAACATAACATTCCGTTTTGGGGCAGTCGTGTAAAAATACTTATATTTTAGGTAAGCACTTGATTAAAAATCAAAATCATCCTCTGAAGAATCTGTTTCTTCAATACTTGTAGCTGCAGCTGTGAAAGTACGGGTTGCGGTTAATTGCGGATGTTAATTCCTAATTTGAAGGGATATTTAGTATTGAATCCACTCTTTTGTAATAAATCATGAGGTAACTCTGGTGAGAGCAACAGGTTTGTTTATGGCTTATTTATGGCTTTTGTAGACAGGATTTTAATTCAGATTTGTTACAGTTGTAATGGCAATCATGTCATATGGTCTAAATAGGTTTTTATTTTTATAAAGATTCTTCTATATTTTGTGAATGTGAGAACGTTGTAGGCCTAACTTGTAGACTGTAGATTTGTAGACCTTATTATATTTTGTTGAGTACCTGTTACTTTACAGGCCTTCACTGTCCTCCCATATCTATCAACATTGTAATTGGAAACATTGTAAAAGCCCCTTATTTTTAAAAGAGTAACCGTGGTGTTTCTTGGCGGCTCTTCTCCATAGGAAACAACCAATTGGAACCGTGCACCTAGCTTCTGACGTTTCATAAGTGCCCATGTTGGTTTATGTGAAATAATATATAATAAGTTCCACATAAGCATTTGATTGTGGTAAAGATAAAATTATTTGAATAAAATTGTATCAATTAGAGCTAGATTGCCCTTTTCGGGCTAAAGGAATGAATAATGGGTTAGCCAGTATAGCCCGAAAAGGGCTAAGGTGGCTACACTGTTAATGACATTCATTGACTTGAACGAAATGACGGGCAGGCAGCCGGAGAAAAGAAATAGATGGCGTTGCAATCCGTTTTTGATTCGTTTGTTGTATTAACCGAGTAGGAGAATAAGAAGTTCTCAATAAAATTCGTCTGTATTTTTTTTTGTTTCATACTAAGCATCCTATATTATATTGTTTTTGATACTAACATCGGATAAAATAACCAAATATGTTTAGAAGCTGTAGGTATACATAGGTACTGTGGTGTTGCTACGTGTATTTAATAATTAACGCAGTACTCCTTAGAACGTAAATATATTTTATCAAGGAATTATACACTGGCGGGCCCTAGCTCTGCCGGTCTACCTATTAAACAATCTACCATCACTTTTTCTATACTTAAATCTTATTTTAAACTCGCTTGACTGTTCGAGGCAAACCAACGATAATATATGTCCAGCCAGTCAACATAAGGTTGACACATGCAGACAACCTCTACATGAGCTACGCCCACCCTTAAATAAAAGGATCGACGCAGTCGTGTTTTCAAACAAGACTTTTATTTACCACCTCGAACAATCAGACACTTCCTGCCTATACCTATAAGAATAATTACCTAACGCCAGAAATATATTATACAATATGAAGTCCAACTCTTACAAGAGAAGGCTTAAGGACAGGACGAACGATTTGCGTATCTGACTAAGATATGTGTCAGGTAAGAAAAACATTACTATATGTTACCACATACATGAATAAATTAACATTCGCCATGCTTAAACCTCGTCGCGCCAAAACTGGCAAAAAGATGCGACGTGGCTTCCTAAAAACAAATAAATTGAAGTGACAAATTCACAACAACCCTGAAGGAGTTTAATGAAAAGAATGAAACTTAACATCGTAAACTTCGACCCCATCGGACGGTATGAGTCGGAGGGAGAAAAGGCTAAGAAGTCGGAGCTCATCAACAAACCTTTTTCAAGCACATACTCCAGAGGAAAAATCTCAAGACCCTATTCGATCTCACCATTTCGAACTCTATTAAGCATCAGCCAGTACTGATTGAACTGTGGGTTCTCAACAACATTAAGTTTAACCATTGATGTTCACTCAACATCCTTTGCAAGAGCTACGCTCCTTTAGCAAAGTTGGTTACAACTCAGAGAGTATTCAATCCAAATTCGAACTGATGGTGTCAACACAACACCCTTTGCAAGAGCTATGCTCCGTAAGCAAAGTTGGTTCGAGTTTAGACTCTCCAGGTATTTAATAATTAACGCAGTACTCCTTAGAACGTAAATATATTTTATCAAGGAATTATACACTGGCGGGCCCTAGCTCTGCCGGTCTACCTATTAAACAATCTACCATCACTTTTTCTATAAATCTTATTTTAAACTCGCTTGACTGTTCGAGGCAAACCAACGATAATATATGTCCAGCCAGTCAACATAAGGTTGACACATGCAGACAACCTCTACAGTACTTAAAAATACAAACATAGAAACGGTGCCACACCATGCACATTTTAAAACGCGTGTTACAGTACTGGAACGCGGTAAAATAACACTACGACTATTTCCCAAGTGGTAGGCCGAGGTGTTCCTTGTGGGTTTACCTATCTATAGTACCTAGAATCTTACATCTACAGTTGACCAATTATTTTTAAGACTCATGTGATAGGCAGGGCCATTGTACACGCCACGGTTTCTTTAGGGTACGGCGCGCTAGCCCACAGAACATTTGTACCCGAGCCGCACCGTAGAATAATCGTGTGAGCTTGTATAAGACACGGCAAGCCGCCGTACGACGCATACGGCGAGCGACGACGGCGCGGCGGCGGCGCCTTGCCGCAGTACCGCCCATAGATAATATATGTACACTTTAGCTCCGTATATATGAAATTGATGTTTTATAGAACTGGCCACTTTGATCTCAAAAAGCCGGCGTTTGGTTTATAATTCCAAATTCAATTTTATTTCAATTTAAAGCGTGTCTATTTGTGTTTCGAATGTAATAATTCATTTGTTTTCGCGCCATTTAATTTTGCTTTGACATCGTTCTGTGCTCAATATGGAAAACATAAAATATCGCATTATTTTCGAATACGAATTCCATCGTGGCACTAGCGCTGCAGAAACAGCTTGAAGGATTAATAATGTGAAGCCATTGTAAAAGAAAACACAGTAGGTACGTTTTTGGTTCCAACGCTTTCTTTCTGGAAATTTTGACCTCCAGAAAAAACCTCGTGGACGGCCGGAGACCCTAGTTGGCAATGAGGAATTGAAAGTGATCGTGGAAGCGGATCCATCTCAAACTACGTCAGAGTTAGCTGCAGGCTTCGGTGTGAGTGATAAAACCATTTTGAATCATTTGAAACAAATTGGAAAAGTGAAAAAGCTTGAAAAATGGGTACCGCATGAACTAAGTGAAGCAAACCAACAAACACGAGTCGACTGCTGCGTCACGTTACTCAACCTTCACAATAACGAGGGCATTTTGAATCGTATCATTACTTGTGATGAAAAATGGATCCTATACGATAATCGGAAACGCTCATCACAGTGGTTAAATCCAGGAGAACCGGCTAAATCATGCCCCAAGCGAAAGTTGACTCAAAAAAAGGTACTAGTTAGTGTCTGGTGGACCAGCGTTGGTGTCATCCACTACAGCTTCCTAAGATCTGGTCAGACGATTACGGAAGATCTGTATTAACCATGATGGAAAAGCTAGCCGTTAAACAGCCGAGATTGGTCAACTGCTCTAGCCCACTACTGCTTCAGGACAACGCTAGACCACACACTGCACAACAGACGGTGGCGAAACTAGAGGAGCTAGGATTGGAATGTCTCCGTCACCCACCATACTCCCTCCCCGGACCTTGCTCCAACCGATTACCACTTTTTTCGGAATTTGCATAATTTCTTAATTGGAAAAAAATTCAATTCACATGAGGCAGTCCAAAACACCTTCAAAGATTTTGTTATTTCTCACTCCCGCAATTTTTTCAGCAAAGGAATCAATGAACTCCCTATAAAATGGCAAAAGTGCATAGATCACAACGGTACCTACTTTAATTAATTAAATAAAAAAAATGTAAAATATAAATGTTTTGCTTTTCCATATTAAACATCAACTTCATATGTAAGGACCTAATATACCTACTAGTGCCGCCGTATCTGGTAACAAGCTTCTAAAGTGATCCTTATGATTATGATACTATACTTAGGACCGTGCCCAGACACGGCGAATCAACCGTAGTTTTTTACGCCAAGAAAAACGTATATGTACAACGGGCCTTAGTCTTAGGGTGCGAGCCTATTGCCATAATTATTTGCCACTAATCTCAGTACCGGTTTTAGCACTACCGATTACCGATGTTCTGGGTTGGGCGAGATTTCTGCGGCGCCCTTCACTACTCTTGGAGAGTAGAGCTGTGAATATTTTAAGCTTTTGTTCCTGTGCATTGATACATTACTAGTGGCTTTATGAGTTGTAGACCTCGCTAGTCTGTTTATGCATAGCTTAGAATTGAATAAATGAACACTGCTCAGGCGCTCACCTTAAAATAAACCTTAAAACACAAAAGCGCGCACGAAGAGCGCGAAATTGCTGAAATATGTTTTTTTCAACGTTTTTAACCCCCATAACTCCGTACTCCCATATCATATAAATATTTTTTTATTGTATTTGTTGGTATATTGCCGTGGCTAGCTGACGTAGGCCAAATATAATAATTTAAGTTAATGTTCTGTGTCTCGTAATTCGATTTCCGGGTCGGGCAAAGTGTTATTGGGTTTATCCATCTGGAATTTCTCAGTAGCAGCCCGGAATCTGGATTTGTGCCCGGTTGATGGCTCTGGGCTCGCCTCCTATTACATGGGACTTAAACATAACTGGCGAAATGTGGGTGTACTATAGATACACCTCTGCCTAAACCTTCGGGGATTACAGGCGTGATGTTATGTGTTATGTGTACCTACCTACTATTGTATAGAATCAAGTTTTTTTCTAACTGAACAGACAGCTGTGAAGCTGGGAAGTTCGTTGCGCCACTTCTCTCCAGCTGAGGCACTAGGAAGGGGTGAAGGGCGGGGGTTTTGGGGGTCTGTCTTATGCAATATTGACGTTCGAAAAGTGCTGATTCTCAGCCTAATTTGAATAAATGAATTTTTATTTTCGACCAGTTTTTACATAGATCTGGTAAAATCCGTATTTTTAGCAAATAAATTATTCATAATCTACAGTTCAATCGGAGATAAGTACTTTGTTACGTTATGCAAAGATATTAAGCAAAATTTTTAGACCCCTCCTCGACTAAGTTAGATTTTCTTTTCAATGTTCATCATAAACAAATAGGACTAATAGGAGCTACTTTGTCGACTCATGCAGAAAAGTTTGAGAATTGAGTCTGCAAGATAGAGCAAAGCGAGGTTGAAAATATTAGCACCCCGCCATTCGCCATGGAAAGCTTAGGTTTTTTTTTGACCATTCATATAGGCTGCAGAAAAGGATGCAAGAGCGAGTGAAATGAGTTTAAAATTTTTAGCACCCCGCCTCGGCTAGGTTTTCTAAGGCCAATTCATATAAAAGTAAAAGTAGGTAATTTTGTCGACTTGTGCAAAAAGTTAGAGAAATATGAGAATTTATGGTGCGAGTACATGAAGGAAGTCTGTAATCTATAGGCACTAAAACTGAAGGGGCGCACCTTCATAGCTACCCTATCGCTGGTACTGCTGAAACACCTAATCAATAAAAACAAAAACAAAAAAGCGGAAACGGAATGGAAAAACCGCATCTTTGTCGTTGTGTAAAACTCTAGACATAGTAAACAAGTACCCATCCATTTTGGTAACTCCGGCCAGTACGAACATTCCCTTTCTTTTTATGTACTTACATAGGATGGCTGAAAAAGGCTTACCTACGTCTTGTTATGTCCAGCAAATAATTTAATTATATCAACAATCTATTTGTTCATAGAGACATCGGAAGCGTAAATAAAGTCTCCAATTTTTTCGAGAAGCGAAGACTGACAGCTTAAATTGGAAAACCTCGTTCGCGTTCACTCACAAGCATTGTTGAAGACCGGCAAAATACTTCCTGCAAACAAATCACCGCCGATGGAAACCGCGATAAGGTTAACTTCACGCGTAACTCCCGAAGAAGTTCGCGAGTCCGGGCGACCGTAACATCAATATTGTTTTAACATTTGGCTATCTACATTCGGTATGTAAGTAGGTACCTACTTCATTAAGGAGTACGCGATCCAAGGAGTCCGATATCTCGCAAATGTTTTCGAAAGCCAAAAAACGCGCCGTATAAGGCACAACCAGTCGTCCGCTCTCCTAAAATGGAAGCATGTATGATGTTAAGAGCTTTAGGCGTAAATTGTCTGTGTCACGGTGTATCGTAATTAATTTTAACAAAGTTCAAGTCTTGCAATTTATTTTTATCTGCTGTATACCTACTTGACCTTTTGGCCTACCTACTTTTCCAAGTTTGTCGTTGTAACTGGGTGAAATTAAAATTCGAATAAATATTTAAAGGCTCCTGCGTGCAATGCTATTGCAGGATTATACCGTGACCATTGCTTCATTCCAGTTACATACCTACCTATACGTACGTTAACATCACGTTTGTCCCCAGTGGGGGATGGCAGAGATGAGAGAAACTATGGAAACGTTCAAGAATAAAACGTCTTGAAAACTAAATTACATTGATTAATGTCGAAACGCAACTTCAAAATAGCTGTGAAATGCCTAAGTTAATGAGTGATTGATTATTATGATTAACGATTCGTTTAAAGCGCCTTGTAGAAACGTTACCACAAAGTCTACTATCAGCGGTAAATTATAGGCTCTGATTCTGATAACTCAGTTTTTCTGATGCACAAACGCACTTGTCTTATAGGAAATAGAAACAAGCAGATTAAACAATATTCCGGACCAATTACAACAAGAAGAGCTAGCATCAGTGATCCAACTTCTCTAATAGCATATTGAATAAGTTGACCATCAAAAAAAAGCTCCTGCAACTGCAACTGCGTTTTAAACAAATAATTACTAAAAAGGCAAGATTTTATCGTTATTCCGTTTAATTTTAACATCTTATAACAACAATAGACACTTTACAGCAACCATAAAGAGAGATAAATATTTTTTAAGGCACATTTCGAGCTGAAAAAGTATAAAGGCGTCCAAATAAGGAACAGTCACGTATTGTCGCCAAAATAACGTGGAGATGAAATCTGTGTATGGTGACTGCCCAAGATATAAAAGACTAGACTGTACATTAAATGTATGTTGTAACTGTCTGGCGCCGGACGTGGTGGTGGTGCTGCACTGCGACCATTCTAAGTTGGAATTTTGCCAATTTTATTTCAGTAACGGTAAAGGACGGCTGCCTTATTTAGATATACAATGACATGAGTATTTACTTGAAAAGTTTTATTTATTTTAATTATTGTGAATGTGAGGACTATGTCGGTTATTGTTTTTTTTTTCTCAGTTAATTTTAATCATGATCTGGCTACCTAAATGTCCTTTCTTTGGTATTGTTCGTCGAATCGTTGAGCTCCTTAAGTCCTGACTTCCTGAGTTGAGCTGCACGATTACTGACAAATGCGTGCACTGACTGGACAGGTCCACTCAATCTGTGTGGTTCTTTCCTCAAAAGACCATTTCAGATACCAATCTCCATGGTCTTCACATGATCTGACCTAGATTATGTTTGGACTTTAAAAGAGACTGTGACCTATGAGTTTGTTTCGGCCTTTCTTCTCAGAGTAGTCAGATAGGAAAACGCCGACCTCATCTAGTTAAAAAAATATGATTGACGTGTAAAAGTGTTTGTACAAACCTACTTACAGAAATAATTTATCATTTATTCTTGCACTGGAGAGGTAGGCTTGCGTATGTGGAAAAGTAGGTAAAGGCATTTTCCCAATGGTGGAGTTCTTGCATCTCATCAAGATTAAACAAAACGGTCTTAGTACCTCGAGAAGCAATACGGTCTTCTCAGAGTTGTCAGCAACAGCAGAGATCACTAAGCTTGTCACTGCTTCTCGAAATATGTTTTTTTTTCCTGCACGGTAATCGGCGCAGGAAAAAATCAATATCAATTCGTTTTTCAAACTTTTGAATTAAACTTATGAAAATGTGTAATGTTCTCAGCATACGTGTACGTAGGAGGCTCGGCACACTCGGCAGTATCAGGTCGTATGATTCATGCCTCTGAGGTCAGGAGTACCAGTTCGAGAGAAATGAATGACTCGACGTCGTATTTCAAGCTATTACGACTCACTGTTATATGAACAGTATTATTTCAATTTTATGTTTTATATGTAATCTATAAATAGAAAATGTGAGTAAGTTAAAAGCACGACTTTGGCCGACTTCTAATACTTAGTAAATAATTAGGTATAGTAAATGTGAGTGATCAAAAAATGTACTGCACTTCAAGGATCTTTTGGCGCCTAAATGACATTGACAGAGGGCGTTGTTGGTAATCATTTGTCACATTCAGAAATTCTATTGGCAAAACAAGGTGGCGGCGCTAGTTCCGATTTTGGTCACGCGGCCAAAGAACCTTGTGTCGTTGTAGAGCAAGTTGCCGGCAAGTTGGCAACTGGCGCCACTAATGCGTCCACGAAGTATTGTATTTACTTCGTGATAGCAACATAATTCATGTTTTCCTAGTATTTTTATGATTAATATTTTACATGGTTTTCCTTTGAAGTTAATAAAACTTATATTTAATAAATTTTTAATAAGATGTTTCATACCTACATGGGTGCGGTTTCTAGCTGGTTACAGTAGAGCGGGACGGTACTATTAAAGACAAAAAGTGACTGCCAAATCTATCTAAATTCCACCACGATACATACTTACACCTACTTTAAATTTAAATTCCAGAAGGCCATTTTTTAATTCTTGGGGGGAAACTTTCAAAGGCGCTCGGGCTTCGGGGATACGACATAAGATCTGGGATTCAGATCCAGAAGCGCTTTATATCGGCTAATTGGGCTACGGATCTTAGTTAGGAATTCGGAACTTAAGTAAGAGATGCAAGATGCAAGTAACAATGTGGACTGAACATGCAGTTCTCGTATTATGCTTACTCCTTTAAACACGTAATATATTGTTTTATAGGATGGCAGGGACATCGAAGCACACCTGTTACCATGGAGTATATGATTCTGGACGCTGAAGTGATTCGTCGGTTAATAAAAAAAAAAATGCTGTTCCATACATTTTGACCGCGTATGTATTGCAGTTTTGTAGAAAACAGCAGATCTTTAGTATTGCATTAAAAAAAAAAATTGTCAGCAGGTTTCGCGTCATTAGTGCGATCGGTGCAGTTCAGACTGAGGTTCAGACTCACCAATTTTCGAAAAATGTTGGTTGGACGTTTGTCATGTTCAAAATATTTTTCATCCCCCCATCTCGGAAAGAGTATTTTTGCCTGAGTATTTTATATCTGAGTGCAAAAGCCGTTTTTATCCGCTAGAGGATAAAGTAAATTGAATTTAGAACATCGTGTGCACTAAGTTTGTGAATTCAAAACATCATTAAACCTATTTACTTCTACCTACATGGTGCCGAATTTATCATACAACCTTTTTTAATTTGTTAAAAACTCAGACTCGGAACCTTCTTGGTGTACCTACTTTTTTTTAATTTCCTTTGCGCGTGCCATTTTCTTTTCACGTCATATTGTTAAAACCATAGGTAAAAACAAGAAACTTGAAAACAAGTGAAAAACCTAAAATTAGTAATTCTAGCGACGAGGAAGTTTATTTGACGCCAACAGAACTTACTGAAACTGTTAACAATGCAAAGATGAGCTTTCTCACTCAACAATCACGCGAGAAGTATTTGAAACAGTACGATATGTTTAACACGTGGCGACTAGCTAAAGGAGCCAAAACTTTCTCAGAAAACGTTTTGCTGATATTTTATTGAATTATTCGAGACCATGAAATCAAGCACTCTATGGAGTACGTATTCAATGCTAAAAGCAACAATAAAGATGAAAAAAGACATACATATCGAAATCTATCACCTATTAATGGCATTTTTAAAAACAGCCTCATCTGGTATCAACCAAAAAAATCGAAGGTTTTCACAGCATCTGAAATTGAAAAGTTTCTTAGCGAAGCACCTGATTCCGTATATTTGGCGGCAAAAGTAAGTCAGCTGCACATTCAGTATCGACTTAAGTATATTAATCAACTACTTAACATAATCTAATACGTACCTACTTAGTAGACGTTGATAGGCATAACTATGCATTCATATCAATTTTATTAATTTATCTTCTACAAAACTCTTTACGTTACAGGTTGTTCTTATTATTGGTATAAACGGAGCATGTCGAACTAATGAACTAACACAACTTAATATCAAAAACATTGCGAAACATTCAGATGACTTACTATTAATTAATTTACTTAATACAAAGACAAAAAACAGACCGCAACTTCGTCATTCGCCAGGAATACGTAACAATTGTTGAGAAATATCAAGCCTTTCGCCCGCCTAACACTCCAATCAATCGATTTTTTCTACAATATCGCAACGGAATGTGTGTCAGACAACTTAGGGGTGCTAATAAAATTGTCAGTATCCCACGCGAAATAAAAAATTCTTGAACTTCCAGAACCCTTGTTGTACACGGGTCATTGTTTCCGACGAACTTCAGCCACACTTTTGGCCGATTCTGGAGCTGATCTTCTGTCTCTTAAGCGCCATGGAGGCTGGAAGTCCAATGCGGTTGTAGATGGATACAAAGGATTCCATCTAAAATAAGTCTAAAATATGCAAAGGCATCACAGGAGCCATTACACTGAAAGAGCCTCAGTCGGATCCTTCGACTGGCCTTCTACATCAAAAATGCGCCGTTACGAAACACCTAACCATCGCCCTCTCTCGCCAACATTTACGCCAAGGGAATCCGATGAATCGGTACAACTATTAAGGATGACAGATAGTTTACCGAAAAACAGTACATAAGTCCCTAACACCAACATTACAGTACCTAACAAAAATCAAAAATATTACACTCAACTTAAGTAACTGTAGCAACGTTACTTTCTATTTTTCTTAATTATACCTAAGTATTATTTGAAATAATCTAAAGATTATTCTGTAATACTTACCTATCAAAATAAATATTAATACCTAAACTGAAATAAAAGTATCTTGTGATTGTAAATGCTTTTTTTGCATTTAGTCATTTCCTCGCTGAGGTGGGATTAAAAGTTACGTGTTGCACTCGAATGCAAAGATTTATCACCTCGTGCTCTTTTAATTCCCTCGCTAACACCTCAGGATTCTAATTTCAGAATACTTCGCTTGCTCGGTCATCAAAATTGAGTACGCGATTAAAAAGCACTTTGCACTCTTGTATAACAGATAACTATTAATGACATTACATAGCATCTCTCGTTAAGGTGTTCAGTAATTAAGAGGCACAATCTTAAAAGTCAATCAAGGCACGTTTATCGTTATCCATTCCATAACATTAGGACACCTACGAACTACGTTAGGAGTTAAGAACAGCTATTAAATCAAATGTATCCGGAGAAGTACCTAAGTATAATTATCTATGTACCTACCTGAGTATCTACCAGAATTACTCGTCGGCAATCTCACTGGTTTAACACGGGTGACATCTTTATTTCTGCTTTCTTTATGAGTTTAGTATCTTCAATCTTCATATTGAATGTCCAGTACTAGCCACTGTTTGCCAATAATGTCCGCAGGCATACACAGTTCTATGAATCGGATAATAGGAAGGACCCTTCGCCAATGCTAGGTCCTGCTGGATCTGCCAGCTTTCAATCTTAGGATATTAAGTTCGTTATCAGAAACTTGCTGGAAGTAGAGACAGATCCCGTTTTCGCGCGATTGTAAAGAGCTAGAATTTACCTCTTTTCTACTCCTATCTCCTAGGACAGGGGTCGGCCACCGGCGGCTCGCGAGACACATGCGGCTCTTAAAATGCGAAGCTGCGGCTCTTTAGTTCCATATGCAAATACGACTAATTAAAAAAAAAAACTTTGGAAATCGTTCTGAATCGATTAACGAGGATTAGGCACCATTTCTATCTCTCAGCCACTATGAACAAATAGTTTTTTTTTTATCAAAAACTTTATTTATGCAAATACTATTTATTGTTGGCAAGAAAAAACATTGTGGCTCTTTCAAAACTTTAAAAAATTGTAAAAAATTAATTTTTGACTCTTCCGACTCAAAAGGTTGCCGACCCTTGTCCTAGGACGTTACTCTCCATCCAGTTAGATTAAGGGTTTGTAATAGTTCAGCTGAAATTCATATTTCACCCCCACTTCCCCGCGCCTTGTATCTTTCTATCCCACTCGCACTGTCAAACTGATTCAGTTAGGGTGAACTGAACTATTGTTGGAAGGATGCCAGAAATAAAATGATTAAACTTATCATTTATTTATTACATTAGTATAAAAATTTGCTTTTACATTGTATGTACAGTGTATATAAAAGTATAGCCTTTTAAATGGGCAGGTAAATAATAAGTATAACAAAAAACTTGAGAGGTGTCAAGGGACACCCGGATGGAACGAAGTTCTAAAAAAAAAAAACAAAAAAAAAGTTGTTGTTGTTGTTTGATTGTTGTTTGTTGTTGTTGGTTGTTGTTATTGTTGGGGTTGTTGTTGTTGGGATTGTTGTTGTTGTTGTTGTTGTTCAATGCGAAATAGAAATGAAAATATCTGGCTTGCTTTCTATAAGAGAGAGAGAGAGAGAGAGACAGACAGAGAAACATGCGACGCCGCACAGCTTACAATAGCTTACTATAGCAAAAAGTGTCGTGACAACTTTTCGTAAGAATTTTTTCCGTCTAGCCCCCTTTCACAACGCGCGATAAGGAACTTCGTTCCAAAAAAAAACATGGGAGGCCTTCATCTTTTGTATAGAAACAACGACAAAATTAAATGGCGATAGATGGATGGATGGGATGGATTTGTGGCCAGCGCCGACGTCTATACCGCCACAAGCGAACTACGCAAGACATGTGACTGACGTCAAAATCCTACATCACGGAAGCAAAATTTACTGCGAAATCTGCAATATAACGGATTAATTTTCAATGACCAATCAAAGAAAATTGCTCTGCCGCCATACATTGTCATCCTAAAACAGCGACAGCCAAATAAAATTACTTGTCTTTTTGCTGTTTTTTTTGGCAAAAATAGGCCAGCCCTCTGGTCACGTGAAGAGTCAACCTCGACCGAGTCGACCGAGTCGATTTCTCGAAAAACTAAGTGGGCACTCGGACCGCATGGCCCTAGGTTTTAGCCCAATACGGCTGGAACATATAAGTCCCAATAAGATTGGAGTATTTGCGCCGTTTGAGGTTTTACGCACCTGCAGTACCCGCTCCAGCACAGCCCGCCGTGCTAGGAAGATGGGATGGCGCAAGGTAGTCAACACAACATGTTAATGAAATGAAATTGAATTGTATTTTTATTTTTAATAATAATTTAAAACCAAATTTTTAAATTATTATTGGACAATGATGCCACGGAGCAGCTACTGATTGTTCCCTCATAATGTTTAATAATTTTGTGTTTTAGACGGTAACAAACCCTACACACTCAGACTCACACAATCATTCTACCTCTCCTTACACTTCACATGCACACTACACATACATTACACTATACCTACTACTACTACTATCCTGTGCGAGTCTCAATAAATACTTTTTCTTTCTTTCTTTCTATACCTACTTTTTATTAATTCATTTTTTTTTCTGTCTAGTTAATTTAAACATGTCTGTTTTTATTTTCCCTTCATCGATATTTAATTTGTCTATAGTTTTAAAATTTACCACTGCAATGTTAATTATATTTAATTCGGGGTGATAGCCTGGTGATCCGTCACACAGGGTATCCTGGTATGGACGCCAGTCTCTCACAAAGGATCATATTATGTGTATTGTTTTCGAAACGCTTGTCTCTATGTTTATACATATGTGAACCTTTGTGAAGAGAGAAAATAAAGATATATTATTATTTTATTTTTATGTAAGTAACATATCTCGGGATCATGGGGTCCCGGACCTTTGGAGGGGCTGAGGCCAACTCGCAGAGGCCCCTTAGAAAATTTTAAATGGAATGGGGCACCTACCAACGATTATCCCTGTATGCACTGTGCAAGTACACCCAAGGACAACCCCCGGTTGGTGTCGGACTATTGCAGGATATGGAAACAAAGATATTGGACTATTGATTTGGGTAGCTTAAGTGGACTGGTTATCTAGCACTATAGAAAGACTATGGCCCCTGCCTGACCAATATTTTATATAAAATACAAAGATAAAATGGCAGGGGGTGACTTGCACACTCAATAATGGGCCCTCGAAAACGGTCGCTAGCACATAGTGTCGTAGCGACAAGGGGGTAACGTGTCCTGAGGTGCTTATGAGGAGTGGAGAGGTATCCCACGGTTATCAGGACATTCCCGAAAGTACGGTCAAGATCCTTACTAGCATCTTACTGGAATACTTCCTTCCTCCGAGCACGTTTACTCTTGCGAATCTCCACTCAAGCCGGCTAATAAAGGCAAGAAAGAGGTGGGAGCTCTTTTCCTCGTCATTGTTCACTCCAGCCGGCCGATAAAGGCAAGCCAGAGGTGAGGAACAAGACTATTATTATTATGTCGTTTATTTATTTACATTCTTATTTATAAATATTTTTATAAAAACATTTAAAAATATAAAAAATAGTTGTCCGCCGGTATCGGGAGCAGGGTCCAAGCTACCGGTGGTTAGGGCTCCAGAGACAGGAACCTCCTCACGATGCGAGCCGAATAGAGGAGTAACACATAACATAACATAAAATTACGCCTGTATTCCCCGAAGGGTTAGGCAGAGGTGTACACCACCATATAGTACACCCCCATTTCGCTAGTTATGTTGAAGTCCCATGTAATAGGGGGCGAGCCTATTGCCATCAACCGGGCACAAATCCAGACTCCGGGCACTTCTAGATGACCGAGAAATTTCAGATGGAAAAACCCAATAACACTTTGCCCGACCCGGGAATCGAACCCAGGACGTCGTGCTCAGCAGTAGCGCTTGCGACCACTAGATCAACGAGGCAGTACTGCCTTCTGAATCAGGCCCTTGACTCAAACGCCTAACGACAGATGTTGATCAAGGCTTTCGGCTATCAGGCCATTGGCCGATACGACAATCGGCACGATGACAGCTGAGCCTAAATTCCACATGTCAACGACCTCGTGTGCTAAGTCGAGATATTTAATTTGTGTCTCTTTCTCAGCTTTCACGAAGTTCTCGCTATGTGGAATGGTAATATCGATCTATCACCACTACATCAGGCTTATTGGCGACAATAGTCCTGTCAGGAATGATAGACGAATCCCAGTACAACGTAATATGGTATTTTTTTTTTCATTTCAAAGCAAGTTGCTGGTGAATAATCCTGGCTAGTTGATTATGCATGTGCAAGTACTCGCCGTTAGGCAGATGAGAACAACCAGAGATAATATGTCTGATGGACTCACCCGGACGATGGCATGCCCGACACACGTCAACCGTCCCGTCTTTCATAATATGTCTCCGGTAGTTATTCGTCAAGATAACTTCGTCCATAATTGCACAGAGGACACCTTCAGTTTCCCCGAAAAGGTCACCAAAACGTAACCAGGATTCGGACGCTAAGAAATCTACGCCGTGCTCATGAAGGGCCCGATAGAAGCGTCCGTGTAGCTCCTTGCTTTGCCCTACCTCCTTGCGGTCATCGGTAGTAAGTACCACAGGTTTGTGCCAGTTCTCTTTAGCCATGGAGAGCGGGGTGAGTCCCTTGTCCACTGCTACCACATTATGGTGCATACCCACTTCGGCTTTTAAAAAATATTCCGTGACACTGCACACTTCGTGGTTGTGGAGAGTCTTTGCATTTAAGAAGCTTCGACCCCCGCACTTCCACGGTATGTACAGTCTCATCACCGATGATCGTGGGTGATGCATCCGGTTTGCGGTCAGCAGTGTAGGGGGTCCTATCCAGGGAATCGAGTTCGGTCTGAGACTATTTGAGTATGCTGAAAGAGTACATCAAAACTGGCATGACCCAACCGTTGAAGGCGCGCACCTTGTTTCCGCCTGAAAGAAGACTAATTATTACCTTCTTCAGTCGACCAAAGAACCGCTCCTTCAACGATTGCTTCATATCAGCAACGTTGGTGCCTAACGGTTTCGACATACCCAAATACTTACGTATGGAATCCGAAAGTTGAATTCTGACTGCACATTTGTCCATACCAAATTTCATCCTGATGGTGCTACTGAAAGTTTCAGTTACCGTCAGTAGCTCCGTCAGTTGCAATTTGTTGGGGGCAAAGAGTTTCAAGTCATCCATGTAGAGGAGATGAGACCACCTCTACTCAACCGATAGCCTAGAGCTGAATCCTCCAGTAGTGTGCTTAGAGGATTCAGGGCTAAGCAGAACCAAAATGGACTCGAACTGTCGCCCTGGAATATTCCCCGTTTAATGCATACAAGCTCATCATTCCCCTGGATCTGTCGACACCCTGGATAATGAAGAACCGTTCTCCAATGCCCCATACACGACCTAAGGAAGATACGTAGAGTTGTACGAGTATCTATCTCCAGCCCCCCAGGCTTAGGTGGACCACGACTTTACAGGCTTTTGGAGGCTTCTAGTTCTTCAACAACTTCTAGTTCTAATCTCCGGCTGTTTTGTAACATTCATTAAATTTAAATTTATGTGTACTATAAATTTGTTAAAAATCTTATCCTCAAACCTTTCTCCAAACCGTTCTCTAAAAAATAAAATTATTAAAGTATCTAAGTAAACCAAAAAGTTTATTTCTGAATATGTTGGAGACACCGTAAAATTTTATTAACTCTCGAAAATAGGTACATTCACCTAACTATATTTTTGACATGTTTTTGACATTGACATGAAATTATGATATTCAACCCATATAAATATGTTTTTATAAATGAAAACTACAACATTTGGAAAAAATAAAAATACGGATGGTTTATTTTTACACGTAAATTTAATTTTACTTTAATACATAATTTCTTCAGAACATAAAACGTTGTCAATCGGGTATTTTGAGTGCAAGCGAAGTGACACAGGTTCCCCGTTTGATAGCCGAAGCGGTACTGACAAGTACTGAATCGGGGTCCTGTCGGGGGCCGGGCGGCAGGGCGGTCCAAGTTTTGAGTGGTTATAAAACTAGATATTTGCCATCTCATCTTTTTACGGTTAATATAACGTTGAAAAAATAAAAATAAAACAGATGGCATCTGCTTTAGGCATAGTTCGATTAGCCTGCAAAGTTTCATGACCTAATTTGAAAATTTTCATTGAATATTATCCATTTTTGTAAGGTTCAGAGGTAACTTTGAGATTTCATTGTATCGAGAAAATTGTATGCAATCGTGTATTCGAAACAGATAGTACTTAGTAGAAGTCCTTATCTGTACTGCATATTAATTTGAAAGTGAATACTACAATACTGTTGAAACTACAGCCATTCATGTTAAGGCAATTTTCGCAATCTGAGGTAGTGCAAGCCCTTAAGAGTATTTCGCCGGCAGCAAAGATTAACACAACACCTCTTACTTAATAATTAGTTTTGTAGACATATACTTTAGAACTTGCTGCCGGGCTTGTTTAAGCAGTTTATCTGTGTTTGTGATGCTCAAATGCGATAAAATTGTCAAGGTCTACAGAAATGCTGGAACTGGATAATAACAAATAATATTAACTACCAGACAATTATGCCATAAGATCGGGGCGATAAGCCCACACCAATGAGGTTCGAATCTAACAAAGATCCAAATCATTTAATCTAAAGTGAGTTTACCACGAGTAAAATGCAAATAGTATAAGATTTCTAGGTGTGATACCGAAACGGAGTAATTTCGTTACTTATATGGTGGCTAGTGTTGACAAGCCACTTCAAGCCAGTCATTTGAAACTGAATGTTAATCAAGTTAGTACGTATCTGGCTATATTTATTGAGGGGATAATTCATAGGTAAAGAACGATTATTATAATTTTACACTATAACGCCGATACTGCTTGGGCAGTTGCAATACGTTCTTGAGTCTTTCTGATAAAATGTTAAGAGGCGCCAAATAAAATGTATGTTTCAATTCTTCGATACGAAGTTTGCGGCCTTATCCTATCGCTTTAAGGCTCCCACAAACAGGCGCGACGCGACAGCACGACACAAAGGCGCCGCTCGTCGCGCGGCACGCGGTGCCTTTGTGTCACGCTGTCGCGTCGCGCTAGTGTGCTCGTGCCTTTATAAGAAGAATAGTAGTTTTCGCGTTTATTATGTTTCTCAGCCTAGGAATCGATTTTTGCGACTCACGGTTTGGGAAATACCTGTCAATCTGCCCAACCGTTACCCAGCTGTGTTGGGGTTGGCTTCTAGTCTAACCGGATGCAGCTAAATAATAGTATTTTACATGGAGCGACTGCCTATCTGACGACCACAACCCAGTTACTGGGTAACACGATTCCCCTTGGTAAGACTGGTTATCGAATGAAAGCCGGGACCATGGTCTAAAAAAACAAGGTCTGTCTGGCATTCCGGGAGTGACACATGTTTACGTCACTATCCAGTTGCCACTTTATTGCAACTAAACACGAATTATGGAGACATTTTTAATCACCATTCTGTTAAAAATAAAAAATAAAACATTTTAATTGGCGTTTTATTTTTCTCATCAAACGTAAAAAACAATTTAAACATATACCAACGTAATTGTTAGTTAAAACCTCTTTGTTTTTATCGTATTCGCATAGATAATAAAGGCGATTGGGGAGTTATTATTACACACTTCTGGTAACACAGCGGTGATGACGTAGGCTTGTGTCACACCCGTCACCGGAATGCTATACCTGGCGAAATTTATTATTATACCATGGCCGGGACTAACGGCTTAACGTGCTTTCTTGGGCACGGAGGGGTCTCGATGTGTAATGGATGGTCACTCATCCACGAACCCACCGCGGCAAGCATAGCTTAATCTTCGATCGACTCGTGCGGCTGTTATCATTCAGCCATGAGCCCCTCATGTCAGATGTTCAGTAATTAAAATAAAAAAGTTCCAACTATCTAATAAGGAAAATATATTCAGTAGCTGCTTGGCACCATCAGCACAAAAAACATTATAGAATGACATTTAAGTCAACAGAGAAATAAAATTCATTTCTTTTTCTTTGAATAAAAAAAAAACCATTTGGCTGCACCAAATGGTTTTAAGACATTTTGGCCAAGGTTATATGACTAGGAAATATTTAATCTGTTTCTATGTCTATGTTCGTTATTCAAATTCTGTAATTGGTTCAGCTTTATGGTTCCACGTTTGTCTGCATCGAGCGAAGCATGAACTTTTTTATGTTTTTTGTAACTAATTATTTTTATTAACAATTTAAATTGCAGATTATCTAATTAATGCTTGTTATATAGCGTCATGATGATAATGGATTGCTTATGATTGAAGCTAAGATACAATTAAACAGTACCAGACTTTCCAGCAGACTTGCTTGCAGAGTAAGCAAGCTGAAGAGGTAATGGGCTGGCCATGTTTGTCAAAGGACCGATGGCCCGTGGAGCAGACGAGTCCTGGAGGGAGTGGAGACCGCGTATCGGCAAGCGTAGCGTGGGACGCCCTCCAGCTAGATGACAAATGCGTGCACTGACTGGACAGGTCCACTTATCCTATGTGGTTCTTTCCTCAATAGACCATTTCAGACACCAATCTACATGGTCCTCAAACATTATGTCCGATTTTTTATATAAACATTGATAAAGATGAATTTTAGATATGTACAATGACATGAGTATTTACTTTGTAAAGTATTATAATATTTTAATTATTGTGAATGTGAGGACTAAGATGTGGGTCGTTGCTTTTTTTTCTCAGTATTTTTAATCATAATCTGGCAGTTTGAGTAATTTATGCGGCCTACCCAAATGTCCTTTCTTTGGTATTGTTCGTTGAATCGTTCAGCTCCTTAAGTCCTGACTTCCTGAGTGGAGCTGCACGATTACTGACAAATGCGTGCACTGCCTGGACAGGTCCACTCAATCTGTGTGGGTCTTTCTTCAAAAGATCATTTCAGACCTACATGGTCTTCACATGATCTGACCAACATTATGTCTGGACTTTAAAAGAGACTGTGACCTCTGAGTTTGTTTCGGCCTTTTTTCTCAGAGTAGTCAGATAGGAAACGCCGACCTCATCTAGTTTAAAAAATATGTTTGACGTATTAAAGTGGTTGTACATACAAACCTACTTACAGAAATAAAATCATTTATCAGTAGTAGTTATCTTTTCTTTCATTGACTTGAATGTGCCCTGGCGGCTGAGAGTTTGTCATGCTCACTCTAATGTCTCGCTGGTGGTGGCGTGTGTGTTGGATCATTAAGTTCCCTTCAAAATGGTTGAGCTGAATGGTGCTGATCTATGCGTCATGTTCGTGAACGGGCGCCGTCAGTGGGGACTGGTCATTTCTTGGCTGCCACGGCTTATTTTAATTTAATTTAATATTTGAATTGCTTTTGTCTTTTTATTACGGACGCTTTTAACGTTCTGCATCGTTCTCACATGCATAATTTCAACATGAACGATGTAATCAATATTTTGTAACCATTTTTTGATTTAAAAGAGTGTCCATGGAGTTTCTTGCCCGTTCTTCTCCATAGGTACCTACTACGCTTTGGAATGGGTAACTAGCTTCATCTTTCTGACTGACCGACCCCTTGACAATTCAAAAGTGCCTGTAATTGGTTTATTTGAAATAAATGCTTTGAGTTTTGAGTTTTTTTTGAGTTTTAGGTACCTACTTCGCCGATCTAAATACACATACGAAAAAATATCATATATTTAATCAGTCTAAATAGACATTTTTATTTAATTTAAATAGGGCAATATATATGTATATTTTTTAAATACAAAATAGATCCCTAGACACTTTTGATGTGTGTAGAAATCAGTACACAATAAGCGGATAGCACCTAATAAGTAAGTTGTAGATTTGGGTTTAACTTGAAAGTCAATCAAAGTTCCATTTACGGTTGTTCTATTGATAACCATACAACGTCTTTCCCTAAGTAATTATTCACCAAATGTCCTTATTTGCCGACGACAGCACGGTTATAAGTACTTAGTAATAATGAAATCTATGATGAAATTAACATTAGTCTTGTTACGGTTGTTGACTGACTGAACGCTAATAACCTTAAAACGAACCATGAAACTAACTATGAATTTTAAAAGTAGACACAAAACACTATCACGTTTTCAGGTAAACTAAAAGGTGACCTTAGACTTGAAACGTGCTTGAAACTAATGTTACAAAATTTCTTGGACTGCATATTGATAACGATATGTCAGGAGGACTCAAATCCTTACTGTATGTCATGTGGGAAGCTCAGTACGTTTTCCTATGCTCTTTATACAACAACAGCTGCTTATCATGGTTATGTCGCCTCTGCTTTGCGGTATGGCCTTATATTTTGGAACAATGCTACTAAGCCAGAGGAGGTAGGTAAGAGCACAGAAAAAAAATCGAACTATATGTAAAATAAAACGAACGTATTCATGCAAGACACATTTCTAAAATTTATAAATATTGAGTTTAAAATCACTTTATATCTATGAAGCTTGTGTTTTTGTAAAAACAACATGTTTTTAAATAAAGGAGATGTTTGATTTTGGGCTACCACTATGTAGGTACACTACATAGATAAATAGCAAAAAAATAAGGGATTTTCATAAAAATACTAACAAATTAATTTGAAGAAGAGTACAGGCGTACAAAAATGATCATTTGGCAAGCTTTTTTAATAAGATAACCCTATGTTTAGGTTAGCCATGACAGATGTTTGACATGACGTTTGACGACTTCGACAGTTTTAAGTTTCGTGAAGTGACGTCTTTCTTTGCTTTGACTTTGAATTGGACGAGTTTCGGAGATTTTTGTGATTGTTTTGTTTTGCAACCCAGTTTACTACTAAGGACATTGATCGATTGCTTCTCTGTTGACCTCAGCTTTGTTTTATGGTTTCTGATTCACCTGTGATTTGGGTTTCGTCGTATAGGTGGTATTCTACAATAACAAATTGCACTAGGGTTGCACTTATTTTATTATTGCTGCCGCAATCGAGTAGACTGTAGTCTTGTTTTATTATTATAACGAAACCCAAGTATTTTCGGAATTCGTGTGTTATTTTTTTATCGTAGATATTACTTAAACACGACAATCAAATGTCATTGTCAAAATGACATTTCGCGTCTTACTGATCCACCATATTTATTTTGTGTTGCTCTCTTTGACAAAGTAAATTCGAATGGAAACGAAGTAAACTAATAGAAAATTAACATTAAAAAAATAGTTACTATATCGTATAGTGATATTTACATATAGTGTATATGGAGCTAGCCCTGGCTCCATACATTTCTGGAACAACTCCTTTGTCGAAAGTCAACGGCGCTCAAAAAAGTTGCACCCTTTATGCATTAAAACTAAATTTCTCTAAGTACCTACCTACAATGATTATAATTATGTGCAATGGCTCCAAAACTTTGTAGCAAATTACCTAATTAATTGTATCAAGCAACAACATGAATGAATTTAAACGTATGTTGCTGTGTAAACATCTTAGCGCTCGGTCTACGGTAGGGGCTAGCTGGGACTTCGAGCGTCAGACGCGTAAGCGTAAGAATTCGAGCGTCAGATGACGTCAGCGTAAGACCCGTGTCTATGTGAGCGCGTGAACCAAACTGATGCGAGCTCACATGTTTACACATCAATTTTCGTGAGTGTCAAACCAACTCACACCGATTGTTTTTTTATGATTGAATGACAAGGCGTATTGTTTTGTTATTGAGTATCTTAATGACAACTTAAATTAGTGGATTGTTATACAAGGGATGAAAGGGTAGCGAGGGCGCCAATAGTTCGAGTGCCTAAATAGGTCTTTCACCCGAGGTAAACACTCTGCTTTTCATTACGAATAAGAGGAAAGTAAATAAAAACCTGATTAGTTAAACGAACAATATTAAACGTAAGGGAAAGGTGTTTTCCTGGTAAATTAGTTAATGTTGGATATTTTCTGCGAAATTTGAGTTTCTTGTGTTGAAATGTTGGAGGAAGCAATATTTTGTCATTTTCTTCTGCTGGAATACTTAGAATTTTTTACTTCGCTCGGGATAGTTTTTGGAAGTACTAGGTTACGGAGAGAATTCCGAGGAATGTAGATTTATTGTTTTTGTTACTTTACTTGATATTTTAGTCTTATTTTCCACTGATTCTTCTATGTATCCTTCGGCTACTTTCCTCGATTTCCATCCTCCGAGTCTTTTAATAATTTTAGTCAAATCTGCGCCTGAATCACTAATGTGATTTGAATTTGAAACATTGGAACCTCAAGTAAAAATCGCATACAATAATTTTCCATAGTACATACTAATCCCATGTCCATCACCATTGTAATTTGCACTAAAAAAAAAAATTGTTCGGATAGAATACAAATATACAAAAAAACACAAAAATAAAAAGGTGCGAATACTTACTGCAAATCGCTTTGCTGTTAGACAACAAATTAAACTACAAATTCTCACAAAAATGTCGAGTGACGATAGTGTTTTCACTCCGGAGTACATTAAATCCGAAGCCATTGGCATTGCCAACAATGTACTCTCAGAAAAGTCCAAGGATGTAATGAAAGTACATGAATGTCTACGACGATTTTTAGGAATGGTAAACTATAGAAGGCGTCAAGTCTGTATCTGAATCAGTGCTTTTAGTCTACTTCCAGCATTCACTTCCAGCGTTTATCATGTCCAAAGAATGGTGCATCTATTCGATGCTCAGGTCAACAAGTAATTATTCAAATTAATACATGACACCAAATTACTGGAATTTTTAAAAAGGAAATAGGAAGGACATCGTGCTAAGAAATCAAAAAAAAACACAGGCCAAAATGTGGAAACATTTCTAAATGAAGCCCCTGACCACAGCTTTCTTGCCACAAAAGTAAGTAGGTATCTACCTAATGATTGAATTTTTAGTAACTAAAAATACCTACCTACATACTTACTTACCACTAGCGAGCCGCTCATGCATTGATCGCTTATGTGCGATCTACAGAAGCGTTGCGTAATGTTTCGACAAGCCAAAATGTCGAGATTTCTGCGCTCTATACAAGTTAAATATTATTAATAAATGATAAATGATTTTACGTCAATTATATATGTGTCAATCAAATCTAAGAAAGTGTATAACATATATAGGCACAGATAAAGCATACAAACTTTCGTATGCCTTTTGGCGGGACATAGTATGGACCAAATTTTTTGTAGGTTATGTATAACATCTGCATAATTTTACCCTATGTTCACGAAATTAATAAGTGCATTTGAATCATAATTTATTTCGAATTTCTGATTTATTCAATTAATTCTTCAATAAGAAATGAGTATCTAGGTATCTACCTACCGTAATAATAAAATAAAATTAAACATTTATTTCAGGCAAAATGGCTCATAGACATACCTATATACCTTACAAACTAACATATATAAAGTATAAAACAAAACTTGTGTTAAAAAATTGCTTCATACTTGGAACGCTACTCGCGGCACTCGCAGTGACGCCAGCGAAATCCTTTTGTAAGGGTTTCGCCAGGGCTGCGGACACTGGCAGCGGGACGGGGCTAGGGGCTCGGGCGGCGTCGCATGGAGGTGCTGCGGTGACGGGCACGGGGCTGCGGGGCACGCGGACGGGGCGCGCTGCAAGCTCTGCAAACCACGGATGCTCTGGCGATGAAACTGCTGACGCGGAATTTGACGACGATACATCGAGGCCGGCTCCGCGACACATGTTTACGTTAGACGCATCGACTGATGACCTAGTTACCGCCACACTTGTTGCAATGACTGACCGTTTTCCCATAGCCTTTTCCTTTGGCCTGGTTGAACCTGAACATCAGCGAAATCTGGTTTCCACTTTGTATCATTCATCACGCCTGCACGTACTCGTTTAAGTCAATACAAACGTGCAATGTCGATAATCTGTAGATGATCGTAAGATAGTAAGCTGCCAATGGCTGCCAGTTACAATATCCACGTGAATTAGATCAAATTGAACGGCGGACACTTGTCTAATTGGCGGGACGGACGACGAACTGGCGCCTGCGAGGTTTCTGTGAAAAAACAACAAAAAAGCTGTATGAAATAGTTCTTTACGAAGGCCAATAAGCTTGAGCTTAGTTAGTTAGGTAAGTATATATGGAGTTACTAACTCAAAATAAAATAAAAACTACCAAAACCAAACTTGTTCAATCGGAGATCAAAGAAAGCTTGGTTTCTATAACATAATAATTATGGAGAGGACGATGTAAGGAGATGTATAATACCAGCCTATTAGTGTCCCGCCGCAGGGCAAATGCCTCTTCTCATAGAGAGAAGGTACGAGGATTGATCAACCCAATTGCTGAAGACGATCCAAATTTACAGCGCAATATGTATCTGACATGATTTAGAACTCAGACGTAAAATTAAACAAGAAATAATTAGCTAATTTAGTCTGAGCGCAGACCGTGAAGAAATGCTCGGTAACAAGATGAATAAAACATATTTTCCTTTTGTACCTATCTATATATTTTGTTAGAACCATGTGGTATCTTAATTTTATGAATACGTTCCTAAAGTGATTCACTCCATGTGCGTGTTTTATTTTTAATTAAAATGTTGTTGAATGTTGTACAAGTGTGCATTGTGCGTAGCTGATACATTTATATTTTCGGGTCTTCAGATTCTTTAGGCATTTTATTTTTGCTTTTTGTCAGACATTGGTGCCGATTCTCTTGTCACACAATTCTCTAAACTAGACTAAAAATCACTAAAATTTAGTTTATTCCTGTCAAAAGACGATTTCTCATTCTGAAATAGACTAAAGTGACACAACTTAACTATATTTTAGTTTGACAGCACTAAGATGGTACTGATTTATTAGTTTAGTGAAAATGGCAATTTTGCTATTCTGAATTTGACGTTTTTCACCTAAAATTTTGGTTGTCTTAACTAAATCTGGCTATTTTTAATCGCGATTAAAAAGGTGTGGAATAAAATTAGTTGTCATGAACTAAGATTCACCACAACACCTCGACTTCAGAGGCAAAAACAGTACTGTTTTTTTATTTTTATTTTGCTTTATCTCGAAAACGGTGTGTCCTATCGCAAAAATAATGAAAATTTCGACCCCCTTTATGAAACCCTTAAACCCATATAACTCTACATGTAGGTATTTTTTTTTATATTTTCCATACAAAAAGTAAAAAAATCCATATAAAACTCGCCGAGGCTGCCACAAATGCGCGCCTCCGGCTCTAAAAAAAATTCACGTGGTAGGGCAAACAAGTACCATGTGGAGTCGCGATTGTCAAATTAGTGTCCGTTACCTCAGCCAGATGTGGTCGAAAATGGTCATTTGAATCTTATAGATAATTAGTTTTGCGGCTTCTGTAATTGTTGCGCACATTTTTAAATTTGTTGCGCTTATAGTTTTTTAATTATTTCACAAAAACATTTCCTGCTGAGGTAACGTTACCCCAGCCAGACCTTTTTCTTTCTAATGGGAATATTTAAATAAATACTAGCTATAAAATTAGTTGTCTAGATGAAGTAAATGTTGTGCCTTATTTTGTATTTGTTCTTTCTTCGGTTGCGAAGTTATTCGAGATTTTGCTGGGGTATCGTTTTTGGTTTTGCTAGATCTTTGAAACGGTTAAGCGGATTCTTATCATATTTTGTACAAGACTTTTTTGGAATTAGTTTAAATTTGTTCTGCAATAAAAATACCAAAATAATACATAGCTTAAAGGTTATTTCATTAAATAGAAAAACACTTCAATTGGTCCCAGCACTCTCAATAAGAGGTCTAAAGACTTACTTTAAACATTATTGTGAAGCTTGTAACTGCCTTCAAATGTATGTGAAGTTTCATTAGTATCATGTAAGTATTTAACAAGTTATGATGATATTCAGTTCTTCACGAGCACGGTCATGATGCGCGCGGTGTTATTTGGCAACTGATAAGCCTGTATATGGATATATGAACTGAATGTTATGTCAATTATTAGTTGTGTAGTTCAGTTGTATAACAGTAAAATTTCAACGTAGTACATTGGATAATTAATGAGATAATACGATTAAAGTCATTAGGAAGTGAATGACCGTGGTAACCCGACCAAGTTTAGGTGGTTACGAAAAAGCGAAAACGTAGAACATTATGCTACCTTCTAAAATATGTAGGATAGTGTTACAAATTTAGTACAGACATTTACACAAGTGTTAAAAAAAACTAAATGTTTATTAACGATTTTTTATTAACAGGTAAAATAATCATTTCAATTGAACTTTTAAAGTATTAATAAACTTATACTTAAAAACAATCACAGATTAAAATTACAGATAGTAATTTTGCTTTTTTGAATTTTCTATTACTTTTTATTTAAATGATAGATTTCAGTAAACACAGTACACAGTTACAGTTTTTATTTAAATAGGTATACACAATATTGGAATGTGTAATGATCACAGACAATAAATAATTATACAACGGTTTTTTTCAGTTAACACTAAACTTACGTATGTCTACTAATACCCACTTATATCAATTAAAATCACAGATCAATGGTAATACTAAATGAAATCACAATGTAGTAAAATGCTCACAGTTAGTCCTACTGTTTTGTTGTCTCATTTCAAATATCACATTTTTTTCCCTAAGTTTATACACATAAAATGAACTTAAACTATTTAAAAATCACAGATCAAAAATAATAAAATTAAGTAATATTAAACTGCAGTCAAATAATTATGTAAGTATTACTTTTAACTAATTACAATCTCAAAAAGTCAACGTGTAAAGGTAAATTCTAAAAGTTTGTTGGTTTTTGTATAAAAAATCACAGATCATCACGTAAAATGAGTATCCAAATACGTAAATAACTTTGTGACACAAAAGTTGTCATAAACAGAGATCTAGTTGCCGCTCTAGAGAGACCATAAGCGTAGGCAGATTTTGTTAATTCTTACGTCAGTCGATCAAATGGTCATGATTTAGGTTCTATACTAAAAAGTGTGAAATATGTGTTCGCCATGTTTAATTTAATAACAAAACACATTGCTTCCGACTGCATAAGATTGGAGACGATTTTTTTATTATTATTATTATCACATCTATAAAAAAATGTGACTAACATTAAAATTCACAATTTTAAAGTAAATACATGTCAAGTGACAATACAAGATCTATAGAATAGTTTTGTATTTTAGATAAATTAGATATTATCAGATTGTAATGTATAAATAATCGCGTGAGGCATTAAATTAATCTGACTCTTCTGAATTTTGCTATACATATCGTCATAACATTGAAAAGTTCTAGTTTGTGTTCGATAGCAATGAGCTTTGTAGTGGCCAACTCCTTCAAAGCTGAGAGGTGGATGAAATTCAATGACTGCCAAGATCACATATAATCTATTATTAATTTCAATATTAATTGGGATATCATTTAGCTGTATATTAATATCATGAAGCTCAAATATTATTAAATGGCTCAAATGATAATTAAATGAAACTGTGCCTATTCTGCAAGAAACACAAAGTGGTGAGAAATCGTTTTTCATTCCTGCTTCTACAGACTCTTGTAAATTTGTAATACTTTTTTGTTTTATGAGATCTATATTCAATGGCAAGTATTTGCATTCAAATGACTCTTTGTTTTTGTGGCTAGTGCAATTTGCGTTTGAGCAAATTCTTTTTCTAGTAGCGGAAAAGTATGAAATACAAATTTCTTCTAATATTTTTGTAATATTACAAGCGCAATTTATAACATTGGACGTAGTTTCGTTATTTGTTTCAAAATTAACACAAAAAATATTACTTAAAAGTACATCTCTTTGGTTGTAGAGTTTTTGGCTGAAGTTCTTTGCAGTAGCAAGATTTGCGATGAACGTCGTAAAAGCGTCATTTTGCATTCTTTTACTGTTGTTGATCTCCTGTCTGAATGTATTTCTTTCTTTGTAGGCTATGGCTAATGCTTGCGAGATTGCGTCAAATGCACAAGTATTAGTGAGAATTATACTTTTATTTCTAGATATGGCTATGTTGCCATTTTGTAATATATATATAGGTTTTATGCTAACGTTTGTTTTTTTGCGAGAAACAACAAGACCTCGCCAGTTTTCTACTTCAACAGGTTCGTCCTGAAATATAGACTCTAATTCAAAGTCCTCATTGTATTTCACGTTTCGTGTATGAACTGCTGTATTTCTATTTACTTGTAAGTTTTGAACATTTGAATTTTCTAAGTTATATGTAGATGTCTGCGGAATAGGCGCATTTTGTAAAACTACAATTTTACTTTTTGTTTCATGTGTAAAGTCAAAATTATTAGTCATTTTTCGTTTTTGTAAAATGTCTTTATTTAATTTTGTTTTTTCTAAATTTTCAGAAATGTTTAATTTGACAGACCCATTTATAAAACTATAGTGTTGTACTATGAACTCATCAAGTCGAATTCGCTCATCTTTGGTATTATAATATATGGTCTTTAGGTCCTTAAAATGATTTTCATTATTTGAACTACTAGCTACTTCTTTTGCATTGACAAAATAATTGGTCATAACATTACCCCACATAGGTAATTTTCGCAACAGCCTTTTTAAAGTATCGTTTATAGACGGCAAATAATACTCATTTATTTGGTCATGCTTTGGGTCAAGTAATAGCAAATATAACTTTTCCGTTTCCATTATTTTGTTGTAATAATTGATAAGAGGACAAACAGTACCAGTATTCATAGTTACCTCGTCATTTTCATCTAGAAAATGTTTATCTGTTTGATCATCGTTATCGACACCAATCACATTAGTATCATCCTTATAATCAGTCAAACGCTGTAGAGCTTGCTCATATTTACTACATAGCTGACCATCTAAACCAGGACTAACATATTTGTGTAATGATACTGTTACTATATCATTGATAACAGATTTTATTTCCTTATAGCAATGTAGTGTATGAATTTTCTTTATACAGTTAATATAAAAATATTTGCATTTTTCTGATGCTTTGTCAAAACTACTTTGTTTAGGCAGTTTTTTAAAAAAATGCGATTTGTCTAACCGAATGTAACAAACCGGCACACAAACATCTAGCCCTTCTAAGAGCGAAAAACACTGCGATAAATAACCATTTGTATCGGTATGAAAAAAAGTACGACATATAGCTCCTAGTAGTGCAGACGAATCGTCACATACTATTTCTTTGGGTAAAGATCGATTTACTGCCCATGTACTTAACCAAGTAGCTATAGCTTCAATTGTGTGTGACTGTGATACCATATAACATAAAGGAATACTAGCACTGGTAGTATATGCCATGACAGCATATAGAAAAGTATGTTTAGTGTCTTTAAGACTTACTCCTGGAGGCGCTATCGGTTGAAAAATTGAACCAGTTGCGTCGATGGACAAAACAGTGTGTGTATTTTTTAAAACGTCATCATAATATTTACTTTGTTCATTTGTCCATAAGTAAATAAAAAAAGGGACAAGAGAAAATTTCCGTATAAATGTATCGAATGGGGAACTTTGAGACATTGCATAGATGGATAATATTGTGTTTTTATCAAATTGAAGGGCCCTTTTAACATCATGTCGTATTTTCCTTAAATTACCTAATTTAGGTAGCGTTGGAGGTTCTTTTGGATTATCTATTTTCATGAGTTCATCAGCCAGCAAAGTTCTGACTTTAAGCGCCTTTTCATACTTTAATTGTACAGCAATTTTTTGTTTTCGTGTCGATGTAAGTTTATTTTTAACATTCAAATCGTGGACATGGTCTTTCTTGTAATTATTTATTTGACAAATTACCTCTAAAAAATTTTCAGTTTTAGGAGATATGTCAACAATAATAACTGCGCCACACTGAGTACATTTTCCATTGCATTTAATAGAGTCAAACAGAAAGTTCGTAGGTACGTAATTATTTTTAAAAGCAAACGTACAATTAAGATCTGTCTTTTTCCATATTTGATCTTGCAGCTCATTAGTCCAACTATTCTGTAACAACGTGTGGTTTTTAGGTGCAATACGTTTAAATTCGTGAATATCCATTAGAAACTTTACTTTGAAATCAGAATTACTGTAGCTATCATCAATATTTTCAGAATCACCGTTACTGTCAAAGTAGTTTCTTTTGTTCGTATTGTCTGTTACGTCATCAACCCGTACATCTGTGACACTATCATGGAAAAAATAAAATTTATTACGTCTCACTGACATTTGTATGGCCATTTTAGACATCTTATGTTGAAATATTTCATGCAATTCATTCTGTATACGTTCATATACATCATGAGTAATAGAAGGACACGACTTATTAAATATATATGCATATTTAGAAATAATGCGTTTTTGATCTTGCAATGGTATAGCGCTTTTTCTACCTGCCATTTTGTTTGCCTTGATTGAGTGCACGAGCGTAATCACTGTGGATAACGGGCTAAGAAATTAAATAATTGAGGTACGCAAATATTGGTCGCTGAGAAGATTGCCATGCCATCGTACATCGGCCATCAGAACATCTATAACAAAACAAAAAAAATAACTGTAAATATAACATAAAGTTTTATTTAGAGCTAAAGGGTTATCGAATTGTAATATGAAAATAGAGGAAAAAGATCAAAGATTCAAAACAATATTGTACACAATAAAAGCCTATTAACTACTAAATAGGGTATATAATAAAATGCATGATTCTATAATACTATGTATGATAATAATATGCATTAAATTCGTTATATCGCGCTCCCGAGGGAACCCTTCAAGATTCCGGGATAAAAGCTATCCTATGTTCTCTCCCGGGTTTCAAACTATCTCCATGCCAAATTTTATCAAAATCGGTTCAGCGGTTTAGCCGTCAAAGCATTACATACATAATATCCGATCACATGATGACCGAAAAAAAAAATATTATTAAATTCCCCACCGACAAACCGATGACATCATCGGGTCTCGTTTCAACATGTTTGTTTAGGAGAAAGTTAAGAAAAGGAGAGAATTCGTGAAGTTCATTAGGAGTTATACCTTATTATAATATACGCATAAGGCAAAAAGACAAAAAGAATAAGTACATTATCAAGAAACTTATAACACCCCTCTTTTTGCGTCGGGGGTTAAAATTATATGGTGTCGTCGTCACTATCAGCTAACAAAACTGCTTTTCCTGGTATCAAATTAAAAATTTCACCTAAAAATATATTTAAGCAACACTATTATAACAGCTCGTAACAAAAACTCATAATAACAAAAGGTACAATTTTGTATACGCCCGAGACGTATACGGGGTGCGGGGGGCAAAAGTCCGAGTGACACACCAATCGCGCGCTCAGATCGGCGCTACGCTACCTAATAAAAACGACTTCTGCGCATCTAACAACTTTTGCCAAGTTACGTGTTGGGGACTGTAATAGCGCGCGTATTTAGAGCATTTTTATTTACGTACACTTTACATTTGTAATAATCTACTTACTATAATGTAGAAAAATCTATTTAAGTTCTGATCCATAGTAGGTAATTGCGACAGGTAATAAAGATTGTACAGTGGCCAGCAGGTCGAGCTACCTAAATCGTAGTAGTATATACCTAGCTAGATATAAGTACGTACTCACCGTAGATTGAGAGTTTCTGAATTACAGACGTAGAGAACGTCAAACTATATTTTTTACATCTTCACCACGCAGCCATAGTCGCCACCACACTCATATGCAGGTATTATGTCGCCATCACCGCGTCCATCATCGCGGCCCGTGGCTGTTGCTATGTTGCCATTCTGTTTATGCCTACAATAAAAAGAAAGAGTACATTTTTTTGTCTAAATCCTTAATGGGGTTTCAATTGTAGTTTTGGTACATATTTGAAACTCGAAACGTCATCTATTTGCAAGTTTATATTAACGCGAGTGTCGCAACAAGGTAATTATGGATTTCTTAAAGTCTATGTGTCCAAGGAGTTTGTGGAAATAAATACCTACCTACTGTTGCGGTAGTCCCGACTCCCGACATTGATAACGATAAAAATCGGTCGCCAAGTCATGAATTTCATTAATCAAGTTTCAAGTCTATTACAAACTAGCTTCCGCCCATGGCTTCGCCCGCATAATATGTTGACAATGTACCTATACATAAAAACCTTCCACTTGAATCAGTATATCCATTAAAAAAAACTGCTTCAGATTCCGTTGCGTAGTTTTAAAGATCCAAGCAAACAGGGACAGACAACGGGAAGCGACTTTGTTTTATAGGTACTATGTATCGAAGGATAAATATGTCGTCATAATTGTCGAGAATTCCAGTCCAGGTAATAACTAAGTACGAAAAAAAAGAAAATAATAAGTAAGTTCCTAAATTCAAATATTTAAGCCTTAAAAAAATACAGTTTTAGATAAGTACCTAACAACATGTACATATTAATAATAATTTTGCTACTATTTCTGTAGTTACATTATGCAAGCTTACCTTGTTCGTGAATTCATCAAGCAGCACCCACCATAATTATGATCATCAATAGAAGCACTCCACATTAACAGTAATTTGCCACACTTATTATTATAATAATAGCTCTCACGCACTCGATAAATATTTTCAAAAACAGGAAACGGAACTGCCGAAGCGCACGCGCACTCTACAAGATGAATTATGTAATTATGGAGCATGTTTAGTGCGTTATGCAAACAATGAATTACCCCTTCACCCCACCCCTCCCGCGTCCCGCCGAATGACGTGTTATCGGTGATTTTTGATAAGTATGTGCAACTGGAAGATAATAATAATGTTTTCATAGTACAGATATTATTATATTATTATGTATTTAACAGTGTACGCGTCTGTACCGAAATTGTAAGGTGTATTATACTAAACATTTCAAAAGATAGCATAATGTTCTACGTTTTCGCTTTTTCGTAACCACCTAAACTTGGTCGGGTTACCACGGTCATTCACTTCCTAATGACTTTAATCGTATTATCTCATTAATTATCCAATGTACTACGTTGAAATTTTACTGTTATACAACTGAACTACACAACTAATAATTGACATAACATTCAGTTCATATATCCATATACAGGCTTATCAGTTGCCAAATAACACCGCGCGCATCATGACCGTGCTCGTGAAGAACTGAATATCATCATAACTTGTTAAATACTTACATGATACTAATGAAACTTCACATACATTTGAAGGCAGTTACAAGCTTCACAATAATGTTTAAAGTAAGTCTTTAGACCTCTTATTGAGAGTGCTGGGACCAATTGAAGTGTTTTTCTATTTAATGAAATAACCTTTAAGCTATGTATTATTTTGGTATTTTTATTGCAGAACAAATTTAAACTAATTCCAAAAAAGTCTTGTACAAAATATGATAAGAATCCGCTTAACCGTTTCAAAGATCTAGCAAAACCAAAAACGATACCCCAGCAAAATCTCGAATAACTTCGCAACCGAAGAAAGAACAAATACAAAATAAGGCACAACATTTACTTCATCTAGACAACTAATTTTATAGCTAGTATTTATTTAAATATTCCCATTAGAAAGAAAAAGGTCTGGCTGGGGTAACGTTACCTCAGCAGGAAATGTTTTTGTGAAATAATTAAAAAACTATAAGCGCAACAAATTTAAAAATGTGCGCAACAATTACAGAAGCCGCAAAACTAATTATCTATAAGATTCAAATGACCATTTTCGACCACATCTGGCTGAGGTAACGGACACGTCAAATTAGTTGCGTCAAAATCATTTTTAAATTTAGAGATATTTTATTGCAGAATAGCTTTAAGATTCTCATAGCCAAAAGTAAGGAATTTTAGTGATAGTTTAGTTAGTTTAGTCCGGTGTACAAGAGAATCGGCACCACTATGTGGTTTATATCTAATCACTAAAATATACTCACATAATCAGCCTATAATGTTCCCACTGCTGGGACTCAGGCCTCCTCTCTTTGAGAGTCTACCACGCGGGCCCAGTGCGGATTGGTAGATGTCACATGTCTTCAAATTTTTTGCTCTAGGACATGCCGGTTTCCTCACGATGTTTTCCTTCACCGTTTTGAGAGCAGTGGTGATTAAACTACACTTTACACTTTACACTACCATAAATTGCAAGATAAATAAAATAGATATTATGGATTTGAAGAGGAATTTTTCAAGAACTTTCTTTTCGGTACACCTATATCTAATTTTCTCTTTCTGCCCAAAACGTTCAAAGTTTTTAAGTCTCATTTTAAGCTAAAACTAGATCAGCAGCTATCAATCAGCTAAATGGGCCAATCAATCGCTCAGGACTTTCATCAATAAAGCTATAATTATTTAATTGGGATCAACTGCTGCAGCCGACGATACATGGGAATCAGGACGGAAGTATGAGGAATTACGGGATATGGAACTAATCGACTGTGACAGCATAAAGATTTATGTTTGTCTATGGATGTGTAGTATACCTACTTACTTTAGACGTCATTGGTTTAAGCAAAGTTAGTCCGGTTTAAACATTTATAATTATAGGCGCCATTTAATTTGATGCAATGCATGGATACTTACAGGGGTGAATCTCTAATATGGAACTTGTCTTTTGCTGAACAAATGAATGAAGGAATATTTGTTAAAGTGAATGACAGCTGTCATCATCCCCATATTTTACTTTTAAACTTTTTCGGTACAAGCACTGGAAAATCTTTACATATCAAAATGAATTGCTGTTCGTTACTCTCGCTAAAACTCAGAAACGGCTTGACCGATTTGTTTATTTTATTTTGTTTTACGCACCTCTTTACTGTGGTTATTCGTGGTATAAAAGAAAAAAAAATTGGAAATACCAAAAACCCAAAGGAAAAAAATTGAAAGGACAACGTCTGAGGGGTCAGCTAGGTAGGCAGCTAAGTAGGGTAGGTAGGTAGGTAGGGTAGGAAGGTAGGTAGGGTAGGAAGGTAGGTAGGTAGGGTAGGTAAGTAGGGTAGGTAGGTAGGGTAGGTAGGTAGGGTAGGTGTTAGATACTTAGTGCTACCTGAGCGAAGCCGGGCCGTGTAACGCTAGTGATGTATATTAATGTAGGCAATGTAGGTAAGTAATTGTAAGTAGGTAGGTAATCTAGAATAGAATTACAAGAGTACCTAGTAATAAATCAACAATTAAAAATGGTGGCGAAACAACAAACAATTTAAAATTATGATCTTAAATGAAGAGCCTGAAGAGCTGAAAGAGCTTGAAGCCAATTAAAAAGTAGGTAGTTTCTGCTTACCCACATGAGAAGAAGGCGTGAGTTTACGTACGAGTATGGTAACTATGTAAACAGTTTTTGTTAACGCTGCTGCATCTGATAGATAAAAGTTCTTAATTGATTATTTAGGTACCTATTTACTCGTATTATGATATTGTGCTGTATAAGGCCTTTCTCAAGTATTTGAAAGTAATGAATTAAATACGAATTATTTAAATTCGATTCCCATGAATGAGAAAAGCTGTTTTATTTATTCTGTTACTAGCTTCTGCCCGCGGGTTCGCTCGCGTGGATGTCGGACATTATCCCCCGAGAACGTGCTGGCGGGATAAACAGTAGCCTATTATCCAAATCCCTCCAGCCGTTAAAGTGTGACAAGGTGACAGACCGATAATAAATAAAAAAAAAATCCAATATAAATATGTTTTCATGTTTCAAATGTCTAACTTAAAAATAAAAATTAGTCATTTTAATATCTATTATAATCATTAATTTCAAATACTCTAGCGCCGCCATTGACCACGAGACACCTACATATTAGCTAAGTTATTTTATAGCTTCAAATTATAATAACTTTTAAGCGGGTGGACCGATTTAAATGAAATAAATACTAAAATAAATAATACCTTAAGATATGGGTTCTGACTATATTTTAAAATACCTTAAATCTCTTAAAAAGAGGAACACAAACATTTCAATAATCATGTTAATTTTAAATTCATCCCCCTTGGAGGATGAGTTTACAAAAACGCTGAAACAAATATTTTTTATTTCTTACCAAAAGCAAAAATTTAAATTTTCATATTCCTAACTTAAGAAATGCTAAGTTTCCCAAACAAACTTCAATCCCCTGTATGTCCCCCCTTTTAGGATTAATTTTGAGACAAAAAGTAGCCTATGTCCATCCCCAGTATGGCATCTATCTCCTTGCCAAATTTTATCGAAATTCATTCAGTGGTTTAGGCGTGAAAAGGTAACATACAGACAGACAGATAGGCAGACAGACAGAGTTACTTTAGAATTTATAATATTAGTATGGATTACAATGTTACACAAGTAGTGCTTGTACTCTTTACCTACAAGTATCTAAGAAACTTGAACCTAGATATTAAATAGAATTCCAAAACACCTACAACACGAATAATATTAGACAAATACCGATCTACATGCTTCCAACTTATTACTGACTCTATCAATTAGTGCAACCACGTTCGAAACTGCTAAATGTCAACTCAGGAAATGAAAAACTAAACGTTATCGCGAATGCAGTCTAAGAATCTGTTGAAAAACTATATGAATCAAATATATCATTAAAACTTGAGAAAATATGATAAATTACCGATAAACTATGCTATATGTAGCTGGCTCTGTTTTTGCCAAGATTTTTTGAATTCTATATTAGTTCTGCAAAGAAAACTGACGTTCGCCGCTGCCATTTTAAGAATTTCCATTGAAAGCTGGACTTTATGTCTTGAGTGCTAGATGTTGTTAAAGATTTTATTAGATGTAATTATTTGTTATTCTTCCCTTCCCTGCCCTTCAAGTAATGACCAATTAGTGCAAACACTGGACTTGTCTTCAATGAAGAGAGATTCTGTTACAGTGTTTTTTGTTCGGTGAACAAACTCATGAATGAAACGACGTGGAACGCGTTTCTTAAACTAGTTCTGGTTGTTTTATTACTAGTTTTTAACTATAACGCGATATGCTTCCATGCAATATAATTTGGAGAATAGGCAATAAGTATTCAAGAATCTTACGATACGTTTGAGCTATCTTCATCTTCACTGTAGCGCAAAACTTTACAAGTCTACAATTCTACAAAATGATTAAATTGTAGAAAATATTGCGTAACACCGAAATTACAAATATGTAAATTGTAGACTTGTCACTACAATTTACATGTTTGTAAGGTTTTTCCTTTAAATTATTTTTTGTGGTACAACTGTAAGATTTACAGTAAATTTGTGTAAAACCTTTTTGGGAGAAGTTCGATATTCAAATTAAAGAGCACAAACACAACACACAATATTTATGCAAACTGTCACTTGAAAAAAAAGCGCGGGAAACTTCAACTTGGTGGACGCGTCCTTTTTGAGATTAATTTTAAAATTTAAAAAAACCTGTTTTATAAGATCAGTAGTTGTAGTTTTTAGTGTTCTATTTTCTTTTACTTGTATTTTCATTCTAGTTTTGTTTAGTTTCTTCGATAGTGGTAAGTTTCTTTTTTGTTATTTAGCGGGAAAATGAACGAGCCGCCTGACCCGGGGGTCTTTGTGCCCCCGGCAGGCAATTATGTTACTATTTCTAATGAATCGGGCATGGATACCGATGGGTCGTCTTCGGCTCGTCACTTAAAAAGAAGTCGTGTGCATGTTTGCAAACACTGCAATAAACGCCGCCGTACCCGTAAAAACCACGGTTCTGAGTCTTCGGGTTGTGGTTGCACGGACTCAACACCAATTACTACATTACAGCCTAACTGCACCGAAATTATTGTTTCCACCGATGTGCCTAATAATACAATATCTGATGTTCCTGCTCCGTCCATAATTGTTCCCACCCAGATAGGTCGAAAATCTTATGATAAAACTGACAGCTCACCTTTTGTAATTCATGTTCAAAAAAAAACCATTTCACCAGATGATGGAACGACATTGCACCCAATCACATTTGGCAAGTTCTTAAAACACAATGCCTTTCAAAATGTAATAAATGGTAGCGTCAAAAAAATAGGGCGCAATAAAATATCCCTATCTTTTTCAAATTTCCTGGACGCAAACTCCTTTATTGCGAACAATAGTCTTGAGACATATAATTATAAAGCTTTTATACCTACTTTTAATGTTACTAGAATGGGTTTAGTGCGTGGTGTTCCTGCGGAATGGTCTCCGGAGGAAGTTATTGATAATATAACAGTACCAATTGGTTGCGGTCCAATTTTAAAAGTCAGACGCCTCAATTTTAAAACCATTGTTGATGGTACAACTCTTTGGAAACCATCCCAATCCATAGTTGTTACCTTTGATGGGCAGGTTCTACCAAAAAGGATTTTTATGTGTTATAATGCATTACCTGTAGATTTATATATTTTCCCTACTGTACAGTGCTTCAGTTGCTGTCGTTTTGGTCACACTAAAATTCAGTGCAGGTCGAAACCTCGTTGTTATAAATGTGGCCAAGGCCACACTGGGGACAGTTGCGAAAGAGAACAAGAAAGTGCATCTTGCTGCCTTTGCTCGGGTTATCACTATGCTACTAATAAGTCTTGCCCAGAATTTTCTAGGCAAAAATTAATTAAATCATACATGGCACAAAGTTCAGTATCTTATGCTGAAGCAGCTAAAGTATATGCACCTGTAACTAAATCATATGCTGATACACTTTTATCTTCACCTTCCAAAAAATTTGCAGATTCTCCGTCAATCTCTTCAGCTAATAGAATGCCCGCTTCAAGTAGCTATAAAAAGACTGTCTTTCTCAAACCACGCTCTCCTCCCAAATCTGTACAAGGTTATAATAAGGTGGCTCACAATGCCATTATTAAAGATTTTGACATTCCTCAACCATCAAATGGTTGTGGTTTTTCTAATAATCATATTAATGAAACAAAAGACACAAATTTTTCCATAAACGATTTTCTTTGCGCATTACACAATCTTCTGTCTCAGTTCAACATTTCACCGTCCAACGTTGCCCCTTCTTTTAATGTTCCTCACTCCACCCATAATGGACAACACATCCAAAATAATCCAGTGGAACTGCCGCAGTCTCATAAACAAAAAGAGTGATGTTATATATCTTTTAAATAAACATGAGCCATTTGCCTTTGCTTTAGCAGAGACTTGGCTCAAACCTAGTCATATTTTTAAAATTAACGGTTATTTAACCATTAGAGAGGATAGATCTGATGGGTATGGTGGAGTAGCTATACTTATTAAGAATTCTATCCCTTTCTCTATTATTACCTTGCCTCCTCATAGTGAGGAAATTTCAATTGTAGCTATTAAAGTGCATCATACTTGTCTTGTTTCTATTTACATTCCTCACCCTTCTTCTTCTGTTCTTCAAGAAATTAATAATCTTTTTTCCTTTCTTCCAAAGCCATTCTTAATATTGGGAGACTTTAATTGCCATCACCAATCATGGGGTTGTTCAACTTCTAATTGTTATGGCGATGAATTACTAGATATAATAGACTTACATAACTTATGCATCTTGAACTCAGGAGCTGCCACACGTCGTTCAGATCCCAATCAGAACCGAAGCGCAATCGACCTTTCTATCTGTTCTCCAAACTTAGCCTCTTCATTAACTTGGCATACTCTAACCTCTACGTATGGTAGTGATCATTTTCCAATAGTTATTTCTTATCCTCTTCCCAAATCAAATACACCATTAAGGAGATCAAGCTTAAAACATAAACTTCCTAATAGAAATTGTAATGACTGGGACAAATTTAGAAACATTGTAGACGGAAAACTTTGCTCCTTGCCTGTTATTTCTGATGGCAATGAAAATAGTTGTGCTGAAGCTTTAGCACTCATTTTAATTGCAGCGGCAGATGAAGTATTTCCTGTAAAAAATAACAATATTACTGCAATCCCTTCGCCTCCGTGGTGGGACTCAGAGTGCACAGAATTGATTAACAAACGTAAAGAGGCTGAATACAATTATAACCTTCATATGTCTGATGTTAATTTTGATATAGTTACTAACTTAATAAATGAAACTTATAAAGTTTTTAAGAAGAAAAAATTCGAATCTTGGCGTACATTTTGCTCATCAATTTCACCGAATACTCACCCTACGATTGTCTGGCGCAATATTCGTAGATTTAGGTCCATTTATAACAACCCTTCTCCTATACCCGATTCTTAAGCCAGTAAATTTTTAGATAAATTAGCTCCTCCTTTTGTTCCTGAGGGTATTAACCTTAACCTGTCTCTCGTATCCAATATCCAAGACACCCATACGACGCTAGGTCTTCCATTCACTCTCACTGAATTAAAGGGTGTTATTCATAAAACTAAGGATTCTGCGCCAGGCATTGATGGCATACCGTATTCCTTTTTTGCTAATTTAAATGATGACATCCTCAGATATTATCTACAGCTTATTAATTCTATTATGAATACAGGTAACATCCCTGTTGAATGGAAACGTCAAATGGTGTTGCCATTCCTTAAACCAAATAAAATTTCATCTGATGTTTCTTCATACCGTCCCATAGTTTTGTCTTCAATTCTGATGAAACTAGCGGAACACGTAATTAAAAATCGCTTAGAATGGTATGTTGAAAGTAAGGGTCTTTTGGCAGAATCACAATATGGTTTTAGAAAAGGTAAAAGTACAACTGACTGTTTAAGTATTTTCACGTCCGATATTCGGTTATCCTTCTCTAACAACCATTCTACCGTTGCAGTTTTCCTTGATATTAATGCAGCTTATGATAATGTTGCCTTATCAGTTTTACAAAATAAATTAATAGCCTTACAAGTCCCATTAAATTTGTCCAATTTCATTATTAATATCCTGAGTGAACGCTCTGTTAACATGTTAATAGGAGATCATGAGGTATCTCGTCTTGTGTGGAGAGGTCTCCCACAGGGTTCTGTGCTGAGTCCCCTTCTATACAATATTTATACATTTGATTTGGACTCCTCCTTGACTAACCATGTTAAGGTCCTTCAATATGCCGACGATTTGTTATTGTATTCTTCAAGCCAATCTGTTGAACAAGCTACCTTTGTTATCAATTCTGCTTTAACTACTTTAGAGTCATGGTTACATCTAAACGGTTTGGATTTATCCACGTCTAAAAGCGCAGCTGTTTTATTCACCCGGAAGAGAAATATTCCCGAAGTAAATCTCTTTTATAAGGAAATACCTATTCCAGTAAAAGATAAATTCAGATACCTGGGTTTAATAATCGATTCTAAATTAAGTGGTGTTCCTCATTGTGATTATATTGTCAACAAATGTGAAAATCACCTTAACATGCTTAGATGCCTCTCTGGTGTGTGGTGGGGTGCCCATCCCTTTTCTTTGAAACTCGTTTACAACGCAATCATCAGAAGTACTCTGGATTATGGTTTGTTCGTTTTAGAACCTGCTAGTGTTATGGCTTTTAAAAAATTGGATCGCATCCAGTCTAAGGCATTACGCATTATTTCGGGTGCCATGAAGTCTAGTCCCATTAATGCACTCCAAGTTGAATGCGGGGAAGCTCCTTTATATCTTAGAAGACAATTCTTATCTGACAAATATTTGTTCCGGATTCTTCAGATCTCAACCCATCCTCTCATTCCCAAATTGGACTCTTTAGTGTTGCAAATTGAATCTTCAAATTACTGGTCCCATAAACGTGCTCCTTGTTTAGTTGTAAGCTATAAAAAAATCCTTTCTCTTTCTTCCCCTATTCACCGCTCCAATAAACTTCCCCTATTTAATAGTAGCTATGAGAGTTTACAATTCAGTCCCATCATAAAATATAACTGTGTAAGTAAATCAGATGCCGATTGCCATTTAAGTTTTAATAATTTTTTAGCTGAACACTTAGAGTACCACCATATATTTACGGACGCTGCCAAGCGTTCTCCGACGGGTTGTGTTGGAATAGGTACTTACCATTCCCAATACAACATCGTACAAAAAATAAAACTGCCTCCAGAGACTTCTGTTTTTACGGGGGAATGTTTCGGCATTTTAAAGGCCATAGAATATATCCGTGTTTTAAAGCTTAAAAAAACTATTATTTTTACTGATTCCCAAAGTGCTCTTCTAGCCATCAATAAATCCCCATTCGAACACAAATCGCAGTTGCCTATAATTTATTTAATAAGAGAATTTGCGTACAGAACCATCTCAGAGGGTAATTCACTACAATTTGGGTGGATCCCGGCTCATGCTGGAATCCATGGCAATGAAGTGGCTGATACACTCGCCGGTGATGCGGTGCAGTGTGGGGACTTAGTTCCGTATACTAATTTTTGCTGTGACCTCGTGACGTTACCAAAGACTTTTCTTCTGGACACCTGGAAGGTGGCTTGGGATATCGGAAGCAAATCGAAGGGTCGTTATTTCTCGCTTATTCAACCCGACGTTCCGGAAAAACCGTGGTTTAGCAGGGCAAAGTTTGGCAAGATGGAGACCTCCATTCTAATACGGATGAGACTGGGTCATGTCTGCTCTCCAGCCCATCTTGCCAAACTTCATATTATCAACGACCCCATTTGCCTGTGTGGCGCAGACGTAGGCGACTTAGATCACATTTTTTTCTCCTGTCCTTTATATGACCGTTCATCCTTTCTCAGTAACCTCTTGTCTCTCCGTACTCCTTTTCCTACCTCAATACTTTCTTTACTTTGCACAAATAGCTTTCCTGTATATAAATGCATAGTCTCATTCATTACTTTAAATAATATTAAGTTGTAATTTTTCGTCATTGTATTTAGCTCATTATCCTTTATTATATCACTGTATTTAAATAATACTGATCCTATAGATGTATCCGTCCTATCCTAAATCCCGTTATAATTTTTAATAATGATATTTTCGTTTCCCTAACTTTGTTTTATTCATACTAACTAAACGTGACATTGGCTAAATGCACAAACCGTGCGAAGCCATAAACCAAAAAAAAAAAAAAAAAAAAAAAAAAAACTGTCACTTGTTTTTGTCAGTTCGTTCGCACATAATAAATTGTTTTGTGCAACGAGTTGCTAAAAACCCAAAATTATGGATAAAAGAGAGTTACGTGCGGTGATAAAATATTAGGTCTTTACCTATGAAATTGCCGTTCTGCAGTACTGGCCATTTCAAATCAAAATAATTTTTGTTTGGCTAAGAATTCTAATTTCAAATTAATTTTATTTTAAAAACATGGATTTTTTTTTCTAAAAGTAGTCATTTCTTTATTGATTAGTGTTACATTTTCATCGCATTTCAATCTTTTTCGTCATCATGGATACGTTAAAAATTCGAGTAATTATGGAATATGAGTACCGTCGTGGCAGCAACGCGGCACAAGCGGCACGCAACATCAACGACGTTTACGGAGCTAACACTACAAACCAACGCACCACCTGTTATTGGTTTGCTCGCTTCCGTTCTGGAAATTTCGACCTGAAAAATGAACCTCGCGGTCGTCCGAAGACTTTGGTCGACAATGACGAATTAAAGGCGATTGTGGAAGCTGATGATACACAATCTACGGCTGAATTAGCAGCAGCTTTCGACGTTAGCGTCAAAACAATATTGGTCCATTTGCGTCAAATTGGCAAGGTAAAAAAGCTTGACAAATGGGTGCCCCACGAACTCAATGATCGCCAGCGCGAAGTACGCGTCGAGACGTGCCTTGCACTGCTCAACAGACACACAAATGAAGGAATTTTGAACCGCATTGTTACCTGCGATGAAAAATGGATTCTGTTTGATAACCGTAAGCGCTCAGCAAGTTGGTTGGATCCTGGTTCAGCACCTAAACAATGCCCTAAACGAAAACTTACCCCTAGAAAAGTGATGGTCACTGTTTGGTGGTCTAGCGCCGGTGTGATTCATCACAGCTTCTTACCAAACGGGGTGAGCATTACTGCAGATGTGTACTGTGAAGAACTGAACACAATGATGGAGAAGCTGGCGCATCTCCAACCAGCATTGGTCAATCGCTCGTCTCCGCTGCTCCTGCACGACAACGCGCGACCTCATACTGCACAGCAGACGGTCTCCAAGTTGCAAGAACTGGGGTTGGAAGCTCTCCGTCATCCGCCCTACTCACCAGACCTTGCGCCTACAGACTACTACTTTTTCCAGAATTTGGATAACTTCTTGGCGGGAAAAAAAAATTATACCCGAGAGGCAGTACAAAATGCCTTTGAAGAATTTGTTGCCTCCCGTCCAGCTGATTTCTTTAAGAAGGGCATCAATAAACTGCCACTGCGATGGCAAAGATGCATTGATTGCATGGGTGATTACTTCGATTAATACAAATAAAAAATTCATGAAAAAAATTCGTTTAAATTTTTTCATACAAAACGGCAATTTCATAGGTAAAGACCTATTATCTATTTGAAAAAAATGTCTACGAAGGAATTTTTTTTGGACATTCAGCAGACATTAGGGGATGATGCTGTACCCTATTCTACGGTTGCGTACTGGGTGGCTGAATTTAAAAGAGGTAGATCAAGCTGTAAAGATGACCCGCGTTCTGGGCGGCCTTCAACCTCCGTTACGAAATAAAATGTCAAAAAGGTTGAGAATCTGGTTTTGGAAGACAGAAGAATAACTATAAAACATATAGCTGAGATCCTAAAGATATCATTTGGTAGCATTCAATCCATTTTAATTGATTCACTGGGGTTCAAAAAAGTGCCGGCAAGATGGGTGCTACGAATGTTAACCGACGAAAACAAAAAGCGACGTTTGGAAATTTCTAAGCGTAATCTCGAAATGTTCCAGTGTGATTCGGATAATTTTTGCCGTCGCCTTGTCACCATGGATGAAACGTGGGTCTACCATTTCGATCCTGAAACTAAGAGACAAAGTATGTCTTGGAAACGACCATCCTCTCCATCCATTAAGAAAATTCGAGTTGCTCCTACCGCTGGCAAAGTTATGGCCTCAGTGTTCTGGGATAGTGAAGAAATCCTTTTTATTGATTACATGCCAAAAGGCCAGACGATTACTGGACCCTATTATGCAAATTTAATCCCGAAAGTGCGTGAAAAACTATCACTGGGCGTGTTGTTTCTTCAAGATAACGCTCCTGCTCATCGATGGGAAGTTGCGCTCAACGCAATCCGCTGTGCTGGCTTCAATCTCCTTGACCACCCACCATATTCTCCGGACTTAGCCCTAAGTGATTTTCACTTATTCCCAAAATTAAAAGAGGACGTTCGTGGAACAAAATTTTTCGATAATGACGCGGTTATGGCTGCCGTAGAGGAGATTTTCGAGAGTCAAGAAAAACTTTTTTTTTCACAAGGAATGAGGAAGTTGTAAACGCGTTATTCTAAATGCATTGCATTGGAGGGAGATTAAGTAGAAAAATAAAATATTTTTGTTTAAATCTTTGCATTTTTTAATATTGATTCCAAGAATTTTTTGATTCAACTTCGTATATATGTATAGTTTTGTGGTATTTCCTGTAAGATTGAATTTTGCTATCATAAAATTTAATGCATGTGATTTTCCTTTTTTTATCAATATTTTACCGTTGAGAGAGAGTTTTCCCAACAATATTTAATTTCAAATACATAAATCATCTTCTGAAAGCTGACCGGCTTCATCAACATTAACTTCAAAAAGTTTAGTTTGCGTCTCACTGTTCCAGAACAGCGTTCTATGATAAAGAAATAGGTTGACCATTTCATTACCTTTTTCCAAAGGTAGGTAGGTGCGAGTAGTAAATAGTAATTGATTAACCATCATGTTATTAGTGTTGTACCGCACAATCAACAAGATATTGTCAATCAATTATCAAAGTATCGCCTTCTCGAAACATTTATATGTAATTGGATCCCATTCATTTGAATGAATGTCTAATATATACTTCGGCACCTGTCCAGCTTTACAATTAACACTTTTGTTACTTTGAACATAAGGGTCAATATGTGTTGACAGTTCACTTCGGTCGTTATTTATAATGTAAACAGTCGCTTAGGTACCTAAGGCTGGGACCAGGGGAATTAACCAGTTTAAATTTTCCGTCGCTTTTCTCTGTGCCAAACTTTATCTTCTTGAATTAGAGTTGAGGATTGCCTGGATTTGTGTTCTTGAGTTTCTATCTAAGATTGTAGATAATAAGTCGGTTCCATCCTTTATATGGGAAATCTGCATCATTCTTATGCGCATGCGACTTGATGAAGTTCGGATCCGAGTGTTAGGCACCTGGGTGAGTAATGATCAATGTTATGGCCTAATTGAAATGTTTATAGATTCTGAATCCTAGATTCAATGAAGTAGGCTAAGTTATTAAGTTATTCATGGGTTGATCACGATTGTTTTAAAGATCGGGTTACTATTTCTAATAACTTATGTCAATGGTTCATATGAGATAGCTATAGCTGTACCTGTATACCTGCTAACAAATGTGGCTAGGTATCTCATTTGTAATCTTCATTTTGGTCCACCTATTTGGCAGCAGCAAAATCCAAGGAAGCTTTATCAGCTTCTACGTGGCAGATAAAGAGTCCTCAGTAGAAATCTTAGTAGGTAAGTACCACCATAAAGTAGATGTCTATTACAATTTACAAGAACCAGCAGCATTACCGGCGTTAGGGTAGGGCACGGCTGGGTGACCGCTCAGGGTGACTAGGCGCCCCTTCACCTCTGGCGCCTGCAGAGTCTTGTGTTTTAGTTCGTTTGGAGTTAGAAAACCAAAAAAAAAAAATGAGATCTTTTCGCTTGCTCTTGCATCCGACATTCACTGAATTCTCAAACTATTCTGCATAAGCCGACAAAGTAACTCCTATTTCTATAAGAATGGACATAAGCAAATCTAGGCGGAGTGCTGAAATTTTTCGCCCCTCGCTACTGGAGCAAGAGGGGAGAGGGGCGCCGCCGAAATTTCGCTCAGGGCGCCTGTAATGTTAAAAACGCCACTGACCAGCAGCATAGGAGACGCCGAAGTAAGACTCACACTGAATAAGGTCGTAGCTCGCTTGGTTCATCCCATATCAACCTAACCTACTTCGGTTTGTTTCTCACCTACACTTGTATACTATACTAATATTATAAAGAGGTAAATTTATGAGTTTGTATGTAGGGGGTAATTTTCGGAACAATACTGATCAGCGGGGTAATTGCGTAACACACTAACAGTAGGAATGGGTTTAATTTTGACACTTCATCAAAATTTATTGCGTAATTTACGTTGTTGAGGAGACAAATTTTTAGAACATATGAAGCAATATAGGGTTCAAAATGATTCAGATTGTGATAGATAGTGTGTTACGCGATTCCGAAAATCCTTTCACTAATGAGAAGTTACTGTAATGCCGGGTGTCGTATAGGAATATATTAATTTCACACGGACGAAGTCGCGGGCAGAGGCTAGTATTGTATATAGGAACCGGACGTTAGCCAAATCCTACTTTAATTTAACTTTTACTTCAATACCTTGGCATTTATTTCGGTTTGATAAAAAAGCTTTATTCAACGCTAACGCAGGATGTTACCAAAGACTTAGGTATTAGTTTTTGCATAAAAAATCCATTCGCAATGTGACATTAAACTACAATGACGTCATAATGACTTTATGGTCACAATTAATAAAGCATTTCCGTTGTAGACGAAAATAGAATGATCCAAAAATTTACACGAATAACAAGGAAAAAATCAAATTTTCATGTAAAAATACCGTTTTTTTTTATGATGAACGACCTATTTATCAGTTCTGAAGGGTCCAGTATCTTTGAATCACTGCAGGAATCCTTTTACTCTTTCATCTGTTCCCAATCTTGATCCTATTAAGGTGAAAATTAGTAGAGTAGCGAGTAAAATAAATACCTATATGTCACAAAATCCTTTCGATGTCTTTTCTATTTTCTTCTCTTTGAGTATTAAGATCTATGAATTCCTGAAGACCACGGTAGTATAAAATAAACTAATTTATAGGTACTTCTACCTAGCTTGATGAAGTAATATTTTTTTTTAATCCAAACAAGTATAAATGCTATCGGTAGGTTGTAGGTGCTTCATTTTAAATACTGAGATTTGTAAACAAGATAATTAGTATGTAACCCGTGTTAATATAACATTACATCTAATGAATCCATCATTACCTGTATCTACCATCTTTGTTGTTAATGATTTAATCTCCGTTTCCAGTTTATCATTACCATCGAAATCTTCACCACGAGGACATTAATAAGGTTGTATTGCCTTGTAAGGAGCGGCGATCCCGCGACTGTCGTGCATGACTCTGGTTGAGTCATAGTTTTAGCATATTGTTTAGTTTTCGATTTCATTTGTTTTACTGAGAAACTATTTATTATCGAGTAGTTGAATGAGTGGGCGGGTCCAAGAATATGTTTTTTGTTGTAACCAACCTATACAGGGTATAAAAAGACCCGTCACGAAGCCGTTATCTTCGCATTCTGTCTGTACCTACATCAAATTATGTAACTTAGTTTCAAATAATTGCTGGGAAATGACTATTGTTTTTGGTGTGAAAATTCGCTGTTTACGGTAGTGAGCAATGTAATGCACGCAATACCTAGTAGATTGTTATACAAGGGGCTAAAATGACCCATTCTATAAAAGCTCGGGAGTAAATAGAAACGTTATACGAGTTATATTGTTTATTTAGAGCCGTGTGTTACACTCTACTTTTCACTATGATTGCGAGAAAATAAAATAATCCAATACAATAAATCTATATATATAAAAATGAATCCCTATTTCCCTTGGTCCCGCCATCACGCGTGAACGGCTGGACCGATATTTTTTTTTTTTTTTGTTGTTCTTTTCTTTATTGTCAGGAGAAAGATCTTATGAAATAAAAAAATAAGGAAGTTGATCGGAACGTTACAAAATTTAAGAAAACTTAACGCCAATATTAATTTTACATAACTGTCAGTTGTTTGAAATAACTGTCAGCGATTGACAGAATGCGCGCTGAAAATATCGTTTACCACAGATGGATCGGTTGATAAATGAGTCGATAGTTTTAGTTTTAGTCAATAGTCAAAACTAAAACTAAACGACATGTGACATTCATAGTTAAGACAGGACAACGTCTGTCGGGTCAGCTTGTTAAATATAAAATACGGTCACCAATAAAATTTATTATTAGGTAAAAATTCTATATATATCGCGCCAATTATTATTTTTTATTTCTTCTGTAGCCGCAACGCAATGCACACATTCTAGCGAAGAGATCACCGCTTGTGGTTCCATTTTCAAAAATAAAATGTTCTTTTTTTTATGAAATAGTTATATGCTGATTTCATGATTATTCTACTAATTAATAAATACTTATTCGTTTTTGTAGGCTCGTTGGTTACATATGAAAATTAAAAAAAAAAAACCCCTAGAGGAAAATACTTATTTTATGCTATTTTATCCCCGCTCTGGTACGTTACAGTGACGGACTTTTTAAGCAAGAGGAGTGCAAAACATTGTGATAAGCACAATGTTTTGCACTGTGTTCATGCAACGATACAGGAAACGTGGGAGTATTTAAATTTGAGTTATAACATTTTAAAGTTAATTCTAGTTTTCGTAAAAACAATGTCTGAAAAAGTTGGAACTTTGACCTTCGATATTTCCATAACGAGAAGGTTCCCAGGTGTGGTCCAGTACGAAAAAAAAATGATCATAATAACGGGAAGGACAAAAAGTGACTCTAGAGTATATTTACACCCGTTATTCATAAAGTATTTGACGTTGAATTAAAATCAAGTATCGTCTATTTATGATAGATGATTCGGTTTTGATGCGTCAGGTTGTGGGTTTTGAAACAAAAATGTTAAATAGGTGAACAAATTTGTGGAGTCAGTTTTTTGAATAGGTCATTTTGGTCAAAGGCTTTGTTTGCCTTGAAATAATTTGTTGCGTCATTGACGGAATTACGTCTTCTTCCTTTCGTTTCGACGGCACATCTATGTTGCTTATACGGATTTTGCCCAGTAGGTATCGGGTGGTGCCTAGTGCCATGCGTCAATATATAGGTACAAGGTGGCAGGGATATCGATGCGGAACCTGTTACCATGGATATAGTACATGATTCTGAATCATAGATTCTGAACCATACAAATATAAGCTCTTCCATACGTATTTATTATTCTTCGTACGGTACCTATAGCATGCAGACACTTACAAAATCCAATAGAACTGACACAATTCACACCAACATGTATCTATACACTCTTTTAATGCCTATTTTATGTTTTATATTATGTACCCTAAATTGTATTAAATTGTAAACGGAACGAAGGAGCCTGGACCTCACAACACAGGGAATCCTAGTGTGAGGTCTAGTAATTCAATCCACTTGAATGTAAAATTAGCAAATTAATTTTGGCAGCGTAGGTTTTTTTTTTTTGTTTACCGATTGTGACTATGAAGGTGAGGGAAGAGAGAGTACACCTGTGTCTGCGCACACACTTGTGCGCAGACACTACTCTCATACACACTATATCTCCTGAGCCGAAGGCTTAGTCTCCGTTGAGATTAGCCGCCCTTGCTGAAATACGGTCTGGAGGACTATATAATATACTTACATTACTTATATTCTTATATAAAACATACTAAACTGTTAAAACATTAAGTAGGCACCACCTACCTAAGTATAATAAACAAAAAATTGACTTGTCATCTTGTCAATTTCGTGCAATCAATCATCAAAGTACAACAATATAAAAGCAATTCGTGACGATCACAGCTTTTGGTAAATAAAGTCAAATTCTAAAGAGTTTCACTTATCAAAAATTAAAGGCGACAATTTTTTTTGTTCACACTTGCGACTTTTTTTTTTAATTGCGTCTCGCATGTCAACCTAGGAGGTTGTCGGCTGCTTAACCGGGCTTGCCTGTGGTTGCCTTAATAAATTAAGGCCTCCAGCCGGGGCTTAAAAATCTTATAAACTAGGCGACTACATGCTAAGGGCACGGACCTCAACTTAGGGCATCGCTGGGGGAGGGCAGCAAGGGACAGGCTGGATCAGAATTATTATTTATGGGCGAATTTAAACCTACAGGATCAGCGGCGCGGGCTGGCTCGAGCAAGGGCCGGGGCGGAGAATCGCGACTTGAAATCGAGCCGGTCTTAAACCAGCCTCGGGAACGAAACCATAGCGACTTCTAATTTGGCCCGTAACAAACTTTTATGTTGTGTAGTTCTTTCTAAGCTTTTCGGCAAAGTATTGTCTGAATTTAAGACGAAAACTATAGAAAATTGTTAAAGAATTTGAATCACAAGTAAAACTCGTTACCGTCCAAGAGCGGATACAGGATTTATTTCTGGGAGGGGTACATGGGCCTGGCAGTTAAGAAAGTGTTCCACACATCTAGTAGGTATTGCACTATGCTGTTTTTGGGATTCATTCTTTTCCAATGACATTTAAGAAAAATTACAAAAGAAACAAAAAACGTGTGCTGTGTGACCCCCGTCAGGAACGGAGTTCTTTACCCGATACTCGCACGTACACACACTCGTATATAATATCGCCATCGCCATCTTGGATTTTCATTTCGACCTCACTATCGACTTTAGTACCCTTGAAAACCATGAAAACTATCTCTCTCTTAAAAGAGAGAAAAAGTAGGATGGAGGAGGCATAACGCGTTTTCGTTACGTGTGACGATTTCTACCAGTTTACTCAGGACCGCAAGCCGCTTTATAGAACTTTGTTCCAAAATGCAGTTTTAGCACCCCGCCTCGGATAGGATAGATTTTCTTTTGACCATAGATACAGAAACAAGAGTTACTTTGTCGACATAGGTAGTAAAGCTTTGCGTTGCAAGAGCGAGCGAAGCGAGCTCAATAAGTTTAGCACCCTACCTCGAATTGGTTTGGTTAGTTTTTCTTTTTGACCACTCATAGTATTAGCGAAAAAAATTTCATGCGTCGAGGAAAGCTGTATTTACTTAGGACGCGCGAGGCCTTACAGACGGCGCTATATTTTTAACCGACTTCAAAAAAGGAGGAGGTTCTCAATTCGATAGTATGTTTTTATTTTTCGTTTGTTAGCTCAGAACTTTTTTTTTATGTGAACCGATTTGGATGATTATTTTTTATTTGAAAGCTGGTGCTTCACATGTGGTCCTATATAAATTTGATTAAGTTCTGATCAGCTATTTTTGAGTTATTCTTAATACTGCGTGTTTTTTCCACTTAGTTTATATTGATGATGTGTTCAAGATCTAAGCTTTAATAAATTCAAATCTTTTATAAAACGGAAACTATGCCAGAAAGCCTATTATACTGTGAAAGACTATATTGAGGACAAAAAGGCTTGGGATTGAGCTGCTCCAATAAATTTACACGGTGAATGTTGATTTTAATTTGCTAGCTATTTTAGACATGAATATTTACTGTAAAAAGTATTATATTATTTTCATTATTGAGAATATGAGGACTATGTGGGTCATTGTTTCAGTTATATTCTTGATCTGGCAGTTTAAGTAGTTTATGCGGCCTACCCAAATGTCCTTTCTTTGGTATTGTTCGTCGAATCGTTGAGCTCCTTAAGTTCTGAGTTGAGCTGCACGGTTACTGGCAAATGCGTGCACTGACTGGACAGGTCCACTTAATCTGTGTGGTTCTTTCCTCAAAAGACCATTTCAGACACCAATCTACATGGTTCTCAAACATTATGTCCGATTTTTTTTATATACACATTGACATTGTTGAATTTTATATACACAATGACATGAGTATTTACTTGTAAAGTAGTATGTTATTTTAATTATTGTGAATGTGAGGATTATGTGGGTCATTGCTTTTTTTTTTTCGCAGTTAATTTTGATCATGATCTGGCAGATTGAGTAATTTATGTGGCCTACCCAAATGTCCTTTCTTTGGTATTGTTCGTCGAATCGTTGAGCTCCTTAAGTTCTGACTTCCTGAGTTGAGCTGCACGATTACTGACAAATGCGTGCACTGACTGGACAGGTCCACTCAATCTGTGTGGTTCTTTCCTCAAAAGACCATTTCAGATACCAATCTACATGGTCTTCACATGATCTGACCAAGATTATGTCTGGACTTTAAAAGAGACTGTGACCTTTGAGTTTGTTTCGGCCTTTCTTCTCAGAGTAGTCAGATAGGAAACGCCGACCTCATCTAGTTTAAAAATATGATTGACGTGTAAAAGTGTTTGTACAAACCTACTTACAGAAATAAAATCATTTATCATTTAATAATTTCCTGTCACTGTTATTTACATATCAAGTAGTGGTATACGAAGTGGTGTGGAGTAGGTATCACAACTAAAAAGTGAAAAATATAATAGTAATTTTTATTAGCATTAAAGTATATGTTATCCTGAAATCCTCTCGCCGATTCTAGGCCGGTGCATTGTTGGCATAGCAGACCTCTGTGTCCGAGTAAGACATGACTGCACCACTTTGAAACTTAATAGTTACGCCACTGCTGCTGAAGATATAGTAGGTATTTCTTCAGCGTTCCTCATTGGAGCAATGTCTTGATGGATATGCATTCAGGCCAGTCGATCCAGAAGATTGGATTTTATTTTATTTAAACCGCTTGGGGGGGGGGGGGGGGTGGGCTCGTCCCTGTGCCCCCGGGCCGCTGGATCCGCCCTTGTTACCGTCTATGGAGTTTCTTGCCCATTCTTCTCCATACGAAACAACCTTTTGGAAGGGGCACCTAGAATCAATACTATTTTCCTGTAAATTTTGACGTAGTCTACTTGAAATAAATTATTTGCCGTTGAACTCGTTACTGTTATGCTGTCAATTAATGGAATATATTATATTTTTGTAGCCGCCATTTGCATCGTAGAAAAAGAAAATATTCTAAGTATATGGCTAATGTTTTCGTAGGCGAACCGTATAAGACCCACCATAAATGCTCCCGCAAACTGGCGCGACGTGACAGCGCGACGCGACTTTAGTAGAGCAATTTCTATGGAAACTTCATGGAAATTGGTCCACCAGAAGCCTTAAAACTCACTAAAAAAGATCCAATAGTTTCTTTCAGTGCCATTCTAAATTCAAATACTAGGTAGGTATAGGTAGGTACTCTAGTTCCAACTAAGTATCTCAATCATAGAGTTCAGTAAAAAATTGAGTTCGTTAGCATTGTACCATGGACTGCGGGCCTAGGTCTCTTAAACGCTCACCATTCCTAATACGACTATGTCAGGTGGACCGACCCTATATGACGACCGAGATAACTTAACCATCGTCTAAATAATAGCCAAGGCATTGTAAACCTTATTGCTAATGTGGTAAAGGTAGGGGGGCTATTTTGGACCGTAAACAAGTTGTCATCAAAGACACGTCGTGTGCAAAAGATCACGATCAATAGTTCATATTGTATTTCTTTATAAACGTCAACAAAAATGAGCGCATGACCATATATAAAATTTTACTAGAACATAATGGTGTGACATGGCACACGTATTGAAACAGGTTTGGTAAACCTTAAGGGGTTTCGTGGGAATGTTATGGTTTCCTATGCTTCCATGGCTTTCCAACCATTTTAGGTTTTCGCGAATTTAAAGGGAACTGCAGACCATACCTTCCATACCATCAATGTATACCATGTTTTACGCAAATAAATGATTTACTTACTTACTTACTTACTTACCTAAAGCATAATATATGTAGATACATCATGTCTTTTTTTGATTCAAAAAGCCATTTAACGTTTTTATTTAAATTACAATAATATTTACAATTAAAATTTAATAACCTAAATTAACTAACACTATTAATAAATTAAAAGATGGCGTCGAAAAATTCCTCCGCATCGCTGTCGACTGGTAATGTACCCAAGAGACTGGCGGCATTGCCACGTTGTATGGCAATGCTTAGCCTCTGGCCAAGGTAAAATCCAGCCCTTGGGTCACGGGAAGTGTCAAACAGGCGTTTGGAAATTTCCTTGAACAACAACAACAACATCTATCATGTCTTTATGTGTACATATAGAATCAAACTCAAATGCACGACTACATATAAAAAAACTATTTAAAATTTTCTTCTCTATTCAATTCACTTTCCATCATTATTGGTTAGTTTTTTGATAAAATTGTAAGAAATCATAAAATATTACCAATTGTAGTAATTTTACTTCTAATATATTATTTAAGCTGTTTTTCTTGCAACTAGCATTTTCCTCGCTGTAGTGAAGTGAAAAGTTGTGTGTTTCGCTTAACAGCAAAGTTCAAAACCAAAATATTTTGTTTCACATAAACCAACACGGGCACATAAAAAACATCAGAATCTAGGTGCACGGTTCCAATTGGTCGTTTCCTAAGGAGAGGAGCCAGCAAGAAACACCAAAAAAAAAAAAAGTCATCAAAAAAAAAAAACAGCCACAGCACAGCAGCAGCATCAGTCATTTAAAAATAAGTGGCTTTAACGTTATTCTACGTTCTGCGATTCTATATTTGAACCTTCGCTTGCTCAAGTTTCAATACACTAGTACACGCGCTAAAAAACAACTTTGAAGCCTTGCATAATAAATAACTATAATAGGTACTTAGTTATTCGCTCGATATTTTAAAATTAGCGGCAATGATCACCACACTGTGTCGTGCAGAACAATCGATCTAATATTAAATTCATCATAGAATTAAAAAAAAAAAACAGAGCCAAGGTACTAAAATACTCAGTCAACCACCATAAAAGTATGAACGAGTGGCTGCTTATAATCGGTGTCAAGCTATCAAGAAATAACAACACTATATTGACTCGCTAATTGCTACCGTGATCATTTTTCCCTCCATATTCGGAAGTTCGCGCTAAAACATTGTCAACAGAAAAAGACATTAATGTCACTAAGGTTTTATTAGCCAGTTATTATTTATGTATCAAGAATTAAAATGGAGTAATATCGTATATAGAACTTAATTGTTATTGAAAAATATGGGTAACCTACTGAACTGGAACAATTGAATATTTGACTTCTGAGAAATAGTAGGACTCGAGATGTTACCCCGGAGAAATCAACAACTAAAGTAATTTTTATCTGCCTAAATCTTTTCCTCTTGGAGTTTCATTGCCTTTAAAAATGTCGAAATTATATTTTTTCGTTGAGTAAGTATTCAGTCAATCAACTCAGCCTATCACAGTCCACTGCTGGACATAGGCTGCTCCCAGGCTGCGCCACAACACTCTGTCCACCGTCTTTCACATCCAGCCTGCTTCTTAAGGACGTCGGTCCATCTAACTGGGGAGCATGCCATACTACGCTTGCCGATACGCGGTCTCCACTCCAGCGATGTACGAGTAATAGCGTAAAACACTAACAGTAGTAATAGCTGTCATTTTGACAGTTCAACACCATTCATTGCGTTGTCTACGTTGTTGAGCAGACACATTTTTCGAACATATGAAGCAATGGATTAGCAATAGGCTTCAAAGTGATTCAGATTGTGATTGATAGTGAGTTCCGCAATTAGGGTACAGGACTGTTCTGCTCCACCGGCACCGGCCATCGGTAATAAGTATTGGTAAAGGATAATACTATGCCTACCTAAGTATTTTTCGTAAGGTAAGCTAACTAGCCGTATTCAGAATTCTGATTCACAGCAATCACAGCGCGCTGTTTCGTCATGCACAACGTTGATTGACACGCGATTAAAACTATCTGAGGGCCTAGACAAAGTAACATTCGATTAGTGATGACGCTAGTAGAAAAGTTAAAATGTATGGGGTTGACATAAGCTATCGAAATTTCACGTGATCATAGCTCAACGAATAAAAATTAGCTAGACAATGTTAACAACATTCGATTATGAAATGAATCGACAGCGTTGAAAGATTAGGTACTTCCACAGAGATGCATAGCCAAGGGACACTTTTTGACGAGCGTTATCACTAGTTTTTGGAATCATTAGCGAAAGCGATAGCGATTGTAGAAATAGAATCGCTCCGAAGCGAATGCCATTTGTCTAGGCCCTCAGTTTGCACTCTCTAAACGAAGATAAACAGGATTATGGGAGATCGGTCCTTAGTGTGTTTATGATTAAAACATCTTCAGCTTTGGTACCTTTATCTAGCGAAGTCTTCTATTAATTTTATAACGTAAGTCAATCAACTCAGCCTATCGCAGTCCACTGCTGGACATAGGCCTCTCCTATGCTACGCCACAACAACCTGTCCTCCGCCTTCCGCATCCAGTCTGTCCCAGCCACTTTTTTGAGGTCGTCGGTCCATCTAGCTGGGGGGCGTCCCACACTACACTTGCCGATACGTGGTCGCCACTCCAGGACTAGTCTGCTCCACCGGCCATCGGTCCTCCGACAAACATGGCCAGCCCACTGCCACTTCAGCTTGCTTACTCTGCAAGCTATTTCGGTAACGTAAGTAACTGGTGCGTAATTAATAGTTTTCTTAAGTGAAAATGCGTGGGATTTTTATTACCAATCTATGCTCTGTCATACCTAAGTAATTAGACCCTGAACCTAAATTTGAATCAGCTTTTTACAACACTAGGTACATGTTAGATGATAATGATGATGGCAATGATGGCATCATCAAAACAGAAATCTCATCAAAGCTTTACACAAATACTTAAAAATATTTTAATGAAACTACGGACGAGAAATCTAAATAAGGCAATAACCCGTTTATGTAAAGTGGTAATAACCTATTTAAATAAACGTCTTTGGTCCACTTTAGAACTACGTGGGACAAATGACGAATTTCTTAGACGAGGAGGTAAGTAGATAATAGTAACTAATGTGACAGTTTAGGTAATGCTGGTAAAAACAGAACAGTCCATTCGCTTCCGCGGAGTCTGGCAATAAAATCAATTAATTTCATTAATAATTATAAGTTCACACAAAAACTCACACTTCAAACGAATCTAATTGATTCTTGCGTGAGAATTTCTCGCATAAAATGGCAATAAGCAATGTTTTCTGCCATTATGGAGTCGATAAATATCTTCTAGGTAACGAATAAAGTATTCGTCACTCAGCAGGCGTTAGGAAGGTAGGCACAGTTTTTGTGTGCTGGAATCTTGTATAGCGATTACTATTAGCTATAATGCTTCGCTGATATTTGCTTATTTGTAAAGGGATGTTTATGTTGTGCTTTAGAATCCAAAAGGGCCTAGACAATTGCTTCGGAGCGATTCTATTTCTACAGTCACTATCGCTTTCGCTAATGTTTCCATCATACGAATCGAAAACTAGCGATAACGCTTGTCAAAAAGTGCCACTTGGCTACGCATCTCTATGGAAGTAATCGTTCGACGCTGTCGATTCGTTTCATAGAATCGGATGATGTTAACATTGTCTAGCTAATTTCTATTCGTTGACCTATGATCACGTGACATTTCGATAGGTTATGTCAACCCCGTGCAATTTTTGGCTTTTCTACTAGCGTCATCGCTAATCGAATGCTACTTTGTCAAGTTAGGTTAGGTTATCACTCACGCTGATCTGTCTATCTACGGCACTGCACGGCCTGATTTCGCACATTTCGGTAGAGCTGCCACACCAAGTTGTTTTTTTTTTTGTGGAAATTTTCACCGATATACAGTCACTGCCCTTTTGCAGTATTGCTCCCACTGCCTTATTTTATATCTAGTCGAAAACGTTCATGTTTTTCAAAAGGTAGGTATTGAGTTTTTATGAAGTTTCAGAAACAAAAGGGCTCTCAAAGTAAAGGATAAACCTTAGTTTAAATCGAACATGAAGGGATCAACGTTTGGTTTACATCACTTCATATTTATTCATAAAAACAGAAAAAAAAAACCCAGATACGTTATGCTTTAGGCCTTACAAGCCAGCGGGCGGTAGTTCGTAGCGGGGCGCTTGCACTAGCTGCAGTGTGAGAAAAATGTTCTAACCCTCACCTAGATAGACAGGCGCAGGCGCCGTCAGCGCTTCGCCTGTCCTTTACGACACTAGTTATTGCCGACAGACCGTGAGATATGACACCTGTTTTGCACACAGCCCCGGGGTAATGATGGCTTTTCGTTTCTCTTGACGATCACCAATTTGAGAGGGGGTTGACACGATGCTAAATTTTGTAGCAAATTTTACAGGCGGCAAAAATTAAAAGTTTCATCCTTTATTAAAACTAAGTACATATTTGAAACGTTCGAAAAAGCTTCGTACAAATCAGTGGTTTTCTTAGTCTGAAACAAATGGAGAAGCTTATAATGCGTTTCTAAAAACCACTAGGTTGCAAATGACCTTTTGGACATCGTAATAATTATTTTATTTATTTATTTAAATACATTTTATTTTAAATCTATATACCTAATTTTCACCAATATAGGTATTCCTTTGAGATTTCAAACCCCCTACCTACTCAACAAGGCATTCACCTTAAAAGTTCAACAAAACGCAGAATCTCATTCAAAGGACCACCAGGAAAAGAATCAAAATTATTTATAAGCCACGAAATATACCAAAACGGGTGTATTGTATCGTTGAATAAGTATTTTTGCGTGCCTTATTTTATCAAAAGCGCGTTTCGACGTCCCACGCTTCCCGCCAACAGAGCTGGACAAAAATGTCGTTTTACTGCATGTGTGATGTCAGGTGACCTTGCAAACCGCACGTGTGTAACGACCTACACGATTTTAGGCTTATTAATCGGGCTTCCATCTCATGTTGGATAAAAAAAACTTTCTCTGAATGTGAGGTTATTTTTGCGGGCGTCTTGTCATCTCGAGCTTGTGCAATACAATTTCTGCATGACTGTGATTTGTTAAAATAAAATTACAGTGCTTTTATTTTGTGAACATAAAGCTTTATTAATGTTGTTCTGTAGTATAGAAGGCGAGCTGTTGCCTGCCACTTCGTCTGCTTGTCATTTTTTAATACAAAAAGGTACCAAGGATAAAAAGTAGCCTATGTCCTTCAGGGCTTCTCCAACAATCTAATTGCGTAACACACTATTAATCAGAATCTGAATCATTTTAAAGGATATTGCTAATCCATTGCTTCATATGTTCGAAACATTTGTCTGATTAACAAGTTAGCAAACGCAATGAATGTTGTTGAACTGTCAAAATGAAAGCCTTACGTAATTACCCCGCAGCCGCAGGGTCCCAGCAACTTACATAAATTTCATAACGATCGGTTTAGTGATTAGTGTGTGAAAGATTACAGACATAGGCGTGAAAAGACGGATAGATATCTTTAACTTTCGCATTTATACGCCTGACCATGCTGAATGTCTATAATAGAAGGTTTGATACAGTAGAAATTTACCTCCTCCCTGTGCACGAGGTGACTTTTTTTTTGTTTGGGAAATCATCAAATGACTTCTCCCGCTCTGGGCGGAGCAGGAGGGCGTGTCAGACTCTTACTGACTAAACTCACCCGTGTTCCTTCAGTTGCCTGTGCGCCAGGGCCACGGTAACTTTTTCGAACAATCCGCGACCCCGGCAGGCATCGGCCCTATCGGACCCCGACAACGATGCTGACATCTCTTTGAGGCGCGCGTGGAACACGACACGCCGTCGACCCGGGCCTGGTCCTTACCGGATGGCGAGCTACCCATTGCTCGCCGTCCGCAAGCCCGCGCCTACAGTGGCCGGGAATTGGCTATCGACTCCTGAACCCCCGGGGCGTCTCCTCCTGCGGTGACTAGGGGCGTGAGGGCGCAAGGATTGCCTCTCCCTCACGCGCTCCGCCTCAGCCTTCGCGAGCATTACTGCTTCGCAGAAGAAGGTGACGGCTTCCCATGCTCTCTTGCTCCTTACCATGGCCTGGATCATGGCCGGATGCGAGAGATCGCCGCCGCCGAATCCTACTAATATTATAAATGTGAAAGTTTGCATGTTTGTTACTCAATCACGCAAAAACGGCTGAACGGATTGGGATGAAATTTGGCACACAGATAGTTTATAACCTGGATTAACACATAGGACTCTTTTTATCCCGGTAGTACGCTCCCATGGGATAATTTCCGACCAAACGCGGGCGAAGCCGCGGGCAAAAGTTTGTTTGAAATATTTGTAACAAGACCAATAATCATATATGCTTATCAAATCAATTAAATCACCAATGGCCCTAGCTATTATGGCCAACATCTTTGATTGAGAAGACAAGACTCATTAACATAGTTTTTTAATAGCTTGAGGTGCAAAAATATTTTTATTATGGCCACACTAATGTATTTACATTACCTATACGGCTAGTGTTAACCATTATGCGCTAAATCGCCCTATAAATAATTTTCCTTTAAAAATGACTCACTGCTTTAATTACAGAGAACTGTTTTTACTTTATTTATTAATTTAATTTTTAATGGTTATCCTTTAATTCTAAGTATAAATACTGAGGTGTTTACGCCTCGTTACATTGGCCTACTGGAATGATTAACCCATTCAACTATGGCCTGGTTTTAACTCACTAATTGTTAATTATAAAGACACATTTAAGAGTTAAATAAATGTTTTGCGTGTTTTTTTTTATGTCTGCGCTTATAACTAGAGGTGCTGTACAACTTCTTTTTTAACGGACTTCAAAAAAAGGAGGAGGTTCTCAATTTGACCGTCTTTTTTATTTTTTGGCAAAGGAAAACATCGTAAGGAAGGCGGCATGTGCTAGCACCAAAACTTCGAAGACATGTGACATCCACCAATACGCCCTGGGCCACCGTGGCGGATTACAGCCCACTCCCTCTCACAGAGAGGAGGCCTGTGTCCCACCAGTGGGAGCGTTATAGGCTGATTATGATTATGTTACCTAGGTACCTATAGTGTGGAGTTCATAAGCAAAATGCTTCCTTTGCGTCTTATTTTTGATGTTTTTTTTTATATAAACCTAGAGCTATTAAAATGTAAACTATATGGAAGTGTATGGCACTGTTTTTGGCAAATATACATTATCTATCTTATTTACCTACTTTGTATACAGTTATGTAAGTAGGTATAAAATAACAACCGTTTATTTTAACCCGACTACGGAAAAGCCAAAAGCAAGGATTATGATTTTTACCTTTTCTGTCCGTTGACAGTCGAGTCATTATATTTTTCAGCATGAGATTACCTTTTGATAAATGAAGTGCCTGTATTATTGTGTTACTTTTGTCCTTATGCTTGATTACACGAGGTAAAAAACATAGGTTTTATCAGCTACCTATCGTTACTTAAGTCAGGTTTAAGTAGGCCATGAAATAATTAAATTTAAAATTAGACCTAAGACTAATTAGTTACATAGGTTCAGATTTTATTCGTGATTAGATTTTCTTTATACGTACGAAAAGTTAAGACTTTCGGGACTTAACCTAGACAGTTGAAAGTACCTACGTACCTATAACATAAATCACGAGTCAGGCAAGATGGTTACAATGACCATAACGGCCGAACCCAATAACCTATTTTCAGTAAAAGACAGATCGCTATCGATGATAGACATTATAATTCTATCTGTCCTTGAATGTCTTCTCACAATCATCGATAAAGGCTATCTATCTAACGAAAACAATAGATATGGCTCTTTATTTTTCTCTCACGTGCGTTCATTACAACCAACTTCCCTATAAAAAACAACGTGTACTTATTTTTAGAAGGTAGCGTTTTTATAAAAAATTAACTTCTTTAAATTTAAATGACTGGATTAAGTTATAGTTTATATAATAATATTATATAAATAAAAGTAAATTCATCAAAAAGTAACAACACAGTGTGACATAGGTATTCGGTGAGCCACAAACTGAACAAATCGCTTGTATCTTGTGCCTCTAAAATCTATTAAATTAAAAGTCTGTAAGTACATAATAGGTACATTTTACAAGATTTTACTGAATTTTGCTGAACAAATAGGAGGAATTAAACGTAATTGACAGTTTGACATATGAAACACCAAACCTCGTTGAGGTTACTTTTAAATGAGGTATATTTCGGTGAGTAAATTAGTCACTGCTGTTTTATTTGAACGAAATCTTTATGTAAGTTCATAACAACTTAATTTGCTGATATTATTATGGTCAATGCGGCATTTATAAGTTATTTTGATTTGAAGATTTTTAAGATCATTTTCATCTCAATTTTTTTTTTCCAATCGGTTAACTCTGTTACGATTTCAAAATCACTATCGCTTAACGTACTTACACTTGAATCGGACATGTTTAAAATGATTATTTATAAAAAGTACTTTTTATGTAAATATTGCTTATACGTTTATCCCTGCAATTCGGCGGATAGACCTATTTGTCATCTTTAGTAACTGTCTGAGAGATGACAAATAGCTGTCAACATGTTATAGGGACGCATACTTTGGCTTTTTCTTACAAATACCTATCCGTAGTAAGCGATAGGTATACCCTACCTTCGATAGCCGACCGCACTACGGGCTTCGGTGGGCCGGGCCGGTAGGATTCCTTAATCTCTGAAAGATTATTGGGACGTTAAAATCAGATTTAGTTAGGTCTTCTATCTCCAGTACCTACGTACGCCAAAATTGGTGATAGATACGTATCTATACCCAATAACGTTATTGGGTTTGGCCCTTAGTTAAATTCAACAGTTAACTGCTGATTAACCTAAAGAAACAGTGCTACCTAAGGAGTTTCATCATCAGCCTATATTCGTCCACTGCTGGATGTAGGCCTCCTAGTGAACGCCACTGAGACCGATCCACGTTCCTCCATCAAGGACCCAAGGAGTTTGTACATTTTAAAATCTATGTAAGTACTACCTACAACAATAAACAAAATTAGTGTCAATCTAAGCTACACTTTTAAGCATTTCATCGTCCCGAAAAGGCATGAAAGCTCTCAATTTGGCAATGGCAATACTGTAATCAGTGTTCCTTCTACGTACAGATCATGAATAACTGTCAACGTGAATACAAAATCATAATAATATGTGATCAACTGATCATGATTCGCAGTCGCAGCCCGCTTCGCCGTCACGTCAGATAATCGAATAATTCAGGGAACTGTCATGGCTGCCGTATTTGGCGGGAAAGCAATCCGCTTAAGCCCAAATGGGCATGTGCTGGGATACTACTCTTTGGTTCTTTATTGCATAACATGGTGTTGCATAAGTACTGCATTTTTACCTAACGCAACGGGGTATTAATAGTTAAGTACAAGTTACGTGATTATGTAAGTTTTTAGTTGACTTTAATTTGCTTTTACATAAACAGTGTAGGTTTTAAAATGGTCATTGGTTTTAAAGCATGATTTAAATTTCTGAGGTCAGAGAGACGCATATATGTGCGTAGGTACTTGTTAGGGTTTCTATGTATATGATACTTACGGCCTATGAAAAACTGAAAACTTACGGAAAGTAAAAAAAAAAATTGTTTTGCGCATGTTGTAATTAATTTATGGATGGAGTTTTATTAACTAACACGTTAAGCTTTAGTGAATAAATAAAGTGGCACCGATAGCGATGAAAATGATTGGCCCTAAGCTACGACTCAATTCAGTCAATACGGGTTAACTTTTGCTCTAGCATTTTCCACATGACCCCAAAAAGAATTAGATTCAAACACCTACACGGGTTAACCCTTAAAAAATGATGTTAAAAGATTGGATGGAACTCTGTGAAAAACTTGTAAGTATTAATAGTATTATGACTGCGCAGATATTTCACGATGCACTATAATGCGTTTATTCTTGGGGTCTGCTGCGTCATATAATTTCAGTTCTTTTACATCTGGATTCCGGGTCGAAAACACACGAAGTGCTGGAGAAAGACTGGTGAAATTTCATGACGAGCTAAGTTTTTCGCTAAATAACTATTATCCTATGCCTAATAAGGTACTCCTACCACTATAATTTTCTGTGAATGCCTACACAGTTAAAGGATCATCATGATCTTCCGGCCCTTGTCCCATGTTTCAACACGTTTCGGAGTTAGGTATATAGTAGGTACTTAGATAATGACAATAATTTGCTAAACCCACCACAGTAACCACGTTTTCCAAAATCAAAAACCTAATTCGCCACACAGCTAAATAGAAGAGCTTCCACGCAAAATTGAGGACGGCCAGTAGTAAAAAGTGATTACATTCATCTTGGTACCTACTTACTGGCAACTTGTATCGAAACAATGAGAGAGATCGATGCGCGTGGGCACTGGGCGGCAACATCACTTATAAGGCGTAGCTACAATGTTGAAAATATTAAACTAGATTTAAGAAAACCTATAGGTAGGTAATAAAGTAGAAACTGCCATTATAATTTTTGTCAAGGGAAGTCTGAAAGGCCTGGAGATTGAGATATCAGCAACTCGAACTTAGGGTAGTTACTGTGACTTCGTGAATTTCAATATTTACCTTTATTTTAATTTAATCTAAAATACCACTGAGTGACGATGAAGGGAAAAATTATGAGTCTGAGTGAGGGTTAACAGTAATGGCCTAAAAGCGCAAGAGTTGATTAACGCATTTATTCTCTAGATGAAAAGAGAAGCCTTAACCCTTAATTCGATTTTGGGTGAATGGCACACTGATAATATATTTAGCAACCTTTTATGTAAGTAGGTAAAAGGAGATATGTGGAAGTGATTGAACTTGGCCGCTTATCACATCTTGTTTCGATTTTACTCGAACTTGGCCTTTTCACAATCATGTTTTGGTTGGATCTTCTACGAATTTTGTAGCCGAGGTATAATGGCACAATAGTTCACGCCCTCCTACCATATACAGCCGAAAGTTTTACTAGAAAAATCAAATAAATTTTGGGTAGGACGTAAATGGCAACACTTGAATTTGGAAAATAGAAAAATCCCCGCAAAATTTGCAAGTTACCGTCACCTAAACGAATTTCACGGAAAAAAATGCTCAATGTGTAGGTACTTCATGTGATACAGTCTTTACATCTTTACAGTCACAAGGTTTTAAGACGTTTCTTTTTGTCGTACGACAATAAATCGGCCAAGCCCACGCTTCCGCAGCCTATTATTTACATAATCATACGATCATTCCGCATCGGTTGGCAACTTGGACTCGGGAAACAAAACGGTAATGAAAAAAAACACAGTTGCTTTTTAATGTTTCGCTGGGTGGTTTTCGATGCACGTAGGCGGAGGACCTCTTAAAATTTTACGATTCTTTGTCAATATGTTGCTCGATTGATACCTATATTTAAAATTAAACTTTTAATGTGTATTATTGAAGTTAAATAAATTAATTTATTGGGTTGCCTATTCATTAGGGTGATGGTGCGCTGGTAGGCAAAATAAATAGTGAGAAGAAGTATAACTTCTTCTCATTACTTACTTAATCTACTTAAGTACTTACCTACAAAATCACTAAATGTAGGGCTGAGCTTTTTTTTTTTTTGGTTCGGGAATCATCAAATGACGTCTCCTGCTCTGGGCGTAGCGGAAGGGGTGTCAGACTCTTACTGACTAAAACCCACCCGTGTTCCTTCAGTTGCCTGTGCGCCAGGGCCACGGTAACTCTCTCGAACAATCCGCGACAATGTAGGGCTGAGCTGAATTTATCTTTACATGTAATATCTGTTCTCTAGGAAAAAATCGTCTTGCCGTGTAACAGCTCTGTGTCATCAGAGGACCTCAAAATATTCAGTGTAGCTTCCCAACCTAACCACTACCTAATTATTAATACCTACCCAGATTCCCTCCATCGCTGAACGCTGAACCAGGTTGACTGGCAGACAATTCCTTGAAAAAAAATAATGCAATATTTGATAAGGTCTATTAATAAATGTTACTAAGCTGCCTATTGGTTACCTATTTTCCTTTAACCGGACACTTTGCTAAATCGAGGTTAATTAATATAATAAAGAAAAATATATACCTACTTTACTTTGAAGCCATCTATCTCATCTGGCACATATACGAGTACTACCTAGCAAGAGCGCCAAGAGCAAGGTTTTGTCAGAGAACTCCATAGACAAGTGCAGTTAGTTACGGAGTTAAAAACAAACACATAAAGTAATAACGATAACAATTAAAATTTATTAATAATAATAATAAATAAATCTCAAAATATATCTCATACAAAATAAAATATAGTTAATAATTAATAGTATGGCAAAAAGAGAATTAAATAGTAGGTACCTAATTGAAAATAGTCCAGCAGTATCACCACTAACAAAACAACACTATCACGCGAATGTCCGGTCGATATAGTCGCAGTCGAATTCCGCGAAGAACGAGTCGAAGGGAGACAGCGAGTCCTCGGCGAACTCGGAGGGAGTGTCCTGCTCCAGCTCCGTGGAGAACTCGGACAGCTCCGAACACAGCGGCGAGGGCCAGCGCTCCGGCCGGGCCCCGTCGCCAGGGCCGGACTCCCGAAGCGCCGCCGATAGCGCCGAGATGTACCGCATGGCCAGCCTCAGCGTGGTAATTTTGGTGAGCTTCTCGCAGGGCACCGGCGTCCCGGTAATGGCTGATGCTGGGACGGCTTGTCGAAGAGTCTCAAACGCGCGGTTGATCTCTCGCATGCGACTCCTCTCGCGTGCGTTGGCTGTTTTCCTCCTGTACTTGCTGAGCGGCTGCGGCGTCCGGCGCGTGCGCGGCTCGCGGCTGCGCGCGGCGCGCGGTCGCAGCTGATACTTGTCGTGATCGGGCATGGAGTGCGGAGTGACGCCGGCGGCCGCCCCACGCGACCACGCCGCCCGCGCAGCGACGCCGCAAGAAAAATACGCTCACTCCGCCCACTTGCCCCGCTCCGTTCATGTACAGTCGCGCAGGCAGCTTTTAACATTGCATTGTATTGAAATTAAACCTACACATTACGTTAAACATAAATTATGGAATGTATGAGGTGTCAACCGAGACAAGCAATATTTATGCCACGAGTTTTTTTACCCAATTTGATTGCTGCAGAAAATATAATATTTAAGGCTGTCCGTAAAGTTTTGAGAATATCTAAAAACAATATTATTAAGTAGGTACCTTAATAACCTAGCGGGGTGGCAGTCCCAAAAGCCCAAAGGCCAACATATAATTCCTGTAAAAAAAGATTACATTATACATCATGCATGAAATTATTTAAAAAAAAACCCCAGCCAAGTGCGTGTCGAACCACGCACAATGAAGGTTTCCGTAGTTAGGATGAATTTATCCCAAAAACAAACTCAACATTGTAGTTGAAAGACATGTTGTCCCATACATGGTTAGACGTCAAAGTCCATTCTTCAACTGCTAAAGTAAGTTTGTGATAGCAAAAAAAATATGTGATAAAACTACAAATGAACTATTTTCGGACGTTTTCCTTTACTTGTTCTGTAAAACCTTGATTCTTGACAAATTTCAGGATAGGTAGGTATAGGTTTGATTTACTTGCGAGTATCAAAACATGTCACAAAAATGGCCGTATTTTTTATTGCGTTGACTTAGAAGCTTGATTTTTTAGAGCTTCAAGGGACCGTAGACCTACGTATTTCGCATTAATTGCAACTTGATACCTTCACACGTTCCTGAGATAAAGGGTCTTGACAGATTGACAGACAGACGGACAACGAAGGGAGCCAATAAGGGTTCCGTTTTGCCTTTTTCTTAAAATTAAAAAACAGTTGTTTGGAATATGATAATTGATAATACATTACTATGAATTTGATAATAATTGCTTGATTAACCAACTGTTGTAAAATATAGGTTGCACACCATCTTTCATCACCCGCGACCGCGAGCATAGGTAAGTACATAATAATAAAACTTTAGCGCTCCCCAGTACCTCGGTCACAATGAATGAACAGCATCGCAGCTAAATAACTCATTGGGTAATGGGTAGTAATCTGATTGATATCATTTGCATATTCGATTCGGCATTTCCGTTCTGAAGGCTCTGCGTGGACTAATTGTTTACCGACCTTGCCGAAAGAAGTACTCGACTGTTCCTGCCTACCTACGTGGTTTATGATCAAGTCATGTGTAGGCGATCATTGGTGACGCAAAGTCTCATTATGTAATGCTACTACGTACCTGCATAGGTTGCAATTTGGCCCTTTGCACTTTAAGTTAGGTAATGTTAACGGCCAGTTTCTTTTTTGTATTAATTGCGCCCACTGACATCTAATTTTATGAGGTGAAGGAATTTGTAGGCACCCATAATAATAATTCTGCAAATTACGTCTGAACAATTATAATTATCACAATGTGAGAATAAAAATAAAATTAAATACATTATGTAGGTGCTGCTACGCTGGCTGTTTGGTAACATACCTAAGCCATAGCAAAAGCCCAATTAAAAATTAAGTAAAAGAAGAAAATTAATAAGGCGGGAAAAGCATAATTGGAATTAACGGAAATACATATCACGGCAGTTTTATCTTTACCGTTGTTTTATTCGTGCCAATAATTACTTTCCATGACTTTAATTAAGTCTTCGCTAGCAATGGAGCTGCAGTGTAAATTACTGCTATACTTAGACAACAGGCGTTACTTACATGACATGAAAGAAAACTGCGTGAATTTCCTGGAACAAATAACTGAGAAAACATTGTGTAAGTTTCCGCCATTACGATTTATATTGGAGTTTGACGTCATGGATTTACTAGATGAATTTCCCGAACTAGGGGAGGTTTTGATCAAAGAAACAACAAAATTTCAAAAAATGTGCAACGATCTTTTGTTTGCTTGCCTCCAGGCTACCGATATAGAGATAAAGAATAGTATAGCATATGCTCAGGTGGCCGTTAGATTACGTTTGAAGAGTGTACCTGAACTTTATAAATCTAACCCTCGTCATTATAAAGGTCTGGTGTCCATTGACGGCTTGCTGTTATCTTTTTCGACGCCAGAGAGCTTTGTTTACCATTCTGTTTGGTCGTGTCCAGAAGAATGCGAGGGCAGCGAAGTTATCCTACACTACATACCAAACCACCCACCGAAGTGCTATGTGTGCAAAAGTATTCTCTATGAAAACAGTGGATTGAGACGATGCGGAGAACAAGTGACTGCTACATTCAAAATCAAAGATCAGTTATTGCCAAAAAGATTCCTTATTAAAGATGATTTATTCCCCAAATTAAGCCTGGGTACGAGTTATATTTTGCACGTTGTTGTAACGAAAAAAGTTACTGCAGTATGGTCTCTAGAAAAAAATATCCCTTTGCCTGCGCCATTAACTAGCCTCATTCCTAAAGACGTTCAAGAACTGTTCAATGCATGTAAAGGAATACCTTGGAAGTTCGTATACTGTCTGGCTTCAACTATAGGAGTCAATATATGCCCTTTGAATTGCTTTATGCATCTCAAGATAAACCTGTTATTAAGTCTTACGAGTATCAAGGCAAACGCGATAACGGGTGCACGTATCGTCCATGTCCTAGTAGGAGGTGTCGATACCAGATTTGTTGCGGAAATAATGACTGAAGCAGCGAAGCTTGCAGACAGATCTGTGACTTTAGGGGTATGTAATTCAGTAGCTTCCACTGCTCTGATAGGCAGTTCAGGCGGAGTTTGTGTCCTGCCTTTACCCCTTCACATCTACCACCACAAGCAAGTTTCAACTGTACTCACAGCCATTGAAACAGGAGATATATATACTGGCACAGAATTAACAAAGCTGAAGTCAGCAGTTTGGGCGCAAGGTATGGATTTCAAGAAGATGATACTGTTTAACGTGGCTAGTGTATTTGGGAATGTTTGCCGCGGTGACTATGGCGAATATTACGATGAAATAGTTGACTTTGTTCTCCAACAAGCTGTAGACCCAGTTGGTGTAAGTAAGGAAGAAATGCAAGCCTTGAAAGATGTAGCGAAGTATATCGATTTAGTCGCAGGAATCGAAGTTGATTTAGATGATGCAACGGACAACTTGTTGCGAAGTTACTTTTTAGCAGCTCGTAAGGAGAATACAAAGTGTGTATCAGTTGGCAGCATGAGTGCATTAGTAGGAATTTGCCTAACTTCAGCCAGGCTGTGCCGTAGGAAAGTGGCTAATATTGACGACGCAGTATTTGCTATTTGGTTACACGTCAGCGGAAGTCCCGAGCCGCGGTTTGCCCCCGAAGAATACCTACAAACACCGGCAGACGTGAGAAAATTACAAAAAATAATAAACAGCTTCAAAGATTGGTTAGAACAATTTACCGGTAATTGTCTGCTTTGAGATTTTCCTGCTTTGCAAAGAATAGGTGGCTAACCGTTTTTTTTGTTAGGAAATTATTTTATTTGTTTACTTTAGTTAATTTGGTGAACATTCTTATTTATATTCTTTGATTGATTAAAACTTTTACATAAAATTTCATAGTTTTATTTTTATTTTTAACAGACAATAGTTCAGAATGTTTGAAGAAGTTACACATAAACAACATAATTTTAACAGTTATACATTTATTATAATTTCATTTATGTATATATTATTATGCTTTTGACTAGAACACAAAACAATGGTTAGTATTAAATACTTGATACAATGAATTCCTTAAATTGTAAGCATTCTCAAACGTTAGCAACATTGACAGTCCGAATACAGAAAAACAGGTCAATATGTAGGTACAGTCGACCTTGTAATTACTTTACCAGTTTTGACAAGGATTTCTAGTAAATTGTAACTTCATTATGGTTGAAAAACTATCTGTCACATAGACTAATTATACCTACCTTGTGGTTTTATGATGTGCAAGTGACATTCAACCTTAGTGTGGTAAAGCAATTACGCTGTCTATCATACTTACTAAAATCAATAAGATATATTAGGTAATATATTTAGCACCGGTTACATTATCATCTTAACTACTTACGTTTTATTCTTATATATTATCATAGTTATCATTAAAGAAAATAAGGCACAATTTACGTAATACATCACAATCTTATTGATTATATCTGGTCAAGCATCATTCAAAAAGCTAAAATCTAAAGATGATTTGTTCAGCAGTTCCTTTTGAGAGTTTATTTTCATTGACATATTAATTTGGGTCTTCCTTAATTTTACACTGTCCTCAATAAGAGACTTCAGAGCCTCATCATCTTCTAGCTTGTTGGCCACTTTGATGCAATGATTGGACACAGGTTCTCCAATCTTGAAGTCCTTCTTTTCAAAAGAGACCACACTGTATGGTACATTCGAAAAACCTTCAGCATCTTTAACAACAAGACTAATAGTTGACCATGTACACTTTGTAAGTTCGTCTAGCACATTTGTTAAGTCAGCTGCCAATTTATTGGTATTATCTGCTGCATTTAATACAATATCATCAATTTTTGCGAATTCAGTACTTACATCCATAAGTTTCAGTACAAAGGCTTGCTGCCGAACTTCTTTTAGTATATTGCTTCCAACTTTAAGACACTTATAACATACACTGCCTATATCTTTACATGATCTCTCCCTTCCTCGATTAGCAGATTCACATTTTTTGTAAGCTAGAAATTCTTTATAAGCATTAGAATACACAGCTTGATAGTTATATTTAGTAACAAAGTGGTTGATATCAGCTGTGATGACTTCATTGCTCCGTCTAGTTGCAGATTGAAGCCTCACAGTAAGTTGGCTCCAAGCCGTTTGCAATTTTTTTATTCTTTCTGTAATATCATCAGCATCATTAAATATTTTGTCAAAGCCACCAAGTAAGTTGGATCCATTAGGAGTTTCTTTCAATGTAGATATTTGTGTTTTGCCAGAATCGGTCAACTTTTTGAGAGTTTCTTGTCTAGCAAGGAGATTACCAAGATTTTTATCAACTGAATTATGTTTCAGTAACAATTGTTTGCCTTCATACTTTAATGACTCGGCTCTAACAAACAATCCATTGATAAGCGAGTCATATAATTCCATTTGAGACAGAACAAGAAACATGGCATTCTTATATAAATTTTGACTGTTTTTAAAGTTATATAAAGCGTTTGGGTTTTCCAAACATCTTTGCACAGCCATTGGCACTATCGGCTTTACATTTTCTTTGACAATGTAAGTTTTATTGTACAGGAACAACATGACATTTTCATTCCAGTATTTAACAATGCATTCATCATCTAGGGGCTCCATATAGTTCATCTGGGTTATTAAAATTTGTTCACTCATAGGAATTCTAGTATCATTGTAAATCTTAGATTTAAGCATAAGAACAGTAGTTGCATCATCTACTTCATAAGCTAGCTGGGACAATGTTGCTACAGAAAAAATCTTGACAATTTTCTTAGCTAAAATCTTTTCAAGGACATCAAAAATCACTATCTTGCTAGCAGCTTCCCTTTGTTCACTTGGTATGTTGAATGTGACTCGAGACGGGGTGTCTCTGCCTCTCAATTTGGGTTCCCATTCTAAAGAAATTCTCAGCCACTCTTCAATCAGGGCTTTGAATGGTTTAGATATATAATTCTCAGGGAACACTTCATTGGAATATTCAATGTCACCATGGAAAGATTCATACACACAGATGCTTTCATGAGCCTTCTTCTTAACATAGGGCATCCATTGCACAGGAGCCATGAATGGCAGGAATGGCCTTCTACCACAGATAAGTTCAAACACAACCAGGCCAAATGACCAAAAATCAACTGAGTTACTGTAGGTTTTGCTGTAAATAATTTCTGGAGCTAGATACTGTAATGTGCCAACCAGACTGGCACAAACTGAGTTAGAATCTATTTCTTTAGCATAACCAAGGTCTATTAGTTTATATATCACCTTTCTTTGGCCTTGGACAGCTACATTGGTTTGTACTGTGTCCAATAAATGCATGACTATGTTTTCAGGCTTGAGGTCTCTGTGTGTTATTTTGTTCTGATGCAGAAAATGCATAGCATTTCGGAGATCACTAAGTATTTGTCTGATTTGTTGTTCTTTGAGGCCTGAACAGGACTCTGGTTTGTTAAGCACCTGCCGAAGGTCACCGCCGCTGCAATATTCCATACAGAGAATTGGCAGGCGCGACGGGTTGGCTCGCTCCAGCCCAGGTATGAATTCTGGGGGCAAGTCTTTTGTACCCACGATATTTGGGTTTCTGCAACTTTGTAACATCTCTACTTCCTTCGTCCATCGCTCTCTATGTTTCTCAGTAAGCTCATTACCCCATTGGCAAGTCTTTATAGCCAGTTTCTCATCAGTTTTTTTGTGTTTCCATAGCACGACAGTTCCAAAACTTCCTTTTCCGAGTTCTCTTTCTTTTATCCAGTCACCGATAAAGATTATGTCGTCCATTACTTACGTATTGAAATAAGCAATTAAAAACAGAACAGGAAAACAAGCCCAAAAATTAGAATTACAACTATACTTAAAGTAGCAAAGTACTCAGTGGGCTACTTTTTAAAAATAACTTTGCGTTTAGTTTACACAGAAGCACGAAAAACACAAAGATCACGAAACTTTGTTTGATAACTAGGTTTTTTATAGGTCATCTGGAAAAAATGTACACAAAGTATTTTTAAAAATAATTAAGTACTCGAATACTCGCATCGGGCCTCTGCCGTATATACACTCTAAACATACTCTACATGAATATATCATAACTAAATGGTATTTAAAAGTTTTTTTTAATGAATAACCTGAATAATTTTTCGAAATGTACCTATGAAAAACTTGATCATAGAAACCTCTTCATTCCATGGCACGCAAAAAGTTTCATACAGAACCATAGCAATAATGATGCAAGATAATAATTATTTTTAGTTTACTTCATTATTTTGATTAAAAATATTACCAAAAATGAGATTATAAGTTTATGAATAAAAATTAGAAAATATTAACAAAAAAAGTAAAACCCCATTAATCACCGACGACGAGACGACAACGTTCGTGTTCGTCACGTCAAAACTTAAATGTCAATTTGGCTGTCAGAACGTGCGATGTTTATTGTTAATTTTTAAATCTTCTGAAATAAATATTACTTAGATTTTTGAGCTATAATGGTAGACATAGCTACGTCGTGTCGGACTTGTATGAAGGACAACGTGAATTTGATAGACTTGTATGAAATAGTTGAAATTGAGGAAAATTGTCTCCAATTAGCCGAGGTACTTGTGCAGTGTACTCCAATTGAGGTAGGTAACATGGAAATACAGTATTATTTACTTCAATACTGTTATAGTGATAAGAAAATAAAGTATTATTTTCATAGGTCTCCAAGGAGGATGGGTTACCACAGCACCTTTGTGATGGATGTGTCAAGGTGCTGCATCTTGCGTACTCATTCCGTAAGCAGGCGGCGAAGGCACAGGATGAGTTTAGGAAACTCCTACAAACAAATGTAAAAACAGAACCTCAAGATGTTGACCTCAAAATGGAGCATGATCACAACTATTTTGAAAGTTATGAAGATTTCAGTTTCAACCCAGATTTTTCCAAAACTGAGATCGAAGACAAAGAATATACATGTACTAAATGTAATAAACAGTTCACAAAAGAGAAGAAATACCTGAAACATTTAGAAGCACATGAGAATTTGTCACTAGAATGTGACATTTGTAAAAAGTTATATCCAAACCATACATTGTTGGATAAGCACAGAGCAAAGCATGAAATAAATATGTGTTTTGTAAGTGATCAAAGTTTTACGAGTGAGACATATTTACTAGAAGATAATATGGTGGACCACACTGAGGAAGTGCAAGTAAAGTCTGAAGATGAGACGCCACCACTTGAATTACAATGTAGCCAGTGTAGTCTTGCATTTACAAAGCAGAGATCACTCTCAATGCACATGAGAAAACATAGAGATAAGAATGAGAAGAAAGAATTCATTTGTGATACTTGTGGAAAGACATTTCCAATGAAACATTTGTTGAAGCGGCACGTGGTGATGCACAGCGAAGTGAAACCACACAAATGTGAGAAGTGTTTCAAAACATTCGCCAGACGGGACCAGCTCATGTCACACATGTACACTCATAAAGAACACAAGCCCTATGTCTGTGAATATTGCAAGAAAAGTAAGCTTTTTAAATTATTCTGTTATTAACTAGAAATTATTTGACTTGTTTGTTTTCTTTACAAAGTAATAATGTGTTATGATGACACTTTAACTTTCAATTGTATTAATCCTGCATTGTGAACTTAGCTTTGTGCTCAACTTAATCTTAATTCACAAAACTCTGTTAAAACAAAATAATCTATGTTTTACAGTATCTGAAAGATTGGCTTATCAATTGACTTTATTTTGTAACGGGTTGGGTTGGGGTAATATTCTTTCATGTTAAAAAATATTTGGCTTACTTCTTGGTTGCCTTGGTGTTTTTTATTGAATGTTTGTTTCTGTAGAATCCAGAGGTTCCAGATGGAATAATGTGGATGGTGCTCATATTACAGAATCTCACTCTAGCCTCAAGCACTATTTAAAACTAGTTTCAACCAATTACATTTGATTGGAGGATTCAAGCAAATTGCTTAAAACTACTTTTGTTGTTGGAGTCTTGAATAAGGTTCTGTACCATGGGCCTAAATATCAAACATTTCTGCTTTATTTCCACAGGTTTTTCCCAAATGTGCAGTCTAAAGGACCATCTCCGCACCCACACTGGCGAGACGCCATTCCTATGTTCAGAATGTGGCAAGGGCTTCTCCAACAATTCCAACCTGAGGCAGCACATGATGAGGCATACTGGAGTCAAGCCATATGCTTGTAACTTGTGCCCTAAGACATTCTGTACTAAAGGTAAGAATTTCTAATTAATCTTAAATTAGCCTCTGTATTAGGTCGCGTGCGCTACAAGCTTGCTGTCTGGCCTTTAATTTTTGCCATGGCTTGAACTATACTCACATAGTTGTCCATAAAATCAAGAAAAATGACCTTAATCATCCAGAGCATGCCAGCGAGAAATGTATTATCAGATTGTTAACAATTTGTGTAATAGGTTGTTGTATGGTGGGGCGTGGGTTTGTGTATTTTTTTTTTTTTTTATAGGTGCTTCTTCATGTCAATGGCACAACTGTTTATTAAATTTTGTTAACCGATTTAAAAAAAAGGAGGAGGTTCTCAATTCAACTGTATTTTTATTTTATTTTACATTTTTATGTGTGTTAGCTCAGAACTTTTTTCTAGGCGAACCGATTTGGATGATTTTTTTTTTATTTGGAAGATGGTGCTTCACAAAAACTATTGGTCAGAACTTGATTAAATTTTTATGGGACCACCCATATAAGTTTGATCAAGTTCTGACCAGTAGTTTTTGAGTTATCCTTAATATTGCGTATTTTTTCTACTTAGATTATATTGATCGATGTTTTAATAAATTCCTGTCACTGTTATTTACATGTCAAGTAGTGGTATACGAATTTGTGTGGGGTTGGTACCACAACTAAAAAGTGAAAAATAAAAACTTTTTTACCAAAACACAATCAACTTCCAAAAAAACACTAATAGAGGTGAAAAATAACTTTAATTTCGGAAATTAAATTTATTTTTCACGGCTTTTTGTGTTTTTTTTGGAAGTAGTTTGTATTTTTGTAAAAAAGTTTTTATTGACCAAAAACTTCGCCAGTTCCGCGGCATCGACGGTGGCAGTAATCATAATTTAGTAAACAAAACTATTTATAATGAACGGTTTTTCCCCGGCGTCTGACAATGTCCCGTGACCCTTATGAATATTATCTATCTGTATTGGTCATTAATTGCGTTGATAAGGCACACACAAAACATCACGAAATACTTTTAAAACACTTGAACTCCAGGTCAATTATCATGTCATAAATAAAACACTTGATTTCCAGGTCAGATGAGGTCGCACGTGTCCACACATACCGGGGAACACCCTTACAAATGCGAGGAGTGTGGTGCTGCCTTCACCAAGCAGAACTCCTTGAAGAAACACTCCATGATACACCTCGCTATTCGGCCGTTTGCCTGCGAGACGTGTAATATGAGGTACGGCATGATTATGACGTTATAATAAAGTTGGAATGTTTATTTATTATTTATTAAAACTTAATGGATAAGTAAAAATAAAATACTGTTCAAAGGCGGTCTTAATTGCCTGATGCATTTTCTACCAGTCAACCTTAGAATGATGCAGAGATAAAACATGGCAGGTGCCATAAGGGATAGATAACTCGAAAAAGAATAAATACTAATACATAGATACATATAACGAACATAAACTTTGTCAAGAGAAATAACGATAGGCGAATGTTATAGCAGTGTGACTTTTAAGAACATTTACATAAGGTTTAAATTACAAAACGGAACGCGCTTTGTGGTGTCGTCGTCCTTTTCTTTCTTTCGTCTTCCGTCCTTCTGACAATTTTATTCTCTGACATTTATAATGGCTGGTTCAGTAGCCCAGAAAAAATATACCTGGAAAATTTTGGGACAGGCCTTTGCCTAGGAGCGATACAGTGTCAGATAACAAAGAAATAACTGTCTTGTTGGTAATGCTATCCTTCAAATAAGTTATTTAGCTCATTTAGCAAGTTTTAATTCTTGGGTTTTTTTTATAAGGCATAGCTACTACTAACTGAGTAATTTCACAATTGTTTTTCTAGGTTCACCTGCAAGGATCACCTGAAGCGTCACACCAGGATACACACTGGCGAAAAACCTTACAAATGCAAGTATTGCGAGCGAGCATTCTCTCAAAGTAACGACTTAGTGAAGCACACGCGCCAGCACATCGGACAGAACATTTACCAGTAAGTACGCAATATATTCTCAAAAAACGGACGACATAATATTCCTCAGGCAGAAGAACAGATGATATAGGCTTCAGAAGATTTAGACCTTCCCCTTTATTTATAAACGTTGCTTAAAGTCAAGTAGTCAGGGTAGGATTTACGGGAGGGTATGCGGGGCTATAGCCCCGGGGCCTCCACAAAAGATGAGCCCCCACAATAGAGACTTCGGAAAAAAAATCTTTCAAATTCCGACGAGTAAACACAAGTAAACAGCTTTTCCTTTGTTTTTTTTTTTCGCTGTTTTACCGTTACCACATTGTATAAACATGACTATATTGTTCTTAAATATGAAAAAATAAAACGATTCGAAATATTTTTTTATTTCAGATAATTCCCGTTTTTCGATTATATTTATATACGTTTGTTAAATGCTAAAATAATCTACTTGGTTTCACAATAAATTATTTATTGAATAACTGTAGTGAAAAAAATGTATCATTTTATTTGGAAAATAATTTGGGTTTGCTCCATTCCTTTGTTGCCCCAAGGCCTACAGACCTCTAAATCCGGCCCTATAAGTAGTGATTAGCGACTGTCTAACCATAATTTTTTTATGTTTAAACGCCTCTAACTTTAAGGAACGTTTATAAATAAACACCAAAATCTTGAAATAAATCGTCGCCGGCAATGCCAACATTACTCTATAGAGCTGAGCCGATGTGCAGTGGAATTGTAAAAAAACCTTTTGTCTGAGAAGTGTTCTAGTACTTCAGATTTTTTTGTCTCTATGTTTGTAGTACTTATACCAAGATTATTCATGTCTGAAATTAAAATCAAATTCACTGACTGTAACACAAGTTCTCTAAATTCCAGATGTACAATATGCGGCTCCCGATTCCGTCTACTATCAGAACTAAAGCTACACTACCCCGTCCACTTCGCAAACGGCGACGAGGCCAATGGCCCACAATTAACCAGTACCAAAGACTCCATAGAACCAATCAACAACGAAGTTCCGAAACAATTGCAAATGTTAGAACTTAAACGGCCAGAATTTAACCTTTTGACATTTAAAAATAACAAAGATCTTCCCCCCCTTATCTTAAAACCGCCGGAAGTTGATAAGGATCTTCAGATGTTGACTTTAAAGCCTCCAGAAAGTGTTGAGAGCGATCCCACGCGATCTTGCGCAGATTCGAACAGGTTCGTCATTACTATCAATAGTTGTGATACGAATGGTGTTGTTAATGGCATTACTATTAAACTGCCTCCTAAAGAGAGCTAGGATTCAGTTATTCGAGTAACAGTAGCGTAAATAAATAAATGTCAAATTAAATTAGTTAGCTAAACTCGACAGACATGATGGGTTTTCGATATCTAAACATAAAATAAAAACAAAACTAATTGATTTGATGAATGTTTTTGGGGTCAACGACCGCTGGTTGTGTAGTTAGTGTACTTATAAGTTAATTTTTGTTTTATCATGTTTAGGTATCAATACCCATCGGGGCCCTGTACCACCAAACTTTACAATTACAATTTACTAGTGTCTGTACCACAAAATGCTTAGGGCTGATTTTACCAAAGTCAGATATCTTTTATCTGTGGACTAAAATTGGCGTCTGACAGTTCTAATATGAAAAAACTGTCAAAAATTCAAAATTAATTCTTAAAATAACTCGTATTCTCCTGCTGGGGTCGCGGATTGTTTGAAAGAGTTACCGTGGCCCTGGCACATAGGCAACTGAAGGAACACGGGTGAGTTTTAATCTGTATTATATTTGTTTTTTGTTTTATTTGTTTATTTATGTATATTTAATGAGAGAAGTTATTCGGTGATTTCCCACCCAAAAAAAAAAAACAAAAAGGATAACACTCATCCTAGTTATAAAAGGTGAAATTCGCCTTAAGCCACATAATTATAAGAGAAAAACCTTACAAGAATGTAAATTGTAGTGATAAGTCTACAATTTACATATTTGTAATTTGTGTAGTGTTATGCAATATTTTCTACAATTTATCAATTTTGTAGTTTTAAAGTTTTGTGGTAGATATAGGGCTCAGGTCTGCAGAGTTTCACTAGCTAATTTTATTTGACCCAATTTGCTATTAGAAACATTTATTCGGATTAGTCAGAGAAACAGCACTTTTTGAAGTGCAAAAGTGACAAAAGCATCTCCTAAAACGCCTAAGTAACTCATATCTCTGTCGCGAAGGTAATTAAGGGCGAATTCCACCAAATTTGAATTTTTGACAGTTTTTCCATAATAGAACTGTCAGACGTCAATTTTATTCCACAGATAAAATATATCAGACTTTGGTAAAATCAGCCCTAAAGGTATTTAGCTTATTGTACAAAGTATTTATAACGGACTGTATGAAAGACAAAGCTTCGCATCTTGTTACATATATATTCTGTAATTGTAAGAACAAAGAAAGAAATTATAATTTTCTGTTGGGTCTCTTTACGTTCCGAGTATGATATTTTTCACGGGTCATATAATCTCAAATTGAGGCTGGAAATTAAGATGGCTATATTATTATTTCAAAATTAATAATTTATTAAAAAACTTTTATCTCGCAACAAATCTAATGATTCTAATGTATAATGTCGACCGTTCTTCACTGAATTACGTAACATGACAACAATGAATGTTGTTGCAAATACGCAATTTCCCGTAGATTTTTTAAGAAAATAGCCTCTTTTCAACATTTTAAAGATAAACTCCTATTTTTAAAGGTAAGCAGTGTACAAATTAATAGTTAAATGTTAATAATAAATATGTAGAGGTTTGTATTCAAATGCTGTTTCGATTATGTTAATAATTAACTCTCTCACGTATTAGTTCTAAGTTATAATACTACTGCCGATTAGTGCCTTCACATTTTATAAGGCTTTATGTAAATACATATATAATTAAATTACTTCATTGTCTCAATTGGTTGTCCTATACTGCCTTAAATAATAGTTTCATATATATAATGTTTCAGGTTTTGTCATTTTCTGTGCAATTTATAAAGACATGGGTTCCGTTGTTACTTTTAAGCCACCACACTAAATTAATAGATTACGTCCAGATGTATGAACGTTAACGAAGCAAAAGGAGTATGTAAGGATCGTACCGTCATATAAACCGTAGCAGGTGCCGTTCTGTAGTTTCTGCCTATCCCTATGGAAAGAAGGCTTGAGTTAACGTATGTATATACAAAAAAAATGTTACGACTTTTCTTCCCAGTGGTCGGATAGAACATGTCGAATCAAGTGAGCTCAAAAAAAAAATACTTGCGCGTAACTAGTGTGCTAAATACCCATGTTATAATAATAATGCCATTTTATTCTGAATTGTTTTTCGTTACAGTTGCTCAAGTTAAAGTATATCCCTTAATTCAGCATGCCTCTTAGCAACGGCCTCCTCTAGCAATTTCCACTGTATTTATCACGAGGCACTCTCGTCCAGTTAGCAACCACGAATAATACCTATGTTACGGAATAAATAGGAAGTAATTGTTCAATTTCTTTATGTTGTGAACCTAACATTCTAAGGCTGCGTTAACGCAAATGATTGTATTGATGTGAGCAACAAGTTTTTTGCCCCAAGCAAAACGCAGCGCCAACTAATGCAGCTTTAGAGAAAATCTGCAGATGTCGCCACTATCGCTTGTCCCTTTTACAAAAAATATCCTTTGAATCCTTACCTATAATAAACTAGTACAGGGGGTATTGTGACTGTTACTAGCGGCCTTATATATTGTAATATCAACAGTATACTTATGGTAATAAATGGTGCATAAATAAAAAAAATATGGAAGCTAATTATTCTGTTGCATTCATCATTGTAAGCATATCTGGGTGAAATGTGGGTGTACCTATTACTTAGAGGCACACCTCTGCCCAACCGTTCGGGGAAACAGGCGTGATATTATGATGTCAGAGGTGATTAGTGAATCACCTCCATAAGCTCCAGCCCACCTACCGGGGTGCTACTCAATATTTTTAAGTATTCTTTAATTTTAAATTATATAATTGTAAGTCTGTTTTTTTATCTTCCATGTTTATAACTAGTATTTTACTTGTATACCTAAATATAGTCTTTGAATTTAGTTATTTAGTGCAAATTATTATTCTTGTAGAAAATGATGTATGACCTTTAGTTGTGGGTAAGCAACAGGCTCTTAAGAAAAAACTAAAGGAAACAAGGAAGGACGCTTGAGGAAAATAGTACTGATTATTATGAAATGATTCATTCATTTTAGTGTGATATTTTAATTCGAATATTTTATTATTGGATATATTATTTAACTTTAATAGTTATCTTACTTTAATAAACGTAAGTTTTTAATAGGTACCTACCTATTATTATATAAATTGTAGAAAAATGGCCTAAATTCTTGGATATTTTAATGAAAAATAAATATCGTTATTTAACACTGAAATGGTTTTTATATAACTTACCTTTTCTTTTATTGACAATAAATGGTTACCCAGGGCCGAGTTTTCCCGACATTAACGACCTGTTTTACCACCGTCTGATAAGTTCCAGTTATCTGTCAGGCACCTACTAATACTAACACATTTACCGATTTGGTATATAGGCAGCGCCTAGGTTACGAAATTGGCCCTTGGTACAGTTCGCGCAAAATTTATGAGCCCTCTGAACGTAGGCCCAAGAACTAAACCGCGCATGGTACAGTTGAGTGAGAGTGTGAGAGTTCCCTCGGATACCTATATTATGCATACTGCGCAGCCACTCGCTGCAACTTCCGAGAGCTCATAAAGTTTTGCGCGAACTTAATGTAGCATTTAGGGTAGCATTGTGGACTTCTAGATACATTTTCCTGTTGTTGCTGCATCTCAAAGAATGCTATTACTGCTTTTTCTACTAACCTATTAATCATACAGGCCGAGTCTCATAGGTACTTTAGGAAACGTTCAAATTCAAATCGCAAATTCATCTCACCGACGACGGCGACCATTAATGACAAAAACGTTTCAAGAATATAGGTAAACTAGCTTCTGCCCGCGGCTTCGCCCACGTGGATTTCGGAAATTAGGTATCTCATGGGAAGTGCTACCGGGACAAAAAATAGCCTATGTCCTTCCCAAGGATGGCATCTATCTCCTTGCTACATTTTATCGAAATCCGTTGTGGTTTAGGCGTGAAAGTTAACATACAGACAGAGTTACTTTCGAATTTATAATATTAGTATGGATTCAGTAAATTCACAGAAGGTAAATTAGAGGTTAATTTTGACAGAAGATTGAGACTGAGATTAGAAAGCGAACGTTAATAAAAATACGTGATTGCCCCTCGGATATTTGAAGATCAAATAGTTCAAAAATTCCGCTAAGTCCTAACTTTCCTTACAATGCCTTTCCTTTTTTGTTTTTTAAAGAACTAATTATTTCAGCCTATTTACTTTTAAGTTTAAAGGTCTTAGCAGACGATGGACAATTTGTCCGCGGAAACTTTGGAATCGTATGGAAATTCTGGGAGTCTATTTGTCCTACGTGTGCGTTATTGCATAGATTTCCATACGTTCTATCGTTGCGGACAAATTGCCCTGAGCAGACGATGGACAATTTGTCCGCGACGATAGAATGAACCACCATAAACTCAACATAAATTTTACCTAATAGTTCCACATAAGACCATCCGAGTGAATATAAAATGAGCATAGTGTTACTGAAGAGTCATTACTTGCATCTAAGTGCTTAGTATTTACTGAAGAGGACTCGAAGCGAGGTGCGTCATCCTACGTGACCCAATAAGGAGACGGGAGGCTTACCACGGCGACACACTAAGCTCCCGGCACGCACTAAAGTTTATTCGAATCCTTGTTTCCAATTGATGTTATTTCCACTTAAACGAATATCAACTTTAAGCTAGTGTAAATTAAGTTAATTTCAGAATTATTAGTTCCATTAAAAACTTTTTGGGGGAAATAAACAAGTAAAAAAATTTTTACCAAAAAAAAAACATCCTGCTTTCAAAAAAATCACGACGATGTGAAAAATAACTTTAATTTCGAAAGGAGGTGTCTTTGTTTGTGTCTTTTCGTTTTTTGCCACCGACTTCCAAAATTAAAGTTATTTTTCACTTTGTAATGCTTTTTTTTTTTTGTAAAAAAGTTTTTCACTTTTTAGTTGTGGTACCTACCCCACTAGGTACTTGCTATGTAAATAACAGTGACAGGAAGTTATTATAACATCATCAATATACACAAAGTGGAAAAAATACCTATTATTGAAGATACCTGAAAAACTACCGAAGAAAAATTATTTATTTATTTATTTATTTATTTATTTCTCCCATAAAAACTATCATTACAGGTTCATCACCTAATGCGATAGCGCGGTCACTTTATATGCTGTCTTTATATAATAAAAATCATTTACTATTCAAAACTTTTTGGAACTTTCAAGTTCTTTAACATATTACAGGTATAGGAAACATTACTAACGTTTCATCCAATTACATACCTATACAATAAAATATCTGTTAGACAATAAAAATACATCCTATCCCAAAATAACATACTCGTACTACACTAATCTACGTTAGGTATAACATAAAATAAACAACAATAACCTTGCGAATTCACTCAAATTACATGTGAATAGATCAATTTTGTTATGAAGATCGTTAATGACCCGAATTGCTCGGGTTAGTGGCGTTTTGGCGAGTAAGTTGTTTCTGGCTGTCGGCACGGCCAGCAGTGGGGGGCGCCGTCGCCTCCATACATAGCGGTCTGGTACGCAAAGACTTAAGCGCTGCAGCACTTCCGGATTATGCTCAATGCCTCGGAGTAACTTGACTAAGTAAGCGACCAGTGTAAACTCCCGTCGCACCCTCAATTCATTATACCCGACCATACCCACCATACATACCATTAGTAAAATTTATATGGGACTACCCCTGAGTCATATCCTATCCATTACAAAAATATTTGAAATCGATCCACAATTGCCGGAGATATCGCGTAACAAACTTACAAAAAAAACATACGAAAGAATTGAAAACCTCCTTTTTGAAGTCGGTTAAAAAGTCATAAAAATGTTTGAAGTTGTAGCCAAAACTGATATTTATGGGTGAGTATTAAAGTAGTTTTTTCCAAAAACACATTATATTAGGTACGAGTATTTACATGTTTGGAAACTAAATCGCGAAACTTTATTCTGCCAATAGTTTGATCGGTAAAGCAATGAGTAGGAATGAAGCTTTATTGGATTGTATGGAGAGGTCAAACTAAACAGGCGGAACTGTATCAGTTTGACCTGATGGTGCATATTAGTAAATCCTGTTTGATCGATTTGCTTTAAGTAGGTAGTGGTCCTTCTTCGATTGCCCCATGACAGGCGTCTAGAAATCGACCGAGAAAATTGTATGACCGTATAGTATAGTATAGTCTAAGACCGTATCACCTTGACATTTTTAAGAAGTTCGGCGAAACGAACGGTTCCTCTGATCAAAGTGCAGGGTAAATACCTACTGCGGAGGGCAGCCACCGAGCTGTTTACGTCAGTAACGATAAAGGTACCTACCTAAGCCGGGTAGATGTACACTTCTAGATTGTTTTATTTGTCAGTTAATACAAAAAGTTCTTTCGTTTTTGTCAATCATGAATTCGGACGAACAAACACTGTCTGTGTACTAATATTGAAATTAATAATTAATAATTTTTATTATTGTCACTCTTGACATGTTATTTTTTTTTTCATCATTCAACATTTATTTTCTCAATTTTAATTTTTATCGTGTTTACACCTAGTTTTAATGTGTGCATGCTGTGGTCTCCTGTAATTGAAGGAGCACACGTAAAAGAACCTATTTTTTACTTATTGTGATCTATATTGTGTTTGTGTATCCTTTGTTGGTGATCCCAAATAAATAAATAAATGAATAATATTGTGGTTAAACAACTATGGCAACGTGTTTGCTTGTTCGAGTTCGTGATTATGTCGAAACTAATAGCGCGGCGTCTATGCTGCGTCAACGCCTGCGCTGGATGAGCTTAGTGCGAAAATAATAATTTTACCTTATAATAATAGTAGCTAGTTAATGAAATCAAATCAAAAGTCATTTATTCAAAACAGCCTGAGAATCAGCAGTTTACGAATGTCAAAATTACATAAGACGGTCCCACAAAACGCCCGCCCTTCACCACTTCCTAGTGCTTTAGCTGGGGAGAAGTAGTGGCGCAACTAACTCCCCAGCAGTACAGCGGTCTGTTCAGTTAGACAAAAAAAAAGATTGGGTTTCAGTAGGTAGAAATATTTTAAATTCTCAGTACATCTAAGGTATTTCTCATTTGATACACTGCCTTGTTTCAAATTGTCTCTTTGAGTAATTATTTTGTGAACCTAGATACATATTACCTAAATACCTCATGTTAGATGCTTTGAATACTGTGCATACCGTTTTGCGTAGCCAATTTAATGTGTAGCCAATTAGCCAGTAGTCCTAATTAAACATTAAATTGCTAGCGTTGAGTTGTTGAGTTGAGTTTACTAGCCAGTAATTCAGAATACATAATTAAGAAACACTTCATTATTTTTTAGGATCTGAATTCTAAATCGTAAAATCATAAAATTTATGGAAGCAACCTTCTCGTACCACATAGTAAATAGAGATACCAACTATGTCTTGTCTTGTACTTGTACCAATCAGTAGTACTACGACTACTTCAGACCAACAACTACGTGCTACGTGCTACGCCACCGTTACGTAGCGGTGAAACCATCGCTCCAGCTACAGCGTAGCAAACGTGTAGACCGTACCTACATACCCTACCTACTCTTTATCTCATACCGTTTGAAAGTAGGTAGGTATTTTTTTTTTTATGAAGTCAAAGACAAAATAATCCTTTTTTTTTTCAGAAAGGTCAGGTGCGTAGTACTCGCAACCGGCGTGCGTGTATTACCAGATGTATGAACGTAAACGAGGCAAAAGGAGTATGTAAGGATCGTAGCAATTGGCGTTCTGCAGTTTTTGCCTACCCCCATGGGAAGAAGGCGTGAGATTATATAAGTTAAAGACAAAAAAATAAATTATTAATATTATTTCGACATGTTATAAAATGCAATTTAATTTAGCCAGATACTGCTAGTGCCAACTGCCCAACGTATGCAGTATTAATATTCAGATTATCCACTTTAATGTAAATAAGTAAAGATAAGTATCATTTAAATTTTAAAAGTACGAAATAATTAATCAGAGGAAAAAAGAAAATAAAGTATTTTTCATAGTAAAGAAATTATTTAATCATTTGATATTTGATCCCAATACAAATCCGGGAAGAGGAAAAACCGTATCCGTGACTGAGAGCAACGACCTTGACCTATCTAATTTTCACTTCGCCGCAACAAATCAGTCGGAAAACGTCTACCGAACTGAACCGTTTCGCAAAGACTTTGATATTCAAGGATTGGCCAACCGTTTGCTATGCTACATTTACTACGTCTCGCTACGAACTTTTACTACGCTTCATTTACTACGTCTCGCTACGAACTTTTATTACGCTTCATACGCAGACTCATTATATACATAAGTTTGTGAAACTATAATTTTAATCATTTACAGATACTTACTTATTTTAATTCAAAATAAAAAAAAAAACAAAACGGCAATTTACAGACAAGTTACTTTACAACGAAGACATGAAATAAAATGTATACGAGATAAAGCCAATATTCAACCAACAAATCCTTTATCATTACCATTTAAATAATCTCTAAATAAAAGAGCCCTACAATACGTCCATAATACCTCTAAAATCAATTGTCGATATCTACAATCCGGCCTCGCTGGTCCCCGCATAATCTATGCACCACCGCTCGGTGGGGCAGGGCGCGCGACCCTTATCAGTGCGCAGCGGGAGCTTGACGCCTTCGCACGGTGAGTACGACCTCTTTGCCACCGTTTTTTAATATTTGTTTTTTTTTTTTACTTTTTTATACTAGGCTGTATGTAGTACATGTTATTAATTAACACTTGGACGGTGTTCTTTATTTGAATTTCTAAAAAAAATGCTAGTGTTTTGTCTTTTGTTTCGTTTGACGTTAACTTTTTTTTTTGAGTACGTCTTATTGTCCCGGACTCCCGGCCAGTGATATTGAGGCTGTAACTTTTGTCTTGTTAACTCTAATATATATTATGGGAGTTTTATTAGATTTTTTAAAGGAGTTAATTTCTCAATTAATGGTAGGGTTTTTGTACGTGAATTATTGTACCAACCTACTTGAGTATAGATTATTTAGACATTTAGTACACGCGCGCGGTGTATCTATTTACTATTGGTGTTTAAATATAAAGTTTTTTTTTAATGAGTGTCTATACTACCATATTATTTTAAATAATAATATCTATGCGTTGTAAAGAACCCACAGGCTATTATAGATTCTTATCAATAAAGACCTCTCCTCTTTCTTATCCTTAGTAATTTCCTAAGTGTAATTTGAACATTATCTTCATTATCATAATTTGTTATGATTTTACTTTTTCGATTTTACTTAACACATACTTAACATAAGGTAACACCTGTTACAGACCGCGGGCGTTAATATGTCACATCGAGTCGTAGAAAGAGGTTACAGTCTCCTTCTAAAGCTTGATGTGCCAGGTATGAGTGATAAAAACGAAGCAAACCGAACGTTTTTTTTTATAACTCGGGTGTGTCATGTATTCTATAACAATTCATAATATCACTACATATTATAAAAACATAGTCCCCCGCCGCGTCTGTCTGTTTGAACGCGATAAACTCAAAACCTGCCGAACGGATTTCCATACAGTTTTCACCAATGGACGGAGTGATTCATGAGGAAGGTTTAGGTTTATATGTTTAATTCATTTGTGTAAATTGGCTGAAATATGACGATGATTGTTGAAAATGTCGGATAAAATCATGTCGACTGGGAACGTAAACCAAGAGAGATATGAAAACAATGGTAGTACGTTCCCGTGGAATATTTTTTGACATCCACGCGGGTGAAACTGCGGGTAAAAGCTAGTATATTGATATTAACGTAATAAAGTTGAAGAGTTTGTTTGAACGCGCTAATCTCTGGAACTACCTGTCGGAATTGAAAACATTTTTGCATTTGGTAGCCCAAGGAAGGTATCATGTAACTGAGGCTGAGGAGAGCGATGCGATGCGACGCGGTGGGTCGGGAGAACAAAAAAATCACGCGGACGAAGTCGCAGGCAGAATTATTTAATAAAGTACAGCCTAGCACATAAAAAGGTTGTAAATATATAAAGTGCTTAGAGTGTATTACAACGGTACCTATACGTGAAGGAATGATTGATATTGGAAGCATCCGTTTACGGCTCGCTTTAGTACGCCAATAACGAACCCATATTGAAAGGTTTTGCGAGCTAGCAATTTCAATTAGGGTACCGGACTACCGGACTTACTAAATGGGACCCTTAGGGCTACACTTTTTATGTATGTTGGGAAAAGGGATTTTATTTAGGTAGGTATTTGCAAGTTGGTACTTAGTAGACAATATATCGATCTTCATTCTTTTTTTTATTCGACTTGGTACTTGGTCAGTAGTTTTTTAATAAGTAATACTGGCTGGGCGTCCCGCAACTCCACGTACGGATTTAGCGTAATGGTTTCTTTTACTAAAATATCTCAATTATTTCCAATTTTGCTATTATAAAGGCATTGTAGTATTAATGTTTCCAGTTCTCAGGTACGATATATAAACGGATAAAAAAAAATAGGTACCAAGTTTTGCGACGCCCGACGGTGGTGGTCAGAAGTTAGAAGTCCCTTTAACTTAAAAGCTATGGAGCAACGACAACAAAACTACGTACGCAGTTAAGGAGATTTTACAAAACTGTCGTACATTTTTTTTTTTAAATCTTCAATTATAATAATAATAATGCTTTATTTGCCAAAATGTAGGTGTAGAAAGTATTAGGAAGTTAATATAAATGTGGCGCAATTACATTCTACCATTACATGTGGTGTGCAAATATTTAATTACAGAATACATTAAATTATTAAAAATGTCATAATATTCCTTCAGTTATCACTTTAGACGTTACAAATTGTCTGATTAAATAAGTTAATTGCAAATATTTAATTTCACAATACATTCCATAATTAAAAAATGTCATAACATTACACCAGTTACCAATATGATTGTTATAAAATGTCAGATTTTATGTATTAATTGAAATGTTAATGTCCATGAATATTGTTATAATGTCACAATTAAAATAATAATAGTAAGTAAATGTCAAATTACAAAAAAAATAAAATTATAAACCAAATTTATTGAAATTACTTTCTTTCTTTAGAATGATCAATCTTCTCAGTGAAGCCAACGTAGGTGGATACCACATAGGTATTTACAATACCTACATTGTAAAGACCTAAATCTTTTACTACGACAGATTAGATCAGATTCGGATCAGATTTGTGTTTTTTCTTTGGGTCATGTTTACTGCAAATAAACGTATCTTCTTTCATTTCTCTCTATTATATTATCTTGATTCGACGGAAGTCGTGAGTCCGTAAAACGTTCGATATAAAGCAGTATAAAGGAGGGGAGGTAAAGGGATATTCCGGAATATCAATTAGAAAAGTGCGTCGGTTTTTGCTCGCTCTACAGTTATTTATTGATGCTTTGTGATAAACAGCGGGGTAAGTACGTAACACACTAACAGTAGAAATGGGTTTCATTTTAACAGTTTAACAAAATTTATTGCGTTATTTACGTGGTTGAGCAGACAAATTTTTCGAACATATGAAGCAATGGATTAGCAATAGGCTTCAAAATGATTCAGATTGTGATAGATACGAGTAGTATGTTACATACTTGATTAGGGTGCGGGTTTAAGAATTCTTTCAAGAAAACTAAAAGTTTTTTCTTTGTAATTACATCTGATTCAGATTACGTAGCATAACATAATATCACGCCTGTATTTCCCCGTGCCTGTGTTAGGCAGAGGTGTACCTATGGAACACCCATGTTCTGCCAGTTATGTTTAAGTCCCATTTAGAATACGTTCTACTTATATTTTGTAATTAGCATCGTAATTAGTCTCTTTCCTTCATTTTCTCCTAAACGGCGGTAAACGTTAGCTCCTAAATTAAAATCAAAAGTGGAATTACACTGATTTCACTAAAGTCCGAACATAGGTACCTACTTCCTATAAGTATTTTTTAAATGAAATTCAAAGATGCATTTTTTGCAGTATTTTAATAAATATTTAATATTTTAGTTTAATACGTCTTCTCTTCTACACACCTTTGTCTACATTTCTTTTTAATTTCTCCTAGGCTTTTGCAGGTCTGCTGGAAGACATTTCTTAAGAAATAAGCAGTACCTTTGTACTCAATTCTTATATGACGTACCTCTATGTATTTTATGTGTACAGTCACCAAAAGAGATAAGTAACCAGGGTCGTCGGATATGGTTGAAGTTTAGTAAGAAACCGAAGGATGTTTTCGAATGAAATTTAATTAGTAAAGGACCAGTTTGTTTTATATTAATTAAATTAAATTTTATTCGTAAACATTTACCGGTTACTATACCGATGACCCTGGTTACTTATCACTTTTCTATTATTAAAATAAATTAATAAACATGTGGGTCGCTCTGCCACCAGTACTATGTCCTGTTACTTCAGTACTTTCAGAGAAATATTCAAACAAATACCTACACAAGTTACTAAGTGCAATGGTTTAGAAAATCGCAAAGGGTCACCTCCATTTAATACTCACTTCTGCTTAGTTATGCATACAAGACGATGCTGTTTAGTAGATAGCAGTCGAGGATCCTCTCCTTAAGTGATTCTGCGGCTGTGACTCTGAAAAACATTCCGAATAATAGAGGTTTCAACGTTTTAATATTAAATCTGAGTTCCAGGTAGACCCACTGTTAAAATTCCTTAGATTTATAGTATTCTAATAGATACCTCGGAAAGATTCTGTTTAGCAAAGATTTTTTTTTAAATTTGAACCGTTCTATTCAATAATTTTCTATACCACCAGTCCACTGAAAATGCATCTAAACTTATTACACATGTCAGTGCGCCAACCTCATTTTTAGAATAATCGCACTGGCCAGCAAGTCCAGAAAAAATACTTTTAATTTTTTTCTTCTCTATTCAATTCACTTTCCATCACTATTCTGCGTCTCGAACCTTTGAAATTCTCGATACGCTCAGGATTCAATACAAGTACTCGCGCCAAAAAAACAACTTTGCAGCCTTATTTGTAGCCTTGCATAGAAATAACTATTCTCCGCAAAAATATTCCATAAAAACATGAAATCCATTAGACTTATGAAATCTATGCCGATATGTACCTATATAAGTACTTTTATTTATCTATAAATTTTATAAATTTAAGTCGCTTTTCGTGTCAGTCTGTGTGACCGCGTTGTTCTTCTAGAATCCGCATCATTTAGAGAATGTATTCCGGAAGTTTAATGTTTATTGTACACACGGCTACATATCAACCAGTATAAGCTGATCTCGCATTGTATAGGCTTTCCACACAATGAGAGGTCGGCTTATACTGGAAATGTCTAGTGAGATATGTAACCGTGTTTACATTCATATTAAACTTACTTAAAATAAAGGAATCTAGATGTTATGTCGAGTCTCATTACCTTGCGAAGCAAGGGCGGGTCGATAGTATTCTTTTTTTGAAACAATTTATTGTCTATTTTGATTTCCACAATGTCAAAAAAAAAAATGGGAAATTCTTAAAAGAAATTTCATTATCTCCGCAAAAACACTTCATGAAAATATTAAACCATCCTATCCTATATGCATGTCTTTTCTTGTATGTATGACACATGTTTATGCAAATAAATATTATCTTATCTTATCCTATCTTAAACCTATTAAATCTATCCCAAGAAATACATTTTAACGTGATAAACTAGTAGTAAGTTATTAAATACTTACCTATGTAGTTATTTCTGCCCCTGCAAGCTCGTGAGGGGACGTTTTCAAAGGACATGTGCATCAGATAAAAGGCGACCGGAATAGTGCGTCCATTTATATTATACGTCGTTCATCTTTTGTTAGAAACTACAATATACAATAAATTATGTCCGATCAACGACAGTATAAACTTAGCTTGTAGATCAATTCATTTTACATTTATACTAGCAACCGACCCCTGCTTCGCATGGTTTTTGCGGCTTGACAAAACATGGAGAATTATGTAGGAAAAAGTTTAAGTGACCAAGCTTTCGTATATGTCCAGATGTCCGGCGGATGGCTGTTCTCCTCTACAGGTCGCTTTTCTCAACCGATTCTCGTGAAATTTTGTGAGCAGGTTCGTTTTTTTTTTTTTTTTTGCCATTTCAGTTTTTTTTGAAATTTCCAAAATGTCGTAGATATGGGAGTCGAAAATGTAAACAAAAACATATTTCAGGCATTTCGAGGTCTTTGCGCGCGCTTTTTGTTTTATTCAGTTTTAAGCTATGCAAAGACAGGCTCGCGAGGTCTACAGCTACACTAGTTTATAATATGTATAGATAGATTTAATTCTTACGTTTTTAGAAAGCTTTTCTCAACGCCACTAAAATGGCCGAAATTTTTCGTCGTATACCGGACCGGTCGTAACTTTGAACCCATTAGCATTCTTTCACGCTGTGGTAGTACCTACCTCCTTATGAATATTAACTCAACTTTTACTAAGAGACCAGCAGGTCTATTCTGTAAAAATCTCACCATGCTCTCACCTTTGCTGAAGTGAGCTGTCAATAGCATAGAGTATTTGTCAATAGTGCTAATCCCTAGCATCAAGTGAAATGACAGCTCACGTCATCTAAGTTTTCACGGTGAGATTTTTACAGAATAGACCTGCTGGTCTCTTAGTAAAAGTTGAGTTAATATTCATAAGGAGGTAGGTACTACCACAGCGTGAAAGAATGCTAATGGGTTCAAAGTTACGACCGGTCCGGTATACGACGAAAAATTTCGGCCATTTTAGTGGCGTTGAGAAAAGCTTTCTAAAAACGTAAGAATTAAATCTATGTATACATATTATAAACTAGTGTAGCTGTAGACCTCGCGATAACCAAAAGAGTATCTGTTTCATACATTTTGAAAGAGCAGATAATTTTTCACGCATACTCAAAAGTACATACCTAGCCGGCCAGCCTGATCGTTTGTGTATAGGTATCACTTATATGTCGGAAATACGTTAAATCAATCGTTTGACTTTGACTAATCGGGACGCCAGCGCCACCAGGTGGCGCTCGACTGAGTCTACAACATAACGCTCGACCAAAGTAAAAGCAGAGTTGGTCGGTGGCGGTCAAGCAGTGAACACGTTTAGAAACTGTCGCGCGTTCTGTATAGTTGTCGTGTACCTACAGTGTGTGATTAATTTGTTTCGTAAATTGTAATTTGATTTGAACTGCACACGGTTTTTCTTTTGCGCAATAACAAACGCTTCCCATAGTACGCCTACAAGTACGCCTACAGTAGTTAAAATATGGCTAATGATAACGAGCGAGGCGTACCTTCTCCGTCATATATACATACAAAAGAGCAGACTGGCCCTAAGGCCAAAACTACAAAAAAAAAACTCCACTAAATTACTAACTCCTAAGAGTTAGTCATTTATTTATAAAGAGTGTAAACAAAGTCAACATGTCAAACTTCCTTCATTGACAGTTCTCTCAACATTTAAATAACGAAGCGCTCGACCGATGTATTTTGAATTCAAAAAGACTCTCAGAAGACTGACATTCTTAGGTATAGAATGTTAGAAATACATACATAAATTGTATTCGTTAATAACTAAAATATTACTAGTTATATTGTTGCTGTTTAAGGCACTGAAGGACTGAGTAACAATTATGAAACGTATAGACTTACGTAGATACTAATGATCTGCGAACGTTAAATTCCATTAAGTTCCGCTTCCACGTGGATGCTAAAAGGCCATTATTGCAACAAGTTGTTATTATCATAAAAGGACGATCCGGAGATTGAATACATCCATGCGATGCGGGAAGCACGGGAATGGGTGTTGTCGGCGAAGGCCTATGTTAAATTTTTATCCGAAACAGTTTCGGATGATTAATAATCATGTTAAAATGCGATAGTACCTCTGTCTGTCTGTCTATCAGTTTCTTACCTTTTCACTCCTAAAGCACTGAAACGATCGTTATGAAAGACAAATAGATAACCTTGGACCTGGAGAAGGACATACAGTACTTTACAGTATGGAAATTAATCTGTTTTAAAAAATGATTTAATGAGAAATACACGCTGATGAAGTCATAGGCAACAGCTAGTGATGAATAAATCCTTGAGACACCTTTTAAGGTTGCACTAGTCGATATTTTTTCAATACAAATATCGGGAGGGTATTACTCCACTGTTTGTCATTGTAAGTACCTACATCCAAAGTTAAACATGATATCGTTTTATCTCATTATTAATTTTGTCTGTGCGGAAAGAAGATTCGTTTTTTAACAAATTTTAACGCAACTTTGGGCATTAATAAGTAATAAAAGAAGTGTAAAATCTCCAAAACAAAGTCGGCACCAACAAAGCTCAACTATCGAAGAGTTCAACTTTTCGTAATTTTTTAAGCCTTCAGTTTACTATGAATTAAAATAACGGTATTTTTGTGCTTGCAAACTAGACGATGTTCATGTAGACTAGCATCTAACTGCTCATCACGGATACTGACTCTGTCGGACACGATGTCAGGTGACACAGCGTGCTATTGGAACACGGGTGGGTTTTAGTCAGTAAGAGTCTGACACGCCCTTCCGCTCCGCCCAGAGCGGGAGAGGTCATTTGATGATTTCCCATCCAAAAAAAAAAAAAAAAAAAAAAAAAAAAAAAAAGGTGACACAGCGTGCTATTTGGCCACGCCCACTAGTGAGTTCGAGCTCGCGCCTAGTTCAACCTTAAAAGATAGGTATATGAGTTATTCACCTACTCTGTTCCTAATACGTTTGAAAAATACTCTTCAAAGTTATGAAATGCCCGATAAAGACCATTATAGTCAGTATTATGCGAATCAATTTATCCCCGATATTCACAGTAGGTACCGACAATCGATAGGACTCACTTCGGTAATCATTTTCCTATTCCCTCTGCCGCTGAACTTACAACTTTATTCAGACGAAATAAAGTTCGAACTCCTTTGGAAATGAAGAAAGTTTAGTGTATGAGGTATATCATTATGGCATTATCAATTGGCTTTCAAGAATTGAACTAAATGTTCTGTTGTATTAAGTATATTGTTCTGATCTTGGTTGATGTTATAAGTTAATGTGGTACAATTTACATCTTAAAGCTAAAGGTACCATTAATACTAATGTATATATTATGTCCTCCTCTAGAACTCGTTTTCCCCGATGATTGTCGGTTTTGCAAGAGATGTGACCAGCCCATTGCCACTTCTGTTTGCTTATTCTTTGGGCTATGTCGGTTACCTTGGTTTTCTGGCGGATCACCTCGTTTCGGAGTGGAGACCGCGTTTAGGCAAACGTAGTGTGAAACGCCCGCCGGCCAGGTGGAGTGAAGACTTGCGAAAGGCGGCTGGTAGAGACTGGATGAGGAGAGCCAACTAGGAGAGGCCTATGTCCAGCAGTGGACGAATATAGCCTGATAATGATATATTTCCTAAGGTACTTTACTAATAGGTAGAGCCAGAGCCGGATTATCCCTAAGGCAAACTAGGCACGTGCCTATGGGCGCGAGATTATAAGGGGGCGCACGCACATCAGTTTTTAGACCTAGAAAATAATCATAAAATTAAAATTACCTAAGATTAGTTAATTCACTGAATCAATGGAATTTCACTAATTTTGCAATGGATCTCTCTGGTTGTCCAGTGAAACTTCACTGATTCAAGCAGTGAAATAATATTCATTCAAAAAAAAAAAATCATGGTGGCTACAACTACTGTTTAAAGCAGTGAGTTTCAACTACTATGAAACCTCTTTCAATTTTGGTCAAGTTGGTGACCTCAATAAAAAGATAGTTCTAAGCAATTTTTTATTTTTTTAGTCTACCGAAGAAAGTTACGCATATCCCAAAAATAACCTTTGTCTTTTAAATAATCACACCTTTTTAAAAATTAACTTATTAGAATGTTCTTTTTAGTAAAAAGTAGAAAGTATTTTAAAAAAAACTAAAAAAGGCTTGTTGTAAAATGTATTTTTTTTTCAATTTTACAAATTTATTTTAGGTTATTTATTTATTTTAGGTCATTTTCAATTGATTAAATGTATCTAGTTTACTTAAAAGGTAAAAATTATTAAAATTTATGGTTTAGAATATATTTTCCCATAAAAAAAATTAAAATACAAAATGCTTTTGAATACTAATTTCTGACAACTTCAACTAAGCAGGTTTCGATGAATAATCATTAATTCTTTGAGTTCTTTAATTGGCTGTGTCTACCACAATTAACCACAAAACACATCTAACTTACTTAAAAGAAAAAAAAGAAACATATAAATGAGCGGTGGACGTGAAAGAATTTACGTTTTTTTTTTTTTCAAAACCTGGAAATATCCATAGAACTTGCTAAGTATCTGTTTTTATTTTCAGAAATGTACTTTTAAAACCAAAAATTTACAAAATAAAAATATCCTGATAAATCGATTTTTGGAAAAGTTATTACTATTTAAAAAAAAAGTCATTTTACTATTGCAATTTAGTATTTTTGTCAGGATGAATTTACTTACGTCGGACAATCTTTACATGTAAACAATGTAAGAATTATTTGATTGACTCAATGGATGCAAAATTCACTGGTTTAACCAGTGATCAACAGAAAATTTCACTCGTTTACCAGTGAACTTTCTAGTCACTGGTTGAATAAGTAAAATCCCACGGATTTATTTTATAAGAGTAAGATACAACTACAATGTTCCACGTTCGTCGCGTCGATCGTGAACATCTGACGTTGCTAGATTGCATTTCATTCACGCCTAGTATTATAACTGCTAAAATATGTGTGTTACTTCTTCGTGCAAAAAGTACTGAACCGATTGTGATGAAACTTGATATGTAGATAGCTGGAAACCCAGATTTACACATTTTATCCCGGAATTTCCACGGGGTGGGACATACTAGTTAAAATTTGTAATATATGGCCGTTATAGGGGGGGAGGGGGGGGGGCTTGCCTATGGCGCTCTCGATATTTAATCCGCCTCTGGGTAGAGCTTAGAGTTATGTCGTGACTCGTGAATTTAATATTTTTTATGTTTGGTTTTGGGAACCGAGGCAACATGTTCCAATGATTTATTGCCTTTAACAATCATCTCTATTCTCATCTCTAGTCTACCTTACCGTATCGAAAATCATCGTTGGAACTAGCTTGCCGTCGGTCAGCATCGAATATTTTTATTTAACATCGATCGAGCCATTTACCGGGCCATGGCCGGGGGCGCCGACTTTTAGAAAACCTTGTGGGTACTCATTCTCATGCTCGACTTGGGGTTCTTTTTTTATGGCCTGCTTAATCCCTAAAATCGCATCTAAATCCGTCCAGTAAAACTCATTTTCAGCGAACAGACAGGCACCGTCTTCACCCTTAAGAACTTACTAATTAATTTAGTTTATAAAATATGGATCGAAGGAAATTTACGATGCAAGAGCGAGCGAAGCGAGCTCCACAATAGTAGCATCCCGGTTTAAAAGGTTATACTTAACGACATGACGTGATTTTAAAGAGAGATCGGACAAAAACAATTGACTGATCAGTTTGATGTCTATGCTCATGGGTCCTCCGCCCCCACTATTTACCTCTCGTAGGTGCTGGAGCCCCGGAGCACCCACGGCGTCGCATAGGTACCTAACTAGAAAAACAAAATATCGATCCCATCAAACTAAAACTCACTCATTTATTTCAAATCAATCATTTACAGGCACTTTTGAATTGTCAAGGAGTCGGTCGGTTAGTCAGAAAGTTGAAACTAGTTGCTCATTCCAAAACGTAGATTTCTATGAGGAAGGTCATAAACTGTCGATTATGTTTAAAGGCGAGCAGAGTAGTGATAGTGAGTACTATGTACCTACTATAAAGCTACCATTTACTAGGTTTGTCTTTCATTGTCTGAATGTGTCCTGGTGGCTGAGAGTATGTCATGCTCACTCAATTGTCTCGCTGGTGGCGGCGTGGTTGAACTGAATGGTGCTAATCTATGCGTCATGTTCGTGAACGGGCGCCGTCAGTAGGGAATGGTCATTTCTTAGCTGCCACGGCTTATTTTAATTTAATTTAATATTTTAATTGTTTTTGTATTTTTATTACGGACGCTTTTAACGTTCTGCATCGTTCTCACATGCATAATTTCAACATGAACGACGTAACCAATATTTTATAACCATATTTTGATTTAAAATAGTGTCCATGGAGTTTCTTGCCTGTTCTTCTCCATAATTACCTACTACGCTTTGGAATGGGTAACTAGCTTCATCTTTCTGACTAACCGACCCCTTGACAATTCAAAAGTGCCTGTAATTGGTTTATTTGTAATAAATGCTTTGCGTTGAGTTGAATTGATTTGATCAATGCTCGTGCCTTCTCTGTATGAGTAGAGGCCTTTACCTTGCAGTTGGATAATAATAGGCTGATATTGTAATTATTTTTATTTATTTTTAAGCTTTTCGCATTTCTCGGGACCATAGGGTCCCCGACCTTTGGTAGGCATAGGAGGGGCAGAAGCCAATTCGCAGAGGCCCGTTAGAATCTATAAGTAAAGGAAGTGAAGCACAAGCCGGCGGTTGTCCCTGTATGCACTGTGCAAGTGCACCCAAGGACAACCCCCGGTTGATGTTGGACAACTGCAGGATATGAAAAAAAAAATTGGACTATGGGTTTGGGTGCCTAAAGTGGACTAGTTACCTAGAACAATGGAAGGACCCCTGCCTGATCAATGTGTTATATATACACGGATAAAATGGCAGGAGGTGACTTGCACACTCAATAATGGGCCCGCGGAAACCATCGCTAGCACATAGTGCCGTAGCGACAAAGGGGCAACACTTCCTTAGGTGCTTGAGGAGTGTAGAGGTATTCCACAGCTATCAGAACAATCCCAGAGCCCAGAAGATGGTCAAGATCCCCACCAGCACTTACTGAAATACGAGCACGTTTGCTCTTGCGACTTTCCACTCAAGCTAGCCAATAAGGGCAAGAAAGAGGTGGAAGCTCTGTTCCTCGTCATTGTTAACTTTGGCCGGCCAATAAAGGCAAGCCAGAGGTGAGGGACAAGGCTTCTCCTGGGAGTTAGGGTCCGTGGGGTCGCTACTGCCCAACAGCTTGCCACATGCTGTCCGACGGGTTTTATTATTATTAATATTAGATATCGACTGGTCGAAGTCTGCAATCACAATGCCATAAAGATTAGTAACTAGCCTAACCTATTAAATAAAATATTCTAAAGGAGTCATCCACAAAGCCTTAAAAACCACGTTGAATCCTGTCCTTGTCAAAATTTCCCGACTAATGGTTAGCAATATCGTCTCGCGAGAGCCTGAGGGAGTGGGTGGAATTCCTCCCATCCCTCTTCAGCCCTCCCGACGACAAAGCCTATTCAATAAGGACGGCGAACTGCGAAACTATAGACTCGACTGTTTTACAGATCAAGAACTTTATGGTTTTATTTTTAATTTAACCTCTTTGGAGTTTCTTTACGCAATTTTTTAATAAGTTTCGTGGAGAAAATATGCTTTTTTTTATCCCTGTTGCACCTTCTCGGAAAGAGAGTTTTGAGCGAAGTTTCCATATTATAAGTTTTATTTATAATTAAATCCTTTTAATAAACCGTAGCACGCGCATTAACTATGGGCAAAAGGTCCGTCTATGTTAAATCATTAAAATAGAATTTAATTGATTAACGAGTCTCTCAATATTATTACATGTTTCTAATTAATACTGAATTTTTTTAATACTTTTTTTATTTTTATTAAACAGGTTTTTATGATTCTAAATGTCTTACTTAAAATTAATAATAATTCATTTCAATATTATCAGCATTAATTTGAAATACTTTACATTGAGCACGTTATTACCTACACATTAGCTAAGTTATTTTATAACTTAAAGTTGTAATAACCTTTAAGCGGGTGGACCGATTTAAATAAAATATTTGCTAAAATCTTTATTACTTTACTAATATTATAAATACGAAAGTTGGTTTGTTTGTTTGTTACGCTTTTACGCTAAAACGGCTGAACGGATTTTGATGAAATTTGTCACCTGGGTAGACCATGACCTGGAAAACACATAGGCTTCTTTTCATCCCGGATCGCAGACGAAGTCGCAGGCAACAGCTAGTAAATAAAACCTCAAAACACGGGTTCTGACTGTATTTCCAATTCCTTAAATAAAAGGTATCTTAAGAAAAGGTACTTTTTTTTTCAATATTCATGTGAATTTGAATACCACCCACTTGGGGAATGATTTTACAAAACTACTAAAACATTTTTTTTATTATTTTCTTACCAAAGCCATAAATTTAAATTTTCATGTCTAACTTAAGAAATTCTAAGTTTCCCATACAAAATTTCATTCTCTATATTACCGTCTTTAAGGATTATTTTTGAGACAAAAAATAGCCTGTGTCGTTCCCCAGGATGCCATATATCACCATCTATCCTTGCCAAATTTATCGAAATCCGTTCAGTGGTTTAGACGTGAAAAGGTAACAGAGACAGACTTACGATTTTATAATATTAGCATGGATTAAGTACGTAAAATACTTATTAGTAAGCGATTCCTTTAAGAAAAATCGAGCCCCAATTAGCACACAAACCATTAATTGAATACCGTCTTCCAAATTCTCGTAGCGCGTAGCACGTACGTAGCGCGTAGCTTGTAGCTCGTAGCACGTTCGTAGCTCCGACCCTGCGTGTGACAGGGCGTGTGAAATGATTAATTATCAAACTTGGAGCCTCCCCGTCGCTTGTTGTCACTAACTAGACGTTTGTTTATCACAATAGGACTTCACGCTTCGTTAGTTATGGGGTGAATAGAACTCTGTTCGCAAGTATGTGTCGTGTATGCAAGTAAATGATAAATGATTTTATTTCTGTAAGTAGGTTGTACAAGCACTGTTACACGTCAATCATATTTTAAAAACTAGATGAGGTCGGCGTCTCCCATCTGGCTACTCTGAGAAGAAAGGCCGAAACAAACTTAGAGGCCACAATCACTTTTGAAGTCCAAACATAATCTTGGTCAGATCATGTGAAGACCATGTAGATTGGTGTCTGAAATGGTTTTTTGGGGAAAAACCACACAGATTGACTGGACCTGTTCAGTCAGTGCACGTATATATCAGTAAACGTGCAGCTCAACTCAGAACTTAGGAAGCTCAACGATTCGGCGAACAATACCAAAGAAAGGACAATCGGGTAGGCCGCATAAATTACTCAAAACCGCCAGACAGTTATAAAGTCATGTATTCAATCTGGCCTGCATGTTACTCACATTTACAACCAGTTTTCTCTTTAAATGTCATCAAAAATAACATAAGTTATGTCATGTAAATCAATAAAAATAAAAATGACATTATTAATTCTAAAACACTTATTTAGTATAAAATATGTAGTTTGTTGCAGTATATGTTTCTTGCCATACGGTATTGTGCCAATTTAATATTTTTCTTTCTTCCTTTCGATGAACTCTCCGCCCCATGCGTCTCGACTTAATGAAGTGTGAATATTACAGCAGTCATCAATTTATTGTGATAACAAATACGCTGAGTCAGGGACAAGGGGTCATGTATACGTAGGATAATGACGTATTAAGTATTTTATGATAATGACGTGTAAAGATGTTTGTTTGTAATGATTGATTTTACCTTTTTAAGGATCACGTCATAAAACTCGAAGTACGTGCTATAAATAATGTTTATTAGAGTGAAACTTTTATTATATCGTCTCAAACTTTTTCGTCTGTGCGTTGCATGTCGCGTGACGGTCGGCCGCGGAGTAGGGATAAAGTGAAAGGAAGGAGGTTTTTAGTTAAATGTCTATATCTAATGTGAAAAAAAGTTTCACTTTTACCGTGGTTTCATAAAACCACACAATCCCTTTTTTCTGTGAGTAGGTTTTTATACTTCAACATGTTTTTTAAACTAGATGAGGTCAGCATATTGGTTAGTGAGATGCATGCTAATAGTTGTATGTAGAAAAGTACTTCACATGTCTTTAGTGAATCCCTTTCTTCTACGTCTTCTAAACACATGGAACAGTTTAATGTCCTTTGATTTCATTAATAACATTAAAATGACGAGGACAGTACAATTTATACAGGGCGAAGACTTACCAAGTTTTATTGATTGAGGAGGGACTGGCAGAAATTAATAAAGGGTCCTCAAGTATCAAGTTATAATGACCAAAGGCCTTCATCGTTTTCCTTCCCTTTCTAACCCACATCTGAAGTAGTAAAATAAAATGTTTAGGCAGGGAAATATCAAAATGTATTCGTAGATACCCTTCATACATTATTCATTTAATTTAATTTACTGTGTTGGCGCGCAATAAACCAGGGTTAGCGGCTCGACTGAGATACCTACCTAATTTCTATAACTTGATACAATGAATAATGAAAAGGTTTCTTGTCTTTTAAACGGCCAAACTTTTAAAAATATAACTTAAGCCGGTACTTCGTGAACATAGCATCACACATCTTTCTCCGAAGGGGTAGCCAGAGCTTTCATAAATCCCACATTTCGACCTGTTGCCATCAACCGAGTACAGACGAAAACTTCAGGCTGTTCCTGAGAATTTGCTGGCCCTTTATTTAAACAGTTCAGTAAATCAAACTGAAGTCGTACAGTGATATAAAATAAAGCGTTCAAAGATAGCCAGGGCGGCCAGTGCAGAATAATTAGGTACATCGTAGCATCGTTCGATAAAGCTCGGGAGAGATCGCGCGGAGCTCGGCCGATCGAGACGCGTTCGTCAAGGCACACCCACCGCCCGTTAAATGTATTGAGAATATATTGCCACTGTATGTTGCAAATGTAGGTGAAATAGTAGCTATGTTAAGTAGTGTATGCAATAAGGCTATTATGCATTATGTACACCAATCCAACTACGACGTGTACTCAACTATATACTTCACAATTGTAATATGAAATGCTCAGTCTTGAAATGTTTTTTTTTCTAATGTCAACATTAATTTTCCCTCTTTTATGTGTATCCTGTTTACACCTATTATAGTTATAATATGTGCATGCTGTGGTCTCCTGTAATTAAAGGAACACACGTAAAATAATCTTTTGTATTATCGTGATTTCTAGTATTATTGTCGTATCCTTTCTTGGAGATCCCAAATAAATAAATGTAAATTACAAATATATTAGATATTTTATATAGGATGTCACAATGGGCGGTCTTATCGCTAAAACCGATATTTTAAAGACAACCTTTGTATGGATTATTGGGAGAAGGAGAGACTGCAAGTAGTCTGTGGTGTACCGTTTACATATTTATTTATTTAAGGACTTTGGAAGACTTACAGCCAAATACAAAGGTGATAAATAACAGTATGATAATGTAACAGCCAATTACACAAACAATACAATTCACACACACACACACACGACACAATCACACACACACACATGAACACACACACACATGTATTAACATATACAATTAAAACATATACATTTCTATTTAAACATAGATACAGTAATAATCAAGAAATATTTAACATAATTGCTTCAGAAGTAGACACTAGAGAGTATCAAGATAAGTTGTGTTATACAACTTTGCTAGTTCTAATACTCCGGTCGATTCATGACAATATGACATCGTTATCTATAAAAGTTTCTACATGTATACTACTTCCATCCCCATACATAATTTACCGAAATCGTCGTTCATGAGTTCTAAGAAATATTATCAATTATGCTAGCCTAGTACTTAAATATTCGAGAAATCGGTTTTATCATTTCTACCCGTCTATGAAATGTGTATGTTTATTTTTTTCATGCAGCAACAAAACAACGGATCGACGTGATTTTTTGCATGAAGATAGTTTATAGACCGGAGAGTAACACAGGCTGCCTTGTTGGTCTAGTGGTCGCAAGCGCTACTGTGGAGCATGAGGTCTCGGGTTCGATTCCCGGGTCGGGCAAAGTGTTAATGGGTTTTTCCATCTGGAATTTCTCAGTAGCAGCCCGGAGTCTGGATTTGTGCCCGGTTGATGGCAATAGGCTCGCCCCCTATTACATAGGACTTAAAACATAACTGGCGAAATGTGGGTGTACTATAGGTACACCTCTGCCTAGCCCTTCGGGGAATACAGGCGTGATGTTATGGTTAGTAACACAGGCTTTTAATACAAAATTCACGGTTCCTGTGGTATAGACAACGGGAGTAAAATCGCGGGTAAAAGCATTTTTTTTATACTTTTGTATTTTTTCTTCAGATGGCGCGCTTCGTGACCATAACCCTGGATATGAGCGAGGCTGTCATACAGCATCTGCGGAACAACTTCTTCGCTGATGAGCCTCTGAACAAGGCAGTGTCGTTGTGTCAGCGAGGAGAGCCTCACGCGGCATTGGAGAGGCTCTGCGCCGTCACCATCGCTGATGGACTGTCGGTCGCCGCTATTGAAGGAGATACGGTCAGTCTCAACAACTAACTCGTCACTTTAACAAAATATCTACAGTACAGTCTTGGATTCTACGCTGCATCATCGCCATTGCTGGTGATTTCTCACAAGCCCATAGGATATAGTTACCTACGCTAGGGAATCTCATATCAATGCAGTCTTTCTGTGTCAACGTGGGAAGTTTCTAGAGACAGGTTTAGTAATCTTTGGAAACCTCAAGTCGAGTCATGCATAATAAACTACTGATTGACATCCACCATTCAAATCAAATCAATCTCTTCAAATCTTGATGTCTTGGTTCATATTCCGGTCATTGAAAATTGTCTTAATTAATTACCACGTGGAAATTATCTACCGCAAAACCAAACTCACCTGTTGTGAAACCACAGTATGCGGTAACGAAAAACCTAATAGAGTATTTAATATGATTAGGTGCTGGGAGTGGGTCTGAACGGCATCTTATGACCCGGCGACATCGAGCAGTCAATCGAGAAGATCCAGCAGTCGTCGGACGAGAAGTACAACAAGATATTCACCATCTTGTACTCCGTCAGTCAGGAGCTGGATCTATTCAACACGTTTCAAGTCAGTTGGACCGTTTCAAACTTAGTTTGAGGTCTACAAGGGTCTTTTGGCGCTCGGCCATAATCGGACCTAACTTAACCATCTTAATTTTTTTATACAATTGCGGTGACAATTTCACAAATGTTTACCAACAACACCCCGTGTGCGCCTCTGTCAATGTAATTCAGGCGCCAACCGATCCTTGCAGCACTCTACTCTCATCCTTGACACTAAGCAGAATAAATAAATTATTTTACAAGATTGCCAACTAAATAGTACATTTCTGCAGTGACCGGCAGACTCACGTATGAGTGCCTCGGCCCACATTTTTACATTCATCCATCAATTTCTGGTTACGGCCAATGCTTGTATATTACTTTTCTCAAATAATGTGTGGAAATTCAGACTAAGTCTAGTAACTATGTAGAATATTTTAGTTGAATATACAGTTGTAAATAAACTAACGAGAGAGGGAAATTGACCAGTGTTATGCGGACTCGTTAAATCAAGTCCGCGTACTACTGGTCAGTTCCATCACTCGTCAGTTTGTTTAATTAGCCGGTTTCGTTAATTAGTCAGTTTTGCTGATAGGTCAGTTTTGCAGATTAGACAGTTGCGGTCAACTCGACAGTTTCCAGCGTTCGCCAGTTTCATTGATTCGTCAGTTTTATTCAATTCGTCTGTTAAAGTACAGTCGGTAGAAAACACGTCTGTAATTATGTATGACATAAAACATCACGCCTGTTTTCTCAAAGGGTTAGGCAGATATGTACTCAGAATACACCCATATTTCCCCAGTTGTGTTTGAGTACAACGTAATAGGAGGCGAGCCTATTGCCATTAACTGGACCCAAATCCAGACTCCGAGCCGCTACTGAAAAATTTCTACTGGAAAAATCCAATACCACTTTCTTCGACTTGAGAATCGAACCCGGACCTCAAGCTCAACAGTAGAACTTGCAACCGCCAGACCAACGAAGCCAAATAAAATTAAATAAACTATTATGTGTTAAGGTACTACCTAACAGATTTCAGTAATATGATGTTAGAAGTAAAGTAATTCTTTTTGTAATTTCAAAATATTGTGATTTAAAAAATACAACTTTAAGTTTGATTTAAATTGGGTTAGGTATTCCTTACATTGGTGCCGATTCTCTTGTACACCGAACTAAACTAACTAAACTATCACTAAAATTCCTTACTTTTGGCTATGAGAATCTTAGAGCTATTCTGCAATAAAATATCTCTAAATTTAAAAATCAGTTTGACGCAACTAAAATTTAATTTGACAATCGCGACTCCACACGGTACCTACTTGTTTACCCTACCACGTGATTTTTTTTTTAGAGCCGGAGGCGCGCATGTGTAGCAGCCTCGGCGTGTTGTATATGGAATTTTTCACTTTTTGTACGGAAAATATTAAAAAAAAAAAAAATACCTTCGTGTAGAGTTATATGGGTTTAAGCGTTTCATAAAGGGGGTCGAAATTTTCATTATTTTTGCGATAGGACACACCGTTTGCGAGATATAAGCAAAATTAAAAAAAAAAAACAGTACTGTTTTTGCCCCTGAAGTCGAGGTGTTGTGGTGAATCTTAGTTCATGACAACTAATTTTATTCCACACCTTTTTAATCGCGATTAAAAATAGCCAGATTTAGTTAAGACAACCAAAATTTTAGGTTAAAAACGTCAAATTCAGAATAGCAAAATTGCCATTTTCACTAAACTAATTATTCAGTACCATCTTAGTGCTGTCAAACTAAAATATAGTTAAGTTGTGTCACTTTAGTCTATTTCAGAATGAGAAATCGTCTTTTGACAGGACTAAACAAAATTTTAGTGATTTTTAGTCTAGTTTAGAGAATTTTGTGACAAGAGAATCGGCACCATTATCTACCTTCGTGTTTGTTTAAAAGTGAACATATTTTTTTTCCTTGAGTATACCAAACTGACAAATAAACGAAACTGGCTAACACTGGACAATAGTCTCCAGTGTTCGCCAGTTACGTTGATGTTTTTTTCGTTGAGTTGACCGCAACTGTCTAATCTGTAAAACTGACCAATCAGCGAAACTGACTAATCAACGAAACTGGCGAATTAAATAAAGTGACGAGTGAGGGAAATTGACCAGTGACACGCGGACGCCTATTTGCAAGTCAGTTTGAAATTTGAATAAAATCTTTGATAAGTTACCTCCTTGGTTGCCATGTTACGAAGTAAAAAGTTCGTGCCATTTTTTTAAATTGCACGATAGTTAGGAGGTTTCTTAGTAATTTTCTTACTAACACTGCCGGCCGCTGCTCACATGTATTTGACTAGTACAGCATTTTCGATTTATCTCGAAGGAAATTGTCTAACTAATATTCGAATTGGCAAGCATTTTTGAGAAATCGTCATTAATTAATGCATTTCCTGATTCATGGAGTATCACAAGATTTTCTGCATTTTTTAAGATAGGGCAAGCTTGCAGCTTGGATATGGAATATTCGTGTTTACCTAAATTATGGCCGAATCAGTAGCTTATGGTACCTACTGATTGGAATTTACCGTCCAGGATTGTCTGAAATTCAGATAGGGATCTTCTCGTCAAGGAATCTTTTTCATATCACTGTAAATCAAATATCATAGTTTAACAATTTCCAGGTGGACAAAATTCTGGAATGCAGGATAATTTCCGTGGATCAGAATGCGAGGGGACGCGGACTGGCTAAGGAACTGATGTCTAGAAGCATAGACATTGCCAAAGATAATGGATTTAAGGTAATATTGTTCGAAGATACATGATAACAGTGATGTGGACCTGTTTGTTCGAATTCCCCTTATTTTATTTTTATTGTGTTTGGGTGGCTTACAGCTATCATTACAGGAGTATAAATGAGGTAATTCATGACAAGCCATTTACAAGCCTCCACAGTTAGCAATAGAGTATTGTTGTACAAGTTTACAAATTGAATAATATTCACTAAGCATAATCCTAAGTATATCATTAAATTAACTACTATATGAAGTACCTACATAGGCAAAAATGTATGCGCAACTACTATTAGGATGCAACAGAAACAATATAGTGTTTGGACAAAACAGTAGAAATAGACGCTAAGCTGCTTGCAAACAAATCAATTGAGCGGTATTCAATCTTAACAATTTGGTTAAATGCTTTGACTGAGCGAATCATGTAAGAATTACTACGGTAAACTGTGCGAGCGTAAGGAGCATGAAGAATATTTCTCAAACGAGAATGTCGAGGTGGAACAATCAGAGACAGCTTAGAAAGAAGTTCAGGACATTCAACCCTTGATTGTGCTATTTTCACTAGGAACCGTATGTCAGATATATTTCTCCGAGTTACAAGTGGAAGTAAATGGAATCGAGCGCATCGTTCATTGTAACTCAGATAAGGGATTTTGAATTTGTAACCTAAGTATCTCGTGAACTTTCTTTGTAATCTTTCCAATCTGTCTGAATGCACTGCATAATTCGTTGTTCTTAGTTGTCCTACTGACCTAAATCACTACTTAATGTGGTATGGAAGTCACGCAACAATCTTATAGGTTTTGTCAACAAGGGGGAGCCGTAGCTTAGGGTACATTTGAATGAGGCCCTTGGTTCCCGAATCATATTGGAGTAAGGGTTTTGATAATGAAATCCCTTTACCATATCGAAAAAGATAGGAAGATTCTAGGTGTCCCAATACCGCTGGGTTTGGGGCATACCTAATACAAGAAATAGATAGGAAATACCAATTTGGGTATGAAAGTGGCAACCTGCGTTATAGCTAGCGCGATCTATGCTACGTGTCTTTAGTTGGTGTGGTTTCGATTTCCTCTGAGAATACTGCTGGGACACAGGCCTCCTCTCTGTGATAGAGAGTGCGCCGTAATCCACCACACAGACCCAGTGCAGGTTGGTGGATGTCACATGTCTTCGAATTTTTAATTTTAGGGAGTGCCGTTAGCTTACGATGTTTTCCTTCACCGTTTTGAGAGCAGTTGTAATGAAATCATTTACACAAAGTAAAGTGCCTGCCTGGGTTCGAACCTACGCGACTGGCAAGTCGCGGCCGTTTCCACTGGGCCACCACTACAATATTTCCATTGCTTACAAGCAATTATTTTGTGTATTTTGTGATTGAGGTAGTGCTTAGTTTTTTGAAGGACGTTGACACACAAAAGTAAGGTTTAAAAAATATAATTTGTAAAAATACAAAACTCATTTTAATTTCTATCTTTTCCAGTTGTTCAAAGCAGACGCGACAGGCGCCTACTCGCAACGGATATGCAGCTCTCTAGGCATGGAAATTATTCGCACAGTTCGTTATGTGGACTACAAGGACTCCTCCGGCACTCCTGTCTTCGATGTACCGCCTCCGCATGACGCCCTTGCTATCATGGTGCGGCAGATACCCTGAACATGACGAGTGGAGCTCAAACTATGAATTCTGCGCTGCTGTACAAAGATTTTTTTTGCGGTTCGAAAATATCTCTTTTGCGATATTTGTGATTCTGAATTCAGGGATATTGTATTAGCAATTTTGTTAGTTGTAAGATAACAATAAAAACTTTGTTTGTGGTTCTTGTTTCTAAATCTCTTTTGCGCGTAAGATACGCTGAAACTGCAAGAGAGTGCTTTAAGATATTATAACTACTTACATAAGTTCAAAGTCACATGAAACACCAGAATGTGAATCTTTTATCTAACTATGTATTTATGTATGATGTAAGTTTATCGCCCGCTTTTAAAATGCTTGTATCTAATAGGTTTTTAGGCACATTAGACTGCCATTTCTAGCTTTGACAAGACACATCCTATGATAAGGTGTTGCTTGAATATGTATCCAAACTGTATAAATTATTAATTTATTTTCAATTGTCGTCCAATTGCAGCAGATGATTGTTATGACAGCAGCTTTTATCACGGATTGACAGCATCATAATTTGATAACGGTCGGTCAGGTGATTTTAGTTCTCACCAATGATTTTATCTAGAGGGTGAGTAGATGGCCTAAGCCGGTTTTTAAACTAACCACTTAATATTCAGGCGTCTTTCAGTAAGTTGTCCCTTTAAGAAACAGGTCAAAAGTCATGCAGATTGTGATAGAAGATCCAACAGTTATACATAACATGCGGTGCCACGTTACTTCTTAGGGTATGCTGGCGTTCTAAAATGTAGTTATGCATTTACTAAATATATAAAAGTTTATTTAATTAAATAACGGCTCAAAAATCGACGTATACGTAGAAAAAAATGTTTAAGCACAAATAAAAAAACTGTTAAACCAACTCTTAAAAAAAAACGTAATTGTATAAACGTAATGCCTAAGTATTGTTGTTGTAGAGTGTAGATCTATCTGCTCTATGTTACTCTATATTATATAGTGGTCTATATTGTTTATAGTTGATGTATACATATTTATGTATGTTAGATGTTGCAGGTTTAACCCAAAGTTTAATATAAATTTAATGTAATTTTAACCCCTGGTATATTGTTCCGAATTTTATAGGATGTAGAAACATATTTTCTATCGATTTCATGGCTCTAACATGTAATTATTACTATATATTTTAACATTGTATAACATTTTAGATTTGACATGACTTTATCTGAAAACTAGTTGTGTATATTTGAAACACCGAAGATTTTACTAATAATACAACTTATCATTGAAACCTTAATTTTAACTGATGAATTATTATTTTAAGCTTATGTATAAACTTTATAGTTTAATTAACCCTTATAGGTACTATACGTATACTTATATTAATACAAAAACCTCATACCTTTTATACTCAATATATACGAGTAAAATTTGGAAAATCCAAAAGTGCACGACCAATAATGATCATTTAATTATGAAATATAAAAATAAAAAAAACAAGTCGTTCAAAATTAATTGCCGAAAAAACAGCTGTAGTAGGAAGAAGGTACTGCACAAGCGCCCCTGGTGGAATAAATGTACATAATATCTATAGATATATCACCATCCATATGTTAATTTTCTATGGATATAAATAGATATACAGTCTTGTAGTTTTCGTTTTTTATTAATTGCAATTAAACGACACTGAATTAATTAATCTTTCGCATTCAGTAACCTACAATCGTCGATTAGGATTTAAAAAAAAAAAATTAACTCAAATAATGGATTTTTTCACAAGTTACAGTGTTTCCGGGTTTCACACATGACGGACAGGAATATTTTTTGACCTATTTTGGTGTTTTTTTCCAATTCTATTGCAGTAAATCAATTTTTAAAAAGTATGAAATTAATCTCCATTAAATTATCTCGACAATAGTATGCAAAATATCTTGATTCCGTGAACTAACAAGGCTATAATAATAAAAATAGCCGCCAAAATGAGGCGAAATTTTTTTTCGATCGTAAAGCACTCTCTGATGCTTCGCATCATGAGTCGTGCAATATTGTAACATTGTAATCACAGTACCCCATAAAAGAAGTGTGTACTTTAGACAATCTGAAACTTATGCCTGTCACTTGTCTTAAAAAAATGATGCCGATTTTTCGAATATACTTAATGTTTTCATATAATATATTGACAAGGTACCGCCATGATGTATTTTTTTTAAACAGTTCCCTTAGTTATTTGCGTCTGCGCAGGTTGTAGATGGCTCCGAGAGCCCTCTTTCACAACATATTAAGTACATAGGTCTATCAGTATTAAAATACCTATTATATGTATTTACTATTATTTGTAGTAAAACACTCTTGTACCTAACTGTAGTGTAACTTACTATTTAAACAAACTGTACTAAATATTATAAATGTGTGTTTAAAATCACGTAAAAAGTTGAAAAAATCGCTGATGTATTTATTATCTCATATCTGTGTTAGTTGACGTAGTTCACTTGTTAAAGATTTATTCGATTTATAACGGATTATATTAAAAATATTAAAGTAATTTTAAGAAAACTTGTGTTTTCATTTAATGCTTAATTTACCCTTGATGTTTTTTAAGCCTACAGTTATTACATTAAATGCAATAAAAGATTTTTCTTTATCAATGTTTTTTTAAGTTTGATCTATGCACCGTCTATGTAGCTTATTATTTAATTAATTTCCTTTATTATAGTTATTATACTCTTTGCGTCTATGGCAGAACAAAGACGTGTAGAGTGCAGTAAGCTTATCTGGCCCGGTGGCTTAAATTGGAACTAACGAAATCTGGGGGCACGGCAGTGCCCCCGCCAAGACGAGCCATGCGAAGCGCAAGGGCACTACCTACCTTTTCTCGAAGTGTTTCGTCGTTTTTTTGAACCCTCATAGAGTTGGTTTCCGATGTACCAGATAGTTCATATTCTCAGGATACGATGTCAATAATAGACTAATTAAACTTACAAAGTCTCAATTGAATAGCTCTAATACTTTAGATTTTATTGATATCTAAAATACACCGATTTCGTCACTGACACACTCACTGATACACTGACACACTGATGATCATCAAAATGTTTGGCTACTTCCTGAAGTGCTAGAAAGCCAAAATTTTGTACGTAAACAAAGTTCAGTATACAAAAAAACACTACCGTACCCCCAGATAAACTTAAAAAAAGAAGAAAAAAATAAACACTAAAAAGACTGCCTAGCAACTTACAAAAAGAACTGAAATCCCACCAAAAACATTTCATGTAAAATGTTGCCAAGACGACCACATAAGGTTTGCCCTGTGAAAAAGATATCAGATCTCATGTAGAGCCAAGCTTCTGAATCTACACGGCCTAACTCTACCGACCCTAACTTCACAAATTCTACATATCAGTAAAAATGTATGGCTTGGCTGTTTCGTTACTTACTTCAGAAACTAAATATTCGCATCACCTCCATGACGGTAGCGAAACGGCGAAGCCATACATTTTTACTGATATGTAGAATTTGTGAAGTTAGGGTCGGTAGAGTTAGGCCGTGAAGATTCAGAAGCTTGGCTCTACATGAGATCTGATATCTTTTTCAAAGGTAAAGCACCTTAATCCGACGGGTTCTAAAATTGGCACCCTATTCCGAGGTATTAGGAAAAACTGCGTTTACGAGCGATTTATAAGCTTTTTTTAACTGCAAGATATTTTATTCAATTGATAATATAACTTTGCGGAGTTATATTAGCTCCTTACATCTCAGATCAAGTAAAAAAAGGTAGATACCGCACGTAGAATAAGAAACTGTAACCATTTTTTTTAACTATGTGTGAGTCAAAGAAGATTTGCCACTTTTTTTTTTAAAAATCCCTGAAAATTACGTAATAATAAAAATAGGTATTATGCGGATGCAAAAGTAAATCTGTCTGTTTGTTTGTTTATATTTTTATATTTACTGGAAACAATATTCTTTAACGTCAAATAATCAAAGATATGTAAAACGTATTTCCTACGTTCAACATCTCTTTGAATTTTCACACGTTTTTATCACTTTATAAATAGATAGTCCAGTGGGTGTGTGAGCAGGGAGAAAAATTACAGCAAAAAGTAAAACAATTACATGTATATTTGAAAAAATATCTTAATACAAAAAAATCTAACCACACTAAATGAGGATGGTTGCCATTGTGGTTCATTTCGGCCCAGTCTTATAGCACCTATCCATTCATCTCTTATTAAAATATTCCTTGGAAACCTAAAACCGTAATATTTCATAGTAAAACAAAAGGTATGTAAGTAAGTACTCAAGAATTTAAACAAAAACATAAACAAATTACAAAATAAATATTTACCTTGACTTCAATTAACGAAATAAAATCAAGTGATTAAAAAAAAACAACGTTCTGTCCACTCTCTAATTAATTATTTTTCTATTACTTACCCACATTTTTTTAAATAGTTTTATGTGTACTTACGTGTGAAACGATATTCCTTCAGACTTTTTGTTCACTTTTGTATTGTTTTTGCACCATTTAATTACACAGGACGGCATTTTGTAGGCAAACTTACTGCACGGCGCCCCATGAGATACTAACGAAAAAGAGCTTAGTTTGATGCACGTGTGTGCGTGAGCGCGTGTGTTTACCTGGAGGAGCTGAGTTTTGTGGCTTCACTAACAACAAAGGCCGCGCGTTATCTACCTTTTTTTACTTGATCTGAGCCTTACATATGAAATTGATGTTTTATAGAACTGGCCACTTTGATCTCAAAAAGCTGGCGTTTGGTTAAGAATTCCAAGTTCAAATTGATTTCAATTTAAAGCGTGTCTATTTGTGTTTCGAATTTAATAATTCATTTGTTTTCGCGCCATTTAATTTTGCTTTGACATCGTTCTATGCTCAATACTCAGATCAAGTAAAAAAAGGTAGATAACGCGCGGCCTTTGTTGTTAGTGAAGCCACAAAACTCAGCTCCTCCAAGTAAACACACGCGCTCACGTACACACGTGCATCAAACTAAGCTCTTTTTCGTTAGTATCTCATGGGGCGCCGTGCAGTAAGTTTGCCTACAAAATGCCGTCCTGTGTAATTAAATGGTGCAAAAACAATACAAAAGTGAACAAAAAGTCTGAAGGAATATCGTTTCACACGTAAGTACACATAAAACTATTTTTTTTTTTGTTATTCCAACACAATTTTGAGGTTATTCGGAACAGATAATGTCAATGTCCCGAAATGACGTACCGGGAGAGTGTTGCTAGTAGTTCTTATTTCTAGTAGCCCAAAATGTGGGTAAGTAATAGAAAAATAATTAATTAGAGAGTGGACAGAACGTTGTTTTTTTTTAATCACGTGATTTATTTTGTTAATTGAAGTCAAGGTAAATATTTATTTTGTAATTTGTTTATGTTTTTGTTTAAATTCTTGAGTACTTACTTACATACCTTTTGTTTTACTATGAAATATTATGGTTTTAGGTTTCCAAGGAATATTTTAATAAGAGATGAATGGGTAGGTGCTATAAGACAGCCGAAATGAACCACAATGGCTACCATCCTCATTTAGTGTGGTTTGTTTTTAACTCATTAATTCCGATTTTTTTGTGTTAAGATATTTTTTCAAATATACATATAATTGTTTTACTTTTTGCTGTAATTTTTGTCCCTGCTCACACACACCCACTGGACTATCTATTTATAAAGTGATAAAAACGTGTCAAAATTCAAAGAGATGTTGAACGTAGGAAATACGTTTTACATATCTTTGATTATTTGACGTTAAAGAATATTGTTTCCAGTAAATATAAAAATAAAAATAAATAAACAAACAAACGGACAGATCGCATAATACCTATTTTTATTATTACGTAATTTTCAGGGATTTAAAAAAAAAAAGTGGCTACTCTTCTTTGACTTACACATAGTTAAAAAAATGGTTACAGTTTCCTATTCTACGTGCGGTATCTACCTTTTTTTACTTGATCTGAGGCTCAATATGGAAAACATAAAATATCGCATTATTTTCATAAACGAATTCCATCGTGGCACTAGCGCTGCAGAAACAGCTCGAAGTATTAATAATGTGTACGGAGAAGCCATTGTAAAAGAAAACACAGTACGTTTTTGGTTCCAACGCTTTCGTTCTGGAAATTTTGACCTCCAGAACAAACCTCGTGGACGGCCGGAGACCCTAGTTGTCAATGAGGAATTGAAAGTGATCGTGGAAGCGGATCCATCTCAGACCACGTCAGAGTTAGCTGCAGGCTTCGGTGTAAGTGATAAAACCATTTTGAATCATTGGAAACAAATTGGAAAAGTGAAAAAGCTTGAAAAATGGGTACCGCATGAACTAAGTGAAGCAAACCAACAAACACGAGTCGACTGCTGCGTCACGTTACTCAACCGTCACAATAACGAGGGGATTTTGAATCGTATCATTACTTGTGATGAAAAATGGACCTTATACGATAATCGGAAACGCTCATCACAGTGGTTAAATCCAGGAGAACCGGCTAAATCTGGACCCAAGCGAAAGTTGACTCAAAAAACGGTACTGGTTAGTGTCTGGTGGACCAGTGTTGGTGTCATCCACTACAGCTTCCTAAGATCTGGTTAGACGATTACGGCAGATCTGTATTGCCGACAATTGGAAACCATGATGGAAAAGCTAGCCGTTAAACAGCCGAGATTGGTCAACCGCTCTAGCCCACTGCTGCTTCAGGACAACGCTAGACCACACACTGCACAACAGACGGTGGCGAAACTAGAGGAGCTAGGATTGGAATGTCCCCGTCACCCACCATACTCCCCGGACCTCGCTCCAACCGATTACCACTTTTTTCGGAATTTGGATAATTTCTTACATGGAAAGAAAAAACTAAATCCATAAACGAAATCCATAAATTTCCATAAACGAAATCAAGTATATTTATGGTTTAATATATTTTATAAAATTAATTTAACAGGCATTTTATTATCTTAATTAATGATTGTGACATAATTTTATTAGAATAAAACTTTTTTACAAAAAAACAACCGACTTCCAAAAAAAACACTAAAAGACGTGAAAAATAACTTTAATTTCGGAAGTCGGTGCCTTTGGTTTTGTATTTTCGTGTTTGGCCACCGACTTCCGAAATTAAAGTTATTTTTCACGTCTTTTAGTGTTTTTTTTGGAAGTCGGGTATTTTTTTGTAAAAAAGTTTTTATTTTTCACTTTTTAGTTGCGGTACCTACCCCACACAAATTCGTATACCACTACTTGGTGTGTAAATAACAGTGACAGGAAATTATTAACACATCATCCATATAAACTAAGTGGAAAAAATCTGCAGTATTAAGGATAACTCAAAAACTACTGGTCAGACCTTGATCAAATTTAAATGGGACCACATGTGAAGCACCACCTATCAAATAAAAAAAGAATCATCCAAATCGGTTCACCCAGAAAAAAGTTATGAGCTAACACACAAAAAAAAAAAAAAAACATACAGACGAATTGAGAACCTCCTCCTTTTTGTGAAGTCGGTTAATTAAAACCTCATCTAAGAAGACTGAGATTTACGAACGATTAAACCCTAAATGAATAATAGAGTTGATTTTTGAACACCATGTTTTATTCTTCCTATCGTTTTCCTTTGTGTTTTGTGCACTCAGAATTAGGAAAAAGTACATCGGAATAAGGATTTTTACATTGGAATAAGGTACCACCGACTTCTTTTCATATTTAATTCATTTAGAATACACATCAAGATCTAATAACGAAACCTATTGTCTATTTCAAGAGTAGAAACAATAATTGTTCCGATAATAACACACATAAAAAAAAAATAAAAAAAATAAAAAAAAACATACAGGCGAATTGAGAACCTCCTCCTTTTTGTGAAGTCGGTTAAAAATAGCCAAACCTTCAAAAGGGTACAATAAATGCTTAATTTTCGATCTCCTTTCGAGTTTTAGTAAAGATACCGCGGAAATAGGTGCCTTTACCTTATTTAAAATTAAATATGAAGACAGGAATCGCAAAAGGGTTATCAAGGCAGCAATAGAAATAAAATAATAAAATAAAAAAATGTGGTAGGCGCTAGATTCCCTGTTATCTGTTTTAGTTTCATGTTAGACCAATAGATGGCGCTTTACATTCGCAGTCTATTCGTGAATCGCGGTGTTAAGATTCTCCGCGACTGAGTTAGGGTCCCCGGTATTAAGGTTTTTGGGTATCGCTTCTCGGCCCTTTGACTAAGATCAAAGTGTAGTATCTGTTCTTTTCAGCTTAATATCTGAAAGATCCCTCACTGAGGGACCAGTATATTAAACTGATGTAAGTAAGCTGACGGGATAGGGATGAGACATACTTGCAAAATTCAATACCAGGACGGGATGTTCGGGGTTCGCTCCACTCCCGTCGCGGGTCGGCCCGGCTTGCAGTGCCGCCGGAATCGGCCCACATAATACCTATATTAATACACATCTCGATGTGGTTCAGATCAGCTTCATCAGCTTGTGCAAACCTCCCATAACGCCCATCCACGGAGGACCAGGATTTCTGTCAGAAACCCGTGGATTCCTGTAAATCTAATCACAAAAGCATCACACTCACACATGATAGTTAGTATACTTAGTTATTTATATTGTTTGCCCTTTGGTATAACGTGTATAATGAAAACCAGACCTGATTTTTTTTATATTGTCCTTGTGAGGGAGGGGAAATCTATGATTAATCGTCCAATCATTAATTCTTCAGTCAATAGGCAAATTATATATTTTCAGTCCTGTGAAACGTGCTGATAGTAATTGTGTGTATCAGTGGTAAAATAACTAGCTTTGTACAATAACAATCATTACATAACACTTAAAAATATCATTAATCAATCTACCTCGCATTTTTTGAAAGCCTGCGGGCTTAGCATGACGCTGTCTATCTCTTCGAAGAAAAGACACTGCTATTCCCATACAAAGTGACATTTCGTTTCTCCATTTTTGACATCGCACCGTAAAAATGCTTCTAAAATCTGTCATTTTGTCTTGCGTTTCTGCCGATCGTTGTCTAGGTCCTTTTTAACCGACTTCACAAAAAGGAGGAGGTTCTCAATTCGTCTGTATGTTTTTTTTTTTTTTTTTTTTTTTTTTTTTTTTTTTTTTTTTTTTTTTTTTTTATGTGTGTTAGCTCATAACTTTCGTCTGGCTGAACCGATTTGGATGAATCTTTTTTTATTTGATAGGCGGTGCTTCACATGTGGTCCCATTTAAATTTCATCAAGGTATGACCAGTAGTTTTTGAGTTATCCTTAATACTGCATATTTTTTCCACTTAGTTTATATGGATGATGTGTTAATATTTTCCTGTCACTGTTATTTACACACCAAGTAGTGGTATACGAATTTGTGTGGGGTAGGTACCGTAACTAAAAAGTGAAAAATAAAAACTTTTTTACAAAAAAACAACCGACTTCCAAAAAAAACACTAAAAGACGTGAAAAATAACTTTAATTTCGGAAGTCGGTGGTCAAAAACGAAAACACAAAACCAAAGACACCGACTTCCGAAATTAAAGTTATTTTTCACGTCTTTTAGTGTTTTTTTTGGAAGTCGGTTGTTTTTTTGTAATTAATGTAGACTATTTCAGAAGACAGTTGTCACAGTTGTCAGTTGACATTTGTCTAAGGTAGTGAAGACAATTTGATTTTTTAATCGCCATGCTAAAGAGTAGAAAACTTTTTACTCGACGGCCACAAAGTATAAAAATGGAATGGAAAAAAGGAATTTTTCACTTTTTGTATGGAAAATTTGAAAAATGATTACCTACATGTTGAGTATTAGGGGTTTAAGGGTGTAATAAAGGGGGTTTTTTGCGATAGGATACACCATTTTCGAGATATAAGCAAAATAAAAGATAAACGTGAATAAATTACTGAATTTCGTAAAAAGTGCAGTTGACTCTTTCTAGTTTGCTGCCGTCGTATTGTCTTCACGAATCGTCATTTTTGTCTATTCTTCCGTCGACAAGACGGTGCTTGTGCTAAGCCTGCTGATCAAACGAAGCGACGGCTGGCCCAGTGTGAGCAATGTATGTCTCGCAAGTTCGATTACTTCATGAATCAAATAAATGTTGTATGGCGTTCTTAATAGATATGTACATGGGAGTTTTGTTTAGGTAAGCGAACCGCCGATACGGAACAAATTCGTAAGATTGGGCAACGTCTGATCAGTTAATTTGCAGATTAAAACACTACCACAATACAATATTGACCAAAAACGTGACGCGTGACCGTTCAGGGGCAAAATGTCCAATTCTCAAAATGTCCGACAGTCTCAAAATGTCCAATTGTCAACATGTCCAATAGTCAAAATGTCTAATTCCCAACATGTCCAAACTTTGAGAATGAATCAATTAATTTCATTTCATTTCAATACCTCTCGTAGGTAGCAACAATGACGTAGGTAGGTACTGATAACAAATCAACGAAGCAAAACTCATGTATTCAAGAAAACCTTTTCATCAACAAATGTATAAATATTTTTATATGAATTTAAAGTTATATTCTAAGTTGAGAAGAACTTGAAGATAGTTATAATTAACTTACCATTCAAGATGTTGAATGCTGTTGACATTTTAAAGGTTAGGTTTAAGTGGCTATGACAACGCACTGAGAACTTTGATCGTAGCGGTATTTACTCCAAAATGATACTCATGTTTGATTTCATTTTGGCTCTACGAATTTGGCGCGCTTGCAGCACAAATTACTCAAATTCTCAACTCTTCAATTAAACCAATTACAGGCACTTTTCAATTGTCAAGAGGTCGGTCAGTCAGAAAGATGAAGCTAGTTGCCCATTCCAAGCGTAGTAGGTTCCTATGGAGATGACCGGGCAAGAAACTCTACGGACACTCTTTTAAATCATAATACTACTAAATACATTTTTAACGCTAAATGTAAGTATTTACGGCAGTACTGCCCCAATGGAAACGGCTGCGACTTTCGAGTTGTAGGGGTGGTAGGTTCGAAACTAGATAGAGACTTTTCTTTGTGTAAATTATTTCATCACCACTGCTCTCAAAACAGTGAAAGAAAACATTGTGAGGAAACGACATGTCCTTGAACCGAAATTTCGAAGACACGTGACGTCTACCAAACCGCCCTGGGCCCGCGTAGTGGATTACGGCCCACCACACCCTCTCACAGAGAGCAGGCCCTTGTCCCAGCAGTGGGGACGTTATTGGCTGATTATGTGTATGTTACATAGCATAAACACTTACTCATCGCATCTTTAGAATTAAAGAAATATTATCTCCGTACACTTCTGGATTCAGAAAAGGACAGTCATGTCAGGATTGTCTGGTTAAATTAGTCAGCCAAATTTATGTTGGCTTTTCGCATAAGGTTCCAACTATAGCTTGTTTTTTAGATATTTCAAACGCTTATAATAATGTATTAGTAGACATACTGATTAACACTTTAGATGAAATAGGTGTTGGACAAAAGTTATGTCAGTATTTATGGAACTTTTTAAGCGAGAGGCATCTTATGATAAAAGATGAGACTGATCAAAATAATTATTTTATTAGATATACTAATAAAGGTCTAGCACAAGGAGACCCAATTTCTCCTATTCTCTTTAATGTAGTCACAATGACATGTTTCCATAAGATTAAAAATGTAGGTATGTGCCAATACGCAGATGATTTTGTTCTATATTGTTCTGCTAGGAATCTTAGTCATAGTCAGCATGAATTTCAAATAGCGTTGAATACATTTTGTAGTATTCTGGATGATATGGGATTAGAATTATCGGTAACCAAGTCTAAAGTATATATTTTCACTAGGGGATATAGAAAATTAGAAATAGATTTAAAATTAAATAGACATAGTTTACAGTTAGTAGATAATTACAAATATTTGGGAGTGTGGTTAGACAGTTCGTTGCGTTGGAGTAAACACATAAACATGATAGCGGAGAAAGTGCAAAGGAGTCTTAATTTACTTAAAGTCTTGGCCGGTACTACATGGGGCTTGCACCCTTAACATTTGAGACATATTTATATAGCGTTGATTAGAAGTCGCATAGACTATAACAGTTTTCTTTATGATGTAAGTGCAAAGTGTCACCTAGACAAATTAAATAAGATTCAAAATCAGGTTTTGAGAATTATAGGAGGTTTTATTAAGACTACACCTATTCACGTTATGGAAAGTGAGCTCTGTGTAGTCCCGCTGTATTTACGGAGAAAATATTTAGGCTATAAGTTCTGTTTAAAATCTAAATCTTTAGAAAATAACACTACTATTCATCTACTAGAGGAACTTAACACTCTTAAACGAAATAGTTATTGGAGAAATAAAAAGATTCCACTGCTGGTTTCCATATATAATGAAGTGAAGGAAGAAAATATAGCATCATCGTTTCCCTTGCTGATGTTTACTCTGAGGACATGGATGACTAACATTAATGTACAAGAAGTAATTATGTGGGACTTAGATGTAGTGAAATTCTCTAAACAATCTTATGAAAGCAAATTATTAAAATGTGAAGTCATTAGAGAGCTGCATCTAAAATACTGTAATTGGCTTAGTATATTCACAGATGGGTCGAAGAGTGTAGAAGGTCGTGGACCAGCCTTTTATGTTCCTAGTGAACCAATATGTTGTGAAGTTAATTGTTTTAAAATTGATAAGAATGCGTCCATTATGACGTTGGAGCTTATTGCGATCTCTGAAGCATTATCTTTTTGTAATAGTAGTCACCATAAAAATATTGTTATTTGTACAGACAGCAAAAGTTCTCTAAAACATTTAGCTCGATGCGCCTCTGGCCAAAGAGGTGTATCGCTAGCTTATGTTATTCTGTCTAAGATCGATGAATTAATTGTAAAAGGTGTTACATTGAGACTGCAATGGGTTCCATCGCATATTGGGATACAGGCCAATGAGAAGGCTGACATGCTGGCAAAATATGCAGCTAAAAATGGGAAAGAAACTAATATAACGTTAGATTATGCAGAAGTTTTACCTAAATTTAAAAAGAAATGTTACGATGATTGGAAGGAGTATTTTGACAAACGCTCATTGGAAAAAGGGATCTGGTATAAAACCATGCAGTGTCAGCCTTTTCGTGTGCCCTGGTTTATAAATAGTAATTTAAGTAGGAAATTGGTTGTAATAGCTCATAGACTCAGATCTGGACACATTCCATGTAATAAGTTTACGTTCATGATGAAGAAAACTAACTCGCCTAATTGTTTGGAGTGTGGAGTTGTGGAAGACTTACATCACTTATTAATGGATTGTGTTAAATATGAGTCTCAAAGAAAATATCTGTTTGAGGTCTTAAGGTTGAACCGACTTGATATGGGCATATTTCATAAAATTTTGTCTCAACCAAATGGTGATGATGCGAAGAGTCTGTTCAGGTTCATGGCCCAGATGTAATCTGTAGCAGTAAGTATGTATGTTTAGGGTACGATGGGACTGGCATACGCATTGCCGTCATAAAAGTCCCTAATTAAAAGAAAAAAAAAAAAAAAACTTTAGAATTGAAGTGGCGTAGTCAAAAATTCTTGTTTTTTGGTAAACGCCAAAAATGTAATTGAAGAACCGTCCATTTTTTAGGTTTTCGATTATCCTCCTATCCTATACTTTTCTGGACTAAAATAGTATTTTTATTATTTAATAAACTGATAGAATACATGTTTATAAGTCGTTCAATGTATAAAAGGCACTTTCTTAAAATTTTAAGTTAAGCCACTTCAATTCTAAAGGTGTTTAAAATATCACTATGTCTCTGGCATCTTAGTTTTTAATTTTCCCTTCCATTTTTTTCACTTATGTTATTATTAATTTGTAATAATATTTTATTATGTACAACCTGTATGTTCATTTAAAACAGTTATAGGTCTATAGTGAGTTGTCCTATGGAGGGTAAGCCTGGTGATCTGTAATACAGGTTTTACCTACAACAGACACCAGTCTCTAATATGTGTTAACTTGACTTTGTACCGTATGATTATGAGAGAACAATAAAGATATATTTATTATATCTTCAAATAATTGCCAGAAACATAACGCTGTTTTAAATTGGTTTTGCGATTTTAGCGGTTTGTGATGCAAGTGGGTCTTACACCTGGTCCAAAATATAAAATACTGACTTCTGCCCGCGACTTCGTCCGCGTGTAATTTCTGCTCCCGAGCCACTGCGTCGCATCATGTCGCCACATCGCTTTTACTTCGTTTTCACTCAGCGTTCTTTCTGACTTATGATCGTAGCGTAATGCTAAATAGCCTTAAACCTTCCTCAAGAATTGGGCTATCAAATACAAAAAGAATATTCAAATCCGACTGACACTTCCAGAGACTAGCGCGTTCAAACGAGCAAACAAACTCTTGAGCTTTATTGTTAAAATGAGCTTAATTATTAAATGGTTATCGAGTTTTAAGGATATACACAGACAGACAGACAGAGAAACGCTGTGTTTTGTGTTTTATAATAAGTAAGGATAATGTCTAACTTGCCAGTATCGTGTAAGGAACTTGTTCCTGACGGGAGTCCTCCGACCACACACGTTTTTTTTTTGCACAATATTTTTATTTTATCTTGATAATTCGCTACCCTTATTGAATTAAGGATTCTGTCCATTTTTAAACATGCACATACACATACATAAACTCAAGTCTTCTTCCCATGGGGGTAGGCAGAAACTACAGAACGCCACCTGCTACGATCCATACATACCACTTTTGCCTCGTTTACGTTCATACATCTGGTCATACACGCACGCCGGTTGCGGTTGCGGTTTTGAAACATTCTGAAAAATAATTTAAGATAACGCAACTCAGGCCCCGAAGATACAGGCGCTGCCTATTTTGAAAATCACTGTTCAAATAACCATATTAAATATTCTAGATACACAGTAAGCAATTATTGTTAAAATTTATTTTGTAACAATGGACCAATAAATTATTCTTAGCTTCAAATTTTTTTTATATTGTTCCTTTTTGAAGGCGGTTTTAACTGAGTCTGTTTAGCTCAAAGACAATAAAATATTATCTTTGGTTTAACTCGTACAGCAAAACTGCCTAGTGCGTTTCGTCTATAAAATAAGTGTTTGTATGAACTCTTCGGTTTGCGTCAATTCAACTCCTAAGTGGTTTGAATTGTACCTGAGTATGATTTAGAACGTCGAGACAGTTTTCAAGTACTAAAATTATCTTATGAAATTGCTGGCTAAATTATAATATTATTCCTTTCTCAAGTTTAGTACCTATTCAAACTAAAAGAGGTAGGTACTAATGCTTTACGGTAGATACCTATTTCTTTCTTTAAAAGATTCGCAAATAAATTCTTACTTACATGAAAAAGAACTATAAACAAGATGAATCTGTTATTCAAACAAATCAACGTTCAATGATTTACAGCATAAAGATCATAACACATAAACTCACGCCTTTTTCTAATGGAAGTAGGCAGAAACTACAGAACGCTACTTGCTACGATCCTTACATACTCCTTTTGCTTCGTTTACGTTCATACATCTGGTCATACACGCCAGTTGCGAGTACTACGCACTCAACCTTTCTGAAGAACATCACCAATAATGTCAGTACATGTCCTTCTAGGGTGTCTCCTCCGGGCGTTTCCATTCACATCTGCCTTGTAAATACCTTTTGTTAGTCGCCATTCATTCATCCTCTGAACATGACCAAAGCATTTACTCTTAAAATCAGGCCATCGATCATTTATTCCTTAATCTCAATAAACAACTCCCCTACAAATATGATCGGCGCAATATTTATTTGCAGCGCGCCATCTAAGACAAAACTAATAAAATCAGCCGGCGCCACTCTGCCGGGCCGGCGTCGGATCCCTGGGAGAATGCCAAGCATTGATTGAAACAAGTGCCGAACGCGAACCGAGCGCGGTGCGCGGGACATGGCGAGACGAATGCGCCTTTTATAGTTTTATGGGGTAGTTCAGGATAAGTAGGGGTTACGTTAACATTGAGCATGTAGTTACATTTTATTTAGGTATTTATTTACGGACTATTAGAATAAGAACATCATCAATCTGGCTTCTGAGGGTACTCTAGTTTAGGAGTTAGAGCTACATTGGTTTGTGTAATTGGTGGGTTAAAGGAATTGTAATATGTCAACAGAATTAATTTATTTATAATTAATTTATTTGGTTAAATAGGCTTTTATTTTTATATAGATTCTTCTATATTTTGTGAATGCGAGCGCGTTGTAGGCGCCTAACTTGTAGACTGTAGATTTGTAGACCTTTTTATATTTTGTTGAGTACCTGTTACTTGTTGACAGGCCTACACTGTCCTCCCATATCTATCAACACTATAATTTGAAACATTGTAAAAGCCCCTTATTTTTAAAAGAGTAACCGTGGAGTTTCTCACCAGCTCTTCTCCATAGGAAACAACCAATTGGAACCGTGCACCTAGCTTCTGACGTTTCATAAGTGCCCATGTTGGTTTATGTGAAATAAAATATTTTGATTTGATTTGAATACTTCAAGGTAATGCTACTTAAAACCACCTAAATATCATCTGCCTAGAACTTTCCCCACTATGTTGGAGTCAGCTTCCAGTCTAACCAAATGCAGCTGAATACCCACAATTTACTAAAACTACCTAAAAAATAAACTAATAAATAATTTTAATCATAATATTGGCCCTCACAAGTCCTAGGTTTTCAAGGGGTCCTCAATTTAATGTCTAGTAAGATGCCTCATTTCACTAAAAATCATTCAGAAACTGAATGAAAGACTAAAATAAAAGAAATATAAATATTCGCTTCTACAGAAAATATTATTAATTATATCAAGGCATGACTAATGAGACAAGATAAATTATCTTTTGTTGGTGGCACTCCTGGGTGTCAGCGTGACTCAAAAGGTTAAATATTAACTAGGACGCAACTACTGCCTTCAAACCGTGCCTTGAAATAAAGTTGTTTATTGAATTAGAGTAACATTCTTATAAATTAATACCAATATCTGCCAAAGCTGTGTACCTACTAACACTAATGTTTAAGTTGTTTACGTAATTAAAGAGCAGTGGTGGCCTGTGGTAATGGCCGCGACTTACGAGTTGCAGGTCGTAGGTTCGAACCCAGACAGGCGCTTTACTTTGTGTAAATAATTTCATCACCAGTGCTCTCAAAACGGTGAAGGAAAACATCGTGAGGAAACCGGCATGTCCCAGAACCAAAATTTCGAAGACATGTGTCATCTACCAACCCGCACTGTGAAGGCGTGGTAGATTACGGCCCACTCGAACTCTGTGAGTGAGAGACCACAGTGGCAGTGAGTCAAGTGTTAGGCCTGTGTCCCAGCAGTGGGAACTTTATAGGCCATTTATGCTATGTATGTATGTAATTACTAACAAAGTGGATTGGATTTAGGAAACAAATGATTATTATTATTATATTGTGTACAGTAATACCTTTCCTAAATACTTTTGTAAACCAGCGTTGCATGTATATGCTGTTGGTGTTCTTTATTATATAAATCTCATGTATTGTCTGCAAAAAAAAACGCCTTGGCATCCTGCGGGGTATAAAAAAAGTTAATTCAAAAGAATTCACTTTTTTAATACCCCGCAGGATGCCAAGGCGTTTTTTTTTAAGCAAAACAAAAAAAAGATAAAACAAAATAAAATTTCGCAATACAATTAAAATAAACGAATGAGCCGGTTCAAACTATAAAGGTCACAGAATTAAAATAAAATATTAAATGCAATAAGTAATACCTTTCCTAAATACTTTTGTAAACCAGTGTTGCATGTATATGCTGTTGGTGTTCTTTATTATATAAATCTCATGTATTGTCTGCAAAAAAAAACGCCTTGGCATCCTGCGAGGTATAAAAAAAGTTAATTCAAAAGAATTCACTTTTTTAATACCCCGCAGGATACCAAGGCGTTTTTTTAAGCAAAACAAAAAAAAGATAAAATAAAATAAAATTTCGCAATACAATTAAAATAAACGAATGAGCCGGTTCAAATTATAATGGTCACAGAATTAAAATAAAATATCAAATGGAAAAATAAACGAATGAGTAGGTACCAATTATAAGGGTAGGTACAAATTATAAGATATAAATTAAAATAAAATGTCAAGTTATTAGGGACATAAAAACAATACAATACAAACAAGTCATTATAAATATAGTTTAGTGTCAATTAGATAAAGTGCCCTGGCTGTAGTTACAGCATTGTCGTATGTAGGTGGGGGGGGGGGGGGAGATTATTTGCGTAACACACTTACAATGGCAATGCCTTTCATTTTATCAATTGAAAAAAAATCATTGAGTCATTCACGTCATCGAACAGACAAATTTGTCTCATACCCCCCCCCCCCGCCGCACACACACATCATACATATGAAAATGCTGTGGATTAGCAATTTCCTTGACAATCCTTCGTATTGTGATTGAAAATCTGTAACGCAAATGGGGTACTGGACAGGCTGAGTATATCTTAGGCTAAGATTAATAAACGTGAACTTAGTATGTCTTTTGGTTTAGCATTATTACTGTCACTCTCGCACATCTATCAAACAACAAAAGTGCAAGATAGAGTCTCGAACATATCTCAACCCAAGCACGTGCTAAAGTTACGTTTATAAGTCTCTCAAACTGATTGATTCTAAGTACAGACTCATACGTGGGAAACCATGCCATTTAAGTACAGACTCATACGTGGGAAACCATGCCATTTAAGTACATACTCATACGTGGGAAATCATGCCATTTAAGTACAGACTCATACGTGGGAGAACTATGCCATTTAAGTACATACTAATACGTGGGAGAACCATTCCATTTAAGTACAGACTCATACGTGGGAGAATCATTCTATTTAAGTACAGACTCATACGTGGGAGAACCATGCCATTTAAGCACAGACTAATACGTGTAAGAACCATTCCATTTAAGTACAGACTCATACGTGGGAGAATCATCCCATTTATGTACAGACTAATACGTGGGAGAACCACGCCATTTAAGTACAGACTCATAATCGGGAGAATCATGCCATTTACTGGGTAACTGGACATACGAATTATGGGTTGACATGGGCTGATGATGAAGCTGCCTATAGTGCCCACTTGTTTATCTCATAATCGCGTCGGTTTTACTTTTTTGTGTGTAAAGCCTCGTGGATGTTCTCCAACCACGGAGGACGCAGAGGTCTATCAGACTCTTACTTAATGACTAAGCCCACGGTACCCATCCAAGTTTCTTTGACTAGGGGGCTGGAGCACTTCATCATCATTCATTCATCTGGCTCCCGCCCCGACAGGTCTTCGCTCGTCAGATGTTGTTAATCAACTTTCACGATCAAGATATTCAAAACCTATTTATTTACTTAGAAATAAACAGTATTCCAGCTTTTCTAGATATTAATCTGGATAAACAAAACTAATTTCAGATCAACGATAAATTGATCTCTCTAATGTACTTACATGGTTCATCTGAAATAGAATTATCTACTTTAAACATAATTTTAGCATAGAATAGATATCTAACAGAAATTAGACTCCATTTAAGGTAGGCACACTTGGTGAAATGCTAGTCTCGATAGAAAAAGTGGGCAGAGGTGGAAGGTATGCATTTAAAGCATAAAGCATAACATAATCAGCCACGCCACGTCACGTTCCCACTGCTGGGATAATAGGCTTCCTCACTGTGATAGGGAATGGGCCATAATCCACCATGCGAGCCCTGTGCGTATTGGTAGATGTCACATCTTCGAAGTTTTGGTTCTAGGACATGCCATGCATGCAAAAAAAAAAACATTACACAAAGTAAAGTGAGTGCCAGGGTTCGAACCCACAACCTACACGTACGTCGACGCAGTTACCCATTATTATTTTTTTGATCCTGGGTGGAATGTCCTCATGGATGTCCAACGCCCTGGGAGGCGGACGGGTCTGTCAGACTCTTACTGACTAAAAACCACACCTGCGCCGGGGATCACGGGAACGTACGAATCTTCCACAACTCCCGACTGCTGCCGAGCGGGGGAAGTGAGGTGTATGACTCCCCCCGCGACGTCTAAGAGGGGCGCGCGTGGAACACACTACGCGCCGCTGCCTCGGGTCCTGATGTATGGGGGGCGACGGACGTCCCCAAGTCCGTCATCCCTGGACCCAACTGCTGTTACCCGTTTTTTTTTTTTTTTGTTGACGGGGTGGAAATCCTCATGGATGTCCTCCGCCCTGGGGCGGGCGGAGGGGTCTGTCAGACTTCTACTGACTAAAACCACCCCGTGTTCCCTCGCACACTTGCACCGGGGGCTACGGGGACACTTAAGCACTCTTCAACGCAGCCCCCGACTGGTGCCGGCCCGCCTCTGCGGGCCCCGTCTAGTCAAACGGGGGGAGTGAGGTGTTTGACTCCCCCCGCGACGTCTAAGAGAGGCGCGCGTGGAACATTACGCGCCACCACCTCGGGTCTTATATGATAGGGGGCGGCGGACGTCCCCGAGTCCGCCGTCCCTGGACCCATTTAGGGGGGCCGGAAGAGGGCATTATCTGCCCTCCGCCGACGCCCGGTGCGCCTGCTACGGGCCGGGAGAGCACTCGACATCTCCCTCTCCCTTTCCGCTGCCTCCTTCTGCGACATGACATTTTCGCAGAAGGAGATCACCGCGTCCCACGACGCTGCGCTGCTGACCATAGAATTAATAACAGTCGGCAGCGACAGGTCGCTACCCACTTCCGATACAAGGTCACGGCGTGGCTCCTCCCAAGCTGCACACTCTGCAAGCGTATGCCACGCCGTGTCTTCCCGGCAATGGACGCAGTGATGACACCGAGCGTCTGGCTCCCTGCCTATGCGATGCAGGTACCTCCCGAAGCAGCCGTGCCCCGAGAGCACCTGCGTCGCCCTAAATGACAGAGAGCCGTGCCTCCTCCCGAGCCAGTCGTCGAGCACCGGCCGGACCGCCCCGATAGTAACCCCTGGGTCAACACTGCTGGAAGGTGTGTGGTTAGGTTTATTTGTTTTAAAATGTAGATGGACATTCGCAAAATTTTGGTAGTGTACCGCATTGACTCTGTACTTTGGCTGGTGTGCCCGCGATTTGATATATTAAGAAAATAACAAGTACTAATTGATTCAACTAGAGAATGATCTGGAATTCTAGAATAATCTCTCACTATCCCGCTTGTCGGTACGAAGCTTGCTCTGTCAGTCTTATATTCTGTGCTTCAAATATTTATTAAGTAAATCTATCTTAGGTCAAACAAGTCAAAGTTCAAGGCGTTTGCTTAAAAGATGAAAATCTTTCTCTTTCTTCGTATTAATAATAACTTAGCGTATTATTGACTTTGTTTGCTTAGTGGCGATGAAGATTTTAGAGTTCTGTAGCTGTAGAATAATCTAGAACACACTCTTTAGTGTGAACTTGGTGATTTTTATGCTTTCATCATGTTTAAAGAAAAATAATGCTCATTAGCAAAGTTTCGAAGACTTGAATTTAAAGGACGAATATTAGTATAAAAAAAATGATCAATAAATAATCTAACATTTGTAAACTCATAAAGACAACACAACACACTGACATTATTAGGAGAAACAATTGACATTAACACGTTATTAGAGAAACAACAAATTGTTGTACGTCTTGATGTTGCAGAGACAACTTTGACTAATTCTAAAAAGACAGGACTTTAAAAAAAGGCATAATAAGAAAAATAAAAGACTACAGAACCCATTTTCTTCTATAATAAATAAATCAAATAAGCTAGTCCACTTTTATGCGCCTGTCAACATATCAGCACCGCGTAGCTAGCTACGACGCTACGACGCTACGCGCCTACGCGCCTACGCGTCTGTGGCTACGAGCTACGAACGGGTGACATTTAAAAGGACGGGACAGGGCATTCAAATGTCCTTTATTTATCAATGGGTTACCATTGATAAAGGACACCACGTGATTTTGTACTTTATGAAGGTACTTTGAACATGATTATTTGTCGTAATGTAGAGAGCTTTTTCGTGTTTGTAATGTCAGTAGGATTGAGTTTTTTTTTTGTTATTTTGCAGTGAGAAGTATTCCCGTTTATTATTTTATAGCATTTTTTGTTCATAATGGTTTCAAAAGTATGGAAAGCAAATTGAACTATAAATATGTATAGTGTCTAAAATCTATTATCATGTATCCACTCTGTTATACTCCTACGTATGTTTAATAACACGTAGTTTTGGTAACTTTCACATCGTATTTCCATCTTTAGCCGGAAATGTTTGCACATACTTAAATTAGGATTTTCTTTCATATAATACAAAACAAAGTATCAAAGCTTCTTACCAGTGTAAGCAATCCGCTTTTTTATACACCCACTCTCAGAATTGAAGATAGAACCCTGGGAATGTATAAGTTAATTCTAAAATTAAACATCCATTCAACAAGGCTGAATGTGAACAGTTAAAGAAAGCAGACGAGTCCCGACTTTCCCAGTGAATCACCCTGCGTGTGGCTATATAAGGCAGGGGTTTCCCAACGCTCGCCAGTACCATGGCATCGTTAGCAGGGGGAGGACGCGCCCTCGCTGCTCCCACAAACTTTTTACGTATCACGAAACATGGAAACTTTCCAATTTGACAAGGTATGGAATTTACTATTAATTATCAGTTTTAGTGCTTCGTTGTCATTAGTCGGTAATGCCAGGAAATTAAGTCCATTGGGATTGAGTGCGGAACTTTTAAATCGATTTCCATTTTCTGAGTTAAAAATAGTTTAGTGTTAGGCATGTTAGTTTCTTTAAAATTCTGTTATGCAGGTACGCCACACTTTTTCAAATCACGTAGGTACTTCGTTTTCTTTCGCTTAGGTACAATAAATCAAGGGTTGAATAGTTTTATGATAACAAAATCTATTGTAAACTGAGCGTCGGAAAGTTCTTACTCAAATTAAAGTTATTTCAAAGCAGCACACCTTCAGTACGTCAATACTTTATAAGTAGAAATTATTATTAGACTTGATTCGCCTTACAACAAAAGTTTTAGACATCGAGACCAAATAGTAGAACACTTTCAATAAATCTTAACAAAGGATATGTAAATAGGCAGGTAGGTACGCATTCAATCATCGAAATAATACTAAATGATAAATTAGTACCATTCTAAAAACTGTTTAGGCACCTAAGTAATTATACAATGTCAGGGGTGACAAATTCGATTTCCGTATGCGGCAAAATAAATAAACAGCTGAAGCTATTGTACGTCCTTGACCAGCCCTCGCCGTACCAAGTCTTGTGGAGCTTCTAAACCTAAATAACTGGCATTTTCTTTAAGAAAAGATTCTATTTTTTACCTACAACGACTTAGTAATTGTTGACTAATTCAGTGACTATTGAAAGGAAAATGGATTGATTTCTTATGTAAGTAAAGTTACAGATTAAAATTGCAATGTCTCAACCACTGAATTTCTGACGGGTATATCGTGTACTATTTAAGACCTACTCTATAATTATCACTCCTATAAGGAAGACGTTAAAAAAATTAACTAATTAAAGTACCTATAGCATGCTGGACCGGTCAGTGCAAATAAATGAATAATATTTTAAGTCGACCTTGAAGATGTTTTCTATCTATTCTGTCAACAAAGTCTTGTTTTATGTCCAGCTGTAGATTACGTCAGGCTATAAATAGACAGAATGAAAGTTCAAATACAAAAAAGAACAATATTACACCGCCAGTCAATACTAAATCCTAATTGTATTTTAACTGTACTAAGTATTAGAGAGTTGGATTGATATCGATGTGTTTTTATAATTGTGATCATTGCCCTAATCGTCGTATCACGGTCAATAACGGTGTCCTATTGTATATCAACAATTTGTGTCAAATTCATCGAATGATGTCCTATTTTTAAAACCATAAATACCTTTTAATGTGCGTACGTATGTGTGTATGTGTTAGGCACTTTTATTGTAAAGGTCCCACTAAGCAGGCTAGCGTGTTCTAAAGTATGGTACGTCAAAAAATTTGCTAAGACCGGCTAACTTTTTGCCGATTTGGTATGCAAGGTTATCACCCAGTGCAATATTTCTTTGACCTCATAGGTAGTTGTTTCAAGTGTGTGTGATAAATATAATGCCTGTTAAATTTGGTCCAGTGTTGAAATAAGATACGATTGACTCGTAGCGTGGACGAAGGTAGCGAAGACTATTCCTTAAAACCTAGTCAGAGAACATGTCTTTGAATATGAATTATAAATATAGTTCACGATTTACAAGCGCATCAAAATACTGACAGACAGTTACAGAAATACGTTTTCCTTTTGTAATAAATGCGGATTGTCAACAATTTCCCTTAAAAAGAGCAAGGAAATCAATTGCTGTCCTACGTAACATAATCTTGGCAGCACTGCCACGTTGAATAGCAATGTTAATTCCTTTTCCAAAGAACGGCGCACATTCTGGTCACGCGAAGTGGTGACCAACCGTTTAGCGAAGGCTAGAAAACTAAAAGGATTAAGTAAAAGTAGGAAGGAACTACAATTAGTTTTTATATTACTTAAAAAATTAATAGGTTATTTTTGTAATTTTGTAGGTAGGTAGTAATAAAAGTCAAAGCAGGCTTATAACTTATAATTACAGCTTATATTAACCATGTGTTTTCTAAATGAGTCGAACTTATCATTTTAGTAAGTTTACTATAGGCAGGCTGAAACTACTATAGGTAGGCAGTACGGTAGCTTTCCACGAAATTTCAGTCAAATAATCCAAGTTTTTTTTTTCGAAACATTGAACTTAATGAGACTGCAACACTAACTCCAATGGTATTCAATAACAGAGTGGCCTAAATAGTGACGTCATAAAAAAATGATTCCTCATGCCCAGGGGTATCCGAAAATACCCCATGTATGTTTCGCGATTCTTGATTGTTTTCAAGGTATAATAATTTTTTTAAACTTAAAAATTATATCGGAACCGCTTTATTTTTACACGGTTTGTTCACATTTTTTTTCCAATTTTCTTTGTAGTGGGAATATGCTGTCAGACATCAATTAAAAAAATTGTATCTTAAGATACAATTTTTTTTATCGAATTGGATTGAGAGGAATGTCAGATACATCAATTAAAAATCTTCAAAATAAAAATTTACAAATTACTTAAATCGACAACACGATTCTAGAACTCTTGTTATACAGGTTGTTTAACAAAAGTTCCAAGCTCGAAGTATTCAATGCTTTACAGTGTTTATCGCTGACATACAATTACGTGATTTTGTAGTAGTTATATACCTACCTTTTAAAAAGTAATTTCATAGGACATGTAGAGGACAGAGGACGTTCACAAAGTCATAACTGTATGGTTACTTTATCAATATACTCAATCTAGTTTCAAATAAAATATGAATGCCCATTTGCTAAGAATTCTTTTCATAGATACCAATTGCAACATTTTGGTAGATAGTTGAAAACTACACGTTTTTCACGAATTGAAGTTTATCTAAGGTCAACGAATTAATGTTTACTTTGTAAAGTTACTCGTAAGTTACGTCCCTTAGCACCACTAGCATGTTTAGGAGGGTTAAATGAATAAATATAGAGTTTGTAAACTCGGAGTTAAGTAGTTATCATTTTAACTCTTAATACGCGTTGCACCACTAAAAAGTAACACCGGGTTAGTAAACCTGATATTTGTGTTTTTTGAGTTGGGAACATTGCGGTTCAATGAACAACAATGAACGGATATTGTATTCCCTTCTCTTTTACACTACATGATACGTAATACTTTCTTGTCTTTGAATTTTATAACATGACATTTCATTTTAATCGTATTGTATGTGATTTTCATGGAGATTAGTTTATTGATTTACGAAAACGTCAATTACTGAAAACCATGTTGCAAGTTTTTTTTATAATTTGTATTTATTTAATTTCCTGCTAATATAGTACCGAATTTTCACCTACTACAACGTCGAACAATAAAAAATAAGTTATCAGCAGTACCTCATAACGTCAATGTATTTGACATTTACTGACACTCACCCAGAGTTTAGCGACTTAACTCGCCCACGTCGGTGGGTTTAAGATATAAAAGTTTAATTCTAGGTTTACCTCAAACTCTTGGTGGCGCATGATGAATTATTTGATAAACCCTAAGTTAGCTGTTAAGTCCGAGTTATTTAGGATAACCCAATAACGCGTAAGTGGGCCTTACTAAGTTATACTGGTAATAACGATCTGTTAGATAACAGAAAATGATTTGATGTGTGTAGATACAATTAGGGAAACTAATTGTTAAGCAAATTGGCACCCTACGTCAACTTGCCGCGTTATAGCCATTTTATACAACTGCCAAAGAATGATTTGCGATTTGAATATACGGTCAATTTAAGTTGGTAGTCAATTTGCAACAACACACATATACGACTAATTCCATCATTTCTCATTTTCCATCTAACTGATCGTAACCTACGAGTATATTTATAAAGTAAAGAAAAGTCGTTGACCTTAGATACTCTTCGATTCGTGAAAAGCGTGAATCGTGAAAAACATTACCAACATATTATTTTAAAACTACTCGTAGATAAACTTTTTAAAGTTTAAAAAAAGTAGATTGGTATCCTCACAAGTCGCTGCTCCTTGCACAACCGTGTCAACAAATACATTGTAATGCATTTCAAATGTTTCATTTATCACTTAATATTTATTCGTAGATGTATTAAGAACTTAATTACCTATTATCCATACTAATATTATAAATTCAAAACTAAATCTGTCTGTATGTCCTTATCACGCCTAAAACACTGAACGGATTTCAATAAAATTTGGCAAGCAGATAGATGGCATCCTGGGGAAGGACATTGGCAACTTTATTTGTCCCAGTAGCACGTTCCCGTGGGATAATTCCGTCATCCACGCGAGCGAAGCTAGTTGCAAATAAATGATTATGAAACCTTTTCGCATAATGTGTCAAGGTCACAAAACTTAAGAGTTAAGGGAAAGGTCGTGTTGGGACCCATAATACCGGACTCGCTACTAAGCTTCCGTAGATACCGTAATACAGAGCAGGAAAAGATTTGGTAAAATAGATTTTCCTTCCTTGGATTTACAGTCTTCTTCCGTCTTGTTACAAAACAAGATTCTTCTTTAAGACATGGTTTGAACTATGAGTTACTACATGGCGGACCGCAGTCCGAATACGGAAGGCCCCACCAGCCTATTTTGGCCTAAAACTTAATCTAAAAATATTTAAATAAAAATGTGGAGTAAGTAATTTAACATACTTCAGACAAACAGTTCCAAGTACTTTTGTTATTCTTATTAATGTTAATTACTTTGTTATATTTATTCATCACATAATATTTGTTTATTACTTAATAAAAAAATAATTGCTAGTAATCGTCTGCCAAACGGACCGCGACAGTTTTTTTTTTGTAAACGTACCCCCTATTATACTAATTGGTGATCCCTGGTTTAAACCATGGAGCCTTCCTTCTTTGAATTTCAAACTAAACAAAACAAAACGTAGTAGGTATTGAAGTGGTACCGAACTGTGTAGTCATTTTTTTTATCAAACATTGTATTTCCATAGATTTAATGTACATAAATTAGCTAGAGAAACGCCGCAGACGTGGTGGCTGTCGATATCTAAGTATGATATAATGAAAAACAACAACTGGGGAATTATTTTTTGGGGGTTACGACCTCATGTATTGTTGTTACTTCAAGTATGAGTTTAGAAAATCTGTTTTTTTTTTGTTTATTCGTGTTAAGATGAGACTTGATACCCGTCACGTATGCTCAGTTTACACAAAATTAAACTGATTTTCAATACTTAAACTGCAATATTTGCAGTTGAGGACCCCAAAAAAAATAATATAAAAAGTTTTTTTTTCGTTTTGTTATAAATATTATCGGTCTGCGGATTTTCTCTAGCTAATTTAATTTGACCCTGTATACTAGTACATACTAGTATACATGTATATACTAAATCTATGAGTAGTTCTAATGTAAGTTCTTATTAGACTGCCACGTTGCGTCTAGTGGTCGCAAGCGCTACCTCTGAGCTTGAGGTCCTGGATTCGATTCCCGGGTAGCGCGAAGTGTTATTGGGTTTTCCATTTGGAATTTCTCAGTAGCAGCCCGGACCGAGTTGGTGGCAATAGGCTCGCCCACTATTACGTGGGACTTAAACATAAATTTGGCGAAATGTAGGTGTGCTATAGGTGCACCTCTGCCTAACCTTTCGGAGAATACAGGCGTGATGGTATGTTATGTTATGTTAAAAAATATGGCTCGATTATTTAAACCATGTCATAAAAACCTGGTTTTATAATGTGACCGCTTGGATCTTATTTACCATGATAGAAGTAAATGCCATAGTCTTCACATCTTCTTGAAAATTTCAACTGGGTTCCTATTACAGTTAAAAATATACATTCCTGTGGGGTATTGTCACACTAACAGGAGGAATGGCTTTCATTTTGACAGTTCAACAACATTCATTGCGTTATTTACGTTGTTGAGCAGACTAATTTTTCGAACATATGAAGGAATGGATTAACAATAGGCTTCAAAATTATTCAGAATGTGATTGATAGAGTGTTACGCAATTAGGGTTCTGGGCTGAGACAGACAGACAGACAGACAGACAGACGGCGTAGACTTAGTACTACTTAGTAGGACACACTAAATAGTAGTTACAGTTAGTAGTCACAAGGACCCGTTGGTCCTCTTTGCATACGTAACCCTAAAAATAAACAAAGTAAAAGTCAAATCATTTATTTCAAGTTATTTTTTGTGTCCTCCTTTTGTCTACGATCTGCTTTCAGATGCAGATGGGGTCTTCGTGTGAGATTGTTTTGTGGTGTTCCGTTGAACATTGATGTTATGTGGTTCACAACAAAAAAAAACTTTAAAAAATCTACAGTCTCTAGTCCAAGTTTAGGATTTGCCCTATCTTTAAGCGGATTAAATCCTCTTGTCTGTTTATAAGGTTCTTGGCTAAGACATTGCTGTCTTGCGCTTGCTCACTCTCTGTTTATATGTTTTGCATTTTTCGCATAGTTCTTCTTTCTCTGTTGCTATCTTTAGGTGCTCGTGTGTTTCCGTATTTCTGACAAACCAGGGTGCACTTGATATTGTTCTTAGGTCTAAATTTTGGAACCTATGTAAAATTTCGATATAGGAGTTTTTAACCGATCCCCAGAGTTCTTTTCGATTAGTCCAGATTAGTTTTACTATAACATTGTAAAACAAGTATTTTTTTTATTAAGATATATGTTTGATGGTCTTCCTAAGAGCCAGGATAGACTTTTCATCACAATAGTGGCTGCCTTTTTCTTGGCTTGTGCGGTTGGCCCAAGTAAGCCTTTTGTCTAGATGTAGCCCAAGGTATTTTACTATGGTACTGTTTGGCAGTGGTTTACTTTCAATGTATACTGGGGCACAATCCCCATTCTAAAGGGTGAAAGTCACTTGAACTAACTTAGTTATTCTGGGTTGAATTCTCCATCTTTCATCCAAATATAAATTTTATTCAACTGGACTTGTCACTGGCAAGGCATGCAGTGTCATTTGCATAGGTCACCATTACCACGTCACCAGTATTAGGCAAGTTTGCAGTAAAGATCGAGAAGAGTAGGGGCCCGAACACAGAGCCTTGTGGGATTGAGGCCTTCATTTCATAAAGATTAGACAGTTCTTCTTCACACTTAGCTTGAAATTTTCTTTGGTCTAAATAAGTTTTTAATATCATATAAAAAGAGTTTAGTAGAAGAGATTAAATTTTATACAAAAGTCCCTTGTGATGAAAAAAAGAAAAGCACCCTGTCGAATGCCTGTTGAATATCCAGGAGCACCGCAGAACAGTATTGTTTATTTTCCAACGACTGTCTGATTTCATGGACCACTCTATGGACTTGTTCTACAATTGCGTGCTTTTCACGGAATCCAAATTGATGGTCAGGTATTATCAAATTCTCGTCAAAGACTAGTTTTAATCTACGTAGAAATATTTTCTTACAATCCTTCGTTGATTGGAAAGAGGCTTATGGGTCTGTATGAGCTTGGTTCGTTTGGTGTTTTCCCGGCTTGGTATCATACATATCTGTGATATCTTCCATATTTTGGGTAGTATTGTAATCGAAAGGCAGCATTGAACAGCATTGTTAGAAAGACGATACTTTTTCTGGGTAGGTGCTTGAGTATTTCACCTGTGATGAGATCATAACCAGGACTTTTATTGTTCTCCAGATTTCTTATTGTCCTTGTCAGTTCTTTCGACGTGACCAGTTTGAGTAAAGATGATAGTTTGTTGATCGCTATTAAGATAATTATCGACTTCCTCTTTAAAATCGGTAATTTACAAGAAAATAAAATGATCCTATACTAGGCGTCTCTCTCTCAAGAATGGGCAAGAAACTCCATAGTTGAATTAAATGAAGAGTTTCATGGTCCGACTATATGAAAAACAAAGCAAATTTCTTGGAGTTCTGGTCTAAGTCAAAGGTTCTAGGCATTTTCGTAGCGTCATGTACCATATTAATGAGGTGAAATATGTGGAACAATAGCATTTAGTTTTTCATGCTTGTAAGACTTGGCTTAGTATGAGTATGGCGTGTGTAACATTGTTGCTTTTACACTTTCTAACTACTCGTGTCAATTAGTTTATAAAGTTTTTCACTTAGCTTGTACCTACTTTATATGTCCACAAGACTTTGATTTCAATTTTGAATTATTTATAATTTAATTAATAGGTGAAAAGAATACGATGCCCTATAGTTTAGATACTTAGATACTAAATGAAAAATGTAAAAGGAGTATGTAAGGATCGAAGCAGGTGGCGTTCTGTAGTTCTGTCAACCCCTATCGAACAAGGCCTGAGTTTATGTATGTAAATGAAAAATGGTGGACCGATTTATTGAATAACTTGCCTAAAATATATATCACTTGATTTACAGACGTGATGCCATTTTTAGAAACGAACAAAAATAGACCAATTTTATCATATGTTACAAATATTTAGAAGATAACATATTTGTATTATCATTTATAAGGCTACATATTTTTGTAGGATCGGTCGTTAATATTGCCAAACGATGCGAGTCTACATAATTATAACGATTCTTATGTACGTAGGTACATAAGTAAATATAAAATTAAGGATCTATTTTCTAAATGCTAAGGTACGTACAAATTAGAATATTCTGTACAGAACATCGAATACGCAGAAACCGAAGATATACAAAAGCACGACGGCTGTGCTCACTTTTAGAAAGCGTTTTTGGGTATGTAATATGTGCACTATTTATTATTTATTGTACCATGTGTGTGACGATTACACGAAAATGCTCAAGTTGGTACTCAGCTTTATTAGTACCTACCTATGTCAATTATCAAAACTCGACATCTACGTCATTTTCTAAATAAAGTGTCACATAACGACCTATTTGAGTAATTGATTGGCCTAAAATAACAATGAAACGGCTCATCTGTTCCATTGTCTTATATATAGAATAAAAATAGAAACCTAATAGATTTCAATTGAGTTGTTGTATGATTTTGTCTGTTGTCCTGCCCACGCGCGCGTTCGGTATAATGAATACTATTGAGACACGTTCCATTGATATCTTTTCCTCCAAGTAGATGCCCTGTGTCAGGAACAACGATATTTTCGAGTATAAGTACAGTGTATTCTACTTCTCGTCCTGTCTAACTTACCTAGTAGACCATAAATCATGAGTTCAGTGAATGCTTCAATTATCTACAGATTCGTATTACCAACGTGTTTATTCACAGTGCAGCAGTGGTTTGAAACAAAGTAGATACCACTTGGAGGGGAGTTCCAAAAAAGGTCAATTTTACAAGTCCTAATCACAGATAGAGATTGAAGAATGAATAATGCTCTCAGTAAGTCATACTCGTAAAATCCTACTCATATTATAAACGTGAAAGTTTTTGAGGATGGATGGATGGATCGATGTTTGTTACTCTTTCGCGCAAAAACTACTGAACGGATTTGGATGGAATTTGGAACACAGATAGTTTATAACCTGGATTAACACGTAGAATACTTTTTATCCCGGTAGTACGTTCCCGTGGGATAATTTCCCATATCCATGCTGGCGAAGCCGCGGGCAAAAGCTAGTAATTCTATAAAAACAAGTGAAGGTGAACAGAATACAAAACATAACTTAATCCGGAATTAAAATGTCTAAAAGAAATTTTTGGGCAAGACAGATTTGTCATGGACAGTTCTTTGCTGAAATCCACGGTATTACATACAAATTGTATTAGTCGACCCTAAAAAGGCGCGCCAAACAGAACTAGTGAAGTAATTAATCAGTTACGTCACAATTCTATAGAATAGCTGAAGTAAGACCTTTCTTAGACGGAACGGGGTCAGGTCAGCCGTTCGCCATGCTTTAGTGCCTGAACTTTGGTTAAAATCACCATTATTGTGTAACGTAGACGAACGTACTGCGTACTGCGTTATATTTTATTGTTACAAGTTCTTTATCGTAACATTTTATGCCTGGAGTTTTTGTTTCCGTACCTACAATAGGTTGGTGAATTGAACTTTTTTATATCCACCCTAATGTGGTAATTCGTGGGTTGTGTTCGTGGAAACACTTTTACTTTGGCTCTTAGGTTATTTTTGTTGGAATTTTCTATGGTATAAGAAGACATTGATTTGTGGGGCGACTGTAACTTAGTTGCATTATTAGTTTTGTGTCAGCCTACAAAAGACACTGATAGTTATAAAAGATACGTAAACCCACTTTAATGGGACCTTCAGTTTCGTAGACAATAACATCCATTTACATCTCTGCATACGTAGCATGGCCACTATAGAAACAGAAGAAACGGAAGACAAAATGACAGATTGTAGAAAGATTTCAAAATTCAAAAAAAGAATTACGTTTTGTTAAGAAAGTAATTTGTATTCTCTTCGTAGAGTAGAGATAGAAGTGGTCATGCTACGGGGTAAATCTTTCAAACGTCAGATATCATTATCCTGATAATTTTGAATTTTTGACAGATATTCCGTACAAAATCTGTCAAAAATTCAAAATTACCAGGATAATGATATTTGACGTTATCCGACGTTTGAAAGATTTACCCTACGCATGCTGGACAGTAATTTTATTGGTAATCAGTACAGTTAGCCTAATAAAATAAGCTTTGTACGTACTTACTGCTTTTTGCGGTGCTGTTGGGTTTCAAAATTTATATTATTAGGTACACTGCCCGTTTCGGGGATCGAACCCATGATCCCAGCTCAGCACTCACGCTTGCAAAAACTAAACCAATAGAGTACGAATAGAACATTTATTTAAAAAAAAGCACAATAAAAACACAATTTTAGTTTTGCAGTAAAACTAAAACGCATTAAACGACATAGGAATCTTTAAAAAAACGCGTACAAACCCATTCCCCGTAGCACATAATCCACACACTAAATTATTCATTACCTATATCTAGAAATTCACCACAATCGATACCATGGCAGAACGTGTTGCATAACGCGTTGCAAGGTGGGTTCGTGGCGACACGGTCGAACTTATGCAGTCAATATTTTACCCCATAATGCTACGGCTCATTTTATAACTTAATGGCTCACTTGATTGCCCCTTTTATGGTTCCCTAGGCCTGGTTTATGTGGTTGAGATTTTGGATCGAATATTTGCTGACCTTGGACTATTTGTGGTGCATTAAAGATGCATTAGGGGGTGTAGAGTGGCCCTGAAACATGTCGGTTTTGATTACTGACGTAGACCAAGGTTTGTTTTTTCAAATATGTGTTCATGGCTGTGTGTTAATTAAAGCTAGTGTAATATGGTCTTTGCAAACGAGCTCGTCTCGCTCGGGAAACACCACCATTGACCAAACCAATTTAGACTTATCGCTTTCCAGTTTGAATGGTATCGCAAGGCGCCGGTGTCACTTCAAGCACACGAGACACTTTAGCTTTGACACTTTTAATTCTATCTAGTTATTCAATTCTATAACATGAGTTTGGCAGCATTTACCTATTAAGTTTTCAGGCCACCACAAAACAAAAGTGACATGTGTTTGTGTAGTAGACACGTGTCGGGCATACTGCGAGCCTAACATAAGTTAAGCCATGACAGTGCATGTCTAGACCTCTAGAGACAGTTCTAAGAATGTTAATTAATTATTAGCGGCGACCCTTATGCCCCTAGGAATTTGACCTTTCGCACAATATACTAAGTACCCTTGCCTTGCTCAGTCTGACACGGTGACACCTACGCAGCATCTGTTCCTCAACATTACCATTCTCAAAGGATTCTTGTTCTGTAAATAGAGTACCTATCTCTACTTAAACGAAGATTTCAATCTAACTGACGGCCAGCTTGCCCCTGTGTTATCTCATTAGTACATTTATTTATTCCAACGACCTTATTATGTAGTACTTAAAGATTTGGCACTACGCCATCGTGCATACAATTATAACGTTTAATTTCGGTTTAGTGGGGCCTTGTGTACGGTAGTTTTGTTTCATTCTTAAAAACGATGGCCATTTAGTAGGCAGGGAATGCAGGGATATGTAACGTCGCACCGCAGATACGAGTATCCGCTTTGATCGTAGTCAATCAATCGGATAATTTGTCAGTTACATGCCGCATCCTAGCTGCTCACGTGTGCTCTTTACATGTACCACGTCTATTTGTCACGTATTCTCATAGTAATGAGGACTCGTTTGTTCGCAGGACCGACTCTTCAACATGAGGTGAACTTCAATCTTCTCAGGCGCGCGGCGTAGCACCGATGGACGCTGGAGTAGTTTAAACACATTTATTTTTAAACGAGTTTAGTAGTGCTTGTGGCTGCGACGACTTTGAAACACTTTACTATATCTCTTAGTATCTGAATCCTATGATTTTTTCTAATATGTTCTGGAGGTGCGCGCGGCTAGCGCAAGCTCGATTCGGCGTGGACCTCCAACTGCTGCCGCTGGTAGGCGGGAGCCACGACGATCGGGCACGTGCAGCTCTTGCCGGGGCAACCACCGCGCGCACCCTGGCCCCCGCACCCCATCCCATTCCCGTCGCGACCACTGTGCTAAAGATGGGCCATTTCGATATAGGCAGGGACCGTAGGAATAATTAAGGTTTTGCGACAAACAGAGTGTCAGAGATTACGGATTGTTGTCCGACCTATTTATTGGTCGGGAAATGTGGCCGCGCATCTCTGTCGCTAATGTTGAATATAGTCTCTACATGAGAGCGTGCTTGGTATGTGCAGGTGAGACCCTGAACGGTCAGCGACTGATCGAATTCCGGCTGGGCGCCGAGGCCGAGTCGGAGCAAGGTGAGGGCCTGGCGGTGGCGTCGGCCGAGCTGCTGGTGCGCGCGGAGACGTCTCCGCGCGCGCGCCGTTTGCGCTACACGCTGTGGGCCTTCACCGTTAGCGGCAACGACACGGCCGCCATCAGTGCGCTGGCGGGCGCGGCGCGGCGCGATCCGGCGCGCGGCTGGCAGCGCCTGGACGTGACGCAGGCCGCGCGGCGCTGGGCGGCGGGCGGCGCGCGCGAGCCGCTGCGCCTGCTGCTGGACTGCAGCGGCTGCGGCGGCCGCGTGCGCCTGCGCCTGGGCGGCGGCCAGGCGGCGCGGCCGCTGCTGCGCCTGCGCCTCAAGCCGCCGCCCGCGCGCCGCCGCCGCGCGCTCGACTGCGACGCGGCCGAGCACGGCCGCTGCTGCCGGCAGACCTACTACGTGAGCTTCCGCGCGCTGGGGTGGGACGACTGGATCGTGGCGCCGGAGGGCTACTACGCCAACTACTGCCGCGGCGCGTGCGCGCCCTTCCTTAACTACCACTCGCAGGTGGTGGAGGCGGCGCGGCTGGAGCGCGCCGAGTGCTGCGCTCCCGTGCGCTTCTCCGCGCTGTCGCTCATCTACTTCGGCGCCGACTCCAACATCATCAAGCGCGACCTGCCCGAGATGGTGGTGGAGGAGTGCGATTGCCCGTAGCGCCGCTCGTGTACAAAGCCTGCGCCCGCTCGACGCCCGCCGCTGTCCGCCGCCCCCGCCGCCACCGCCGCGGCTCGCTTTCGCCGCTCTCGAATCCGATTTAATCCGAATCGATTATAAATAATATTCTCGACTTGTGTAATATTTTGTTCCTCGCGTTCGAAAGACTATATCCTAAAATCGAATAAATAAATAAATCTCCGTCTACGTAGGGCTGGGTCGCGTCAGCGCAGCGCGCGCCGCGCGTGACCGGAGTGTAGTGTAGGTAGTTATATTGTAAGAGTTAGCCGCGCGATGCGGCGCCGGACGGAGTTCGCGCGGCGCGACCTGCGCGCTCGCGACGCCGTGTGTAGACGCCCTAAATAATTTAATACTACGCCGTTTTCTTTCACCCCGTTTGGTGATCGCTTGTAATTATTGTAAACTGTATTATAATAATTATTATAATTATAATAATAATAAATCAACTTTTTCATAATTATTACCACATTTTTTATTTACCTACTTAAGTATATACCAGCAGGCTTAGCCAAGTTGACAATCTACAATCGACAACGCTAATAGAAAACTAGTCAAATGTATAGGAATGACATCATGTTAACATTAAGTCACGTGGTCAGAACAAACGAATAGAAAATTCGTAGCCAAGTTTACAACTTATCAGATCGTTCAAAATGTTAGAATGAAATGTGATCGTTTCTACAACGTTGATCGCTACATCCCATACATATGGTAGCCAAGTTACAGTTTTGACAAGCGCTAACGAAACGATATCGAAGTTTTTGAACGATAGCTAAGCGATCGCCGAGACCCAAGAGTTAACGATAATTAAATGGCGTCTTTATGATACAGCTGTGTTGAAACCGAGAAGTGTTTATTTACCATTATTTTGGACTTTATTTACCATTTAGCATTTAAAATGCATTCTTTAAATATGTTGTCGTACGGTATTCTGTTGAGGGGAAATGCCGCCGATATTCAGACTATTTTTGTTTTACAAAAAAGGGCAATTCGTTCAATTAATAAATTAAGTCAATTAGTAAAGTAAGGTCTTAGAAATAAATTTTAGGACATTAATATAATGACTGTGTCTTCTCAGTCTATTCATGTTTTTTTTTTTTTTTAAATATACAGTGATATCCATTGATTAAGTAAAGGGTCAAACACAATTGTTCTGTTTGTTTCGTAAGTGACGATATTAGTTTATGACGCGTATCACGTCATTGTTTATGTTTCAAACTTTCAAGTGCCCGAGTATGATAGACTTAGAGATAACAAAGGTTAGTTTGACGTTTGTAGGAACGCTCACCATAGACTAAAGTATAGGTTTTTTCTAATGACATTGTAGAACGAGCGATCGAGTCAGTCGCGTCAACTTGGCTACCAACTTATCGTTTTCTAAAATTGCTTACGCCAAAGCGTTAACGATTGTAGAAAGAGATTCGATACGAAACGTTTGTAACTTGGCTAGGCCTACAGGCATGCCTTTTAAGTTCTGTTGTTTACATATTTTCTGCCAATTTTGAATTTAGAATATCAAAACCATTGAAAGAATTAGGATTAATGCAATTGTTTTAGTCACAGTCTTAGGCGCCACGAGACCAATCATTTATCTAAGGTCACGACATTGTTTTGAATCTGTCACGTAACTTACGAAAATGAATCTTACTAAGGAAATGTCCGTGCAATAATTTTCTATAACTTCCGAAGAGGCCTAACACGGCTTCAGTGTTTCGAAGAGGTAACATCTGTGTTCCATGATGAAGCCCCATGTCTGCGGACTGTCGAACGCTGGTATTTAGAATTCCAGCGTGGACACACCAGTCTTACTGACAAATGTCGTGAAGGACGTCCAAAATCCGCCTTCACTGAATATAGCATCAAATCAACAGAAATCTTGCATGAGGCGCTTGGTGTGAGAAAGCTAGTTTCCCGTTGAATCCCGCGTTTGCTTTCCGACGACCATAAGACGGCCCGCGTCAGATGGTGTAAGACAACTCTGCAAAGGTTCAACCGGGGAGAGTCAAATCCCGTCTACGACAACATAAGTAGTAACGAATTTGGGTCTATGCTTACGATCCTGATTCCAAACAACAAGCCACAATATGGGTCTACCAAGATGAGCCAAAACCGATAAGTGGTTCGAGCGAATGGAATTGTGTATTACCTAAACAACGTGGTGAATACTTTGAAAAACAATACAAGTACTATGTAGTTCTATTTAGTTTTTTTTTTTTCTTCAAACGACAAAATTTATAGGGCATGTACAGCCCTATACTACGTCAGCATATAATAGTAAGTAGTTTATGAAACTGTTGCTTAATGAGGGGTATAAAAACACGAGTGTGTTTTTTAATAGTATCACACGAGTGTATTAATACCTAGTTATGTGCAGTTTTATACACTACTTTATCTACTCTCATACATTGGGATTGAACCTACTAAATAAAAGATCAAAGTTTCCCACGAAATTCAGTACAACGAAACGTATGAATGGCGCCAAAACAGCACATCACCGCGCATGCGCTAAAAAGCAGGCACTGCCACAGAGAAGTAAAAATTGAAATCAAAACATTTTTGTAATGCCTTAAAAATGGCGCTCCCGGCAAATTACGCGTCCCATTAAAAAAAATAATTGATGGAAACTCCTTGGTGATATTGACTTCTTCGGTTTTGCCTTGTATCGTATTGGTAAAAAAAAAGGTTTTATAACATTATTTTGTTAGAGAAGAAGTGTTTTAATATGATTCTATTTTTAAATTTCGGTGTTGTGTTTATAAAGTATGTCAATATAAAATCGTTTTGAAGTTTATAATTGGAATTTTACAATATACGAGTAGATATTGTACCCAAGGTCAAAAAAAACAAGGTCTGGCATTCCGGGAGTGACACATGCTTACGTCACTATCCAGTTGCCACTTTATTGCAACAAAACACGAATTATGGAAACATTTTCAGTCACCATTGTGTTAAAAAATATATTTATAGAATTTAAATTGTCGTTTCGTTTTTTCTAATCAAACGAAACAATTCAATTTAAACATATACCAACGTAATTGTTAGTTAAAACCATTGTTTTATCGGATTCGCACAGGTACTATAGGCGGTTGGGGAGTTAATATTACACACTACTGGTAACACAGCGGTGATGAGGATGGCTTGTGTCTGCCTGTGTCTCGGAATGCTATAATACCTGGCGAAGTATATTATTATACCATGATTGTACCTCATTACCTACATTACTGCAGCGGCCGACTACAAAGGCATTGATGCGACGAACGTGAAAATGTGTGCCGAGGCGAAGGCGATGCACAGATACGTGAGTCCCAATGCCTGCTTGCAGCCAAGGCTTTTATAGTATATAATTTTCTCAAATAATGTGCGGAAATTCAAAGTAAGTAATAAATTAATTATAAATTCCAGAATCAATGACGAACAATAACGATAACTTTTCTTGCGCCAATATGTTAATTTGTTTCTTTTTCACTTTAAACAGCTCGATTTGCTAAGCCAGTTTAGAGAGATTTAAATAAAATCTTTGGTAAGTTACCTCGTTGGTGGCCATGGGTCGAATTAAAAAGTTCGTTCCATTTTTAAATTACACGACAGATATGAGTTTTCATGGTAATTTATTCGGCCGCTAAACACGACGGTTATGGATTTTCATACTAACATTGCCGGCCGCTGTTCGCATGTATTTTACCATTACAGCATTTTCAATTTATCTCGAAGAAGGTTGTCAAAATAATGCTCGAATTTCCAAGCATGTTTGAGAAAAAGTACTTTATCAGAATTTTAAACTAACGCTTCGGGCACTATAGTGCTAACATCAAACCAATGAACACTGTACACTATCCGTCTTATAACAAAACGAGATCTAACTCTATCCCGAGCGATTAAACCTTCGAGCCACTTTTTGTACTGAGCTATTTCGATTTTTATTCCGTATAAGCTAAAGATTTTAAAATACAAAACAGACAACATTGTATAGGACTACGTTGTCTGTTTTTTATAAAGAGCTATATTTCGATCACAGTTAGGTTCTTATTACACAAACTGTCGCTGATTTAAACCACATCTTAAGAAAAAGGCAAGACCGTAATTAATAAATTAACTGAGGCCGCACTGAGAAAAGCATAACTTGAACGATTCAAGATTCATCAACAATAAAAATTCCACCAACCGAATCAACGATCGATCTTCAAGGATCGTATCTTAGGTTCATCACAAAATGCTAATGCTATACAAAATAAAAGGCAAAAATATATTAAGTATTATACAACCCCATTGCGTATGTAGGTAATAAATTCCATGAAAGATAATAAAGCAAATGTGTTACAGCATCCGGCTCGAAGGACCAAAAATATGGGTGTCGTATACTTGACAGTTAATATTCTGCTTAGCCTTTTTCAACCAAAGAAGCGTACTTACGTACGTACGTACATATAACGTTAAGGATGCGTTGTTCCGAGTTACAATAATTAGAACCATTGCAAATTAATAGTTGCTACCATAACTAAGTATAACCCTTATCAGACCGAAGTTGAACGGATTTACGTTAGTGTCACATCTGACATCATTCTAATCACTTTTAAAATGGTGTCACTAATGTAATTTAGGTAAGTACAGAACTGGAAAGAAGAATGGTAGGACTCCATATAATCTGAGCGTCGCATTTAGACTTCGCGACCATTCGTACAAATACTCTCAAAAGATAGATCTAATATATAAAAATAAATCTCGGTCGTTTTTTTTTTTTTTTTTTTTTATATTGGGTTTCGGCAGTAAAACGTACAGACCCTATGACAGTAAACCAAAGAGTACAATACGCAAAAATAACATTAAAGCAGTAAACAGTATAATTAAAACAAAGCACAACAAACGCACATTCAAAGATGGCGGAAATGGATAGCTCCAATAATGGGAAAATTGGCACTAGTAAGTAGCTGATTTTTTTATATTAAGCTCTCTACACATTGGACATCTATATGAGAGCGTCATGTCCTATTGTGCTCCATGCACTTCTAAGCAAACTAAGCAGACAAAATTACGCGTTTCTTGCTGATTGACAAAATGTATATTACTACTGATGTTATACAAGGTGTCCCTGGAAGTATGAATCAAATCGAATAGGAACATGAGACACGGTCATTTTCAATCTTTTTAACCTTTTAAACTTTTAAATTTTTAATGAAGCAAACCAAAAATGCATGTCGCATTTTTGGTTTTGCGCCACCAGATGGTTGTCGTTCTCTTACAGGAATATATTCAATGTTCCCTGTTGTTTTTCATTATTCTCGTATGAATTTAATGGTTTCTTTAAACCAATAAAATGACAATATTTTTGTAACTTAACACCCTAAAATAAAAAGTAGCAATACCAAAAATGGGACCTGGGAATACGTCCAACACGAACTATGCACGATGGTTTTTTGCCCTGCGACTGCAAACCAACGCGCTATCAGTATTAACCCGAGGGACACGAAGACATACCTAAATATGCTTCTTAACTGTCATGAAAGTCATGAAGAAAGAAAGAAAGAAAAAGTATTTATTGGGACCCGCGCAGGATTATGACAAACTAAATTAAACACACTCATAAAAATAATAATAAACCTCGTTCCTTGTCACGTTTTAGGGGCTCTGCCAGGTCCACTTCCTTCTGGGTTTCTTTTCGAAGAACGAATTCATCAAGAAGAGCCACTGCGGCTCTAAAAATTAGTCCAACATTTGCCCCCCCGTGATTCCTGTGCCCCACACCGATCAGTCCGAATTTCGATTCGCCGTGTTTTTGTTCGAAATGCACTTTCGCATTGGCATTCTGAAATTGAACGACACCAAAACTGCCATTCTTCTTTAACTGCTGATACAGTTTTGGCTATCGTTACAGTTATTTACTTGGTGAAACACATCCTAAGAGAAAATTGACTTACGTAGGTAACTCAATTTGTCTCTTGGCAACATTTTGAAGTCCGGTAGGACTTTGAAAGTTTTTCTCTTCATAAGATCAGTCGGTCTCTTCTTTGGAAATCTCACCGTGAAACCTTAGATGAGGTGAACTTAAAGTGAGTAGTCAATCCACCTGAAGCCGGCTGTGGTCTATTGACAGTTCACGTCACCTAAGTCTTAGAAGTGAGATTTTTACGGAATAGATCAAATAATGAGCTGGCGTTGCACGTGTTTCTAGATCATCCTGCGTCCGCTCTATGAACATATTTCCGCCCTATCTGAGCTACTACAGACGCTGGGCCTAATAAATTTTACCTTACACCCACATTATTACAAACGAAAAGGGCTAAGCACATTTTAAAAGTCTCTATTCATCTTTTATCTCAAATACCTTGAAAGAATTGTAATTACAGAAGGGAAAAGTTGTTGTAAAAATACATTCCTAAGGGAAATATGTTACCAACTACCTGATAATACGAACTGCGAATACGTGGACGTACAGTCAACAAAAAAGGTAGGTAGTAGGTACGTGCACCGTAACAAAATTTTCCAAGTATTTAAATTCTCAAAGTCTCAAAATTTGGTATTTTGTTTTAAGTACCGTTTATACTTTCATATGCATTTAGTAAATAGCCGTTATTTTGAAATTAGAAACAGAAACTTCAATTTTATTTATTTGAATAGATATCAAATCTTCCCTAAAGCTAATGGACAGCATAGTTGGCAATCCTCTTTATCACTGTCGACAAAGTTGTCTCTTTACTACCTCATTGATCTTGTGGTGGCAAACGCTACTGCTGAGCAGTGAGCATAACGCCTTTAGTTCAATTCTCAGGTCGAGCACAGTTTCTCCAGCGAGGCGGCGAGCCTTCTTGCCGGATTGCCACCATGGGATCTGGGGGCAAAAGTCCTCGCGCATATTTGGGAGTGGCGCGAGGAGGCAAAACTCCGCTTTCGCGAGATATCGCGGCACAGCGGACAGAGCTCCGCCGGGATCTCATGGCGGCATGGAGAGTGCGACTGTCGCAACCCAATGCTGGGCACGCCACAATTGCGGCGGTAAGTCCCCTCTTTGAGGAGTGGCTTGGGAGGCGCCACGGCGTCCTCACCTTCCGCCTGACGCAGGTCCTCACCGGACATGGCTGTTTCGGATAAGGTGGGAGGAAACGCCCGGGTGTTATCATTGTGTGGATCGACCGGAGGACACGGTGGAGGTCTGCCGGGCTTGGGCGGAGCACCGCCGTGTCCTTGTGGCGGCGATCGGCGGCGGCGATCTCTCGCGTTTGGCCCTGGTCCAGGCCATGGTACGGAGCGAGAGGGAATGGGAAGCCGTCACCTCCTTCTGTGAAGCAGTAATGCTCGCGAAGGAGGAGATGGAGCGCGTGAGGGTGAGACAATTGTTGCGCCCTCACGCCCCTAGTCGCCGCAGGAGGAGACACCCTGGGCGTCGGGAGTCGATTGCCGATTCCCGGCCACCGTAGGCGCGGGCTTGCGGACGGTGAGCAATGGGCAGCTCGCCGTCCGGTAAGGACCAGGCCCGGGTCGACGGTGCGTCGTGGTCCACGCGAGCCTCAAAGAGATGTCAGCATCATTGACGGAGTCCGATACAGCCGGGTTCGCGGATTGTTCGAAAGAGTTACCGGGGCCCTGGCGCACGGCAAGTGAAGGAACAGGGGTGGGTTTTAGTCAGTAAGAGTCTGACACGCCCTTCCGCTCCTCCCAGAGCGGGAGAGGTCATTTGATGAATTCCCAACCACAAAAAAAAAAAGGTTGAGCACAGTTATTGTTTTTTTTTGGTTATTGGGTTGGGCACAGTTATTGGGTTTGGGGTACTTGGTGAGCTAACACGTGAGCATGCCACGTAAAATTGACCCATGAAAGAAACAGTTCTGCCTTAAATCTACACCTGCGTATTTGACGGTTTGACCCTTTGACTTGTTTATGGTCATGGCAAAACACACTTTCAGGGGAAATTGTAGTCTCTTGAATTCAAAGGGAAGGTCATTGGGAATCAATGGGATACGTGGTATAAACACTGTTTCATCCCCAATGAATTTTGAAAAATGGTTCCTTATTGGATCCAACTACGTCATAAGAGGAATACGTGTGCGAAATTTTAAGTTTCTAGCCCTAGGGTTTGGCCTGTGTTTATTTAGAACTTTCATCCCCTATTTTGCCCTCTTAGGGGTTGAATTTTGGAAAACGCTGAAATACGTAACTCATTATTTTTGCCATACTCAATTCATCCGAAATTTCATGCAAATACGTCCAAGGAATAAAAAGTTTCATACAAACTTTTATCCCCTATTTCACCCCCTTGGGGGTAGAATTTTGAAAAATCCTTCCTTAGTGGATGCCTTCGTCATAAGAGGAACACGTGTGCGAAATTTTAAGTTTCTAGCCTTAAAGGTTTGGCCTGTGCGTTGATACATCAGTCAATCACTTTTGCCTTTTATATATTTAGATTATTATCAGCCATTTGTGACCCCCTGCAGGACATAGGCCTACCTTCCCTACTCCTTCCACTTATTTCTATCTATTGGTATATGTTGCCAATCTTTTAGAAAAGAGCTGAGTTCGTCTTGCCATCCGTTGACTGACCATTTAGCCAAAAAGTATAATCATCTTTGCACGCCGACACAATGTCAGATGGCACATCAAGGTGTAGAATAACTTCGGTCGTAGACCCTTCTTGAATCGGCAAAGGTAAGGAAGGACGCTTTCAGGCTAGGTGGAGCGACGATCTTCGCAGGGTGGCTGGTAGCAGCAGGATAAGAGTTGCCAAAAATCGAGTTGAATAGCGTGCAATAGGAAAGGCCTATGTTTATCAGTGGACTGCTGTAGGCTAATGACGATGTAGACCCTTCTTGTCTATGTCAGTGTGACATCTCTTTCTAAAGCTTTACCCTCCTTTATTATTGTTATACTCTTTGCCTTTACCTATGTGTCCTGTTAACGCCAGGTTACTGTGGTTTTTAAACTCAAGACACTTTAGACGATCTATTTTTTAAACTTGACTACCTAGCACACGCAGAGTTAAAAAATGGCACATTTTCTCTTTGCTGACTGTACCGCTTATATAAATGATTTATTATCGTGATACCAGGTATTTCGTATTTCTGATACTAGGCACCTGATCTTAGTAAGGTATTAAAAACACGGTACCTAAGTAAATACTGGATTCCCCGAAGGAATAACTATTACAACATTTAATTGTCTTACTGCAGGCCTCTTCTCACACTCGGCAATTATATGGTAGTTGTTTTCATATTTTTTTCACATTGGTAACCTTTTCCTCCAATCAGCTGTTGACAGAGTCGTACGCCTCTGCCTCTGCCGCATGCCGTTCGGGAAATACAGACATGTATAATGGATAATAACAATAATAATGATAATAACATGTATAATATATAAATATACTGTTACCATACTTTTACCCCTGCTTCTAAAAAAAGATAAATTGAATTTGATGTTCTAGCAAACTTGAAATTGATTGATTAGCAAAGATTGACGTGTAAAAGTGTTTGTACAAACCTACTTACAGAAATAAAATCATTTATCATTTGTCACTGTATCCAGCTCCTAAAACCACCTCAACGTTACTTTGATTTAAATGAAATGAATGTTTAAATGAGAATCATTTAAACTTTAGACGTAACCAGGAGTGAAATGAAAAGTCATCATATGTTTAGGGTATTCTTTTACATAGGTATATCACTCGATACCGAGAAAAACAGAAACTCTAACAGATAGGTAATAAATTAATAACTCGATCCTACCTTATTTTAAACATTAGTAGATGATGTTAAAGATTACTTAGTACGCCAACTCGAAATAGGAGATTTAGTAACTGTTATATATTTATTATAAATTGTCATGTCCCAAATCTAAATTCTTGAAAAAAAACATGTAATTATCGTCTTAGATAGTGCAAACTAAGTTATTGCCTTCATTCAAGTAGACACGAATTATCGTCGTTGTAGTAAAAAAAAATACAAATAAGAAAATTATGGTGAATCCTCAGCTCTAGTCCGCCAAATACAAATTTTCTTTGTTTTTTTGCTAATTCAGCTGCAATCAAAATTTCTGAAAAAGTTAAGGAAAGTCTCCTAAGACCATTTTCCTGTAGCTACAACGATTAAGGTAGCTGCCCTTGCTACCCCATCTCAAAAATCCACCCTGTATAATGTGCTCTTTTAATACTTAGTTTTCTGTGCCAAAGTTGGCAAACAGGAAGTCATGGAATCGCCCCGGTGCCACGGTGTCTGTGTGTCTATTTGCCACAGTAGATTTTCGCTGAAACTATTAAATACAAATGAAATAGATACTTATAGAGGCTAACGGAAAAATAAGAAACCCAATTTCGCCAAAAGGAAAAAGGTCATCGTGTGGGGTGTAAAATAAAAGTTAAGTAAGAATAATACATTAGAGACAGAATAACATTACATTGATAAATATTTTCAGTACTTAGGATAGGCTTCCACCCACGCTGCCCCATTTAATTTGTTCAAAGCTTGCTCAAAACAATCGGAATAAAAAACATTTTGATTAGTGTGAGTTAAGAATATTTTAATCAGGATTAGAAACCACCTTAAGATGTCAAAGACTTCTATGGACATCTTAATAAAGACAAAGCTGAAATCCTAATCCTAAGTTCTTAACTAATATTATAAATGCGAAAGTAAGGTTGTTTGTTAGTTCCGCTTTCACGCTATAACGGCTAAACAGATTTGGATAAAATTTGGCACACAGATAGACCATGACCCGTAAAGAGATAGGCTATTTTTTTTATCATGGTTCGCAAACGAAGTTGCGACAACAGCTAGTAATGTCATAAAGAGAAAAGATTTGATTTTTTGTATGTTTGTTTGTTAAGCTTTCACGCTGAAATACCCGAACGGATTGGATGAAATTTTGCACATGGGTAGGCCATGACCTGCGGGGTAATTATATGACACACTAACAGTACGAATGGGTTTCATTTTGACAGTTCAACAACATTAATTGCGTTATTTACGTTGCTGAGCAGACAAATTTTACGAACATATGAAGCAATGGATTAGCAATAGGCTTCAAAAATTTTCAGATTGTGGTAGATAGTGTGTTACTCGTACGTAATTATGGTGCTGGATCATAGGATACTTTCCATCCCGATTTTTCCACGGGATCGAGACTTATGCGAGTGAAACCGGGGGGCACAGCTAGTGTTTCATAAGCCTTTAATTACACCAGCCCCCATGGGTACATACCCTTGAAGCCGGTAAATAACAAACGTTTCTTGGCGACATAAAAAGGTTATGGTGGTAGTAGATAAGTACTGCTCCCAGAGGTTCTTAGCTAAATAAAAACAACCGCACGGCTCGATCGGAAGGTTAAGCTACACTTGCCGGGGTCGACTCGTGGATGGGTGACCATCCATTACATATCGAGACCCCTTCGTGCCTCGGAAAGCTGTTCCCGGCTGTCATTCGTAGATCTTTGACAGTCGTTACGGGTAGTCAGAAGCCCAAAAGTCTGACAACCAGACTACCAACGGGTATTACTGGATTGTGGAGGTCAGATAGGCAGTCACTGCATGTACAATACTGGTATTCAGCTGCATCCGGTTAGACTAGAAGCCGACCCCAACATAGTTGGGATAAGGCAGGCAGATAGATTGATAGTAGGTAGATACTTCTCCCTGGTATACGAGTAGACTTCTTTGTGACAGTTTTTCTGGTAAAAATCTTCTTCTTGTCTTTTTTTTTTCTTTTTTTTTTCTGATTTCACAATAAATGATATTATTATTATTATTATTTGTTAACATAGCTTGGGGCCATGGGATCCCGGTACTTTGGAAGGCGTACGAGGGGCCGAAGCCACTCACCCTTACACAATTTTAAATGGAATGAGGCACCAACCGACGATTATCCCTGTATGCACTGTGCAAGTGCACTCAAGAACAACCCTCGGTTAATGTTGGACTATTGCAGGATATGGAAACAAAAATAATTATTGAACTATGGGTTTCAGTGGCTAAGATGGACTGGTTACCAAGAACTATAGAACGGCTATGGCCCCTGCCTGACCAATGTTTTATATATAAAATACACGGATAAATTAGCAGGGGGTGACTTGCACACTCAATAATGGGCCCCCGGAAACGGTCACTAGCACATAGTGACTTAGCGAAAAGGGGGTAACATGTCCTGAGGTGCTTATGAAGAGTGGAGAGGTATCCCACGGCTATCAGGACAATCACGGAAGTACGGTCAAGATCCCTACCAGCATCTTACTGGAATACTTCCTACCTCCGAGCACGTTTGCTCTTGCGAATCTTCACTCAAGCCAGCCAATAAAGGCAAGAAAGAGGTGGGAGCTCTGTTCCTCGTCATTGTTCACTTATTATTATTATTTTTCTTAACATGAACTGTCCTGAGATTCAAACTCAAATACTTCCAATTTGAGTTTGAAAAAACGATGGTATATTTTTAGTGACTCCACATGGTGGCCATCCTCTGAATTTCAGGACATAATACTTAAGTACTTATTTTATTGCACTCATGTGGTAATTAACCAAGTCTTGCGTTACACTCGACGGGTTCAGCACCTGACATGAACACTCTAAGAACACAGCAATTTACAAAGTGTTATAATTAAAACCATTTTACATTTAGAAACAAAAAAAACTTAAAATAAAATAAGAAACAAGTTATTATTCAGTTTAATATTAGTTTGGATATTAAAGAAAAAGTACCTACTTGTAAAGTTCAAAAAAAAAAACGAGTACTTATAACACAGTCTGGAGGATTTCCATTGGACTTTCCCCGCAAAAGAATGAAATAAAAAACATACGTGAATGGAAGACAAACACGTTAGAACATCCCACACAAGTTTTAAGTAAGTACGTAATTCAAAGAATTGGGATTATTTGACCGACACGTAGGAGTATCGCTACATAACATGTATTAACTATATAGTATAGGTAGGTATCTGTGTCTTCAAAATTTATAAGGTGGACTTGCCTGGTTTCTGTGGGCGTATAAAAGATCGGGAAATGTACAGTCACCAAAAGAGGTCGCTGGATATAGTTAAAGTTTAGTAAAAACCGATGGAGGTTTTTGGATGAAATTTAATTTGATAAATGACCTGTTTGTTTTCTATTAATTAAATTAAATTTTATTCGAAAATATGCATCGGTTTCTTACTAAACTTCAACTACGAGTATATCGACGACCCTGGTTACTTATCACTTTTGGTGACCGTACAACAGTGTCAACAAATCCCAGCCAACCTATCAATTACATAGGTTGGTTGGGATGAAATTGCTCATTTAAAAAAAAATACATTAATCGTTTACCTACATAGCATCACGACTGTATTCCTCGAAGGTATAGGCAGAGATGTATAGTTCATACACCCACATTTCTTCAGAAATTATTATGACCAAAAGTTAATTAAGTAATGGCGAGCCTATTGCCATAAACCAGGCATAAATCCAAGGCTGCTACTGAAAAAATCCTGAAAGTAAAACTAATAATATTTTGTCGGGCCAAGGGTGAAACCCAGGACCCCACGCTCAGCAGTGGACTTGAGCAGACGGAAAATATTAATATCGAATTGAATATCAATACACCCAGTAGTAAGCCATCGATGAATCTGTGTGCGTTTACTGAGAGCTAAGGGGTAGCACACACTGATGCAATGGCGGTGCAAACAGATAAGTCGCGGTCACTCGATAGTCGATGTATTCTATAGTCCTCTCTTCACAGTAGGTAGTGTAGGTAGGTACATATCCGGCGACAACGACCCAGACAAATTTTTATTCGGTTTGTGAGCACTCTGATTAACAAAACCAAAGGTCTGGCATTTTTTTGGTTTTGCGATGTGTTCTAAAGACGGAATGAATATGAAATGCATCGCCAGAACCTATTTAGAGCTCCCGAACGTCAAGGAAATAGACACATCACATCACCGTCTTGTATGAAGTAACAACAACGTCAAATGTAATTATTTGTGACCACTCACCGATGCTCTTTGATTTCAGCAGTTAAAGTTAGTTTACGAATTTATTGTTTAGAGTTAGGTAGAAACTTTTTTTTAAACCCATTTCGTACGGTCGTATACTTAATCAGCACACGGCAACTTCCGTTGTTAGAGCTAATTTAACCACCATGTCAAATCACACATTTTCTTTATCGCGCCATGTCGCGCCGCATCGCGCCAGTGTGACTGTAGACTTATAAGATGTACTTGTGGTTTCCGGGCCCGGCAGACGAAGAGTCCGCACAATGCCAGGCGCCGAGATGTCGCACCTAACCATCAGCTAGGGCTGCTGCGATTCACTTGAGAGCTAGTGTGGATTAATGCATTTAACGCTAAACGTATCTATCTATAACATAATTCTGTCTCTGTCATCTTCAAATGATTAACAGAAATAGAACGATGTTTAAAATTTGTGATGCAAGTGATCCTAAGACCCTGACCGATGAGACCTCAAGTCCCGTATGTTGTAGGTATGGAACGAATGGACCCTTACTGTGTGCCATTTCCGTGTAGTTCTTTTTAACCGTACAGACAGGCAAATATGACATTAATTCGTTTTTTTTCGTGTGGTAGACGGAAGACTGTATGGTTCTACCACCTTGCTCTGCACATAATCTATCCTGCACATCACCTGCCCTATAAACAATAATGGTTATATTTAGGTACAATTCTTTAAAATATATTATGTATACATGCTTTGTATGTTATGGACACGTCCATATCTAATACGAGTATGTGCTGTTATTATAATTATGTGATGATGGACCGTAGAGTTTCTTGTCGGTTCTTCTCCTTAGGAAACGACCAATTGGAACCGTGCCCCAGCTTCTGGCGTTTCTTATGGGCTCATGTAGGTTTATGTGAAATAAAATACTTATTATGATTTTGATGCACCAGTGAATAAAAGAATAATATTAATTTTATTCATTGTGAATAAATATTGTTCCCACGATTCCAAGTTTGATTTAACCGCGCCGCGCCGCTTGCTGGGGGCAAGCGTCGCAGCGCGGTTAAATCCAAATGTGTTCCTTCGCGGTCGTGCTTCCTATCATCCGATGTGTCGGTGACACCACATCGCCGCGATGACTGCACCCTGCGCCACCCCTCCCCCCCCCCCCCGCACTGTTGGTCTGCCTACGATTAACCAATCCAGCAGCTGGCCAACCATTCCGCTCCTAGTTGTCAGTCGAGTTCAATTGATTTTAAAAGGGCTACAGACCGCTATAAATGATACAATGAGTGTCCTACGACAAAAAAGGGAACAGGCGGACACAGTTTTCCGACAGCTTTTTGAAGAGTCAAAAAAAGCTGAGCAGCTAGACGTGGAAATGAAATGCTCCAGAACAGTGTCAAAACAAACCACCCCAAATCTTAAGACGTACTTACTTTTCACAGAAATCCCAAACACGGTCAAAATCAGTATAGGTATTCAGTAAGAAGCAGTTTAAAGTTTGAGGCCCCGTACGTATGGAAAATATAAATATAGGGTGTTAAAATATTCGAGTTCGCTTCGCTCGCTCTTGCATCTTACATTCTCAATCTTACTGCATAAGCCAACAAAGTTACTACTATTTATCTAAGACTTTTCAAAAGAAAACCTTACCTATACAAGGTGGTGTGCAAACATTTTCGAACTCGCTGTGGTCGCTCTTGCATTCTATATCTTTCTGACTATTATTTTTTTCTGCATAAGTCGACAAAGCAATTCCTGTTTCCGTAAGAATGTTGAATAGACACCTAACCGAGAATTCCTAGAAGACATGCAAAAATTTCGACCTCGCCTTGCTCGCTCTTGCATCCTTCATTCTTGCTTTTTGTTAATAGCCTATTGAGAAGATGAAAATGCAGCTCCCTGAAAAAAAAAATCCTGCCGGTTGCTAGATCCATGGCATGGCGTAGGAAAAGTTTTTTATTTTTTATTTGTTGTCTTTATATATTTTTTTGCAAAATGTTACCTACTAGAAATACTTACATAAACTGAGAAGTCCGGGGGGGCTTCAGATTTGTTTTGTCGCCCGGTCGAAACCCAAGAGGTACTGGTACTATTTTTTTCAATGAAGGTACTGAATAGAACAAATTGGGTACCTTATACCCTCGTGAAATTTCAACAAAATCTTTGACGTGTTCCATCGGTGTCATGTGACGCCTTAGGCTTAGGACCCAAGTAGGCAGCGAGGAGTAGCGAGTAGGCAACCCTGGGGCGTCTGGATGGCGGTGTGGGACTGTGGGCGATTCGGGCGACGCGAGTGCGTGCGATCGATGGGCCTCGCAGACGACGCGGCGCTGCCACGATCCAGCGGACCCGTGTGGTAAGTAGCTATGTGAAAATACTATACTGTGTGAAACGATTTGGTAGATTAATAAAAAAAACCACATCTATTACGTGTGAAAAACATAAATAACTCTGTCTTTGATGTCGTGCAGTCTGGTAAAAAGATGATCTCTCTGTGATCTTAATGTCTGCCTTTTATACAAAAACTTATTCTGAAAATTTAAAACAACTAAAAAACAAGGACTTTCCGTTAGTTGAAACGTTGTTCCTTTCAGAGGTAGACAGGAAACAATGACACCATCTATCTAGCTATTAGTAAATGGTTCAAAACCTAAGTGGTAGGTAAATTGACTTGTAAAAAACATCTTTACCTACACAATCATCATTTTATTTCAGTTTGCTTTGTGATCGTGATGGCCGGTAGCCCGCGCTGAGGTCAGGCAACCAGCTTCTTATGGAGGATGCGTTAAGGTAGACCGCGAAATTCAAATTTACTTACTTTTTTTGCAATGTGCAGGTCAGTGTCAGGTTGTAGGTTGATTAAAATATGATTCGCGGCCGTAACAAATATGGCTCTAAAGAATTGTAATCATTAGAATCAGCAATACAACTCCTTAACTTAGAATTGGCCTCAAATGTCAAGGTTTCTTGAAATAGTCGTTCAATAGGGAAACGGAACGGGGGGTGTTTGGGGGGGGGTTTGGGGGGAATGAACTTATAGAGATGTATTGATGATTTTTGTGAATATAATTCTATGAATAAATGCAAATTACAAAAAACGTAAAGAAAAATGAATTTCGCGGGCTACTCTGGACGTTTCGCCTTAAGCAAGATGTCACTGGTTTAGACCATCAAAAGGGAATATCGTCATCGACGATTTTGAAGGATATTGCTAATCCATTGCTTCATTATGTTCGAAAATTTTGTCTGCTCAACAACGTAAATAACACAATGTATGTTCTGAAAGCCATTGCTACTGCGCAATTACCCCGCAGTTCTTATTTAACATTATCATACGTCCAAAATCGCCAATGGTATAAACTGATACTAAAATGAGTAAGCGTGATCATTGCTAATTCCTTCACTGTTTTCATGATTCATGAGGTCATGGTCTCCTCTCGGCAATGCAAGGGACAGTTGCAGGCTGGTAGATATAGCCTGTTTCATAAGTATCTGATGAAAATGTAAACAAATGGATCAGAAAGCGTACCTGTCGATGCCAATCTGTAACGCTACTAACAAATTGAGTGCTTTGACATTTCCTTGATATCTTCTCTGATATTTTCTGTTGGCAATGACAGACTTCTCGGCAGTCTGCCGGATGTCTTCCAGTTGCTTTACTAGACTGACTGGTGATATCAAGTGCACGTCCATATGTCCACTGTACACATTAGTGAGAGTGATCATTTGAAAACTTTAACCCGAAATTCTAATTTTAAATCACCGTAAAGATGTTTTTCGTTTGGCTAATAGAAAATCTCAATTGTCGGCGTTAATTTTTCAACTACAATTATTATTATACAATATGTTATTCAAACAAAGCGATGAGATTCAATATCTTTATTGTAGGTACATAATACAGGTCTTAAATTGTAGATATTCCTTGAAACCTTTTAAATACAGATGACTGTGTTACTATATTCCCTGAAGTGAGTGATTGATAAGAATTTAACCTAAACAGGGTATGTTTACGTTTTTATCGGATAGTTTTGGAACAGACCAAAGTGATTTGGTGATAAACTTCTTTTTTTTTTGCTTACAAGCCAGCTACCTACCTCTGCGCGTTTATCTCAGTCCGGCGGCGCGGCGGCGCCCGCCTAGCGCCTGTCTGTCTGCTTCGACAGTAAACAGGCAGAGTTTGGACGATATAATGCAGTGCACAAACATCCGCACCTCCCTCCCTTCCCTCTGTGGAAACTTGGAACCGGCAGAATGACAGCCCTAGCTGAATTAATCGCATTATTATTATCACATATTGCACACAAACAGCCTCTCTATTCCGTAAAAATCACGCCATGGAAACTTAAGTGAAGTGTCTGGCAATAATATTAATCCCTAGCATGGAATGACAGCTCACTTCAAACTCACTTCGCCTAAGTTATCACGGCAAGATTTTTACAGAATAGGTTTGTGTGTAAGTACCTATTATTGCACCAACAAATACTTAAATACTGTAATAATAATATGCCAACAAATAATAATCATTTTTATTTTCAGAAAAAACACATTTGTTACGGTACACAAAAACAATTTTCCAGGTAAAAATATAACATATTAGAAACGAGTGTATCGTTGGTGTCTGTACTAATGAAAAAATCACTGTATCACAAACACCAACGCCTTCCAAAGTAGATGACATCAAAACAACCTTTTTCGAACGTGCTACATGGTGAACTTGAAAAAAATATATAAAATAAACAGTAGAAGTATACTGCACTTAGATATTCATTATTGCACCTTGAAGGGACGAGTAGGTATTGAATAGTAGTAAAAAAATAACATGTGAAAAAGTAACAACCTACGCGGTAGTTTCAGTACATTGTACAAACGGCGCTTTTATCGCTAAAACAATTATTATTCCAATTACGCCACTGGTTATATAATTGAATTTTTTCTTCACTCACACTTTTTCTTCACACCTTGAGTTGTAAGATATAGGTTTAATCGGTGCTTTAAGCAAGGTGGAAATTCTTCATAAAACAATTCGATTTGATAAGCCAGTGTTCTGTGAATAAAAATAAAAAATAAACTAAGTAAGTACATATTGACTTTTGAAGCGGGAATAGCCAATGGCGCAGCCTTGTGCCCGGACCGCCAAGCGAGCGGTCCTGAGTTCGATCCTCATTCCTAACCCATTCTGATGATTGCATTCGCAATTACCCTTGTACCGTTATAATTACATAAGTTAAGACTAAGTGGTGCTAGGAAAAAGGAAAGTAAAGTAAAGTAATATAAAACCTACAATGCGAAAAATCTTAAAACAAAACGGTGTAGAATGATCGCCAGTTTAACATTTTGACTCTATTTTCTTCTATAATTCAGATAATAAGATGTATAATTATGATACGACACGTCAGTAAATATTAGACTTAATTAGATATTACATTAATTTATAACATCATCAAACACAGATGTCTTCTGAATGGGAGTTGTTTACTTAGGAAGCACCGAGGTTATTGTTTAAGTCTACATTTCTAGATCAATACAAGTACATTACTTATTTCTGATAACCTACTTTTTAATGGAACTTGTCCTCAGTTGGTTTGTAGAATAATTGCATAGCACATGTGTGAGCACTATGTACCTACTATGAAGCTACCATTTACTGGGTTCGTCTTTCATTGACTTGAATGTGGCTTGGCGGCTGAGAGTTTGTCATGCTCACTCAAATGTCTCGCTGGTGGTAGTGTGTGTTCCCTTCAACATGGTTGAGCTAAATGGTGCAGATCCATACGTCATATTCGTGAACGGGTGCCGTCAGTACTGTAGGGATTGGTCATCTCTTAGCTACCACGGCTTATTTTAATTTCTGAATAGTGTTTTTGTTTTTATCTTTTTTATTAAGGTCGCTTTTAACGTGCACGTCTTTGTACATGGTTCTCACATATATAATTTCAACATGAACGTTGTAACCAATTTTTTGTAACAATATTTTGAATTAAAAGAGTGTCCATGCAGTTTCTTGCCCGTTCATTCTCCATAGGTACCTATTACGCTTTGGAATGGGCAACTAGCTTCATCTTTCTGACTGACCGACCCCTTGACAATTCAAAAATGCCTGTAATTGGTTTATTTGAAATTTAATGTTTGAGTTTCAGTTTGATTTTTGCCTTTATTTATTTTTGTGTTGTTCTATTTTCTATAATTAGACAATTTTTTCTTTTGTCATCTTTATAAAGGAATCTCTATGTAGGTACTCGGTATTGTGTGTGTATTATGTATCCAGGTTAGGTAAAAGAAAATTTACTTATACAAAAAAAAAACAGTCACATGAGAACAATGTTTCTAAGCTAATATGAAGTTCGTCAAATCGTCACTACATCATTGATGTTCTTCATATAAATGCATTCGATGGGAGTATCGTAATTTTATGATACACCCATCCAATGCATTTAGTTTCTATGAAGGGTGCGGTCTAGTACAAGCATCTACTTCGACTAATAAGCTCTTCTCATGCCCGCTTTATTTACAATAATAATTAAGTATAAAACTTTATTTCAGACAATGTCCGTAATAATTACAAGTAGGGTTACAAAATTTGAACACGAATAAATGTTTTCAGGATATTTGAGTCCTGTTTATCCGCAAAGACCTTAAGGATACTGTTAGTGCTACTCCGGACTCTGTTTAATAATGATGCGAGCCGCTTGCGCACGATGGCATGAAAGCCGTCTAACCTGGCCTCCGCAAACATACCGGAGGCACTACAAAAGCGGGGCAGCCCTAACAGCATCCTAAATCCATTGTTATATTGGACACGTAGGGCACTGAGTGTCCTCTGCGTATAACTGAACCACAGGCTGCACGCATAGAAAGTCTGACAGTAGGCTCTAAATAGTGTGACATTAACTTGGCCACCACAAGGCGCAAACCTGCGGGCCAGCAAATTACTTCTGACCGCCAATGCCCTACGTTCCCTTTGTATGTCAACTTGGTCGTCAAGGCAATATAATAATACTTACACTAATTTGACAATAGCATCTTAACCAAGTGTGAAAAAGGCCTAGAGGAGAGGGGAGAAGACTTGGTCAAGGCTGAAACCAACATCATTAACAGGGCATAGCTTTTGCAAAGTAGGTTTAGTTGAGAAATTATCCGGCACATGCTTAAAGACCCACAGTTAAGATCAATCAAGATGGACACATAACATAACATACCACCACGCCTGTATTCCCCGAAAGGTTAGGCAGAGGTATACCTATAGTAAACCCACATTTCGCCAGTTATGTTTAAGTCCCATGTAATAGGGGGCGAGCCTATTGCCATCAACCGGGCACAAATCCAGACTCCGGATTGCTACCGAGAAATTCCAGATGGAAAAACCCGATAACACTTTGCCCGACCCGGGAATCGGACCCAGGACCTCATGCTCAGCAGTAGCACCTGCGACCACTAGACCAACGAGGTAGTCATCAAGATGACAAAACAAGATGGTCATGGCCTTAAATCAAATCTGAGACATAAGACATAAACTCACGCCTTCTCCCATGGACGGGGGAAAAGAAAAGTTGTCTCTTCCGACGTTGATTATTTTACTAGATGTTCGTATGTGTTCTTTGTACCTATAAGGGTAGGTTTGTAGATAAACCAGCGACATGGCAATACATGTCCCGCATAGCTTTGGCGCTGTGCGGTCGAGTATGTATCATGCATGACATTCCCATGACCCGCCGTTGACATACTCGAATACCTCTGCCTACACCAGCCTACGCGTACCCCTGAAGCTAATATACGCACCGACAACAAATGATAAAAGTACTTATACATAGCAACAAGTTTTGCGATTTCAACACATCAAAAACACCACAGATTACCTACAACAGACAGCAGACATATACAAAAAATCATATGAATAATAGGTATTTGCATAAAAAAAAACTGTTATTAGTTATGATAAGTACCTGATGATAAAGTACCTACCTAATAGATGCTGGGAGAACAAAATTGTCTTAATCCTAAATAATATTATAAATGCGAAAGTAAGTTTGTTTGTTTGAGATGCTTTCACGCTAAAACGGCTGAACGGATTTCGATGAAATTTGGCACACAGATAGACCATTGACTAGGTAAAGATATAGGCTACTTTTCATCCTGGATCGCAGACGAAGTCGCTGACAACAGCTAGTAATAATATAACGCATGGAATGTAGGCCGACAAATACTTAGGACTCATAAACAATTTTACATCTCACCTCCTACGTACATTATGTGCAAATAAATACATAGTAGGTACTTACTGCTATGCTATTAGTAGGTAACTACCATTTATACATTCTGCCAATATTATTTCCACTGCTGGGAATAGGCCTCCTCTCTTGGAGAAGGAGGGTGCTATCATCTACCACGCGGAACCAGTGAAGGTTACTATTAATTGATGCCAACAAAAAACCATCACTTTCTTATCATCACATAACTGTGCATCACTTCAGTCAAGTTAGATAAGTACCGGTAGATGTACACAATATGCTGATGTGACCTTAAAAGGACGCCATAGCAATGGTTCGCCATGTTTTTAGAAAGTTGTGTCGATCTCCCTCGCACACCAACATAAGATCATCTCCCGTCTCGTTCTACACATATGAGAACAGCTTCATTCACTTATTCTAGGCTTTGACGTCGAACGCGAGGTGCGTTAGCGCAAAAAATATTCTAAAGAAAACAAACAAATTACGAGGAAGTGTGTGAAAAATATAACATGGAAAACGATACTGTAAGTTGTATTTATTAATTTAAAACAGACAATGGTTTATACTTACATCTACTGATAGAGCTTAATCTGACATAGATAACTTGTTAATCATTATTATAGAGTACGTACCTAGGTACTATAAGCTAGAAAAGTTTGGATACGGGATAGGTACTTACCTTAATATTTTGGCATTTTAGATGTATTTAAATAATTGAAAGTTCTGTCAATAAAATTTACTTACATCTACAACAATACACACCAACAATTATTCTTATGCATACTTAATATGAATTGTTGGTACCTACTCTTTTCAATAAAGTAAGTACCTACCTACAAACATGCATACCTAACTAATTATTTAAAATCACTGTCAGCTCTATAATCAAAAAGCTCAAAAGTGCCCTATCATTACTGAACGCTATCCTTAACAATTCAGCCCGAAACTAGTTACTCTGAATCACAGGAAACGAGAAGGCTAATCATATAGCTTTCCTATTTCTAATGAAACCACCATGAACGAAATTCGTGCTTAAACTAGGTTACCAGACTACCCTGAACTCGTGATTTTGGGCTAGAGTTTTTAGGGATAGGTACAGTTATTTGAACTTATTTTTTATTTGTACCTACGCCTTACAAATAAGTCCAAATAACTTGTAGAGGGACAGCACCATTCAGCACTTAAAATTCAAGTTTTGTTAGCTAAAGTGTCCTAGTGAACGAATAATTATCAAAATAAGCACTTTAAATTAAAGACCAATCATCTACGATACATTTTCTTTCCAGGTCCTTCCAAAATGTGAGGAAAAGGAAATTGAAGCTCTAAATAATAATATAGTTGAGAAAGAAAAGAATTCAAACAATAATATCGCTAAGGAACATCCGAGCTTAGAGCCTAATAAAAAAACGAAGCCAGAAAAATCATTTACAAATATATTTTTCCTCGTTTGCATTGTGGGAATATCGTTAGGAATTCTCTTAGAGATCGTTAATGGCGTCAATCGAGGTCAGAAGTCACATCGAGAAAGACCAAAATATTGGGTTTATTCCAACACATCAAATGTAAATAATAGAAGTGGTGTTCTAAAACACGTGCATTTAGTTCTAGAACGGTTAGGATACGAGAAAACTACAAATGAAACTCCATGGAACTTACTATGGTCATATCCCACCCCATTTACTCATATGAACCTTCGAAATCTATCTGCTAATCAAAAGGTGAACCACTTTCCCGGCACAGGATACATTACTTCTAAAGTCGTGTTGGCGACTTCAAATTCAAAGTACATACCAAAAGCCTTTAAATTACCAAAAGATAAAGAAGAGTTCTTGAAGTACGCAGCTGAGAACAAGAATGCGTTGTTTGTACAAAAGTATAACACACATAGAAACGTATATATAAAGAACGTGAGCGACATAGATATGACCAGCGGGAAAACTTTCGTACAGGAGTACGTACAAAAGCCATTCTTAGTGGATGGACACAAGTTCGATATTGGCGTGTATGTGGTTCTGAAGTCAGTGAACCCCCTACGGGTTTATTGGTACAAAGGCGATGTGCTTTTCAGGTAAATGTTTACTTGATTATTTTAATTGACAACGAAACTGATTTTTATTTTCATGCTTTTAAAATAAGTTCTATCATATTCTAAGAAGGATTTTGACAATTTATCAATGTGATACATTACGATCTTTCTCCATTTTCCATTATAGATACTGCATGGAGAAATACTATCCGTTTGATCCAACTAATTTGGGCAAGTACATCGTGGGGGACGACTACTTGCCAACTTGGAAGGTACCCTCTCTGAAACACGCCTACACTACTCTGGGCAACACCATGAAGGAAGCTTTCGACATCTACGTCAGATCGAAGGTAAGAGCATGAAGTAATGCGGAATGTTCAATGCTATATCTATTTGCCTACAGACTTCTAATTTATTAATTAAAAATGTATTTTTTTCGTATAGGTAGTGATTCAATGCCCGTTGATAATTTAATAATGATTAATCAATAACGATTGCTAACCCTCCCTCTGAGGTAGACGCGACGTGATATTGGACTTCTACCGACTTTAAACACAAGACCATTGTGCTTAAATATAAAACTTTTTAACGCAACACTTGTTGAGACCAACCTGAGGGCCTAGACAAAGTAACATTCGATTAGTGATGACGCTAGTAGAAAAGCCAAAAAAAATATGGGGTTGATTTATGCTATCGAAATGTCACGTGATCATAGGTCAACGAATACAAATTAGGTAGACAATGTTAACATCATTCGATTCTATGACACGTATCGACAGCGTCGCACGATTACTTCCATAGAGATGCGTAGCCAAGTGACAGTTTTTGACAAGCGTTATCACTAGTTTTTGATTCGTATGATGGAAACATTAGCGAAAGCAATAGTGATTGTAGAAATAGAATCGCTCCGAAGCGAATACCATTTCTCTAGGCCCTCTGCTGCAGTGCTACGCCGACACGCCGATGGCTCTTTGCGTTGCAAACTTGCAAAGCGTCACGTGGCCACTACCCTGCTGTCCTCTCTTGGGTTGCTAAATAGGCATCGCGAATCCCCATTATAAGTGTCCGCAACCCAGTTGATCTCAAGCGGCATAACGGCCAAATTGGATGAGCACCGACAATCAAAAGTAGATACTTTAATGTACCTATGGAGAGTGTGTAGGTACCTATTGAGATGCTTTTAGTACAGCATGGCTGGGGTGGGTCGGCTCGCTTTTAATGTGTTGCAAATAATGTCGATCATGTAGAATGATTAGTTTCAACAACTACTTACTGTTGTAGGTACTAAGACTAAGACACACCTATTAAGTACTACCTAACTATATTATTTCATTTCAGGGCAAAGATCCGACCGTCATGTGGATGGATGTGCAGAGGGCTATTGCGGAAGTATTCTTTGCAAAAGAGCAAACCATTATTGGCAAGGTTAGTACTTTCCCATCACGCATTGACCATTGAACTCTGTATAGGGCGTGTGCTCGTTCACAATTTATTGTCCTTTATATCTGGAGCCCGACTGCCTCGCTGGTCTAGTGGCCGCAGGCGCGACTACTTGAGCATGGTGTCCTATATTGGGTTTTATCCCCAGGTTGGGCAAAGTGTACCTAATTGGGTTTTTACAAGAGAAAATTCCCAGTAGCAGCTTGGGGTTTGGATTTTTGCCTGGCTCGCTCTCTGTAACAGAAGCTAACTGGCGAAATCTGGGTGTACCTATCTACTTTGTCCGGTGTAAAGAACACTAAATGAAGCCGAGAGCCACTTGTACACCCCGTCATTGTAATATATATTTTTTACTCGACCATATCTGTGAACCTTCTGTTTACGGACATATTGAAGGTCAAAATTTCGACTCTTACTGAGGTTTTTTTACGAAAACAAGTTTTAAATGTTATACTTATAACACAACTTTAAATACCCCCACGACCCCTGTACCGTTGCATGCACCCATAAGCACAATGATTTGCGTGCGTTACATTGCGCACTACTCAGCGATTTTTCACACCAAAAATAAAATTCGTTTCTCAGCAAATTATTTTGTGCAATGTTACTTAGTTTGATGTAGAGAATGCGCTGTGGACGGCTATGTGATGGGTCTTTTTACACCCTGTGTTTCTGCCAGATTCTTCGGGGAATACAGGCGTCATTTTTTGTTATGGTGTTAGGTATTTGACAGCGTTGGAAATCATGTTTTCAGGTGAAGCAGTATCAATCGCCCGACAATTTCTTTGAAATGATGCGGTTTGACTTCATCCTCGATGAAGATTTGAAAGTATACCTGCTAGAAGCTAACATGGGACCTAACTTAAGTTCAAACCACTATCCGCCGAACCAGCTGCTGTATGAACAAGTCATATATAATTTGTTTTCGCTGGTTGGTGTAGCACAAGCAGGTGTTACGGGTGTCGATCAAGGGTAAGTAAGACTGAATATAACAATTATTGCTTTCATTTTATTCAGATAGCTGTTGATTCTATCAACAAATAAGCGTTTGGAATGTGTACTCGAGGTAGTATAACCACACATTACTGAACAACAAAAGCAACAACCGCAAACAGCTTGCTTGCTTGTTTTAGTACTTGCAGCTTGCAGCTTTTGTTGCAATCAGCAACAAAAGTCGATTAACACCTGTTTTCTAAATATTAAATATTAAAAAAAAAACATTTATTTCGGGTAACTAGGCCCATAAAAGACAATTACAAACATTACATAATAGAATAAAATAAAATAATAAAAACTAAATAAAAATTATGCAAATAATATAAATAAAAAAATTATAGTTATATATATATAGTAATATTAATTTTATTGAGCAATATATTTAGTTAAAATCGGAACAGAAGTTAAATTTTAAAAATATTACTATCTGCAGCTACTTTAGGCTGAAAAACGATATATCGAATCATTTTGTGTCAATTTAGATGATGTGTTATAGTAGTAGTACTAATCGACTTCTTTGCTGACAGTACACCTACCTACCTTCTAAAAATCTGATTGGCGGCACTCTTCGAATCTTGTGTGAATCTTTTACTGAACGACTATCGTGGTCAGCGACATGCTACCTACAACAAAGCGTAGATAGGTAGATACATTTATATTTAAATAGAGCAATCAGTTACTTATGTATAAAATCCCCATATTTATTCTTATCTATCGCTAAAGCCCTGGAGTTATTCAGATTCAGAACATAACGTGAATATTTTACAAGTAGTAGGTTTATGTAGATACAAAAGGTGTAGCCCAAGTACAAGTAATTTTGACGTGACCTATTGTCGTGGTAATGAAATATATAATCGAAATAACGAAACTAGGTAGGTACCTACCTATAAGAAATATTTATCCAAAATTCACTTATGCCAGAAATCCCATATACACTTCAGTCCTTTTGAACATTTATTCGTCAACCTACGGTATTGCTACGCCGTAGTAGGTGCCTACTGTGCTACGAGTAGAAACAATCGTATGATCCAGTATCCAAAGCCACTGAATAAACATTTGATTAAACTAAATAGTATAATTCATTTTCAGAGATGCTCAAGCCGCCAAAAACATGATGTCATCCCAGAAGAATATAGCTGTATTTGGGGACCAATGCAAGACGGCTTGTTTAGAAAACTGCGATGCTTCAGATCTTTGCGGCCTGTGCAAGCCGTGCGTCAGCGCTAAACTGGAGAGGAACTTGTTGGCAGCCCACACTGAATCCTTACATAAGGGAGACTTCAGACGGCTAATTCCGCCACCTATGACACCTTCCATGGTAACTATGGAATACACTTACCTTATTGTCACAAACGTGAAGCTTTCGATACCAGTGTACCTACTTATAATAATACTAACTGTTGCCCGCCACTTCGTCTGCGTATATTTGGATTTTTCATTTTTGAATACAAATCGACTGCCCCTATGTATAATATTGAAATGGGAAACAAGAGTTATTTCCCATTTCGATATTATACATAGGGGCAGGTGAAATATTCAGGATGAAAAGTAGCATAATATTATTATGTCCTCCAGATCCCTGACTACCTATCTGTTAAATTTTATAACGATCGGTTCAGTGATTTAGGCGTGGAAGGTGACAGACAGACATAAAGAGTTACTTTCGCATTTGTGATACAAGATTCCTAAATTAATTTTGAACTTTACTAATATTTATTTAATAGAATTGGTATATTGCTACCATAACACATTTAAATAATGTATTTCTTTTTGTTTCAGGACATAACATCATTATTAGAAGAAGTTAAGGATTTATCAGAAAATAACCAACTTCTACATATATGGTACCAGGGGAAATGTAACCAAGACATTACATGGTGCACATAACAAAAACGATATTTAGTACAAATATAACTAATTTATTAAAAAATATACATAAAAACAACCTGGATCTTAATCTTACTGGACCATTGATTGAAGTAAACCTAATATGTAACTACCCAAGTCCTCATCCTGGTTAGTCCAGGAGACATAGATGTTTTTGGTGCTGTCCTCATCACCCTCTACTTTAATAAGTACAGATTCAACAGATATGTTAGCCTCTGAAATTGTTATTGTCCACCCTTCCAACTTCTCTGACAGTAATGTTTTCAACTTCTCTGCAGTCTTGACAGCAGGACCAGGATCTTCAAAGCGGACTGTACTTGTGAACCTTATTATGTGTCTGTTGATACCAATTTCGTCACACATTTCATCGATATCAAGAAGAGATAGTCTGTTATCCCGCACACATAAAATTCCGTTTACAACACGCCGCCGTTTGGGATCAGGGGGCTGCGCATTGTACCGCACAGCCTCAGCCTTCAATAACCTTAAGGACACATCAATAGGAATCTTTGTAGGTGTGTTTATAATACAAGTTTCCCCATTAGCTGGCATATAACAATTAACTTTGAACTCTTTTTCAATTTTATCTTTCAAGAACTCCATTTTCTGTGCCTCGCCGTGCACCAATAACACATTCTTGGGTTCACAGTACTGAATCAATTGCATGATTCCCTTGGCATCTGCATGGGCGGAAAATGACATGTATTCTACAGCCATTTTGACTTCAACCACCTGGCGGTTTTCAAATTCAACCTTTTTAGCACCATTTAGGATTTTATGTCCAACTGTACCTTGCACACAGAAGCCTGGCATGATCACCATATTCTGTTCAGAAGGTGCCCATTTCTTAAATATGTTTAGTGACAACCCTGCATGCAACATCCCTGGAGTTGCAAACACAACCATAGCTCCAGGGTTATCAATGTAAGACTTGTCAAAGGGTTTAATGTGTTTAAAATCAAACATGTTCCTCTGCACAAAAGTCTTTCTTATCTTCTGATTAGTCCATGTTATGAACATCTTGTAGTAATTGTTTGCTTTCTCTGTCAGTCCTAGTGCAAAATAAACTGGATATTTCAAGTTCATCCTTTCCCAGTAAGTTTCCAATAAAATACAAAGTTCTTGAGCTCTTCCCAATGCAAATACTGGTATAAGAACTTTGCCACCTTTTTCCACACATTCATGGACTTTTTTGAGAAAGTCTCTCTCACGGCAACGCTTGGAATCTCTGATTGTGGTTGCATAAGTAGATTCTGTTATAAGCAGGTCTGGTCTACATTTATCTATCCAGGCAGCCCCTAGATGCCTGTCAGGAGTCATATTGTAGTCACCAGTATACACAACAGACTGGGAACCAACTCGGATCCAAAACATGGCAGCTCCTAGGACATGGCCTGCATAATATGCCTTAATCTCTAACTCGTTATCTACCATCACAGATTGATGCAGGGTCACTGCGGTTACTTTCTTTATACAATCTTTGATCATTTGTGAAGTGAAGAAGTTGGATTCCCCTTTTCTTTCTACTGCTACTTTTCTCATATCTTCAAGCAGGATAGGTGCTATAGCTTTGGTAGGATGTGTCATGTAGATAGGTCCTGTGTAACCCACCATTTCGGACATGTATGGCAGGGCTCCGCAGTGGTCGAGATGGAAATGCGAGATGATGACACAATCTATCTGACTGGTAATAGGACCTTCGGGTACAATGTAGGAGAAGTCGGGAAAGCGCCTCTCGTCGTTGTAGCCCATGTGCATGCCACAGTCCAACATAATGTTTTTACCTCCCATCGACAGTAAGATACAGCTACGACCGACATCTTGGCCTGCTCCAAGCGGAGTTATCTTTATATCAGGCATGATTAAATTGTATCTCACAGGTTTACATAAATAAGACGTAACTTGTTAACAGGAATGTTAGGAACTCAGCTTAATATGTAGAAGAAATACTTTGTAACTATTTTACGTTCATTTTATACACTTTTCCCTATGATAGTCGCACTATCTAGTTTACAAAGTTTAACAAACATGAAAAATATCAAGCCATCAAGGTAATATAACCTGGGTTGAACCGTCGTAATACAGATACAGATAATAAATAATTTTAAATGTCATCGTTATTGTCAATATCAAACTATGTTAAGGTAAGGTCAGAATTACTGAAACTGTGGCTAGTCCTTCTGAAACCCGGGGCTTTCTCGGACCCCAGGCCCTTGGGAACCCTTATAAATAATAATCATTTTATCAGTTTTCTCCAATAATGAGCATTTTCTAACCGTGGGAAGTCTGGAAGGCCGACCCTGATTTTAGAAAGATCATGCGGTTTTGCTATTTTATATACAGACTAGCTGTGCCCGCGACTTCGTCCGCGTGGAATAGTGTCTTTGGGTAGCATTTTTAATTATTTAGGCTAATTATTTTACAAATAAGACGCATATGTATAAGTAAATAATATACTTTATTGAACTATTTGCGCCCCCCCCCCCCCACCCGCGTGACTATACAGCGCTCATTCTGTACGGCGCGGTCCTCGGCAAGTTTCTTACTCGCGTTATATCATTTTTACATTTTGCAATGACTCCGAAAATGTTACATTAGAATAGCTCTAATAATTTGTCTCTTGTCGCAAACATATAAAACATTCACATAAACCTTACATATTTCCATACAAACTTTCATCCCCTATTCCCTATTGTTATTTTACACCCTTGAGGGTAAAACTTTTACAAACTTTGAATGTCATATTTATTTATATCGAATCAACAGCCTAAAACATAAGTTTCAAGCTTCTAGCTCTAAAAATGACGATACTTCCATACAATTTTTTTCTCCCCCTTTCAACCCCTCACAACCCTTTTTTCGCATAAAAAAGTAGCCTATGTCCTTTCTCAGGCTCTAGACTATCTGTGTACCAAATTTCATTTAAATCGCTTCAGTAGTTTTGGCGAGAAAGCGCAACAGACAGACAGACAGAGTTACTTTCGCATTTATAATATTAATATATAAATAAATATATATATTAAGTACGGATATATGTATACTCACTAACTAACTGATAAACATACGGAAAAAAATAAAAACAAACCTTAGGCGTAACTTCAGCGCGTTTTATTTTCCGGACAATATTTAGTAAAACGGCACTTTTAAATGAAACCAGTATAATTTATCATAATGCCACCCGCCGCTACCATACCTGGGTCCCTTTTTGGTCACTAGCGCTGGTTGCCTTAAGCCACCACAGTATTAGCTGGCAATTTACAAAGATAACGTTGAATGCTGGAGGGCACCCCGCCTCACTTAAGTAAGACTTTCTTTGGACCATTCATACAGAAATAGTAGCTACTTGGTCGACTTAAGGCACGTGCACACTGGCGCGACGCGACGGACGACACAAAGGGACCGCTCGTCGCGCGCCAGGCGGTGCCTTTGTGTCGCGCCAGTGTGCACATGCCTTTAAACAGAAAAAATCCAGAATGAATAGAACCAATGCCACAAAAGTGACCTCGATAATTTTAACACCCCGCCACAAATAGACTAAATTTTCTTTTAACCATTCATAGAGAATTAAGAGTTACTCCGCCGACTAAATGCAGAAAAAAACAATCTGCCTTTCCTATTCCCAATTATGTTAGCGTCGGCTTCCAGTCTAACCGGATGCAGCTGAATACCAGTATTTTTACATGGAGCGACTGCTTATTTGACCTCTAAAACCCAGTAACTGGGTAACACAATATCCCTTGGTAAGACTGGATGTCAAACTTTCGGGCATCTAACTACCCCTAATGACTGTCAAAGATCTACGAATTACAGCCGGGACCAACAGCCTAACGTGCTTTTCGAGGCACAAAGGGGTCATCCACAAACCAACCGCGGCAAACGTAGCTTTGCCGTCGGTTGACCCGTGCGGCTGTTATTATTTAGGAATCCAATCACATTAGCTGCAAGGACGAGTGAAGCAAGCTCGTAAATTTCAGCACCTAGCCACGGATAGGGTTGACTATCTATTGGCGTAGGCCCACAATCTCTTTTTGAATTACGGTGCACTTTCTTCATAAAGTGACTTAATTTAAATTAAGTTTTACTTTATTTAATTTTCTAAAATCTACTGCCGCTCGCTGCAATGTCGCCATCTATGGAAGTGTTTTCATAGAGTTAACTGCAGTCTGTCATTGTGATTGGGTGGCTTTGCCGCTGCGGTTGGCTTGGCCCTTTAGGGTATATATGTTCTGTGGGCTTGGCGGCCTACTATCGCCTTCGGAATTGTACCTTTAGCCACCGAGTCTTAGCCATTGTAAGCGCACTACTATTGTAGATTCCAATATGCAGTATATCTAAAGATTCAGACTGTTTTCTCTAGACGGGTTCCATAGGAGTATATTAATATGTTCTGTGAGACGACCTCTTGACAATGTCAGCTTCAATTTGCTGTCACTGTCTTTGTCTGTCAAGTGTCAATCGGCTCCCGCCACTGACCTAAAAGTCTATGGCTCTCGCTCAAATCTTCTATCATTTCTGTCATTTAGTTTTAGTCATCTAAAACAAGCTGGCTGATCATTGTTGTTTATTGTCCGTTTATCTTATCGGCTCGAAAAGGATTTTTTAAATGTATTTTCTGTTTTAGTCAAAGACAGTAAATTATTTACTCAACAAGTTTTACTTATTGAATTTTAATAAAACATTTTTTCGTGACCCCGACTTCTTCGTACGCTTAAATAGACAAAAAACTCTCAACAACTCTCTCAACTTTGACATGTTTACGATACAATTTAGCCGGTAGGTAGGTACAGAGCGTTTACAGCGCTTGAAACCGTATCGTGTTGAAACGGTTGAATGAAATGAAAGCACAGAAGTCAGAACCTCAGAATACACTCTGTATTCTGAGGTCAGAACATAATATCTGTTAGAATTACATGCTCTGTGATATCTCTTAGGTTGAAAGAGTCGAGTTGGCGTCGCAAAATTCTATGACGTGTTTCAATTTGTTATTTGGACATAATTATGGTTTTAAGTTATGTTATTACTTTATCTTCTTGATAGGTTTTCGTAGAAAAATAATTTTATAATGTAAAGATATCCAAAATTTTGATATACAAGGTCTTGAATGAAAAAATTGGGTGAAAATAACATAACTTGTTTTAAGTTTGAAACATGCTAGTTTGATTTTTAACCAAATTACATGAAAGTCATACAACTATCTATTAGGAAATATTGTGCAGATTTCGATACAGTTAGGTAGTTTTATATAGGTTTCATAGTAAAATAGCGCGAAATCGGTGTTTAAACAAAGGGGGGCACCTACACAGAACATAATGCGGCTACGTCAAGGCCGTCTCCACGCCCCGGACCCGGTTTCCATTTTGCATGTTGCATTTTGCTAGATAAAGATGTTTGACAGTTTGACAGTGATGCCAGACTGGGGGGAATCCCCCCAAATTTGTGTTTTTTTTTATAGATTGAGTGGACAATATTTTTAGTGGGATGTTTGGAGGGAAAAAGCTGGGTTTGGAGGGAATTTGGGGATTTTTATTACGAAAACTGTAATCAGGGAAAAGCCGCGGCTAGTAGTCGTGATGATTCAATCGGTAGTTTCAAAAGACATTTTGTGCTGCGTTATCAATAACGATTTTACAGCTTGCGGCTGTTTCTAAATTTATGATTTTGATCCATGACATGAATGAAAATATAACCAACACAAGTTATTAAAATCTTCAGGCATCCAATTAAATAAATAAATATTCTGAAAGCTTTAACAAAACTACAGAGTAATGGAAGCTATTGCTGAAATAGTATAAAATTGTATTTCATTATTAACTAAATATTTTGCCATTTGTGGGGGATTTTTTCTTTAAAACCTGTTTTTTGGGGGGATTTCGGGGAAGTTTTGAGGAGAACGCGAGACGGACATCTGGCAACACTCACACTGGCTTGACAGTTGAAGTGTTATGATCAGTTATGATAAGCTTATCACCAAAGAGTACTTTACGAGTTTAGGTGCGTAACACACTCTTCCACAGCTTTGCATTGCGCACCGGGTCCGCGGGTCGTAGAGTGCAGACATCCTGTATTATAGTGGAATCTATGGTGCAGACGTGTTCTTCGTTTAAATAAAAATACGTGAAATCAAATATAAAAGTAATTGCCGAAATGTCAGGCGAAGGTTCCAGTTTAGTAAATGCAACTAGAAAAGTGGCGTTGATAACCGGCATAACAGGCCAGGTACGTATATGTTTATTGTGTTTGTAGATAATTCACGGCTTTTATTGTTTTCGTGGATTTCCTAGTAGGCCACGTTGGTCATAAATGAGTTATTTTATGGCTCACTTCATGCTCCATGCCCTAAATTGGCAGGTTTAGGCATTGTGTTGTATGTGTAGCTTCATACTTTTATTGTTAATGTTTTTTTCTATTCCGTGGTTAGTGTATGTAGTTTTGCAATGTTATTATTTATTGTAGTTTTTAAGTAAGCTATTACAAGATTATTTTCTTCTGTTTTTAACATACCTACTGGTTATACTTAATGTTTTATGCTTTATCATCTAATTACATTAAAATAATATAAACTAAAAACTGAGCTAAAAACACACTGTAAATTAATTCATCTTTAGTTTAAGTTTTAACAATAGTGTTTTAAGTGCAAACCTGTTAGTAACAAATTGATGGATATCTTTAGTTGACCGAAATAAAATGATTTTATTTATTTTTAAATATTTTGCAAGTAAAGAGATGATGTTATGTAAATAGTGAATATATTTTAAACTAAACGAAATAATTAAATGCTATTCAGCATTCCTATTAGCTGGAAAAAACCTATAGAAGCTACACATTAACAGCTCAAGCCCAGAAGTCATCTGAATAACTGTACAAAAATTACGTTAATTAGTTATTTGATGATTTCAAACCCAAAAAAAAGGGTGTATATTTCTGATCTTTTCTTGTTTGAACAAGAAAAGATCAGAAATATACACCAAACATTCAAATATTTATTGCTTAATACATGTATGCGTTTTACAAGGTCTTAATAATTATTATAAAGTTCAAATGGATCCTGTTGAGCACAAAAAATTAATAAAATATGAATAGTAGCATGTTTCAAAATAAATAAAGTAAATAGGAATTAAAGTATTGTTACATTATCATTCAGAAATCTAGTCAAATCACAATAAGTAATATCACCTATGTTCCCTCATTAATGGGTAATATCACCAGAATTTCATCATCATCAGAAGTTCCGTTTTTTTTTAAATTTTATCTTTAAACAATTATGTTATAAAGGTAAAAGTTTCTTTAAGTGACAAAAATTTTACTATGTTTAATCATTCAAGTGACACCTTGATTTCTTAAGGCCGTCTTTTTTATATTTTAATTCAATAGATATCTTGTTTCATAATTTTTGGTGTACAACAAAGTACATTTAATAAACAATTAAATAAAGGAAGAAAAAAATGTCCATTGTGCACAGACAAAGGTTTACTGAGTACAATTTAAAATATTAATACCTAAATGTAAAAAGTGAACATCTTTCACCTTAAACAACCAAAAAAAGAATGGCTATTTGTGTCAGGTCTGTAGACAAAACCTTGGACAGAAACGGTTGGGTTAGAAATAAAATGGTAGTCTACTACTACTAGGCATGCCTTATAAGTTCTGTCGTTTCCATATTTCCCGGCAATTTTGAATTTGGAACTGTTCTATATTCGAATGTGTTTAAATTTTGAATCTCAAAACAGTTGAAAGTATTAGGATTAATGCTATTGTTTAGTCACAGCGCCGATTGGAATCTGTCAGGTAACGTACGAAAATGAATCTTTCTAAGGAAAATGTTTGTGCAATAATTTTCTACAACTTTAGAAGAGGCCTTACACGGCTTCAGTGTTTTGAAGAGCTAACATCTGTGTTCAGTGATGAAGCCCCATGTCTGCGGACTGTCGAACGCTGGTATTTAGAATTCCAGCGTGGACATACTAGTGTTAGTGACAAATCTCGCGAAGGACGCCCAAAATCCGCCTTCACTGAAGATAACATCATTGCTGTGAGACAACTAATTCTCGAAGATCGTCATGTGATGTATCGAGAGATAGAGGCTCTATTAGGCATCTCAGGGACAACCATTCAGAAGATCTTGCATGAAGCGCTTGGTGTGAGAAAGCTAGTTTGCCGTTGGATACCGCATCTGCTTTCCGACGATCACAAGGCGGCCCCGTCAGATGGTGTAAGAAAACTCTGCAAAGGTTCAACCAAGGAGACTACGTTTATTACGTTACTAAGTTTACTATTCTAATTTCTTATAATATTGAATAAATTCTTAGGGTTTTGGAGTGGTGACTGTGTACTGGAAGACGTAGTGTTGGAAGACCTCCCACAAGGTGGACCAATGACCTTGTGAAGGCCGCAGGAATCCGCTGGATGCGGGAAGCACAGAACTGGTCGAAGTGGCGGTGCTTGGGGGAGGCCCATGTCCAGCAGTGGACTTCTTTCAGCTGAAATGATGATGATGACTTAGGTCTTCAACCAGTGTGCCTTGCTTAGACCATGAATGCTTTTTTGTGGAAAAGTTTCTGATGATACCAACATAGCTTCAAAGTTAGAAATCTGAAGCCCGGGTGTTGAAGATAAAGTATTCATACATTTTTTAATCAAATGCTTTATATTGTTTTTACCATTTTCCTCCCCACACAGTGCTTTTTCACACTTTTCTCATCTATTAATTTATGAATGGTATCAGGTAATCAGACTTGTCATATAAATTGCTACATAGTGATAACATCAATTAGACTTAATCTAGCCAGGAAAGTGTTTTTTACAATACCGTAACTTGTATCTTTTAATAAGGTAATTGAAATCCATTAAAAAGATTAACATGTTGATTTTAGTAAGTAACTGATTATGATCGTAAGTACCTACAATTAATTGAAATCTACCAATATTGATAAACAGAATGTTAATTTTACATTTTAAAAAGTCCCCTGTCTCATATTTATTAAAACTGACAACAATGTTTTTTTTTTTTTTTTGGGTGAGAAATCATCAAATGACCTCTCCCGCTCTGGGCGGAGCGGAAGGGCGTGTCAGACTCTTACTGACTACAACCCACCCGTGTTCCTTCAGTTGCCTGTGCGCCAGGGCCCCGGTAACTCTTTCGAACAATCCGCGACCCCAGCAGGCATCGGCCCTATCGGACCCCATCACTTACGCTGACATCTGTTTGAGGCGCGCGTGGAACACAACTCGCCGTCGACCCGGGCCTGGTCCTTACCGGACGGTAAGGATAACAATGCTTGGAATCACAATGACAAAAATTCAAAAACTTATTCAATTGTTTTCAAATATATCTTTACAACTAACTTATACTGTCCCACGGCTGGTCAAACGCCGCCCCCTCTGTTCTTCCAAATGATATATCTTTGTGTTTTCAAATATTCTTAAACTCATCCAAGTCATCAGCGTTTCCTAGGCCTGCCTCGACGACTGCGTGCTTCTGCACTCTAGGTGACAACCCTGAGTGGCCCATCTGTCCAGATGCTTTCGACTGCTATGACCCGCCCAATCCCACGTCAGCTGAGCAGACTCGCAGTTTTAGCACGTAAAGATTCTCGTCCACATGAAGTAATTTCCTGACCAAATTCCTATTTACCACTTACTCCATTAAAAAAATATCTTAATAATGTGGATGTTTAACATTCTGCACATTGGTATGTTCCAGGATGCAAGCACATTGTTCAAATTTGTAAATATTCCTGCTACGTTGTAATTAGTTTGTTGATAGGTAGCATTTGAATGTTAATTAACGTTATCAAGTTAAATTTAAACTACTTAAAGGGAAATCCGGTTTTCGTAAAAATTAATTATTATTACCCAACTTCAAAAAAAGGAGGAGGTTCTCAATTCGACCGTATTTTTAACCGACTTCTAATTTAATTTTTTATGTGTGTTAGCTCAGAACTTTTTTCTGGGTGAACCGATTTGGATGATTTTTTATTTATTTGATAGCTGGTGCTTCACATGTGGTTCCATTTAAATTTGATTTTGAGTTATCCTCAATACTGCATATTTTTTCCATTTAGTTTATATTGATGATGTTTTGATAATTTTCTGTCACTGTTATTTACATACCAAGTAGTGGTATACGAATTTGTGTGGGGTAGGTACCACAACTAAAAAGTCAAAAATAAAAACTTTTTTACAATAAAACAATCAACTTCCAAAAAAACACAAACAACCGTGAAAAATAACGTTAGTTCCGGAAGTCAGTGGCCAAAAACGATAATACAAAACCAAAGACACCGACTTCCGAAATTACAGATATTTTTCACGTTTTTTTAGTGTTTTTTTTTTGGAAGTCGGTTGCTTTTTTGTAAAAATGTTTTTTTTGTGATAGTGGAGTACAGTCACCGCATGGTAACATTTTGACAGCGCCTTTGTATCTTAGCAATAAGGGCGATTTCCGTAGTTCAACTGTTATTACTGGCGCTCGTTTAGCGGTGATATTCTTGTGTGAGATGCATTTTTTACTTGTAAAATAATAAGAGTGAAAGATTATTTTAAACAAAAGTAATTTAATGTATATTTTTGCAAACTATTTCTGTATTTTTTTATATCTATATCTTATAAACTAATAATAAAGCTGAAGAGTTTGTTTGTTTGTACGCGCTAATGTCTGGAACTACCACTCGGATTTGAAAATTTCTTTGGAATTTGATAGCCCAATTCTTGACGAAGGCTATTTAACATCACGCTAGGACTCTTAGGAGCAGAGAAAAACGAAAAAAAGTAAGAAAGAACGGTTTAGCGAAAACGAAGTAATAGCGCGTTTAAGCGATGCGATGCGACGGGTTAGGTCGGGGGAGAAAGAAATGTCACGCGGACGAAGTCGCGGTAAGCTAGTCTAAAATTTAAGTCAAAATAAAGAATAGGTACCTATTGAGATTAAAAACAAGACTAAGTGCTGTCTTGATGTGCCTGTATTACTATTTGGTTTTTGTAGTTCAACTGACGTCAGATGACTGATGGGTGCCATTGACCGTACCTACTCCCATCAGTCCTGCTACAAGCGGGACGTATCTCCTAAAAGAAAACAAAAATAAAGAAAGAAAATACATTTATTTACGCTAAAAATGACGCACAGAAAAAAACTAACAACTCGGGGGAAAATATGCTGTAAATCCACGCCAAACGGTCATCGCTCAGTATAACGTTGTGACTTTATTTATGCGAGACAGAGCCACAGCGCTTGTTTTCAATGACAGCCGGCGTTGCCGTGAAGACCTCAACCGGAGCTATTTATACTGATAAAAAGCTATTACTAAAAGCAAAGAAAAAACACAATACAAATTCTAAATCGTAACATTTTGTTACAGGATGGTTCATACCTCGCAGAGTTCCTCATCGACAAGGGGTACGAGGTGCACGGGGTGTTACGGCGCTCGTCTTCCTTCAACACGGGCCGCATTCAGCACCTTTACGGCCGGCCGGCTTGCCACACCGGCGGCCGCATGCACCTGCACTACGGAGACCTCACCGACACCACCTGTCTTATCCGCATCATCACTAAGGTTAGCTATCATCATCTACCAGACATTTCTCAACTATGTTTTTGTTTTTTTTTGGTTTGGTTTTATGTTTTTTAACCGGATGCAGCTGATTACCAGTATTTTACATGGAGCGACTGTCTAACCCAGTTACCTACTAGGTAACACGTTACCACTTGCTAAGACTGGTTGTCAGACTTTCGGGCTTCTGACGACCCGAAACAACTATCAAAGATCCAAGAATAACGGCCGGTACCTACCTTCCACGGCACGGAAGGGTCTCGGTATGTAAAGATGGTCAGCCATCTACGGACCGACCTCGGCAAGCGTAGCTTAACCTGATCGATCGGCCTGTGCGCCTGTTGCTATGTCTCGAACCGCTCACTAAGGTTAGCTATATGACGTTCCTTGTTATTTGATAGCCGCCAAGCAGACGGCTCACATAGGCACGTATCATTGTCATTTTTAGGGCAGTTAAAGTGCTCGACAAGTCAAGTCTTATTAGTTGCACATGGTTCAAAATCTCTTGACACTTTAGTTTTCGTAAAATATTGACCTGCTATACTGCTGGGGCCGCACCCGCGCCTATCGGGACTTGTGACGAAGTATCGCACAGTGATACGATACACGCAGATGTAACCAACTATTATCAGCTGTCGTCGCGATAGTTCGGGCTGCGTAGCACTTATCACCCGGGGCTGTACATCAAAGGGTTTTACCGCGCTAATTTCCGTGGCGCGTGGTCGGACTAGTGTTGTTCCAACAACTTGTGTTGTTGTACTGTTGTTTCCAGACTGCGTACGTAGACGCTCTGTCGAAATAATAGAGTGGAGCGATGAAATGGTGTTGGAATTTTTACAAAACTTTGAAGCTGTACCTACCCATCAACCAATCATATGGGATCCTAAACAAGTCCATCATAAAATAAAAATAAACATTTGGTGGGCGATGCATGTGTGGGTCGAAAAATTAAAGAAGAAGAAGGAGGATTCTTTGATGGCATATTACAGAATTCATTTAAATAAATTGAAAAATAGTAAAAAATCGGTCAAATGCCGTCTGGAATAGCCATCTTGGATTGTTGCACGATAATTCGTTAAAATTATGAAGCCGCTAATGTGACCACAGCATTAGCGCGATAACCTTTTAGCGAGCAAAACTTACGAAGCTTGGGCAAGAATTGCTTTGTCACGATAGACGCAGGTCCGGCCCCAGCATTAGAGTGTATGGTTATAGTAACTCCCCTGATGATAAGTCCTTATTCACTCCCTCATATGAAGTCCTACTTTTGTTAGAAACCTCAAAAAGCTGATATCCTGTAATAAAATTGCATAATGTACAATTTTAACATTTTAAACATAATGTACCCATCCCACAAATGTAGTACCCACCCACCCGTACCCATATTTGCAAAATAATCGACTTACTTACTTAATGTTTTGCAATTTACAACTTGTCATCCAAGGTCGCAACATAATGACTATTGTTACTCACGGTAATACGGATAAACTCATGCATGAGATGCATACACAAATGATACGATTTGATGACATCGGTTCCAAAAATGAGGCGTATTTTTTATAAAAAAACAAAAAACAGTAAACCTTGAGAGCTTTTCGTGGACCATACGGTTTTGCGGGAAGTACCTACTCGTCTTATTGGATTCAATATCAGCAGCTCATAATTACCTATATTGTGTGAGCTAGATGGACCCGCTCAATACTTATTTTCATCTCAGTTTTAAACGTTCTTACCGGCTATGTTAGCAAATAACTGTTTAATGTTGTTATTTCGTACTTACAAGTTTCTTCCCATTTTTTCCAAGCTGGCTTCTAGGCGCCAAAACAATGAAGATCTTCACCTGATCGGCATTGTTTTGGCGTTTTTTTTCGAAAAAACTACTGTAGATTCGGGCTTGTAGAAGTTGAAGTGATTCAAAGAAAAAAAAAATCCAAAGAATTTCCTAAAAGTTCATACAACCACTGTATTCTTCATAATAAAGTATATTGTTACAATAATATTTAAATATGGCGGTCGCCCCCTGTTAGGTGCATGGGACTTAAATATAACTGGCTGAAATGTGGGTATATTGGTGGACATCTCTGCCTATTCATTCGGGAGTAAAGCCGTGATGTTATGTTGCTAGATGTGGTTTCCTGGTAATTGCTTTCAAACTGACACCAGCTCTCGGCTCCTAACTAGAAAGACACGTCGGATTAGCAATCTTTCTTTAATTATGCACTGATGGGGCTTCATGCGGCAAGGATGCGTAGGATTACTACGATCTATTTAGCAAGTCTGTACAGCTTATATGACATTGATTGCTATACCGCAATTTGAATTATCATTTCACCTTCTCCATTCTCGATGATCTTCCTTCGCTTCACCGTGCACCGTCGCCGTAAAACGTCCACTGATGGACAGGCCTCCCCCATTCATTTCCGCATCCAGCTGATTCTTCCGACCTTCACCAGGATAAACTATATGAATTAGCTATTCGCAAAGGTGGTAGCGGATCTGACTGCCCTTGGAACCTGGTGCTCCAGACATTACAATCCGCACTTGCATGCTATTTTAATGATGTCGTAGAAAGTATATTATCAAACTATGTTTAGGTGCCAGGTGTGTGTATGTGTGTGTGTGCGTGTGGTCGTACCGTACCAAATAACGCTATAACTTATCAAACTCGGTTACAGATTCGTCCAAAAGAGATCTACAACTTAGGCGCTCAGTCGCACGTCAAAGTTTCGTTCGAGCTCAGCGAGTACACAGCTCAAGTGGATGCCCTCGGGACATTGAGGCTTCTGGAGGCAGTGAGAGCAGCAGGTCTGGAGAAGGAGACCAAGATATACCAGGCGTCTACCTCAGAACTGTACGGGAAAGTGGTCGAAGTGCCCCAGACAGAGAAGACTCCGTTCTACCCCAGGTCGCCTTATGGTAAGTGTTTGTTTACTTTTATGGATTTATAATAATATGTTAACAAAGTATGGATTTTGATGTAAATGTTATTTGGTTTCCGTGTAATGAGTACTTACTCATGATACCTTACTTACCAATACACTAAAAGTAAACCCAAGAACAAGATTGAATAAGTGCTAAACATGCAAAGCAATTACAAAATAAAGCAAATTATTTAATCGAAACAAAAAACCAGACTCCGACTTTTTCTTTTTTTTTCTTGCTTGTTATAGATGTCCCGACTTTTTCTTTTTTTTTCTTGCTTGTTATAGGTGTCCATAGGCAGCGCCAGCCATTGAGCTCCTTTAGTTCTGAATTGAGCTGCACGATTATTGACAAATGCGTGCACTGACTGGACAGGCTCACTCAATCTGTGTGGTTCCTTCCTCAAAAGACCATTTCAGACACCAATCTACATTGTCTTTACATGATCTGAGCAAGATTATGTTTGGATTTTAAAAGAGACTGTGACGGCTGAGTTTGTTTCGGCCTTTCTTCTCAGAGTAGTCAGATAGGCAACGACGACCTCATCTAGTTAAAAAATATGATTGACGTGTAAAAGTGTTTGAACTAACCATTTAGCATTTAACCACTTACCAAAAGCCCGCCTTCCCCCTAAAACAAAAATATATTAAACCCTTTTTCCTCTAGCTTGTGCGAAGCTGTACGGGTACTGGATCGTGGTGAACTACAGAGAAGCGTACGGCATGTTCGCGTGCAACGGCCTCCTGTTCAACCACGAGAGTCCTCGGCGCGGGGAGAACTTCGTCACACGGAAGATTACGCGCGGTGTCGCCAAGATCAACCTCGGGTTGATGGAGTACCTCGAACTGGGTAACCTGGACAGTAAGAGAGACTGGGGACACGCTAAGGATTATATTGAGGTATATCTTAGAACACAGGACAGAGTGTTGTGGCGCAGCCTGGGAGCGGCCTATGTCCAGGAGTGGACTGCGATAGGCTGACTTAATTTATTGATATCTTTAGAATTTTCCTTAGATATCTTGGTATAAAGGCGAAAACGGGCGTACCATTCGGCCAAATCTGTAATTTCTCGGTAAAATAAACTACCGACTTAAATTAGGAAGTAATAATAAATAATATTTTGTTGCCGAAAAGGACGCGAAATCATTCAGTTTAATTCAGTTAAAACATTAGGGTACTTTTTGGAAACAAACTGTAAGTACTCATTCAAAGTTCAAGTTTCGTCCTGTGGGTAGTGAGTACCTCATTTTTTGTATACTGGCTAAAAGTCTTTGTCTTTTTGTGTATCTGTGGAGAACGTTGTTGGAGGCACATTCATTTGTATAAGTATGATGTGTAATTGTTAGTTCTTCCGTATAAATAAAATAAAACAAAACAACTCATTTGTCGCAGGCAATGTGGCTGATGCTTCAACAAGAGGAACCAGAAGACTTTGTAGTAGCCACGGGCGAAGCACACAGTGTACGAGAGTTCGTAGAACTAGCATTTTCGTGCGTCGGCCGCAAGGTGGCGTGGCGGGGCGCGGGAGAGAGCGAGACGGGACACGACGCTGAAACAGACCAACTCCTGGTCAAGATTAATCCAAAGTATTTCAGGCCTACTGAAGTGGTGAGTTACATTTACATACATACATAAATTCACGCCTTTATCCCATGGAAGGCAGAAACTACAAATTGCCACCTGCTACGATACTTACACACTCTATTTGCACATGCACATTTTTGAGTCAGATTTCGCCATACAGAAATCCTTTGTGTAAAGAAAAGTTTAACAAAAACTGCCGGGCTACAAAACACTCCCAGGTATTTTAGACCAAATAGTGGCAATAATTGCCACTAAGTGATGTACCGACTAGTCGGCCTTATTTGTAGTCGGCGACTAGTCGGCCCATTTTTTACTCTTAATAATATTCTTACAAAATTAAAAGAGGGTGATTGAAATGAAATTGAATTTGTTACTGTTATTTATTTATTTATTATAGAATGAGTTTTACAGTTTGCTTTCAGTGCAAATTAGAATAGGATAGGAAGGAATAGGAACCCTTCGTTTGGTCCATTAATTAATTGGACTTAGATCCAGAGATTAAATAAAATAAATTAACTAATACTTCTACCAAAAAAGAAGAAACTCTATAGCAAACAATTGGCAATAAGTAGGTTTACAAATTAGAAATAGGAACTCTTCCTTTGACCTAATAATAATGAATTAGACTTAGATCTGGCGGCCGGGCGCTGCGCGCGCATTTACGAGCCGAAAGCGTAGTCACGAACATTGCCGATGTCACCCGAACTCAACCGAAAGCAATGATTGGCTTGGCCGGCTAGTTGGCCAAAGTCATAATCGGCCCATCTCTAGTGGCAATTGAAGGCCTTAGCATCCAAGCTATTTTAAGCATCGTCGATTTTGCGACTTCATCAATCGCGTATTGGCGTCTCTGCGTTTGAGCGCGGTATCAAAATGACGTGCTGTCTATCAGCTGCTGTTTTAAACTTCCGAAAAGTGACTTACTCGCTGATCCACAATACTTTTGTAGTATGTATTACTAATTACTTCAATAGTATACGTATTACAAATTACTTCAAAACTTTGTTAGTAGGACAATAAAATTAGGAACATGTATAATAATAAAATCGTTACAAGAACATCACAATCACAGGAAGATTTATCAAGCCCCGTGTCTGACATGTAGCTTGATAAACCTATCCATTGTAGGCCTTAAAGGGCCATTACACAAATACCTTCAGAATGCTGAAGTTAATAAACCATTTTCAATGTTTGATATTGAAATAATAGCTAAGTAAGTACATCATAATTTATATGCATAATTATATCTTCAATGTTGAATAAACACTTGAATTAATCACGTGACTACCCCTTATGGATTTGAAGTTCAGAATGATTTCTCTATATTCCGTTTTTATCATGGTTGAGTTATTATTTTTCCCCTCGGGAACAGTACCTTTTTCCTGGATGAAAGGTACCCCATGTTCTTTTCTACACCCCTGAATGTATATGCCCCCCCCCCCATATATATGCAAAATTTCATGATGATCGGTTCAGTGGTTTAGGCGTGAAAAGGTAGGTCAAAAAATTATAATATTAATAAAAACTACTACTACACTACTACTACTATTCTTAAGATTAGCTTTATCACGCTGAAATAAATTTTTAATGCTGTAGTTTATCGATTTATAATAATTTGAAAACTGGCGAAGATATAAAAGACTTCACTGTACTTTAGATATGAACCAATACTTAGTTAACATTGGTTCGTTTCTTTCCAGGATCTCCTTTTAGGGGACCCGTCGAAAGCCAAAGAGAAGCTGGGTTGGGTGCCGCGCGTGTCCTTCGATCAGCTGGTCAAAGAAATGGTGGAAGCCGACCTTAATCTGATGAAGAGGAACCCTGAAGCGTAGACTAATAAGTAAGACAACAATTTGCTAATGGATTTAAGGTTAAAGCGTTAAGGTAGCCAGCGAAACTGAAATTTTCTTACGATAGACATTTTGATCAACATATAAGTACATTCTTAAGCTGACTCGTAAGAATATTTGAATTTCGCGGGCTAGCGCACTCCCTTTAATGCTTTAAGCCTTCACAAAGGCGTACTCAATGCCTTACGTGTTTTCTTAGATCTGTGACAGTCGTTACTGGTTACGGGAAGTAAAAACCCTGAAAGTCTGACACCAGTATTATTAAGAGTGAACCAGTGACTGGGTTGTCGACCCCCCCGACCCTTGCTCGACGAAGTGCCAGCCCGCGCCGTAACTGAGCCTGTAGCTTTAAATTCCCCTGATAACAATAATTTTCAAAATTCGAAGCAGTCTGTCCCACCTTGCTGTCCTCCCCCCAGCGACGTCCTAAGCCGAGGACCGTACCCCACAGGAGGTGCCCTTAGCGTGCAGTCGCTTAGTAATGTAAGAAATTCGCACCTGGCTGGAGGCTTTGAGTTCGCTTAAGGCAGCCACGAGTAGTCACGACCTCTCAAGGTCAACTACGAAATGCAAGAACTAAAAAAAACTGGGTTGTAGTGATCAGATAGGCAGTTGCTCCATGTAGAATACTGGTATTCAGAGGTATCTGGTTAGACTAGAAGCCGACCCCAACACAGTTAGCAAAATGATGGACAGATTATGTATATTTTGCCAGTATACCGTAGGGTGACCAATGATAAAATATTAGGTGTAAAAGATCATGTCTGTTTTGCCAGTCTACCGTAGGGTGACCAATGATAAAATATTAGGTGTAAAAGATCATGTCTGTTTTGCCAGTCTACCGTAGGGTGACCAATGATAAAATATTAGGTGTAAAAAAAAAACAATAAATTATTCAGCCCTTTGCGCCTATTGCCTATTTTTTGCCGTCTGATATGGAAAGAAGTTTAGACAATGGTTATTTCGTACTCCTCCAATGTTTTTTTTTTCTGATCTATTTCATAACTGGTTCTAGGAAAAAATAAATAAAAAATCATTGATGTGTAAGTAGATGTTAATTCTCACGCTGTTTCTTTCAAGTTGGAGTGCTACAAGGATATTTTGGCGCCTCAATTACATTGACAGGAGGGCGTTGTTGGTAAAGTGCAGCAAGCTTATCTGAGGGCCTAGACAAAGTAACATTCGATTAACGATAACGCTAGTAGAAAAGCTAAAATGTATGGGGTTGACATAAGCTATCGAAATGTCACGTGATCATAGGTCAACGAATAAAAATTAGCTAGACAATGTTAACAACATTCGATTATGAAATGAATCGACAGCGTCGAAAGATTAGGTACTTCCACAGAGATGCATAGCCAAGGGACACTTTTTGACGAGCGTTAGCGCTAGTTTTTGGAAACATTAGCGAAAGCGATAGCGATTGTAGAAATAGAATAGCTCCGAAGCGAATGCCATTTGTCTAGGCCCTCTGACCCGGTGACTTAAATTGCAACTAACGATCACTATGCAAAGTGACAAGGTCTGTCATTTTGTCACTGACAGCGCCACCATCACCGGGCCAGCGGGCTTAGCATGACGCTATCTATCTCTTCGAAGAATAGAGACGGCTATTCCCATACAAAGTGACATTTCGTTTCTCTATTTTCGACATCGCACCGTAAAATCCTTCTAAAATCTGTCATTGTGTCTTTCGTTCCTGCCGATCGTTGTCTAGGTCCTTTGTGATGTAGACTATTTCAGGAGACAGTTGTCTAAGGTAGTGAAAACAATTTGATTTTTTAATCGCCATGCTAAGACAGTAGAAAACTTTTACTCGACGGCCACAAAGTATAAAAATGGAAAAGTTTTTTTTTTTTCACTTTTAGTATGGAAGATGTGAAAAATGATTACCTACATGTTGAGTTTTAGGGGTGTCATAAAGGGGGTCGAAATTTTCATTATTTTTGCGATAGAACACCCCATTTTCGAGATAGGTATAAGCAAAATAAAAGATAAACGTGAATAAATGACTGAATTTCGTAAAAAGTGCAGTTGACTCTTCCTACTTTACTGCCGCCGCACTGTCTTCACGAAACGTAATTTTGTCTATTCTTCCGTCGACAAGACGGTGCTTGTGCTAAGCCTGCAGATAAGTTTATGGCACCATAGCACTATAAACATTTTTGAAATTGTCACAGAAGTTATTTTGCCAAAACAAGATGGCGTTGCTAGTTTCACTTTTTTCCAAGCGTCAAAATAATCTTGTGGCGTTGTAAGATGTATTGTAACAACAGAAATACTTTCAAGAACGTCTGTATGTTGAAGCGAGGTGCCAAGTAAAATAATTTGTATAGAAATTCCTTAATCATTATTAAGGACAAGTATGAAACTATTTTACAATATCTATAAGATAAAACAGTTGCGGTTAAGTGCCATTCAGTGTTAACCTTCGTATTTCTGAAGTGTTAACAATCTATCCAATATGTGCTATCTTACCATCAGATGTAAAAGCTTTTGATTACGCCATTTTATTATCAGTAGTAAGTTAAAAAAGAAAAAATAACAACACACCTCTGTTCCGCAAAGAGGTATGCAGAAATGTATAATACCCACAATTCGACAGTTATGTTTTAGTCTAATATGTAATTTCCTTTTTCCATTCACCGGGCACAATTCCAGTCTCCAGACTACTACGGAAAAACTCAATTACCCTTGGCTCGACCTGGGAATTGAACCCCACACGTTTAACAGTCCCATTTGCGACCACTACCACAGCGAGACAGTCAATAAAATAATACAGTTTAATTTTAATTTTTTTCAGGTACGGTGTGGAAACGATGAAAACGGACATTATTTGAAGTGCGTGTATGACGTCGCTCGTGCTAACTTGCAGGCACCCATATACACTTGCAAACTTCAAGTATACAACATTACCATTATTATATTTTTAACCACATATTGATGAATATTTAAACTCTGACCCTCTGAAGTATCTGATGAAAAATATATTGTGCGATAAAAATTATAAATATTAATAATACGCCTGAATTTCCCGAAGGGATAGACAGAGGTTTCTTAATAGTATACTCACATTTCTCTTGTTATGGGTTGACTCTTTTGCTATCTGATGCCTTTTGTCAACTGTCGCATATCGAGACTCTGGGACTACTAAAATTATTATTTAATCGAAACATCATTCCATCCCCTTGGGTGGAGCTCAAACCCACGACCCCACGATCGGCAGTCGTGCTTGTGACCATTAATTCATAGGCCACATATTTCAGAGCGATACAGTTTAAAATACTTTATATGACAGAATATCACCTTTGTAGAAAGGTATCAGTTTTTGTAATATAAAGGGTACTTAATCTATGTGATAATCTAGGATACATTCTACCTCAAATACAGTACGATAACCTGGAAGTAGCATCGTTCCATAGTATTCAGGCGTTAATATGATACACCGAGTTTATACATAGTACGGGCGGTGGCGTTAGTTTGAAAAAGTAATTTTATACCGGCTGAAAATCATACCAAAAATAGTTTTTCCTTAGTTCATAAGAGTTTTGAGGGTTCGATTCCTGGCTCAGGCAGAAGCTTTTTAAAAAAACAAAATATGCAGTTTTGTTTTCCTTCAAAATTGGGATTATGGTTCCGAATTCAGCCTTTTTTTTTTTTTGGGTTGCATATCATCAAATGGCCTCTCTCGCTCTGGGCGGAGCGGGAGGGCGTGTCAGACTCTTACTGACTAAAGCCCACACGTGTTCCTTCAGTTGCCTGTGCGCCAGGACCACGGTAACTCTTTCGAACAATCCGCGACCTCGGCAGGCATCGGCCCTATCGGACCCCGTCAATTATGCTGACATCTCTTTGAGGCGCGCGTGGAGCACAACGCGCCGTCGACCCGGGTCTGGTACTTACCGGACGGCGAGCTGCCCGTTGCTCGCCGTCCGCAAGGCCGCGCCTGGTGGTTCGAATTCAGCCTGATGTGCCATCGCAACAGTCACGTTCATTTACGCAACTGACATAATTATATTCCGCCACTTCTATGCAGCTGACTATTTTTTTTGGGTCGAAGATGATCCCTAAAACCGTCCCATAAGGCGCGGTATGAAATAACTTTTTTTTTTTTAAGTATTTTTTACAACTTTGACATCATGTAACTTTTGATTCCCCCTTTGGTGCGGCGACTGATTCTTAAATTCATCATTATTGAATGTTAAGGGGGAAGCGCCAGACGGCGAAATTCTTTTTTTTTTACGATTTTGCAATTTGCCGGTCAGTGTCAAGTTGTATTTTGGACAAAATATGATTCGCGACCGTAACAAGTATGTATTGACAATGACCAGTAAAAAAAGTATGAAAATTTTGAATTTCGCGTACAACCTGGTGCTTCCCCCTTAACCAAGTACTAAAATGAAGTTTATTCGGTATAAAATTTATCGCAAAAATTGAACAGTATTCCCCCTAAGTGACACAGCTATAGATATGAGTAACAGAGAAAACGCTCTACAAAGTGGAACATTTTCTAATTCTCGGTGTGCCATATGTACAGCCGATACGAAGGTAAGGCTCAATTAAATTGCTACGGAACGGAATGGAAGCGAGTTTTTGTAACGATTTTGTACTAGATACGAGCTTGTAACTGCGGGAATTACCGAGAATGCGCGAGAATTCTCCAAAAAACACGCGATCTGTTGTTTGGGTCATATCTAGTTTGTACGTTACACTATTGACATAAAGTTCAAAATGCTTTGTGTAATAAAAAATCTCTTCCATTTCGTTCCGCGGTAATGTAAATTGAGCCTAAGAAGTTAAGATTTAAAGAATAAGATCGCATACGGTAACTTCTAAATGTTGTACTGTAAGTTTAATATAAATCTGTTTAGTGGTTTGTGTGAGTTACAAACATACGAACATACATCCGGACTTCGGCATTTGTAATTTATTATTAAGTGAGATGAAACTTAGAAAAGTGTGCCTGTTCCTGTACAGTCAGCACATCAAGTTACCACAAAATGCTAGATTTTCTCATTCGATTTTGAACATAACCTTCAACATTTTAAGGTGTGAAATCGTTTGGAGAAATTTTACAGTTTCGTGACCTGGTGGCGACTGGACTTATAGGCTCATTCTAGTTTACATTCTTACAAGTAAATAATAACGACGGAAACTTTTAGGGTCGTATAGTGAAGTATTAATGCCAGGACGAGAGAGAGGGAGCTATTCTTTTATTTGTTGCAATGGTTCGATAACGTTGAATGGGCTCAATCGAGACTTTATAATAAAAGAAACTACAAATATTAAAAAAAAAATTGAGCCGCCGCGACGCCTGGCAGACGTGAAATATAGAAACTATTTTGTATAGAAAATATGCATGAGAGAATGGTTTATTAAAGCAAATAAATATGGCATAATCAAACTTTTTTTTTTTTTATAACATTTGAATGTTGGTTGTTGGCCGCGTCGCCACGCCGACAGGTGGTCTGACCCGCCGTATATTTCACGTCAGTAAAAGAAGTGGTCTGTTATAAAGTAGGTGTAATACAATAAAGAACATTGATCAACGATGTGAACTGAGTGCGGTATAAAAGCGGAAATTAAATACAATTCAACATCTCGAATGCCGGTTAGATACTGCTTGTATTTGGTCCTTTCAAAGATAATATAAACAGACACACCTGTAATATAATGTACTTACATAGTCACACCACGCCGGGTTCGGAACCGCGAGACCCCGTGCCTTCCCCGCGGCCTTCTACGCGCATACCGTGATGCGCCGACAAATGGCATTCATACTTCATAATACGGCGCCAGTTCTTAGGTATTTTTCATCTAAGCTTGGTAGGTACAGCTGTTTCTTTTTTCGAGAATTACAATGCCGGCCACTAGTAAAAGTTGATGATTTCCAGGAGTACAGTCAAACGCTCGTCCACGTTAACAACTTGTTTTGTCAGCGCCTTAATGTCGTGATGAAGTGCGTTTAACCGTACCTATAATTACCCTTAAAATATTGTATACTAATTTTGTTAGGCGATAAGGACGTATCTTATGAATATTTTTATAAAATGTGATTTAATTGTTTATATATTTATATTAGTCCTTTTAAATACAGTGTGTGTGTGTTTGTGTAAAGCGTAAGAGAATAAACGAGAGAATACCTAGCGCACAAAATGTTGCCAACATTTATTTGAAAAAAAAAAATACTTGGTATAAATAGAGTGGGGGCGGGGTTGGGGTTTTTTCCCCCTCGCCACCCATCTTAATGCAATGGGAGGAATAAAACCTTTTAAGATTACTATTCGAAAAGAAGTCAGAAATAAGTGATATTCATTTCTACATAATTATTCATAATAAATAGAGACATTGTCCACGAGTAATGAATTTAAATTAAAAGTTCCAGAAGGAACTTCTATGTGAAAGGAGTACAGGTGTTATAAAACTGAAAATAGACAGCTTGCATCAGCAGTCAATATTGTTTCGATTTCAAACTAAATAATGAATTGATAAGTTATAGAGCATTTTCACTCGCTGCCCATATCCGTTGCTGACCCAGCAACTCAGGGTCGATTTAATAAAACTGACAGGTGACAACCCGACAATTTACAAGTTCCTTTCATTCCATTCGGCTTTATTAAGCCAAGCGCACATTACAACCGCAACAGAACAGCACCGGTCGTGAAAATGTGTCAATTTTGTAATTGTCAGTTATATTAAATAGCGCCCTTGAACGTGTGAAAAGGCCCTAAGAATTTTATATTAATAAGGGAGAATTGTGTCTCATTTTACCATTTTTTTAGAGGCTCATATTTAAGGCTAAGCGCGCACTACGAATTGTAATCGTTGCGGATAATAATCGCAAATCTGTAAACAATACCAATATACTAGTAGGAGTCCGCGCAATGCGGTAGAAAATCGCTTGAGAATTCGCTTGAAAAATTATTTTGGCTTGCGATTTTATTTTGCAACTATTAAAACCGTAGTGCGCGCTTAGCTTAATTATATTAAACTTCGGTTCGTTACTATCTCAAACATTCTGCAGTGCTATTAATATTATTTATCTGAATAAGTGTGAACCACAGAGCACGAAGACGCTTCGAAGGCCGCTGAGGCGGCATTGTCAACACTTTCCATACAAACCAAACGTGTCACCGTTTACTCGCACTACGACAAAAGTGACGTATAGAAACTGACGCCTTTGAAGGCGGTCAATGACAGAAGTTGTGCGCTCAACGCACTTTCAACGACACGAATTTTTATTAATACTGCCGAATTTTGATGCTGCCGGCGCGGGCGCGGCGATTCCGTGCTCTGTAAAGTATAAGTAGGTAGGTATGTATAGGTAGTGCAATTTGTATTATATACCTACATAAGATATGCATAATTTTAGACATACAGACATTTTAACTGCCTTATGTAAATGCCATAACGGGCACATGTTTCGTCATAAACTAGTATTCAAATAGCATGAATATTTGATTATTTAAATACTTAGTTGAAATGTTTCAACAAAATTAATGTTATCTTCAATTATTATGTTATTATTATTATTGTTGTTGTAATCAATGAATGTTTATAAAATGCTTGTTTACTTCGTATTTTATTATTTAAGTGAACATATTGTTTCCATTCAGTATCCATTATGTTTAAGGAAATTTTAGTCAACATGTAATAGTATTTTTGTTCCCGATTTTTTTTATTCATTAAGTACTTGAATCAATAAAAAGTATCATTGAGATTATTTTAAAATTCCATAATAAACATAAGCATAGGCGGATCTCTAGCATGTCGTCAGAATTGCAAGTGGTCAAATACGCATTTCGCTAGAAAACGCATGTTCAAACAAAGTAATCTACTATTTCGTATTTTATCATTAAAAAACTTAATATGATTAAGGAAACAATACCTCTAGTAAATACTACTTGTCCACAGTTAATTCCATTTTATTTATCCATCTTCATTGTTGTTTCTATTCTATAATATCACTTGTTTCTATAGTAGGTGATACCTGGTGATAGAAGGTACATAGTTAATTTCCCATGCTTAAGTTAAGATCATAAAAATAATTGATTTATTATTATATTATGTCACCTATTTATTGTTGATTAAAAGCTAAAGTAAATAAAAAAAACTAAATCTTATACTGTTTTAATTAATATTGCATAGCATTGTTATATGATATTGTTTATTAAAAAATACTGATTTACTCTTATTTGACTAATTATTTTGTTTACATCAATCTGTGTGGATGGTTTCAAATATTTGACGGAACGCGTATCTGTCATGTTGCGTGTCTGCCGAACTGCGTATCTGTCGAGTTCCGTTTCTGACAAGTTGCTAGTCTCTCCTGAGAGATGACGAAATGCTAGAGATCCGCATAGGTCGATGCCAGGCTGATTGTTAACCGGAAAGCCTCCTGGTACATTGAACTAAAAACATTGAAGTATTTTACTAGCAGGCATTTCAAACTCAAAGCATTTTATCAAGTAAACCATTTACAGGCACTGAATTGTCAAGCCCATTCCAAAGCGTAGTAGGTTCCTATGGAGAAGAAAGGGCAACAAACTCCACGGACACTCAGTCAAACATTCAAACGATTCTATACACTCTGTGTAATATGAAAATATGAATGTTTTACATAATAATGTTTCTTATTATCCTTAACAGACATTAATCGTGGAGTTTCTTGCCGGCTCTTCTCCATAGGAAACGACCAATTGGAACCGTGCACCTAGCTTCTGAGGCTTCATAAGTGCCCATGTAGGTGTGAATTCAAATATCTTGATTTTAAATATTTTTTGTTGTGAAATGACCCTAAGGTGACTTTACAAAGTTTTACAGTTATTTAACTAATGTAATTCTGAGATTCCATTTTCTAGTTTCGAATCATTCTCCATAGAATAATGTTTTCAAGGTACAGGTTCCGTCATGTAAAAAGAACGGGATCCTACCGTTTTGCCGAAATGATTTTGCCAAAATTTCACTACCCAAACAAATTTTAGCAACCTTTTTTATACCAATTCAATGTTTGGAATGATTTTAGTACGCACATTTTCATTTGGTCAAATTTTTACTTGGTAGAATATTACCAAGGATAATGTCATTAAGGCATTTGGTCTTTAATCAAATGATTTATTACAGCAAACAATCTTTAAGACAATAAACGTTTGGTCTAATGATTTGTTATGACAAAAAATATAAAGGCCAAAATAAGTTTTTTTGGGAATTATTTAAAAAATGCAATTTTATTTTAATATAATCATTTATTCAAGGGTAAAAAAGCAAGGGCAAGGATGCAAGAGCGAGCGAAGCGAGCTCGGGACTTAGGGCACCCCGACTCGGACAGGTTAGGTTAGAAGAGGTTTTTTTTTTTTTTAAACCACCCAGTAGTAGGAGTCCCGTTTGGCGGGGTTTCGTCGTCTAAGCCTTATAATAGAAATGGTAAATTGAAAACTGACGATACTAAATATTTGGCTTATTTTATTGTGCGTAAAATATGTTATACCAACTGAAATATTTGACTACATAAAAATTGGTAATACTACTAGTTGGTAAACAAGTTATTTTTTTAAACGTTCACTTGCCAAACGTTAGGTTTGCGTTACAATTATTTGTGAAGAGATTTTTTGCTAAGTAATAATTTGGCAAATGAAATTATGCGGAAAATTGTTTGGGAAGTGATAATTTGGCAATTTCTTTTCGATGAAACAAGGGAGACCAAAAAAGAACGCTGAGCGAAATGGAGGGGACGTGTTACAATATTATATACTATTACTTTAATAAAGGCTATTGTTTTAAAATATAAGTGTAATTGTTTTATTGTAGAATCATAATAGGTACTTCACTATACTCCATTTGAAATAAGATTAGAAATTTAAATAAACCTTTTTTACAGTCCGTTCAACCGATTTTGACTTCTATTGCGTTGGTGGTAGGTATGACAAATGGCAGCTGCAGTAAACAGTTGGTATTGTAACCACGTTTTTTACTTTTAATGCCATCCTTATGCCTACGGAATAGAAGTCAAAATCGGTTGAACGGGCTGTACAAAAGGTTTATTTAAATTTCTAATCGTAATTGAAATGAAGTATAGCTACTTAGTACTTTGGAATAGGCTGGAATTACATTATTGCTCAGTGCGCAGGTACACGCCAGCGTTCTTTTTACGTGACGGGACCTGTAATATATTTTTCAACACATTGCTCAAAAAATGCATTTACGATGCCTGTATACATGGTTCGAAAGTTAAAAATTACGCACCATACAACGGAACGTGCGGTAAAATAGGTGGTCACACCTAAGTGCCTGTTTTACCGCATACTCCGTTGTATAGCGCCGTGCGTATCCTTTACGGTTTATGTTAATTTCCATAAAAAAAAATATAAGAACTACATCAAGGAGTTTCACATTACGAGAATAAACAAGCTGAATAATGGAACCTCCTTGGAAGCGCTTTCGCTCAATACGTTTCTCTCACTTTAACCCTAAAGAGAAAATGAGACAAAAGGTGTAGTTCTAATTTTCACCAGGCGCACGTGGCGCCATTTGCAATTCGCGCCATTTTCTTATTAGAAACGTCAAAGATTGTTGCGACTTTCCGACTTTTTATACAAAGTAATAATAAATGAGTTCAAGCAAGGAATCCGATATTAATATTGTACTGTTTTCTTGCAAATGTGTTGAAAAACGTTGTATGACACACGTGCGGAAATTGGTATTTACAAACTCGTGAATATGGTAAGCCCTCGACTTCGTCTCGAGCTTACATTCGTCTACTCGTTTGTAAAATCCAACTTACCGCACTAGTATCATAAATAACTATTAGTTTACATGTAATGGTGACATTCCTCATGTTCTGTACCTATAAAAATGTTAAGAGTATTGTAACACTATGAATCTATTTTTGCAAGTATTTTGTTTTTAATATGTAAATATAAGTTCATTGATAATTTTCTTTTTTTTACCTCAGAAATAAGTGTCTCTAACAGCGGGCTATGTTAAATAGGTAATTTATTTAAATAAAATAAAACGCTACAATAAAAAGTAGAATTATATTATACAATAATAAACAACAATCACAATATGACAGTATTAATATTGTATACATTGAATTATTATCATTAATTCCATTGAAAAACTTGTACTTATAAAACTTGACTAGACTTATACATATGTATGTGCTTTGCACACGTCATTATCATCTGCCTAGCGTTTTTCAAACTATGTTGGGGTCCGCTTCATGTCTTACCAGAAACAGCTTAATACCAGTATTTTAATTTTTATTTTACACTAGTTTCGACCGCGTGAAATTTCTTGTTCGCCCGACCAACCCCGTCGCGTGGCATCGCCTGCCCGCGTTATTACTTCGTTTTCGGTTAGCGTTCTTTCTGACTTTTGTTTTTGGCTCGGCTCCTAAAGGTCCTAGCGTGATGTTAAAGAGCCTATAGACTTCCTCTAAAATTGGCCTTTCAAAGGCAAAGAGATATGAAAAAAATCCACAGATAACCCGCTTTATACAAATAAACAAATTTTACCGTTATAAATATAATTAGTATAGATCTGCTTTTCGCACGTATTATGTACTACTACTATAACAAAAAAGAACATAAATCTCTTTGTTTTCAAAATAATTTCTATAAGGCACGACGGTGGCGCCTCGCTTCCTCAAAGCTGGCCAGAGTCCTTTGTCCTTTGAAAAGGACACACACACCCAGTTCGGTCCGCCTTCCTTTCAAGTACCGCCTGAACATTCCATTATCCCTGAAATAGAACGATAAAACAAACAGTTTCAACTGTAAGTTGCCAAAACCAATGGAGCGATTCTGAGCGTCAAACGGACAATCAGATAGAATGTGAAAAATGACGTGAACATTTACTTTATATTGTAAATATTATATTACTTCTATGTGAGGACTCTGTGGGTCATTTTCTTTTCCTTATTTTTTTCTCAGTTAGTTTTAATGATGGTTTGGCAGTTTGAGTACTTTATGCGGCCTACCTAAATGTCCTTTTCATGTTGTGTTTGTGTGTTTTTTTCATCGAGTCGTTAAGCTCCTTAAGTTTTTTGAGTTGAGCTACACGATTATTGACAAATGCTTGCGCTGACTGGACACGTATCTATCTTATCTTAAGATTATGTCTGAACTATAAAAGAGACCGACCCCTGAGTTTGTTTCGCCATTTCTTCTCAGGGGTAGTCAGATAGGACATGTCGACTCCATCTTGCTTATTTTTTTGTTAATATGAAGTGTAAAAGTGATTACAATATCGTATTTACGGAGTAAACAATTTCATTTCATTCCAACGCAGCGGCTGCGCCCAAAATGGAAACAGACAATAGTACATAATTCGTTGGCAAAAAGGCTGGGACGGTCGGCGCGCCGGGTATTTTGACTTTTTGATGATGACCTTAGACCTACCATATTATTATCCTATGAAGGTCACCGAGACTTATATATCCTACATTAATAGGTACTGTATCTTATTCGTACACTGACCTCTATTGTATATTAGAGGTCAGTGTTTTCGTAAGATTTCGGAGTTGACTATACTCCATTTGAAATAAGATTTGAAAAACAAATAAGCCTTTTTTACAGTCCGTTCAACCGATTTTGACTTATATTGCGTTGGTAGCATGACAAATGGCAGCTGCAGTAAACAGTTGGTATTGTAACCACGTTTTTGCTTTTAATGACATCCTTATGCCTACGGGGCAGAACTCAAAATCGGTTGAACGGACTGTAAAAAAGGTTTGTATAAATTTCTAATCTTATTTCAAATGGAGTATAGTGTAAACTGAGATGATTTACTTTCCTGCATGCGTAGCATGACCACTATAGAAACAGAGGGCCTAGACAAATGGCATTCGCTTAGGAGCGATTCTATTTCTACAATCGCTATCGCTTTCGCTAATGATTCCAAAAACTAGCAATAACGCTCGTCAAAAAGTGTCCCTTGGCTATGCATCTCTGTGGAAGTACCTAATCTTTCGACGCTGTCGATTCATTTCATAATCGAATGATGTTTAATTGTCTAGCTAATTTTTATTCGTTGACCTATGATCACGTGACATTTCGATAGCTTATGTCAACCCCATACATTTTAGCTTTTCTACTAGCGTTATCGTTAATCGAATGTTACTTTGTCTAGGCCCTCTGGAGTTACGAAAGACAAAATGACAGATTGTAGAAAGATTTCTACGGCGCGATGTCATAATTCAAAAAAAGAATGAGTTTTTTCTTAAGAAAATGATTTGTCTTCTCTTCGTAGAGTAGAGATAGAAGTAGTCATGCTACGCATGCAGATAGAACGAGCGGAAGAAACCTGTGAGACCTTAAAAATTACTGTGTAGTTATGGAAACGAATTCTTTCAAACTGACGTACGTCCAAATTCGAAAGAAAAACGTCTCCTTGACTTTATAATACGAATAAGAGACAATGAGATGTTTATGATATATCATTTATGGGCCTCCCAGTTTACACGTTTCATCTGAAAAATCATAATTATATAAGTGTGATTACACTAACCTTTGATGTCGCTTAGCGCTTGGTGGATGTTCTAGCTGCCTCTCTGGTGGGTTTGCACGCTCGGTGTAATCTTCTACGTGCGAACTGGCACCGTGTCAAGAAGTTCCTATTGCTGTTCAGCGTCCTGATCTGTTTCTGTGCCGGCTCGTATCGTTCTAAGTACACATACGGATCTGAAATTAAACATGTTTTTATTTTGCAACCTAAAATCTTTTTTGCCATGGTAGAGGCCCTAGTAACAAGTATTCTGTGTAAATTTCAACTGGCTATTACAGCAGTACTTTGACAGATTAACAGACCTACAGACAGGCTTAGCACAAGGTCCCTTGTTCACCCTTTGGCACGGAACCCTAAAAAGCAGTGGATTTCTAGTAAGAGTGGTAAGAAACTAACATCTTGTGCGACATTAAAAACTTCAAGCGATGACCAGTCATCTTGAGTATAATACACCATTCTGAGGGCCTAGACAAATGGCATTCGCTTCGGAGCGATTCTATTTCTACAATCGCTATCGCTTTCGCAAATGATTCCAAAAACTAGTGATAACGCTCGTCAAAACGTGTCCCTTGGCTATGCATCTCTGTGGAAGTACCTAATCTTTCGACGCTGTCGATTCATTTCATAATCGAATGTTGTTAACATTGTCTAGCTAATTTTTATTCGTTGACCTATGATCACGTGACATTTCGATAGCTTATGTCAACCCCATACAATTTAACTTTTCTACTAGCGTCATCGCTAATCGAATGTTACTTTGTCTAGGCCCTCTGATAACCGAATTGGGGATTAGAAAAGCACATATTTAAAAATGAACTTGTTAACATACTTATACAAAAAAATCTTATTTGTGTTCTTTACCAGGGAATGCAGAGAGATGATGCGCATGTTGTATCTTCACGGCCGTCACCGGGATAGCCCGCATCGACGTGTTGTTTATACTATTGTTGTGAGACCTCGTCCGCTTCGGACTCGGCACACCGCCGTCGTCAGCCAACGACCTCTTCAAACTCTTTGGTAATTCAGAACTAGAAGGTGAACTATTATAAACAGTACTCTGCTTGGGTTTACTCTTTTTCAGAGTAGAGATCGGAGCTTTCATTGTGCCTTCGTTTATCTCTATGGTCTTTTGCTGTCTTTTACTTCGTCTTCCTTCAATTTCAGGGAATATTGTTCTTTCTTTCTTATAAGATTTTCGTTTATTATCTGGTTTTTTATTTTTGTTTCCTAGACATTTATTTTCAGTTTTTTTACCGTCTTTTTCTTTTTTCATAGATCTAGTCTTCCTGATAGTTGTTTTGGCAGCTGATATAGAATTTAGCTCTAAACTATCTTCTTTAGTATTCTTTCTAGCAAATGATTTTGTTTTAGTTTTTTCTTTCTTTCTTACAGATTTTTTAATTTTCACATTTACCTTTCTCTTGTGTTTGTTGCTTTTATTATCTCTGTTCTTTCGTGGTGTAGTTTCTTTTTTCTCTTTTTTTATGCTTTTCTGTTTTTTAGAATCTTCGTAAGTTTTTGAATTTTTAAATGATTTTAACCGTTTTATATTTTCAAGGATAATATCTTCGTTTATTTGATCCTCTTGCTCTTTCAAGTAATTCGGCTTGAACATAGGGGCAGAGCTCCGCAGGCGCGTCATGACTCTGTCTGGTAAGTTTTCAATTCCTATCATTCGAGAAAAATCTATTTGTTTATCAGGCTCAGTTTTATTCCAACAGCGGTGTAAAAACTCATAAATCTCGTCATCCGAACTATGTTCTGATTCGGATTCACTACAATATTCTTCGACTGTAGGTTTTGGGTACGACATCAATATCTCTCTTGCTTCATCACTATCCGGGAAATCGCTATCCGTGAATGTAAATCGTTTAGACTTTTTAGGAGTAGATTCTTCATCTGACGAGTCACTGACATTTGTTAATGTAGCATTATTTGCACTTATATCGTCTATATTTTCCTGGCTAGGCAAGTTAATCCCGTTGTATGTGGTTTCGTTCTCGTCTGGTTCATTTTTAACGTTATCATCTAAGGAACATTGCACGACCTCATCATCTACATTGGATGAGACTACTAAACTGACATTGGACTTTTCTCTCTGATCTTTGTTAATGTCTTGTGTGGCATTAGGTATTATGTTTGGGATATCTTTACTTTTGACCCTTATTGGAGATTGTAAGGCTATTGTAAATTGGTTAACGACTTCATCAAATTGGTTTTTGCCATGTTTAATGTTATTCAGTATAACCCCCTCAACCTCTTTTACTCGGGTCGATTGATCTACGGAAGCAACGTTATCAGCAGGCATGTCTTGAAACGGTTTTTCGTCTTTTTTGTTGTCGTCAAGGTTAATTACTTGCTTTGCCATCTCATCCTGAATTAGTTCACCTTGAGGTGGTTTATTTATATTTATTTCAGCAAATTCACAATCAGTAACGTCATTGTCTACATTAACTTTCTTTTCATATAGTGCAGGTATTCTTTGCGTTGGCGTTATATCTTGTTCATTTTTAACGTTACTTTCACCGGAACATAGCACGACGTCATCATCTGCATTAGGTGCGACTATTAAACTGACGTTGGACTTTTCTCTTCGGTCATTGTTTATATCTTGTGTGGCGTCAACATAATTATGGTCAATGACAATAGGTTTAATTTTGTCAGCTTTATCTGTAGGTATTATATTTGGGACATCATCATCATGGGTTTTTTCTTTGTTAATGTCTTGTGTGGCATTAGGTATTATGTTTGGGATATCTTTACTTTTGACCCTTATTGGAGATTGTAAGGCTATTGTAAATTGGTTAACGACTTCATCAAATTGGTTTTTGCCATGTTTAATGTTATTCAGTATAACCCCCTCAACCTCTTTTACTTGGGTCGATTGATCTTCGGAAGCAACGTTGATAGCAGGCATGTCTTGAAGCAGTTTTTCGTCTTTTTTGTTGTCGTCAAGGTTAATTACTTGCTTTGCCATCTCATCCTGAATTAGTTCACCTTGACGTGGTTTATTTGTATTTATTTCATAAAGTTCACAATCAGTAACGTCATTGTCTACATTAACTTTCTTGTCATATAGTGCAGGTATTATTTGCGTAGACGTTATATCTTGTTCATTTTTAACGTTACTTTCAACGGAACATAGCACGACGTCATCATCTGCATTAGGTGCGACTATTAAACTGACGTTGGACTCTTCTCTTCGGTCATTGTTAATATCTTGTGTGGCGTCAACATAATTATCGTCAATGACAATAGGTCTAATTTTGTCAGCTTTATCTGTAGGTATTATATTTGGGACATCATCATCATGGGTTTTTTCTTTGTTAATGTCTTGTGTGGCATTAGGTATTATGTTTGGGATATCTTTACTTTTGACCCTTATTGGAGATTGTAAGGCTATTGTAAATTGGTTAACGACGTCATCTAATTTGTTTTTGCCATGTTTAGCGTTATTCAGTATAACCCCCTCAACCTCTTTTATTCGGATCGGTAGATCTTCGGCAGCAACGTTATCGTTATCGTTGTCTTCAAACGGTTGTTTGTCTTTTTTGTAGTCATCAAGGTTAATTACTTGCTTTGTCATCGCATCCTGAATTAGTTCACCTTGAGGTGGTTTATTTGTATTTATTTCATAAAATTCACAATCAGTAACGTCATTGTCTACATTAACTTTCTTGTCATATAGTGCAGGTATTATTTGCGTAGACGTTATATCTTGTTCATTTTTAACGTTGCTTTCAACGGAACATAGCACGACGTCATCATCTGCATTAGGTGCGACTATTAAACTGACGTTAGACTCATCTCTTCGGTCATTGTTAATATCATGTGTGGCGTCAACATAATTATCGTCAATGGCAATAGGTTTAATTTTGTCAGCTTTATCTGTAGGTATTATATTTGGGACATCTTCACTTTTGACCCCTATTGGAGATTGCAATGCTATTGTAAATTGGTTAACGATTTCATCAAATTGGTTTTTGCCATGTTTAATATTATTCAGTATATCCCCTTCAACCTCTATTGCTCGGGACGATAGATCTTCGGAAGCAACGTTATCAGCAGGCATGTCTTCAAACGGTTGTTCGTCTTTTTTGTAGCCATCAAGGTTAATTACTTGCTTTGCCATCTCATCCTGAATTAGTTCACCTTGTTTATTTGTATTTATTTCAGCAAAATCACAATTAGTAACGTCATTGTCTTCATTAACTTTCTTTTCATATAGTGCAGGTATTATTTGCGTTGGCGTTATATCTTTATCATTTTTAACGTTACTTTCAACGTAACATAGCACGACGTCGTCATCTGCATTAGGTGCGACTATTAAACTGAAGTTGGATTTTTCTCTTCGGTCATTATTAATATCTTGTGTGGCGTCAACATAATTATCGTCAATGACAATAGGTTTAATTTTGTCAGCTTTATCTGTAGGTAATATATTTGGAACATCTTCACTTTTGACCCCTATTGGAGATTGCAATGCTATTGTAAATTGGTTAACGATGTCATCTAATTTGTTTTTGCCATGTTTAGCGTTATTCAGTATATCCCCCTCAACCTCTTTTATTCGGATCGGTAGATCTTCGGCAGCAACGTTATCGTTATCGTTGTCTTCAAACGGTTGTTTGTCTTTTTTGTAGTCATCAAGGTTAATTACTTGCTTTGTCATCTCATCCTGAATTAGTTCACCTTGAGGTGGTTTATTTGTATTTATTTCAGGGAATTCACAATCAGTATCGTCATTGTCTACATTAACTTTCTTTTCATATAGTGCAGGTATAATTTGCGTTAGCGTTATATCTTTTTCATTTTTGACGTTGCTTTCAACGGTACTTAGCACGACCTCATCATCTGCATTAGATGCAACTACTAAACTGACGTTAGACATTTCTCTTTGGTCATTGTTAATATCTTGTGTGGCGTCAAAATAATTATCGTGATCTGTGTTGGCAACTTATCTTCTTCTATTTTTTCACAATGTATCGAACCACGGTTGGCATTTGACTTTCTATGGTATTAATCTGAAAATTTAAAGTAGGTACCATTTATGTTTTATTCTTAGTTTTACTAAAGCACTGTAGAATAATCTTGGCTTCCCGCTTCTATTATAAGGTTATGACGACGTTGTGTAAGTAATCTTGGAAAACAGATCGATGTTAGTGGTTGTGGTTAACTAATGCTAGTTATGCTTGCTAAGATTAGCCTCGTGCGTGCCTCGGGTGAGCCTCGCACGAGCAACAGCGCCGGAGTTTTTTTTTATAAATTAGTAATTTCACATTGTTACAATGTCATTTTCGGCATCAGCGCCCTTAAAAACTATGGGAATGATATACCTACGTACTTACCACCCACCACAATCACAAGATTGTAGGCTGGGGTGTTGTGTCCCCAGTGCCGTATAGAGATGGTATATTTCCCTGTCATATTAAAGTTCATAATTCTGATAAAGTTCCCGTGAATCCGCTGGATGCTTCAATACAAAGTCAATTAATTCAAGGAGTATGGGCTCCTTGAATTTATTGACTTGTGTTTGAAAACTTGCGAATGTACAGTCGCCAGCAGGTCAAGCTACACGAAACTGACAAATTTCTCCAAGCGATTTTAAACCTTAAAATGTTTATGTTTATTTTAAGATTTTCTCATTCGATTTTGAACTTAACCATCGTTAAGTTCAAAATCGAATGAGAAAATCTGACAGTTTGTGGTAACTTGATGTGCTGGCAACTGTACATAATTTTGTGGCAAGAAACATAAGTGTTCCTTTAAATTCTATTACTACAAGATAAAACTAAATGTTTTCTATTACAGAGCTCTTTTAAAGGAATAGGTACGGTTTTCCCCATGAGTTAATTTCGGGCTGTTCGACTATACGATTGAATTAAGTAGGTGGTTATTTTTAGATACGAAACTAGGTATTCGAAGAATCACGAAACATAGATCCGCGCTGAATAGAACAGTGAACAAAAATCTCAAGTTATTAATACTTCATACAATTTATTTTTATGACAGTTGAAAAATTTAAGTGGTGAGTACTACCCACCATGTAGGTACCTACCCACCTACATATATAAATAAATAAAAAGAATCATGTAAGTAAGCAAAGTACCTAATTTACATTAATGAATTCCGTTTTATTAGTTGAATCTAAATGCCAATAGCGTGAACTGTTTCTACTTTGTAATTAGTACATTTTATCACACACAAAAAAGGTCAAATGGTATTGGTATACGTAGGTAGGTATACCAGCGCGATATCGCTCGTCACCGCCGCGCACTCGCTTCGCGTTAATCGCCGCCGGTGGAATAGATGATAAACTTAGGCACATCTCCCACCGCCGCGCGCCGACGAGGAAGCGCCTTACTCGCCGGTATGCGTATGTACCAAATGTGAGTCTCCCAGCGAGTGTTTTACCCGCCAATCGAGTACTCTCTTGATAGCTCTTGACGCTGCTACAAACGAGTACTTGCGGCGGTCTTTTACTTACACGGGACCTACAATATTTTGTGCGTTTCTTGAGCGGCAAAATCGTTGATAGCTAGTCACTAGTGGTAGAAATGAGTGGACTACCGCGGATGAGTTAAGTAATTTATAAATATTGATTAATTAGGACCGTCATGAACGTCATTCCCGGCAATGTATAATAATAACCGCACGGCCTTATTTCCTTTTATATTAAAATTACAGTTCAAAGATAAAATACCGTTATCAATTAAATGCACAGATAAGCGCTAGTATGAGTGAAAGATAACATAAATAAATAGAAATACTTGAGTTACCACGCTAATACATAAATCAAAAGATCGTTGTCCATAGCGAGAATGAAAAAAAGATAATGTTTATTTGTACACAGTTCGCGAAACACAAAATACAGATAACAAAATAAAGAGTGAATAAACTAATCGTTGTGCCTATCTTTTCAAGAAATTTCAGATAGCTGACCAGCTAGCTGAACTTTCTTAAAATGGTGCTTTAGGGGTTTGTTTAGTACACCTATTCAGCTCAATTCAGTTTTTGTCCATAGAAAACTCTAGTTTTGTATGGAGATGCGTAGGTACATACGCATCCGTTCAACTTTCCGGATGCGTACCTACACAGCTCCATACAAAACTGGTGATTTCTATGGACGAAAATTGAATTGAGCTGAATAAGTGTAGAAAGTCCCTAAAGTTAAGAGACGTTCAAACGTCAAAAATGTTTGGTTAAACAGTCGCTAATCATTACTTAACCTTATGCAACGTTTATAAAGAGGGGTTACTGTACAGCGGCCTTTTAAATAATCTACCGGGTTGCATATTTAAAACCAGTACCACCATGGAATATTCCGTGAGTACCACGGTCTAGAGTCTAGAGCTAAGCGCTGAAGGTCACGATCAAAATTCAATGACGAAAACCATTAATAAGTCATTGCAATGTAACTCATATCTCATTGTTATAAAGTATAAATTAGAATGATTGTACTGAGGGTAATGATTCTTACTAGTTGCAAAACAACAAACTTTCTGAGCTATGGGTATCTCAGTTAAATATTCTTGTATTATATACATAAAAGTTCTAGAATAAAATGATCTAAATGATGGTGAAAACCGCTTCAAATTACATTGCGTAGTCACGGACTAGAAAAAAAAGGACTCCGCGCCACGCGTATCGAGAGAAGCACGATAAGTATGCCGAACCGTTTGTGCATTTACATCATAAGGTCCCATTAAGGCTCCCACAAACAGGCGCGACGCGACAGCTCAACACAAAGGCGCCCGCACGTCGCGCTAGTGTGAACGAGCCTTTACGCGGCACTTCGGCGTCATTGTCTATAGGTACTGTTTACGTCAAGAAATAAAACAAAATAATGCCTTCTTGTGTTGTGAAATGGTATAAAAATAATTCTACATCCCAGAAAAAGTATCACGTACGGAATGACATATCACAAGTAAGCCAATTATTTGCACACACATAGATCCGTATGGCGTTTAGAAGATCTATGCGGTCACACAAACAAAGCTTCTTTGTTTTATAATATCTAATATATATAGAGGTTCAAATTAAAGTACCGATACCTATCTGAAAATAGTAAAAAGAAAAATTGATGATAAATGTTTTATGGGTCAAGGAGCGCTGGTAGTTAATGTAGGTAGCTAATTAACTCAATGTCCTCGTGACCTTGTCTACTACTGGCCACTGCATTCCCAATAAGAAAAGATCACAATTTCATGAAAACATGACGATATACATAACACACGACGATATATATGGTACATAACTTAGAGAACTTGGTATGCTGATATTTTTAACCGACTTTTCAAAAAGGAGGAGGTTATCAATTCGGATGTTTATATATATATATATATTTTTTTAATGTATGTTCGGGCATAACTCCGTCATATATAGACGGAATTGCAAAATTCTTTTTTTGTTTCAAAGGGTATACTCTCGAGGTGGTCCCATTGTCACCAAATCAGAATCTGATGAAGGGATCCCATGGAAATCGAGGGAAATCTTCAAATTTTACAAGCACGCCTATAGCGATTCGCGTATTTATTATAGTAACTCGTGCATTTGCTCTCGGAATGCACCATTCGGTGAAGTGGAACTGATGATGAAGACCAGAGGCCACCGGAACTACTCAATTATAAGTATTTCACGGGTTACGATTCGATTACTCTAATATGGTTGCTAAGCAATTTATGCTCGTCACAATTAATATGGTGAAATAGTGCTGATGGTGGCTTTACCATCAGCTCCAGTTCTTTTGGTTCTTACCAGGAGAACTCCTCAACAATTAACGTCCCTGCATCGTGAAAAGGAATATTTTGTAAAAGGTGATGAGTAGTTGATATTAGGCTATTGTAACTTAGATAAATTAATAGCTGACTCACTAAAAAGTGACAAATAAAAAACTATTTTACAAAAAAAAAAACAACCGACTTCAAAAAAAAACACTACAAACTGAAAAATAACTTTAATTTCGGAAGTCGGTGGCAAAAAACTAAAATACAGATCCAAAGACACCGACTTTCGGCGAAATGTGGGTGTGCTATAGGTACACCTCTGTCTAACCCTTCTGGGAATACAGGCGTGATGTTATGTGTGTTATGTGTAGTGTTTTTTTTTGAAGACGGTTGTTTTTTTATTCGTAAAAAAGTTTTTATGATTATTATAACCATTTATTACTGATTGAAAAATTAAATAATCTACTATCATTCCTGCCACGCATATTAGATTTCGAACAACATACGCCATGGGTGCTACTACAAAGCAAATTCAATTTGCAAAAAACGTAAGAATATTTGTATTTTGCGGGTTACCTTATCAGCACATCCCTTCTACCCCAGTTTTTAGTGGCACTTCGATGACTTCGATGAGCCCACACTCACAGTAACTATACACAATACACAACCCAGCTAGCTTTACACTACACTCTAGTTAATTTCCTAATTTCACTATCTACTTCCACGTTTATTACAATTATTATATTAATAGAAATAGATATACGCACCGGTTTATGTTATGTTATTGACTTCCTTTCTGTATTCTGATTCCTCTTCGCTGTATATTCTGCATTCAAAACATAAACCACGGAAGTAAAATTGTTTTTATCTTTTCGCCACACTTGTCACTCGTATGATACACACGTTCGCTCTGAACAACGTCTATTGCGAGAATGACGACGTCACGCAATGACGTAAGGCCACCATGTTACAGACACGCTATTAAGCTGGGTGTTCCCCTGATTATTTATCTAATGGTGTTGTCCAAATTCCGTATTACGGTCATGGTCACCGGCAAAAATAGATTAATATTTTTACAAGCATATAGGCTCGTGCACAATGGCGCGACGCGACAGCGTGACACAAAGGCACCGCGTGCCGCGCGACGGGCGGCGCCTTTGGGTCGGGCTGTCGCGTCGCGCCTGTTTGCGGGAGCCTTTATACGTTCGTATGTTTTCAGTTACTTCCTTTCGTCCATTTATTTTTCAAGCTCTTCCTAGCATATGATTGAGCCGTAACTTGGGATACTTATACTTCGGTGATAACGCAAAACTATGATACCATGGAGCTGGTCTGATGATGGAGCCCGAAGGGACCATAGGATCTCCTCAACTAAATAAGTTAGCTTCGTTGTGTTTGGACTCGTTGGTCTTGTCTTGACAAGTACTATTACATTAGGTGGTGGTCAGGGTCTGATGATGGAGCCAAAACGTGGCCATAGGAACTCCTCAACTAAACAAGATAGCACCATCGTGTTTGGACTCATTTGATATGTATTGATAAGCGCTATTACACTAGGTGGTGTTCAGGGTCTGATGATGAAGCTGGGAGGTGGCTATAGGAACTCCTCCACCAAACAAGATAGCACCATCGTGTTTGTACTCATCACATATGTATTAACGAGTGCTATTACACTAGCTGGTGTCCAGGTTCTGATGATGGAGCCAGATGGTAGTCACGGGCCCCGGGCACTCAAGTAAACCAAATAGCCCCGTGGTATTTGGATTAATTCAATTTGTCTTGCTAAGTGCTATTACACTAGCTGGTGTTCAGGGTCTGATGATGGAGCCGGAAGCCGGAAGGTAGCCATAGGAACTCCTCAACAAAACAAGATAATACCATCGTATTTGGACTTATCGGCTTTGTCTTGAAAGTACTTTAGCCCACGCTGTAGTCCAGGGTCTGATGATGGAGCACGAATGTGGCCATAAGAACTCCTTAACTAGACAAGATAAGTAGCTCCGTTGTATTTCGGCCATTTGGATTTGTTTTAACAAGTAGGTACGTTAGCCCAAGTTGTAATCCAAGATCTGATGATGGAGCTAAAAGGTCGCCATGGGAATTCCTCAACTAACCAAGATAGCCTCCTCGTGTTTCGGTTCATTTGTTTTGTCTTGACAGAAACTATAGCCCAAGATGTGGTCCCCGGGACTATCTATCTGATCATGGGTCTTTTTCAAAACAAGCTTTTAATGAACTTAAGCTTAATTAACTAACTTTAGCTAGCTTAAGTTTAGCTTTTTGCTTTAAGTGGAAGAAGGACGTTCACGCTTCAAGCTTTTAAGAAAATATTAAAGTTCTATGTTTACATAAGTTTTATTTAAGTAGTAGTTTTTCGTCTTAGTTAATTAAACGCATGTTTTTAAAAAGATGACTCTGTATATTTTAATATTTTTACATTATCATCTAGATTCCAGATTGATACTGTTTATCCGCGATTCGTTGCGGACTCGCCTGGCCGACTTTACAGATCGACGGAAGGGACGTCAATTGACGACAGCATTGGTCGAAAACTCTTCGTTCGCCTCAAGGTTGGGGTTGGTGGTTGGCAATGGTTACCGTGACGGGGTCCCACCCCTGAAGGACGTCGGCAAATCTGCCGTTCGGACAATGAAACTTAACGTTCACCGCCCCCAATCCAATTGAGAGATGGCGTCCGGCATTCATCAGGATCGGAATTTGGTTATCAGGGACGCCAACCATCACAAAGCAGGCCGCGGTTTACTAATCTGCATTTTGAAGCACCTCTTAACGTCGACTCAGGGATTCTGGGAATGGAGAGCGCGCCTAATATCGGTCGACTCTTCGAAAACACCCTGCTCGTCTGACATCACGACTCTACAGCATACCTACTCGTTTCTAGATATCCGACTAGCCTTGGCGATTAGCGTGGTGCTAGTCGGGAGAGATAAGCCGGACACTATGTCTTTCAGCCAGATTAAAGTGTGGTTATTGCCACATCACAGTTTAAGGATAGTTTTGAGTACGATTGCCACATACTTTTTTATTTCTTCATCGCTATCCAGTAGATCGCTGCGATCGCTGTCCGTGAATGTGATCGTTTCGACTTTTTAGGAGTAGATTATCTTCATCTGAAGAGTCACTGATCTTTATTAACGTGGCATGATTTGCGTCAAGCTCTTTTATTTGGATCGGTAGATCTTCGGAAGCAACATTATCAGCAGGCATGTCTTCAAACGGTTGTTTTTCTTTTTTGTAGTCGTCAAGGTTAATTGCTTACTTTACCATCTCATCTTGAAAAAGTTTACCTTGAGGTGGTTTATTTGTATTTATTTCAGTGAATTCGCAATCAGTAACGTCATCATCTACATTCTTCACTTAAAGCATTGCTTGCTGCTTATTTTCTTAACTGGGTAATAATAATAATAAAACATTTATTTCAGGCAAAATGGCCCAGACATATACCTTACAAATTAACATATATGTGAGTGGTTGACCAAAAAGGGACCTGGAGGGATTGGAAACCGTTTTTTTTTTTTTGAATTTTTGAATCTGTGGTCTTTTAGCTTTGTTTTGGTCTAACCAGAATTATCATAATCAATTATTTTCCCTTGAGGTCCCTTTTTGGTCAACCACTCACATATATAAAGTATAAAACAAAACTTGTGTTAAAAACAGCTTAAAAGTATGTTAGTAGCACTTCACTACCTTGTCCATGAGGTGCTTTGTGGTACTTATCCGAGGAAGCGAAAGAACACCACGTCCTGCGGCCAAAAGTCTTCTTTCATGAGGACGGACGGGTAACAATTCGGTACTCGCACCACGAACGCGTTAAAGTTGCCGTTGCGTTGTGAGTCCAGTAACTGCACCCTCGGCATGTACCTCGTCTTCTGGCGAACGTACTCCACGGTGTCCTCCGCCTTGGTGGTGTAGTGTAGGCGGGAGATGTACACCGGTGTGTTCGGCTTTGCGGCACGCAAGTTTTCGTCGGGCTCCGTAGGAGCTTTGCCGCAGCGGTTCTTGTTCGTTCGCGACTGACGCTTCCTCCTTTGCACTATCACAAAGTCCTCAACATCAGCCTTATTCGGGGTGTTCTTTGGCATCATACTTGGAGCACCACTCGCGGCACCCGCGGTAATATTGGTATGTTCTGCGTTGGCAACTTATCTTCTTCTATTTTTTCACAATCTGTCGAACCACCAGATACGGTTGGAATCTGACTTTCTGAGGTTTTAATATGAACATTTAAAGTAAGTACCATTTAAATGTTTTTTTTTGATCCTGCTTTACCTTAGTTTTGTAAAGGCACAGTAGGATAATCTTGGTTTCCTGCTCTATTATAAGATTGTGACGACGTTATATTAGTCATCCTGGAAAATACATGTAATTTTGTTAGTGGTTGACTCATAATAGTACTACTTGCTAAGATAAGCCTCGCGTGTGCCTCGCACGAGCTGTTGCTCGCTGTTGTTGTGAAAAAAAAATGGCGAAGCAGCGCCGCCATTTTTTTTAAATGAGTGCCTAATTTATTACTGTTTTGTTAAACTTCATTTTTGGCATCAGCGCCCTCGCAAACTATAGAAATGATATACCTACCTACTACCACTAACAACAACCACAAAACTGTGGTTTAATCCTAACCGAGTTTGATTTAAACGTTAAAGGAGAATGGCCGCATGTAGTTGTGGTAAATTTGACAATATGAGAACCTCCTCCTTTTTTTGAAGTCGCTTAATAATTTACTGAACTATCATATCACATTCTTATAATTTTAACTGAGTATTCTTCAGATAGTTATGACGCAAGGCATGTTTTTTTATTGTCAAGAGCAAACCCATCTAAAATAAAATAAAATAAAAAAATTGACAATCTTATTTTTAAAGCCGTTGCAGCATCCTATATTTTGACGCTGTCTCGCCTGATAGTTTTGGTGTTCCTTCGATGTCACATATTTGTGTTGCACTTGCATATGTATTGTATATGCTTTCCAAAAAACATCCTAACTAATATTATAAATGCGAAAGTAAGTTTGTTTGTTTGTTACATTTTCAAGCCACTACGCCGATCATCCGGTAATTTTGCATATACGTTGTCAGGTGTACAGAAACGGACATAGGGTACCTTTCATCCCGAAAAAAAGTACTGTTCCCGAGGAAAACAACAATAACGTTCTTATGATAATAGATGGCGCCACGTGTCTTTCGAATCATGATTGAATTATATTATTGTAGAAACTTTAGTAGTGTGCTAAGAAGTTATTTTTATTTTTAATTTAAGTACCTAATAGGTACATTTTGTGAGTCTAGAGTGTCGATAGACCGGTTTTTCATCCTGCTAACTATAATTCCCCGAACAACCCGAATTGATTATCAAATTATAAATTAACGCGAGCGAAGCCGCGGGCCAAAGCTAGTCACATATATTTGCCGTCATATATGAAGTTTGTTACTCTTTCACGCCAAAATGGCTGAAAGGATTTTGATGAAATTTGGTACACAGATAGAACATGACCTGGGTAAGGACAGGCTCCTTTTCATCCCGGATCGCAGACGAAGTCGCTGGCAACAGCTAGTAGTAATATATTTTATGCTCGTGACAGTACCTAAAATGTACCTTTATGTACAATGAACTTAATTTAAAAATATGTAAGTAGGTACTTAATTATTAAGTACATAAATTAATTCCGTTTTATTAAGTGAATCTAAATGCCAACAAGCATGAACTCACTCTATAGTTAGAACATTTTATCACAGGCTGAATATGACCGAGGATCGACTTGGAGCGGGATGTGAAAGAAAACACTGGACTGGTATTATTCGAGTATAATAACTTGTACCGTATCACAGTGATCTGTGTATGTACTGCTCACCCCAAAACACAAATTTAAATCTAACTTATACTACGGGCGGTAACGAAACCATAGCGACTTCTAAAACGACGTCAACGCCATCTATCGAGCTAGTGTGTAAACTTTTCCCAGTATTGAATTAATATTGATCGCTATGATTCCGTTTGCTCTTTGATAAGATAACCCAAACATACCGCCCACCAAGGACTTTATTGCCGAATGTCCTTCAATACCGCACACCGTGGTCAATAATGAAAAATCTCTTAAATGCCCTCAAATTTAAACCTTAGTACATCCTTGGTGAGAAGTAATTACAGAAATATTTAAAAAACCCTTGACATTTTTATAATTAATTAAGTATCCATAAAACTAATAACAATAAATCAACTCGATAAACGGTTAAAACAATATGTTTAACAGGTTGCTGATACTTAATATAATCGTGTTTCAATTACATACAGGTAAAACACATAATTTAGACGTAGGTCTTTTTATAGTAGACGACTGTGTTCGTAGAGTTACGACACGAGTAAGTCCGTCAGAACCAGGATGTTTCTGTTCAATCCTACCTAATAACCACTTGCCAGGAGGCATATCGTCCTCTTTTACTAGTACTACTTCACCCACAGATGGTTCCGGAATTTTATAATGCCACTTATTTCGTTGCAAAAATTGGTGAAGGTAGTCGTGCGACCAACGTCGCCAGAAATATTGCATCATTTTCTGATGAAGTTGCCATCGCCTTAAACTATTAACATTTTTCCTTTCATAATTTGAATTTGGCGGTAAAACTAGTGGCTCCCCTATCAGAAAATGCCCAGGAGTTAGTATGGTTAATTTATCCTGATCCTCCACATACGATAAAGGCCTCGAATTAAGACATGCCTCAATTTGAGCCAATACTGTGATCATCTCCTCAAAGGTAAGAGTCGAATTTCCTATCACCCTCTTAAGATGATGCTTAGTGGACTTAATCCCTGCTTCCCACAACCCTCCGAAATTTGGCGAATGAGGGGGGATGAAGTGCCACTCCGTACCATTATTTCCTAATTCTTCCGCTAATTCAGGGTTACAGGCTGACTTTTCTTCATTGAATAAATAAAGTAATTCACGAGCTGCCCCTACGAAATTAGTCCCATTGTCACTATAAAGTTCTGCACATCGACCACGTCTAGATACGAACCGCTTAAAAGCAGCTAAAAAGCCTCTAGTGCTTAAATCACTAACTGCTTCTAAATGCACAGCCCTAGTGGCCATACATATAAATAAAGCAATATAGCCCTTGTAGGACTTATTACCGCGACCTTTAGACACTCGAATACTTATCGGACCCGCGTAATCTACTCCGCTACACAAAAAGGGTTTGTTTGGGATTACCCGAGAGGAAGGCAACTGCCCCATAAGTTGCGTCCTTACCTTTGCCGTATATCGTATGCACCTTACACAGCTTCTTACATACTCCTTTGCCAAAGCCTTTACTCCCATGATCCAATACTTGGAGCGTAAGTATGTTATCATTAATTGCGGACCACCGTGCATCGTTTTCTCATGTGCGTCCGCTATCAAAAGATTTTTTAAAAATGATTCCTTTGGTATTAGTATAGGATGCACTCTTTCATAAGCTAATTGCGACATTTCAAGCCGTCCTCCAACGCGAATTATTCCTTTAGAATCCAGAAACAAGTTCAACGAATCTAATTTTGCATTTTTTCTCCCTAGCTTATGATTTTTTAATTCCTCCAATTGAATGGCAAATCCTTCTTCTTGACACCTCTTTACACACATTTCTGTTGCATCTTCTAGTTCCGATTTAGATAACTGTCGTGACCGAGCACCAACACCAATCGCTTTATTTTTTCTTAAATTAAGAAACCTACGACAATAAGCCATAACTCTAATCAATCTTGATAACGATGAAAATTTGTCAAAAAATGAAACTTCAAAAATGTTTGTATGCACCTTAACTTCTTCTAGACGTGTAACAAGATGTTTTGGTCTTTTGTATTCTATTACCGGTTCCCTTAAGAAATTTGGACCTTCCCACCAAAGCGAAACATCCTTAAGTTCCGATGCAGAAATTCCGCGTGAAGCACAATCTGCTGGATTTTGCTTGGATGCTACATGCGCCCAGTGATGTGTATCCAAGGTGGTCAAAATTTCGGAAACTCTGTTGGCAACAAAAGTTTTCCACCGACTTGGGTGACAATTCAACCAAGCTAACACCACTTCACTGTCTGTCCATGCATGCCAGTCAGTCTTTGGTAAATTCATTAACTCGCCTACTTCCGCAATCAACTTTGCTGTGAGAACCGCCCCACATAATTCTAACCTTGGGATGGACACCTGTTTAATGGGTGCCACCTTTGTTTTAGATGTGATTAAGGAGATATGAACATTTCCCATGTCATCAATCACTCTCAGATAAACCACGCCTGCATAAGCGTTTTTAGATGCATCGGAAAATCCATGCAACTCCGACTTCCAAATATTGGAACCAAGATGTAACCATCGTGGGATTTTAATTCTAACCAGAGAAGCCAAACTATTGCGGTAAGTCTCCCATTCTTGTAATAAATTATTTGGAATTTCTTGATCCCATTCCAACCCTGCTAACCATAATTTTTGAATAAACATTTTTGCCAGAATTACGCTTGGTGCTAACCACCCTAACGGATCAAATAAACGTGAAATGTCCGAGATAATTTTTCTTTTTGTTACAGGTCCAGTTTTCGGCGTGAGTTCCAGAGAGTATTGAAAACAATCATCGCGAGCGTCCCAGGTAAGTCCTAATATTTTTGTTACTTCGTCTATTTTTATTTTTAATTCTTCATCGATTCCATCTCTAATTTTATTCAATAATTCCTTGCAATTGCTTTTCCATTTTTGCAATTGAAATCCTCCTTTAGCTAGCACTTGAGATAATTCCGTGTAAATTTTAAACCCATCTTCTATATTTTCAGCTCCTGACATCAAATCATCCATGAAAAAATCATTTAAAATTATGCTAGCTATGCCTGAATTATTCCCGCACTCATCATAAGCTAACTGTTGTAGTGCCCGTACAGCTAAGTATGGAGCCGACGCTGTACCGAAGGTAACGGTTATCAATTCATACTCCTGTAGTTCCTTTTCAGGACTATCTCTCCAAAGTATCCGTTGATATGGCGTATCTTGCCTATCTACTAAAACCTGCCGATACATTTTAACAATATCCGCCACTATACATATCCTATGTGCTCTCCAGCGCGTTACAATATGACGGAGTTCGTCTTGCAAAGACGGACCTATCATTAGATCATCATTTAATGACCTACCATTAGTTCCCTTACAGGAAGCATCAAACACGACACGCACCTTTGTAGTGTCTTTATCCTCGCGAACTACTGCGTGATGAGGTAAGTAAACAGCCCTTTTATTATATTTTTCTTGCCCTGTTACTTTTACCATGTGGTTAAGCCTTAAATATTCTTGCATGACATTCGCGTAGTCTGCTTTTAATTTAATGTTTTTACTTAACCGTACTTCTAACCCTTTTAATCTTTTTTCAGCAATCACTTTGGATTCACTGCACCTGCCGATCAGGTTTGGTTCGCGTAGCGGTAATTTTACGATGTACCTGCCATCTTTATTTCTTGTAGTGGAAGTTGTAAATAACCTTTCACATTTTGTTTCCTCCTCCGTTAGCATCCTTTTTGCCCCAGATGTTTCCTCTAATTCCCAGAATTTTCTCAACAATTCATCATCTTGGACGCTGGCATGCATCGCGGTAATTTGTGAGTGAGTATGTGTCCTATTGTCAACTTCGAATGTTCCCGACAATATCCAACCTAAGGTGGTTTCTTGCGCTAAGAGAGTCCCGCTTATATTCTTCTTAACTCCGTTCTGAATGACTTGGCTGTATACCTCAGCACCCAATAACATATCAATTTTATTAGGCCTGAAATATTCCGGATCAGCCAAATCATTATCGCTCAAGTCTACCCATTCTACCCGGCTTACCCTTGAAGATGGGAGAAGAGCTGTAACTGACTTCAGAACGTAAGCATTGACCGTTATTTGAAAAGAAGGATTAACTCTCGAACGGAGATTTATAACCACCATAGATGTCGAAGTTGTACTTTTATTTCCACCCACACCTAACACCGTATTTTTTGACAGTATTTTATTTAAACTTAAGTACTGAACCATGGATTCTGTAACAAATGAACCCTGGGATCCCTGATCCAGTAATGCCCTAACCACACGGTAAGTCCCATTCTTCGACTCAGCCTTTACTAAAGCTGTAGTTAATAATACAGTTTTCCTACTGTGTCCTGTCGCAAGACATGAGACTAGTGGTTTATCCTCCGCCTGATTGGCGGCCTTGTTCCTCTCATTTTCTACTGATGAGGTTTCCGCGCGAGCAGCACTATTACCTTCACCAATATCCGACCCTACAACACCCTGCGGGTGTAACAAAGAATGGTGGCGGCGTTTACACACCTGGCACCTAAGAGTGTTTCTACAATTTTTTGCAGAGTGGTTACTATATAAGCAAATAAAACATAAATTTTGCTCTTGGGCAAACTTACGGCGGGCTTCATTGTTTTCCTTGCTAAACTTAGGACACGAACTAATTTTATGATCCGCTGCGCAATATGCGCATGATACCGATTTGTTTTTAATTATATGAAGTGCCTGAGTGGCCTTTGGGATCCTGGAGTCTGTTTTAGTTTCTATGCTTTCTAAACCTCGATATCGACTCACTAAAAACTCCTTAAATTGATCAAAAGTAGGTAAGTTATCCGTTGGATCCGATGCTACCATTAATTCCCAAGCCCTTCTAGTCTCTCGATCTAATTTAGCACTGACAATGTGTATAATTAGGATATCCCATGATGCCACATCTATTCCTAAATTTTTTATCGAACCTAAACAGTCGGATGTTGTACTAATTATTCTTTTTATGTCTGTTGCCGACTCGTTAGTTATACCCTTTTGATTTAAGAAACGTTGTAAAATTCCGTTTGCTAGAAATCTTTTGTTATTATACATAGACTCTAATTTATCCCAACTAGCTTTGTAATTGTCAGATGTCACATCGACATTTCTCAACAAATATTCCGCCTCCCCGGTTAAATACCCTTTCAGATAATACAATTTCTGTGCATCATCTAACCTACTATTGTTGTGTATTAAACCTACGAATAAGTCTCGAAATGTCTTCCATTCAATATATTTACCCGAGAAAATTGGTATTTTTATTTCTGGCAATCTAAAATTAATCAATTCCTTACTATTACTCGATCCTGGATTACTGTTAAGTTGTCCAGACTGGACGTTACATTTCGTTATTAATTCCTTTAAATCGCTTTTGAATTGTATATATAATTCTTCAACATCATCATAAACACAATTTTTATAGTAATTTGAACTATGTAAATCTGACTTTTTTATTTCGCTAATTATTGTAACGTGGGTCTTACTAAATAATTGCCACTGTTGTTCTAAACTTTCTAAGCGTGTTTCAAGGTATGACACTGTACGACGATCTTTTGGGCATTTTTTGAAATTAATAATAGCCTTGTTCATTTTTGCCTTCACGTCTTCTTGGATTTCATTTAATGAATCCATTTTGTTAACAATACTTAATCCAAATTACAAGAAACACAAAATACTGAGAAATGGCACACACAAATGAAAAGCAAGTACCCCACAAAACAAATAATTAAAGGTGGAAGAATATAAGTAAATATTTGCTAAAACTAATGTCCACTAAAAACAATATTCTTACACTTTTCACGTTCACAAATTTATGTCTCAAGTAAGATTTTCAAATTTTTATAAGTCTTTTTCCGCTTTATTTAATTATAAAGTCGGCATAGATTTCTCGTCTGAACCACTTTTTCTTTAAATTTTACAAGTTCAAAATCACTCAAGAATGTCTAAGTTATTTTTCTAATGATAATAAAGATCAAATTTAAATGCACTTTTTGGAAATCTTCAAATTAAATTCTTCCTGAGAGTAATATTGCAATTGTACTCACGATTTTTTCACCAAATTCACTCACTGACACTGACTGCTGATACCTCGTGACACTGTGTCGCGATGTAATGCACCACACAAGTGGCGCCCTCTGCTTGCCCACGATATGCCGTTTTTTTCCTCCCTTGCGCCGTTCCTCCGGTTGTAGCTGTCACCAGTAGTACTGCACCACGCTCCACTGGCTGCTCCCTGCTCCGACCGGTTCCACCTCCAGGTTCTGGTACCTCTCACCTGAAGTACCCCACTTGAAGGGGATGCTCTGGACAGCGATCCACTGCCCAGTAATGACGCGAAGGGTGGTAATCTCTACCACCACCGGAGACCACCAAAAACACTCCCGACCATCCGAGCTCGAAGGACCATGAATATGACCGAGGATCGACTTGGAGCGGGATGTGAAAGAAAACACTGGACTGGTATTATTCGAGTATAATAACTTGTACCGTATCACAGTGATCTGTGTATGTACTGCTCACCCCAAAACATTTTTTTTTTTTTTTTTTTTCCTATTGGGCAGCTCGTAGTTTTGACCACTAAGGTCCTGGCTACTTAACCGGGCAAACCTGTGGGTGCCTTAAGCTACTAACTTAAAGCCTCCAGCCAGGGGCGAACAATACTTAAATTTAAGTGACCGCACGCTAAGGGCACCCCCTGTGGGGTACGAACCTCGGCTTAGGGCGTCACTGAGGGGAGGGCAGCAAGATGGGACAGGCTGGATCTAAATTTCACCCCAAAACACAAATTTAAATCTAACTTATACTACGGGCGGTAACGAAACCATAGCGACTTCTAAAACGACGTCAACGCCATCTATCGAGCTAGTGTGTAAACTTTTCCCAGTATTGAATTAATATTGATCGCTATGATTCCGTTTGCTCTTTGATAAGATAACCCAAACACAGGCAAAAAAAACAGGTAGGTAGGTATCTACAAGATGGGGTCAGTCAGGCATAAAATATACAATCGAAATCGCGAGCCCGACTAGTCACAAACAATACCTAATAAATAATAGGTACTTATGTATTATTTTATTATAAACTAACGATAACAACCGACAGACTTGTGGAATCATTTGGCACATAATATAAGGCTGCTATGTGAATAGAATAAATAATTGATAAGTGAGTAGGTACCTATACCTACTTGTAAAATATCACATTTATAATAGGTATAATGATTATTTACAATTGCGTATGTAGCAGAGTACTTGGTAGCAAGGGATACAGGTCAAATTAAATACAAACATTCTTGTAATATATATTTTTTGGATATTTTATAATTTATTATGCAAGTATAATAAGATAAAAGTAAGTAGGTACCTTAATACAAAACAAATTTTCTTGGTATAACGGTGGACAGTGGTTGCAAATGGATGCCTCACTAAAAGTAATCAGTAGACATAAAATAAAATAAAGTAATAGGTAAAAATAATCGTTTCGCTATTGCCTCGTCGAGACTCAAAACAGTCCTCTTAAGGCGCTTCCCCGACAAAACGACCTTGAGCGTTCGGTCCTTCTCTGTCCCGTCGCTGAGTCTCGCTCCTTGCGCTCATTTATCATAAAATTCACAAACAATTGAAATTATTTTGATAAAAAAAGATAAGCAATGTTTTGAAATAAAATAAAACGTGCATTATTTAGATTTTTAAATTATCTATCCATTAGTGTAATCCTCAAATTAATAGAACGTCACCTTTAGCAAAAGATGCCTGCAATCAATAATTTTAGTCACTTTTTTTACAAGGAGATTTTAAATGTATTTATAACACATAAAAACAAATAAGAACGTGCATTGTGATGATAGGATATCGAACATTAATAATGTGCTTTTAGATGTAGTTTATTATCTTTAGTGAATGAGTTAATAGCCTCTGAATAACGCACTATGGCAAGGTTTTGGTCGGGGTACCGCCTTAACGTATCATGGTTCTTCAAGGTTATCAAGCTTCTAACATTAGATACGGCATTGTGCTATGGGGGAATTCTGTTCTTAATAATAGGATACTTATAACCCAAAAACAATGTATCCATGCCCTTTGTGATGTGCCACCCTTGACTTAAGATCTTAAAATATTAACTGTTCCCAGTATAATTATTGAAATGCTGTTTTGTTAAAATGCACACTGACTTATTTCAACTTCTTGGAGACACTGTTACGTTTAACACGAAATATCCTGATGGACTAATGATTCTTCCAATGAAAATACACATAATATCACAGAAGTTGCTTTCATATGGTTATAAAGATATATAATTAACTACCAAAGTAATATAGGGAACTCCAATCAATTGTTTTAAAACAGCGTTATTCAAATGGCTTATCGACAAATCATTCGAGGTCTCGCTGGTGGTGGCGTGTGTGTTGGATCATTAAGTTCCCTTCAAAATGGTTGAGCTGATTGGTGCTGACCCTTGCGTCATGAACGTGAACGGGCGCCGTCAGTGGGGACTGGCCATTTCTTAGCAGCCACGGCTTATTTTAATTTAATTTAATATTTGAATTGCTTTTGTCTTTTTATTACGGACGCTTTTAACGTTCTGCATCGTTCTCACGTGCATAATTTCAACATGAACGATGTAATCAATATTTTGTAACCATTTTTTGATTTAAAAGAGTGTCCATGGAGTTTCTTGCCCGTTCTTCTCCATAGGTACCTACTACGCTTTGGAATGGGTAACTAGCTTCATCTTTCTGACTGACCGACCCCTTGACAATTCAAAAGTGCCTGTAATTGGTTTATTTGAAATAAATGCTTTGAGTTTTGAAAAAAAAAAAAAAAAAAACTATTCTGCTAATGAGTATCTAAACTTTAAAGATTCACACTGACATTTTACATTTCTAGTTTGACATTATGATTGTCATTTTAATAGAATAATTATGATATAGTACCAATTTTATTAGCTTCACTTATTTAATTAATGTACTTAATCAATAATTTTTCATGCCGGGTTTAGCGACTTTAATTAGAAACTGGAGCATCTTGTACTACAATTCTTGCAAATTTTCATTTCATTACTGCCTAGAGATTTTGGACAAATTTAGATCTACTTTATTGAATATACTTAGTTTACATTTTTTACTGTGAAACTAAGGGTCTAGGAGTCTCGGGTTATTATTAATATTTTTTATAACAGTACTAGAGTAAGGCGAACGAGACGAGATAAAGAAATGACGTCAGTTGGTCGACGACGGCTGTCGTTGTCTGATTCGTGGTACAGGAAAGCGGTCGGTTCAGCAGCTATCAACATTTGGTCCGTCCGGTGAATTCCTAATCAGGAATTAACCAAACAAACAAGGTATTAATCTAAACAGATTGCGTTCGAAGTGATATGATTTTTTTCGTTTCCGTATTTGTGTCGGTTTTTGTTGTTATTTATTTATTTATTTGATTTACACGGCTTTTTTTTTTTTTTTTTGGGTGGGAAATCATTAAATGACCTCTCCCGCTCTGGGCGGAGCGGAAGGGCGTGTCAGACTCTTACTGACTAAAACCCACCCGTGTTCCTTCAGTTGCCTGTGCGCCAGGGCCACGGTAACTCTTTCGAACAATCCGCGACCCCGGAAGGGCATCGGCCCTATCGGACCCCGTCAATTATGCTGACATCTCTTTGAGGCGCACGTGGAACACAACGCACAATCGACCCGGGCCTGGTCCTTACCGGACGGCGAGCTGCCCATTGCTCGCCGTCCGCAGGCCCGCGCCTACGGTGGCCGGGAGTCGGCTATCGACTCCCGACGCCCAGGGTGTCTCCTCCTGCGGCGACTAGGGGCGTGAGGGCGCAATGATTGCCTCTCCCTCACGCGCTCCGCCTCCTCCTTCGCGAGCATTACTGCTTCGCAGAAGGAGGTGACTGCTTCCCATTCCCTCTCGCTCCGTACCATGGCATGAACCAGGGCCGGACGCGAGAGATCACCGCCGCCGATCGCCGCCACGAGGACACGGCGGTGCTCCGCCCAAGCCGGGCAGACCTCCACCGTATGCTCCACCGTGTCCTCCGGTCGATCCACACAATGCCAACACCCGGGCGTTTCCTCCCGCCTTATCCGAAACAGGAACCTCCCGAAACAGCCATGTCCGGTGAGGACCTGCGTCAGGCGGAAGGTGAGGACGCCGTGGCGCCTCTCAAGCCACTCCTCAAACAGGGGACTTACCGCCGCAATTGTGGCGTGCCCAGCGCTGGGTTGCGACAGTCGCACTCTCCATGCCGCCATAAGATCCCGCCGGAGCTCTGCTCAGAGTAACGCCCCGGCGTTTCGCCTCCTCGCGCCACTCCCAAATATGCGCGAGGACTTTTGCCTCCAGATCCCATGGCGGCAATCCAGCAAGGAGGCTCGCCGTGCGGTATCCCCGGACTAGCCGGATGGCCATGACCCTTTGGGACGCGTTCAACCGGCGTGCTGGTCGGAGCCTCAATGAACTCGCCCACACCGGTGCCCCGTAAAGGGCCATGGACCGCACGACCCCCGCGTAGAGCCTAGATTGGGCAGGAGCCGCTTCAAGGCAGCCCCGGCCCGGTCCAGTCTGGGAGCCAAACGTCGGAAATGCTCGACGAAGTTCCACCGGCTGTCGAGGACGAGTCCTAGCCATTTACACAGCTTAAGAAACCAATTACATAAATCAAAGTATCAACAGTAGTATATAATAAGTACAAACATAACACATAAACTAATAATAACAATTAAATACTATTATTCTCACAAAAATGTAGGCACGTAACCATTAAATTGGCGAATTTATTAAAGAACAGATCACAGTCCGGTTTGGCTTCCGCGAGCTTATTTAGTGCGGTCAACACGCGCGGTACAGGAGACTCAGCACGGGCTGCTGTCCGACACGAAGTCGATGTTTTCTGCCACAGAGATAATTATTTGGTGTGTAGAGTCGAATCAGTTCAATATGGATGTTAGGCGCATCCGTCAAACCCTTCCACACTTTGAGCATTTCGCCTACCTGGCCACATGCCCTTCTGGTCTCCAGCATATGATATTCCAGACATCCTAAGAGGAACTTGGTAGGATAGAGGTAGGGATAGTTTATCCGTTATTGTTAGTTATTTGTTGTTGATTTTTACTGTTATTGCGACTGGTTCTTGATTTTAATTATGGCATCACACCTGGCAGCTCGAGAAAACCTTTCAAAGATATAAATTAACCACGAAAACCTTTCTTTAAATAAAAATGTTATGAACCCCTGAAAGTTTGTTTATCATCTTTTTTTCATCTCGTTGGCCTTACTATGTCAAACCTTAGCCTTACTATGGTAAACCTTAGCCTTACTATGAAAAATTACAAGTCAGTCAAGTTAGCCTTACTATGGCAAATGACAAGTCAGTCATGTTAGCCTTACTATGGCAAATGACAAGTCAGTCAAGTTAGCCTTACTATGGCAAATGACAAGTCAGTCAAGTTAGCCTTACTATGGCAAATGACAAGTCAGTCAAGTTAGCCTTACTATGGCAAATGACAAGTCAGTCAAGTTAGCCTTACTATGGCAAATGACAAGTCAAGTTTCATAAATACAGGGAGAGTTCCGCAGGTAGATTACATTCAACCAATAATGGTGATTCCATTATTGATGAATCGTAAGCGTTGGTGTAATAAAATTATAATTTATTAGAGCAACATTTTGAGACAATTTATGAATTGAAACTGATACATAATGTACGCTACTCTATTTTATCTAGGTAGGTATACGGGATATGACGACAATTTCTTGATTTTTTTACTTTGTATTTTTAATACAACTTTTTTTAAGTATATTTTGTGTTTAGTTTTTAGAAAATTTCCAGAGACGTCAAATGTGGCGTCACGTTATAAATATACAGAAAAGGGTTCTGCAAATATGTTTTATTCAACTAACAATTGTGATGACCGCTATTCACTTTCGCAATATATTTTCTGCAACCGCAGCTACTACTGTGGTAAAATCTGTATCCAAGTATACTCAATTGGCAGCATACAAGTAAACATACTTGACGCCCAGGGCGTCTCCTGCGGCGACTAGGGCGTGAGGGCGCAACGATTGCCGCTCCATCACGCGTTCCTCCTCCTCCTTCGCGAGCATTACTGCTTCAAACTCAAAGCATTTATTTCAAATAAACCGATTACAGGCACTTTTGAATTGTCGTCGTCGGTCAGTCAGAAAAATTAAGCTAGTTGCCCATTCCAAAGCGTAGTAGGTACCTATGGAGAAGAACGGGCAAAAAAACTCCATCATTCATGTTGCAATTTTACATGTGAGAACGATGTAAAAATATGTGCACGTTAAAAGCGTCCGTAATAAAAACGATAAAAACAAATAACAATTCAAATTAAAATAAGCCGTGGCCGCTAAAAGATGACCAGTCCCTACTGACGGCGCCCGTTCACGAACATGACGTATGTCTCAGCCCCATTCAGCTCAACCATTTTGAAGGGAACTTAATGATCCAAAACACGCCACCACCAGCGAGACATTTGAGTGATTCTGACATACTCTCAGCCGCCAGGGCACATTCAAAGCAATGAAAGACGATCCTAGTAAATGGTAGCTTTATAGTAGATACGTAGTGCTCACAGTGCAATGCAATTATACATTACAATGCTTCGCAGAAGGAGGTGACGGCTCCCCATGCCCTCTCGCTCCGTACCATGGCCTGGACCAGGGCCGGACGCGAGAGATCGCCGCCGTCGATCGGCCCCGCGAGGACACAGCGGTGCTCCGCCCAAGCCGGGCAGACCTCCACCGTGTCCTCCGGGCGATCCACAAAGTGGTAACACCCGGGCGTTTCCTCCCGCCTTATGTGAAACAGGAACCTCCCAAAACAACCGTGTCCGGTGACGACCTACGTCAGGCGGAAGGTGAGAACGCCATGGCGCCTCTCAATCCACTCCTCAAAGAGCTCAAAGAGGAGAATTACCGCCGTAATAGTGGCGTGCCCAGCACTGGGTTGCAACAGTCGCACTCTCCGTGCCGCCATGAAATCCCGCCGGAGCTGTCTGTTGTGCCGCGATTTCTCGCGGCAGCGGAGTTACGTTTTGCCTCCTCGCGCCACTTCCATAATGTGCGCGAGGACTTTTGTCTCCAAATCCCAGGGCGGCAATCCGGCAAGGAGGCTCGCCGCCACACCGGAGACCGTGCGGTATCCCCGGTACAGCCGAATGGCCTCGACCCTCTGGGACGCGATCAACCGGCTGGCTGGTCGGCGCCTCAATGAACGCGCCCACACCTCTCACCTCTTGAAGGACCATGGACCCCACGACTCCCGCGTAGAGCCTCCGGCAGGAGGTGTTTGCACCCCCTGGATAGGACAGGAGCCGCTTCAAGGCAGCCCCGGGCCGCTCCAGTCTGGGAGCCAAACGGCGGAAATGCTCCACGAAGTTTCACCGGCTGTCGAGGACGAGCCCCAGGTACTTCATCGTCGACTCGACGCCGATGTGAACCCCTCCTACCGTTATTTGGGAACCCGACTGTGGCGCGTTCAGAGGGCCATGAAAACACATGGCCTCGGACTTGTGCAGGGCCACCTCGAGTCCCAATTGCCAGATCCTCTCGACGATTGTCGCACCCCGCGTGTCCTCAGTTCGGCCGCCGCCTGGTGCGAGCTCCCGTGCGCCAGGAGCAGCGTGTGGTCACGTAACAATGGATGTTGACGCCGCTAGGGAGGTCGACGCGCAGCACCCGGTCGTACCCGATGCGCGTACGTAGCGACTGGTAGTTCCAGAGATTAGCGCGTACAAACAAACAAACAAAAAACAAACTCTTCAACTTTATTAGTAGTAAATATAGATAGATAGATATAGATACAATAATAGAAATAATAAGTATACGCACCGGTTTATGTGCTGTTAATGACTTCCTTCCTTGTATTCTGGTTCCTCTTCACTGTATATTCTACATGCAAATGCAATGCATGGTGCAAATAAAATCGTTTTTACCTCTTCGCCACACTTGGCACTAATAATGACGTTCGCTCTGAATCACGTTCATACGTCACGCGATATAAACAAGCGCCGCCCGCCTCTCGCATAATGCTGCAGTCCCACGGCCCGCTTTCTCACAGGCCAGATCGTGCAAGGCCAGGCCAGGCCGACAGACCGCCGCGCCGTGGGAACCGTCGTATCCGATGAGGCCTGCGGTCGGAGTCCGTAAGTTCAAAGGAGCGGCGCGGGGTCGCCTGTCGCGGCCTGAACGGGCGCGTTTCTTTTTGCTTTATTTCTCAAATATGAAGCACTGCATAAAACCACACGGCTACCGTATCACTTGACATGTTGGAATAGCTGCCAACAGGCCGCAACAGGCCGACACACCATGGGAATGCTCGGCACGGACCGCGACAGGCCACAACAGGCGTAGCAACACTTGGCGCGGCGTGGCAGTTAACGGGATGTGGGACCGTGGCTTTACAGTCACGGTCAGCAACAAAAAACCGGGCCAGTGCGTGTCAGACCACACACAGTGAAGGTTTCCGCAGTTGGGATGAATATTTACGCATGCACAGTATCGATTTTATCCAGCGCAAAAATAAGTTCGTACATCATAGGATTACTCGAAAAAAAAAACTACGAAAAACTAAGTTATCCCTACGGTTGTAACCGAAAAGATACCATTTATCAGAAACTATTGACTTAAATAAGAAAGTCACTTAAAAACATCATAATCGTTTTAATTCTGGGACCCAATGCTTATGTGCATCGATTTTGATTTTTTCATCCCTCGGTTACATGTATGGGGAGCGCCACCCCGAATATTTATTTTCTTAATTTTACTAAACCCTTGTTTGCACAGAATACACCTTATTTCCAATTTTCATCGATATGGTGGCAATAGTCTCCGAGTAAAATGGCAAAAAGAAAACATCTAGAAGCTTTTGCGGATTTCACTAATGAAACTGAACGCGATCAGCACTTCTAAACCAAGTTCAGAAGCTGTCAGTGTCAATATTCCATAACAATTTTGACACTGACAGCTCTCGAACGCGGTTTAAGTGTGTTTAACGCGTTCAGTTTCATTGGTAAAATTTGCCGTAAGAGTCATTGGAAGTTAGTAGAAAAGTGAACGCGAACAGAATTTGTGTAAGATTACGTCTATAAATAAACCCACCAAACACATAATTGTGAAAAAGAGGCTAAGTTCGATACAAAGCAAGTACAGGATTGTAGACTTCGTCGACAAAAGAATTAGGATCTAAATGGGTACACATTTAAGTTCTATGGCGGTGAAAGGAAGTAAGGTTCTTTCGTTACTGAGGGCGAAGTTCACCAATTAAACAGAACGCGATTAGCATATCTTAACGGCGGTCAAGAGCTGTAAGTGTCAATATTCCACAACAATAATTACACCGATAAGTACCTCTTGAACGCAAAGTCAAAGTCACATAAAAGGCACTTTTGAACATCAAAAATTACAAGAAAATAGAATTGGTTCTAGTTGCCGTTTCCAAAAGGTAGTTTCGTATGGAGAAGAATGGGCAAGAAACTCCACCGTTACTCTTTTAAAATGTTTTACAATATTATCTATATATTAATTATATAATTTTATGTGAAGACGATGCACCTAGAATAAATTTACTATACCACAATAGGTAAATAGAATTAAATATAAAGCAAAGATAGCTAAGGTAGGACGCGGTTCAGTGGAGCTGATCGCATTCAATTTCATTGGTGCAAATAGGTCATAAATAAATAAATAACACACCATTAAAAAGTAAGACTATATTATACAATAATAAACAACAATCATACAATGATAATATTACAAATGCGTAAACTATGAGTACAGCTATCAAAATTATTAAGACCATACAGTTATCATCATACATCAGAAATTGTTTGAAAAAACTTAATATAACTTCAACAGCACATTTCACTTAAAGATTTATCAAAATATTAATAAAACATATTAAGTAGCATATCAACAAATATTCATTAAAACTTGCTTTATGGCAATGATCAATAAAAGAGAACTTGGACATGGATGCGAAACATGTGATGTCAATGATCAACCTAATGTGTTAAAAAAACGTAAAATTATTGAATTATAATGATGCATGCATTTTAAAGCTATCATAATATTAAATTACTTTAATTAAACTTAGGGAAGCAACAGAAGCCCCTAGCAACTGACTCGCAGTTGTTTTGTGAAGTCTGGTATACATTAAATAAGTTCCAGAAATGGCACTATCAGCACAATGAGGGCTATCGCGCTTGAGTTCGTCGCTAGAGGCGCTAGTGTAGAGTAACGTCTCTAGATGTCAAAATATGTACTGAACGTTCAAGCTGTATGCGGGATTTTTTTGCACGGATTTTAACGAATTATTCGTATCATAATATTTGTAATGGTTGTGCCATTCTTGATTAATTATGGCTTAAGATTTTGAGTAAAAAGTTAGGATCTAATTTGGTAGCACTTGAAAGAAGAATAAGATTTGTCTGCTTCATGCTTGCCAATTTTAGGAACATTATAATCTAAATATTCATTTGGAGTTTTAAAATGTAATAAAATTAACATAATATGAATTAATGGGAACTTAAACATACCTAAAACATCGAATAAAAGTACTGCAACGGGACCTTACTGGCCAGTGACGCCAACTGGCGTGTACAAAAACGATAGCCCCTATTAGCAAATAATGAATGACATGATTTATTAGATCATCCAAACACGCTTCACTGAAACTGTGATGTTAAGGTTTACTCAAATCATAAAATATCAATGAAAATCAATTGACTACCATGCTATGAGAAAACAACTGTTTGTTTACTGTTTATGCTGCTAGCGCCTCTAGTGGTGGAACTTGGCAGTTACTCTCCCATTCTAGCAGTTATTTTCCAATTAAGGGGGATGCATATTTGATACGGCCATCAAATATTTATTTATAGAATTATCATCATAAAAATCATCAATGCATCTCTATAAGTTCATATTACCCTATTGAATGACTATTTCATGAAATCATAGAATTTGAGGCCAATTCTAACTTAAGGAGTTGTATTTCTGATTCTAATGATTACAATTCTATAAAGCCATATTTGTTACGGCCGCGAATCATATTTTAATCAACATACAACCTGACAGTGACCTTGAAATTGCAAAAAAACGTAAGTATTTTTGAATTTCGCGGTCTACCTTGGCGTAGCCCCCTTAAGTGTTTTAGCTTTTGACCAGTGTCCACTCTGCTTAATCCTTGTTTACAATGATCGATTGCAAAATTGAGATGAATATCAAAACCGTCTCATTCATGAATGAAATAATTAACAGCCCATTACTAAGTATACAAAAGTAAGTGTCGAGTGGCAAAAACTAAATCAACTTTATTTACACAAAGATAAAGTTTATAATTGCTTTGGTCGAATTAACATCTATTCAAATGTTCTTGTCGCGATCATAAGGTTAAGATAAGCAGACACTAGAATTATTTTGTACTTTTCACATGTTATTCACGATTTTTGATACATTATCATCAGAGATCGGATATTCGGATGCATATTCACCTAAAGTTGAGATGTTGGCTAATATGGAATGCGCTTTTGTATCGAAAAAATCTTAACTTTTAACTAACACACACCACCCTTCCTCTTACACGCTACATATACGTATTTGCATCGGGGGTTAAACAATTATTTTCAATAAATATGCACCTGAATACTTCCCAGAATCCAATCCAAGAATCCCAGGTTTTTTTTAATTTTTTTAGTAATCCCTTCCATATTATACACCCGACTAGTTATGCATTCCCGGTGTTCATGGCATCCCGAGTTTTAATTACACAAAAAAAAAATAAGATGCGGCAACTTAAAATATTTTTTTAATTAATTATATTATATGAGGGAGGTTATCGTAGAGAAACCACCTTTTCAGTATAATATATTATATTGGTACACGGACTTAAGATTAACACAATACACATTTGGGAACGAAAACCCTAAACTAAAATAGTACTTTTCGCGTAACAATGGCGGCACGAGCTGGGCACGTCGCGACATGCGCGGTATTATCGAATACGCGTCTACGCAGTAAGCGTGTGGGCAGCGGACTGGCGAGCATGGCGGCCGCGCCTTCCTCGCAACAGCCAGGCGAGGGAAAGAGATATATACAGCTTATTCCCTGTACCGTGGCGGAACGCGACCGCGGGACGCTCGCACTGGCCGTAATTGCGTTTGGTTTGCTACAATTATTAATTATATTTCCATACTTTCATAGCAAAAAAAATACTTTAGGTAAATATGCATCCGAATATCCGATCTCTGCTTATCATACATAAAAACTTAAAAGTACACATCGAAATCACGTTATTTACATTTTAATTTAGATGTCAGAGCCCGCTATTATCTTTCAAAATCAAAATTGCAGCTTCATTCAAAGTGCAGTACCAAACTACGATAATATCGTGAGTGGTACATACCTAAGGGAACGTGTTGCTGGCTATGTCGAGCTTCTGCCGGAGCACCCCTCCGAGGATGAACTCCGTGGACACGACGGTGGCGCCTCGCTTCCTCAAAGCTGGCCAGAGCGCGTTGTCTTTGGAACAGGACACGCACACCCAGTTCGGACCGCCTTCCTTCCACGTACCGCCTGAACATTCCACTATCACTGAAAGAGAACGGTAACACTGTTTTATTGGCAATCAATGTGACACCAAAGCATTAGTTCTGTCGCAGTAGTACGATTGAGACCTGGCGGAGAACGTAATGCGATAAAGGAAATTAAGATGTCTAATCCATTATTAAAGTCCATACTGATGTTCCTTTCTTTGGTATTGTTCGGCGAATCGTTAAGCTGCTTAAGATATGAGTTGAGCTGCATGATTACTGACAAATGCGTGCACTGACTGGACAGGACCACTCCATCTGTGTGGTTCTTTCCTCAAAAGACCATTTCAGATACCTATCTACATGGTCCTCACATGATCTGACCAAGATTATGTCTGGACTTTAAAAGAGACTGACCTCTGAGTTTGTTTCGGCCTTTCTTCTCAGAGTAGTCAGATAGGAAACGACGGCGTCATATAGTTTTTAAAATATGATTGACGTGTAAAAGTATTTGTACAAACCTACATATAGAAATAAAATAAAATCATTTCATTTCATATTTGCAATACATTCAGTACAATCCAGACGAATGTGGACACTCGCGCGCATCGTTTTTGCTGCGTTCGGATGATTACAGATAAGAGCGCGTATACGCGCATCCGTTTCGCTGCGCTCGCCAAGTATCATTTGTGATCACAATTCAACCATTATGTTAATTAATAAGAAGAATAAAATAATATTAAATATTGTCCCGTATTCATGCAAATAATACGAGCACAATATTTAATATTAATATATTCATATAAATAAAAATGATATGCTGTTCGTTGGTAATCGCATCACCTGAGGGCTGGACCAATTTGACTATTTTTTTTTTTAAATGTTCGTAAAAGTACGAATCAGTTTTTTACGGAAACAAAAATTTGAAAAGTTTTCCGGAAAATTATCAAATTCGGGAAAACTGCACGTTCTTTTGAACTCAAGACCATAAGTCACGATTTAAACAATGGATGTGCTTAATTATTTTTTTCTGGGGAGTCTGTTGCGCCACATCTTCCCAGCTAAAGCACTAGAAAATGGTGAAGGGCGGGCGTTTTGGGGCTGTCTGATGTAATTTAGACGTTAAAAAAATGCTGAGTCTCAGCCTAGTTTGAATAAATGACTTTTGATTTGTTTTGTTTATAGTCATGGAAAAGTTGAACAGGACCACGTCTGTCGGGTCAGCAAGTTCTTCATAAAGTTCATAGATAATTAGCATGTTATTAAGGGTGGGTTTAACTCACGCTTCATTTCCGCCGCGTTTGGCTGCACGCTTGGTGTCGACGATACGTTGTAGCCTTTCAAGAAGTTCCTCTTGCCGTTCAGCGTCTTGTGCAAACTAAACTGAAACCGTTTCTCTGCCGACTCATCTTTTACTAGGTACAGCCAGGGATCTGAAATTCAACAGACAAGTCCTTGTTTAAACTTCACAGAAGTATCGGTATTTAATCATTACAATAAAAAAATCACAGAGCACGTGACGCCTCGGCAGCCGCAGCTAGAGATATTGTCAAGACAAACAAAGCGTGTCAGAGAGCGTTACCGTTCACTTATAAAAAGTGACGACCCGTGACAATTCTGACAATTCCTGATATCTGAAACCAGTGCCTTTTGATTCGCAGTGTGATTTTGACACCTGTCAAAAATGTCAATGCGCTTATATTTTCTTTAGTCGTGACTGAATGATGAACGAATGAATGAAACGAATGATGAACGTCATCATAAATATCCATTGTCGAAATGGATTAATGGAAGACGTCTTGTCAAAGTGACGCCAACTGGTAGCGTGAATTTTCATGAAAACCTTCATTGTGTGGGAACGCATAATATCTAATGTCGTCTCTAGATGGTGCCGGGGAACGTCATTTGCGTCTTCTGTGATAACAACGAACTACAGAGGGGACCGAACTCAGAACGTTAATGATAAATGATTTTATTTCTGTAAATAGGTTTATACAAGGTACTACAACGACAACACGTAGACGGACGCTAATTTGTATGAAAATGAATATTTTAGTCACACGGACCACATGTGTGGGCGATACCGATCACATAAAGGGAACCCACCGCCACCAGTAGCGATACCGCGCACTAGCAGCCGGCCACATCGCAAACACATCGATCTGTCTGTCTGCAAACACTAGCCACAACAACGTAACCACATCGCAACTACTAGCGACAACGCAACTGCAAGAAGCTGCAGCGACACTATTCACACGTAACAACTGCTTGCCCACATTTTGTCGCTGCGATATGGTGTGGTTAATCTCAGAGCTCGCAGTCTCTTTTGAAGTCCAGACATAATCTTCGTCCGTGTGACAATGAAGATTATTGTCTGAAATGGTCGTTCGCATCGCACATTATCCATCTGTCAAAAATACCTCTAATTTACCTACATTTTTTAAATTGATTTTCGCTCAGGGCCCCAATTCTGTATGGTAATTATTATTCCCCGCGTAATCTTACCACGTCAATATCGTGTGTTGTAGAAACGGTTTCGTTTATTGTATCATAGAGAATAGCAGATGACGTGGTTAGATAAGGAATGAGGATAAAAACTGCCACTTGCTCACTACAGATGTCGCTACCATTGTGCGTCTTAGAACTTGACAGCTAGCTGTCAATATCCATACATTTTTTGTAAACAAGCAACTTCTTTTACTCCTATTTATTTAACATGCCCTCTTGCGCAGCTGTTGACTGCAAAAATCAGGGAACTGATGTATTTCCCAAAGATGCTAAAAGAAGAAAACTGTGGGAAAGAGCTCTACGAAGAAAAAATTGGAAACTCAATAATACGAAGAGGTTATGTGCTATCCATTTTAAACCAGAGCCTTTTATCAGAGAAACGCATATACAGGTGATGCTCTTTTTCATAAAAAACAGGGAACTAAGTGTATTTTAATTGCAGGCACTTGTGGGTATTTATAGTACGGGTGTTTGTGTAATAAGATTATCTTTAAATCAACCAAAATATATCAAAACGGCATCTAACCAGCATTCGCTATGCTGCATTGTTTTTAATTCCCTCATACCAAACTACCTACTGCCTAATATTAATACAAATCCTGCACTGAATCCTAACGAAAGAACTGGCCCGCAATGGTAGTGGACAGACGTGTGTGGGACAGGGAGGCCTTTACCTAGCAGTGGGACATTATGCCTGCTGTACCATCTACTATTAGACTGCTGTACCATCTATTTTTTCATTTACGAAAGTCAAACCAGTCAACCCATCAGCTGAAAACAGATCAAATAGACTGTTACAGAAAAATGAGAAAAATCTTTGTTTTGATACATATTAACATATAGCGATCAAATTGCTGGACCTAGCCATGTTCAAACCCTAGATATTTGTGAAGAGCAATATAAATATGAGGAATTTACAATGCTTAATGAAATATAAATATTTCCCAGCACATCATTAGAGCCAGATGACGGGTCAGATCAGAATCCACATACTGTATTATCAAAGAATACTTATAATAAGTAAATTTTGTATAGGTACATTTATGGATCTATACAGAAGTTCCGAAGACCGATCAAGTTATTCCTTTCGTATGCCTCCAGTCTTCCACAAAAAAGGACTTTTATGTAAAACTAGCAAAACAACCCATCCATTATAAAACGGTCATAATTTATTTACCTTTCTCCTAAAGCTGCTTTCTTACCAGTGGTAGACGCTTCCCTATTCCTTAGATCCACTTTTAGTTGAACTACACTCCAAGTCGCATACATTGTCCAGTTTTCGTTTAATTTGTGATCGGCACAACAGTAAAAACATACACAACAATGGCGATTTGAAGACATTGAACAGTGCTGCCACCTATAACGAGCTTTCAGTTTTTAACCCCATTGACGTGGTTTCGAAGTAAGGAATCTTTAAGTAGTCATAGTGAATTGGGGCCCGGATGTGATTGCGAAGTGGTTTGAACGTTTTTGCTTTACTGTTCGTTCCTACTTTCCTATGCCCGACAGGGTCCACAATAATCATTGTCTGTGTAAACCTGCCACCTAAGTTCACATTGTGGAATGCAAAAAATATATTAAGTACCGTAAAACGGGGTGAATAGGAACGGCAGGGGTGAATCGTAACGAAACTTTAAAAGGAATTTTAACATTTAAATAATATAATTTGTTGCCAACAGGGACACGTAATCGGTTAATTATAAGACAGTTTATACGTTAGAGTCCTTTTTGGCGACAGACTATAATATTTCAATGTTAAAATCCCTTTTAAAGTTTCGTTACGATTCACCCCTGCCGTTCCTATTCACCCCGTTTTACTGGTACCTATTACTATACGGGAATCGGCCTTCTGTCTGGAGCTGCTGATGCGCTAAAGAGAATGAATGACGAAGTTAAAATTTATCATGAAGCAGGTTCCTCTTACCGACAATGATATTGGTATCGGCGCAGGCCTGCACCCAGCCGGGCCCCACGATAGGCCTGCCGAGTCCCACGGCGCACAGCAGTTTGAATGTACGCTTTATCTGTATCGTCAGCACAACGGAACACTCCATAACATCTGTTACTATTACCGCTCCTGCACGTAATAAAAATATTAGAATTAAGAATACTCATTTTTAAGGACATAATAGTGGCCTTATTGGTAATGTTTTTCAGAAAGGTCAGGTGCGTAGTACTCGCAATCGGCGTGCGTAACATTCATACTTCTGGTCGTACAACCAGAAGTATGAATGTTAACGAAGCAATGTTCTATTTTTTTTTTCCTTTTATATAGTATAACTTAATCTACTAAGTAACCATAAAATTGAGAAATCGTCCAATAACGTCTTTCTTATTGGATGAAAGACGTCATGACACACTGATTCACCGATTGTTCATTTCTCTACTATCCACATTAAAAAAACTTACCTAGTCTTTCCAGCTTCTGCTTAACTTCTGCACTGGGGAATGCAGTGAGTAGCACATTTTGTGTCTTCATAACCCTCGCCGGGGTAGCCCGCAGCGACGCGTTGTTTATACCATCGTTATTATTATTGTTGTGAGATCTCGTCCGCTTCGGACTCGGCACAACACTGTCGTCAAACAACGACCTCTTCAAACTCTTTGGCGATTCAGAACTAGAAGACGAAATATTATAAACAGTACTCTGTTCGTGAATACTCTTTTTTAGAATAGATATCGGAGCTTTCATTGAGTCGTCATTTTTCTCTTTGCCTTTCTGCTGTCGTTTACTTCTTCTGACTTCAATCTCAGGCGATACTGATCTCTCTTTTTCTTGTTTCTTACTTGTACGTTTTCTTTTATTATCAGGTGCTTTTTTAATGTTTTCTGGGGATACGGATTTGTTTTCCGTGTTTTGACTATCGTTTTCATTTTTCTTAGCTCTGGTTCTTCTGGTAGTTGTTTGGGAAGCTGACGTAGAATCTAGGCTATCCTCTTTAGTATTATTTTTGTCCGATTCAGCATATTTTCGGGCAGTTGACTCGGTTTTTGACTTTGTATCCTTTCTTTTGGGCTTTTCAATTTTCACTTTTATCTTTTCCTTGGGTTCTTTGGTTTTATTATCTGTTTTCTTTCGCGATGAACTTTCTTTTTTCTCTTCTTTTATACTTTCCTGATTTCTTGTATCTTTGTTCGTTTTTCCTTTTCCGAATGTTTTCAAGCGTTTTATATTTTCAGTAATAATATCTACATCTATTTGATCCTCTTGCTCTGTCAAGTAACTTGGTTTTAAAATGGTCGAGTTATTTTTATTAAATTCTCCACCACTCAGCACCTTATAGGTTGGTTTCCGTTGACGCGTAATAACTCTTTCTGGTAACTTTTCAAACATTTTAGTGAGATCAACCTTTGGTACAGGTTTAGTTTTCTTCCTACGCTTTAAGAACGGAGTGTACTCTTCCGTACAGTTTTCTGGTTCGGATTCACTGGATGATTCTGTGACTGCAGATCTTGTGTGCGACATCATACTCGTTTTTATTTCTTGGCTGTCCGGTAGATCGCTATCTGTGAATACGAATTTTTTCACCTTTTTAGGAGTACATTCTACATCAGACGAGTCGCTGGGCACTTTTTTTAACATTGCAACCTTGGATCCATCTACAACATCCTTATTGTCCAGTACGTCGTGGTTTTTCGTCGGACTTAAGTCTCTCTCAATATTTGCGAACACATCTTTAATTTTATAATCTTCTACGGAACATGGCACCACCTCGTCATCTGCATTAGATGCAACTACTGATCCATCGTCGGACTTTTCTCTTTGAGAGCACAGATCTTCGTAAATATCTTGTGTGGCGTTATAATAATTATCGTCAACGTCAATCGATTTATGTTTATCCGTTTTATCTTTAGGTGTCAGTTTTGGGATATCTTTACTTTTGACTCTTATTGGAGATTGTAATGGTATTTTGAATGGGCTAATGATTACATCGAAGGATTTTTTTACATTTTTAATGTTTTCCGGTACAATCCCTTCTATGACTTGTGTCGGCTGATCTTCCAAAGCAACGTTTTTAGAATTCGTTGTAATATCACAGTTGTCTATAAACTGCGTGGGTATGTCTTCCAATGGTTGTTGGTCTTTTTTTAAGTCATTAACATCTAATATTTGCGTTGCAATATCATCCTGAATTAGGTCAACTATAGGTGGTTTATTTATTTTTATTTCAATGACGTCATCTTCACAATCAGTGACTTCATCGTCTTCATTCGTTTTCTTCTCAGCTAACTTTTGTGTCGGTAATAAGTCAATGTCTTCACAGTCAGTTGAACTGTCTGATTGGATTCTGTTAAGTCTCTTTGCTGCTTTTGTCTTACTTTTCTTGTCAGGTTTTTCTTTTACAGAGTTCTTCGTAGTCGGTAGTGCAGGTATTATCTGCGTTGACGCTATATCAATATCTTCACAATCAGTAGAACTATCCGATTTAGCCCGTGCTATTCTCCTTGAAGACTTTGGGTAATTTTTCGCATCAATCTTTATTTGCTGTTCATTTTCTTTACCGGGTAATTCTGGTATTTTCTGTGTTAGCAACATATCATCGTCTATTTCTTCACAATCTGTCGTACCATCAGATACGACTTTTTTAAGAGGAATAGGACTACCTGCTGTTTTTGATTGTTCTATTTCATTTTCTTTAAATGGTAAATCATCTTGCAGTATGTTCTGTGAATGAAAATCTTCTTCTAAGATTTCGCCATCAACATCATCAAACAACAACTCTTCTTCAGAAGTATTTAATTTTTCTTTTGTTTCTGCTCCACCCGAACAATCTGACATTGTTTTATTAGTCACATTGCATTTATTTTTATTTACACTGTCCATTGACTGGTTACCGTATCCAAATGGCTGTGTTTCAGCATTAAATATGTCTCTGTTGTTCTCCTTATTGGCTGCATATATATCTAATTGCATTTCATGTTGTCCGTCAATCTTGCGTACTTGCGGCAAATGTTCTGTTGAAGGCACTTGTGTATCTAAACTATGTATAGAAGGTGAAATACCTCGTTCTGGCGGAATTTGGGTATCAGCAATGTATATTGAATCTGTTTCATTATTAGCAATAGGGTTAGGTGCTTGTGTGTCCGCTTCATGAATATCATCAGTTACATTCTTGTCACATTTCAGAGATATAAATGATTCATTCAAACTAGTATTAGGGTTGTCAATAAAACTTATCGAAGTTGATAGTTTGGTAGATTTTCGGATGTTGTATGTTTTAGGAGAGCTCCCTGATAGTGTCTGTGTTTTGTTATTATTTAGTTTTATAAATGAACTGCTGGATAATCTTGATCTCCCGCCTTTAGGTTGTGATGGCGTGATAAACGAGTCATCCTGAAAACACACATAATTGTTAAGTTGGCTCGTATTTTCTTGGCTGAGCCATGCACGTGAAACAGTACCACCAATTGGTTAAAAATTTTACACAATTTTTACTTTTGCAGGCGCCGCATGGTATACCATGCGGCGCCCGCGCCACAGACATGGGAAAAATTACGGGGCTTGTATACGGCACTGCATAGAGCTTCCTTGAGATTACCGTTAAAAATACAGGCAGTTAAAAATACAGGCAGTTAAAAATATCAGGATCAATGGTTTATGTAACTACAAAGTACATACCCGATCACTGACTTCAGGTGACTCCGGTATCACAGTTGTGGGAGCTTTGTGTAGCTTCGTCACATGTTTGTGAGTGGCGCAAGGCGTCTCCGGGATTTCGATAGCCTTCGTCATCGGTAAAGCGTCATCTTCCTCTAAAAGCCTAAATATACCAAATATGTCTCCAAATTGCACTGTGTCCCCATCCCTTATAGTGTGAGGTATGTAAGGCTGTAATATTTTCTGAAAAAAATAAAAACAAAAAAACAAACCGTTTATTTTGATCACACGATTTACTGGCCGGTTTTCAGGTTTAACTGAATGAAAAAAAAAATACTTACATTTTGTAATTTAGTTTTGTTAGCTGAATCTAAGTCCATGAGCATGAATTCTTTACTATTGAGTACATTTATCACAGCATGTTGCCTAGAAACGGACTGAAAAGAAAGAAAAAAAAAACAAGTAGGGTTTTTTATTGTTTTACTTTGCTTCGCGCTAATCTTTTTTATTTTCAATCAATCAAATCAATCAAAATATTTTATTTCACATAAACCTACATGGGCATTTATGAAACGTCAGAAGCTAGGTGCACGGTTCCAATTGGTCGTTTCCTATGGAGAAGAGCCAGCAAGAAACTCCACGATTACTCTTTTAAAAATAAGTGGCTTTTACAATATTTTCAAATTATACGAGATAATAGGTATGGGAGGACAGTGTAGGCAATTGGCTAGTTTGTAAAGTACTTACATTTAAATTAAGGATGATACTGCAGGTTTGCGGGTCTCTGCCTATTTTGTTTGGGCCTTTTAACACAGGATGTTTCGCTCCACATATGCCCAGGAAACCAATCTGTAAGTAACACATGAAGGTACTAAGGACTTCTGAGTGATTTTAAAAGCGTCGCAATAAAATGAAGCTGAGTTTTTAAAAGATTCAAAAGCAATGCTTCAAGTTTTGCTTAAAGCTTGAAGTAAGACACAGTAATACATAATTTAACTATACGATCTCAAAGTAAGCGCGTAGATTCGATGAGGCTAACCATTAAAACAGCCAAACCATTAAGTGTAGTAAGTACTGACCTGTTCTGGGCATGTCTTCTCCGTATGCGTATCGTATAATTCTTGCGTACACTCCAACCTCTGGGTACACTCCATTTTTTTCTATTTCATATCAAATACTAGCGTATAATATTGAAATAATTAAATATATCAGCAAGCTATACTTTCGCGCTTGAACGATTGTGAACGATTGTTTATGCCGCTTGTTTATTTTCCCGTGTGACAGACAGAAATGACATTATGACAGTTTGTACGTAGGTACAAATCTATGTATTTTATTTTTATTTTTAATCTTTAAATAGCTATTGGATTTTTGTACACATAAGCGACGATGTCAATCCCATCGTGCTTCTACAAAGAACAACTTACTCTTAAACTAAATAAACTAATCTTAGTCACAAAAAAACTTAACTTAATGTATTATCTAATAAAAAAGTATGTAATATTTTTGCTGCTTCAGAAGTAGGGTTAGCTAAAATGCCATGGAACATTCCATCATCCATTACCGACAAAGACATTAAATTATTATAACAATAGACGGGACATAACAAACAAAATCGTAATCCGATACATTTGTCCTAGTGGACAAAAGTCGCTCACTCTAGCGTGGTACGTCTGCATGTCAAGACTAGGTACTCAAGACTGTCAAGTCGCATTTGTGTCCACCAAAATAAAAATATTTTCTAAGAAAATATGCTGATTTACGCATTGCGATATTGCAAATCTCGTTATGGTAAAACGACTAGACCTAACTTTGGTTTATTTACGTACTTATTTTTTTAAATTACTCAGTAATCAGAATATAATAATTTTCTAGAACATTTGCTAATTTTGTAATAAACGCCCTCTATTGCGGAGTAGCTTTACTTGCCTTGTAGAGATGTGATGTTAAATATCGATTTTATTATCGATAATATTTATTGGGTTAATAATAAATAACTCTCAAAATATAATACTGTTTGAACATAATTATGTAATTTAATTTAGATGCAATAAAGGAACAACTATTATTCGTTCAAGTAGGTTTCTGATATTTTAGGATTTCGAATGTAAATAAAGTAGAACGTGAAAAGTGGATACGGTTTGTTCAAATAGACCGTAGAGATGAAAATTGGCTTCCATCTGCTTTGTAGGAACGCTGACACATTCGTTTTGAATTAATTTGTATGTGCAGCGATCGGCGACGCTAGTTCGCCCGTAACCACCGCCCGCTATAGACGCAATTATCATAAATCGTTATAAGTACACTGTGTAATACGAAAGGTGATTAAAAGTAACATCCATGAAAACCAAAGTTTAATTTCTCTCCGTACACACACACACACAATATATAATATAATACACGCAAATACAAAAGCTTCGTCAAAATTATGCTCGAAGAAAAAACTGAAAAAAAAGACGTCAATTTACTAATGTAGATACCGCGTGGCTAGTCTATTTCAGTTACTTTCATAGTATCATGTCTTACGGTATTTTTTTACTATGGGGACGGGCTGCAGAAATTGAGTCTATTATTATTTTGCAGAAAAGAGCCATCAGATCAATACATTGCCTCCGCAGGCTAGATTCTTTAGGGGAACTTGTTTAAAGATACTAAAATTATGACGGTACCTTGTCCATATCTATGAAAACATGTACGTAAGGAAAAAAAAAACAGTAAAAGAGGTGAAAGACACAACTCTTCGATTAAAAATAGGAACTAATTAGTTCAACCAGGTTTCAGACTGGCTAAAGTAGACTCATCCTTCATGGGGTACTGTTTAAAATGTTACAATAAAATACCTCCCCACATACTCCAACTGAATGAAACGAAATTTAAATCTTGTTTATAACGCACACTATGCAGTCAAGCATACGAGTATTATAAGTTGGGGGGTTACATCGCTGACAAAGATGCTTGGCTCAACGCTGGTCCTGCTCCACAGGGGCGCATAAATTAATTGATTAGCATTCGAAAATACTGTTGGAGCTGCTGAAGATTGTAAAAACTACCTTTGCATTATATAAATCCAATCTCATAATAATGCATAATTGCATAGCACATGTAGCACATAAAGCTACTATTTACTAATTTACTAGGTTCGTCTTTCATTGACTTGAATGTGCCCTGGCGGCTGAGAGTATGTCATGCTCACTCAAATGTCTCGCTGGTGGTGGAGTGTGTGTCGGATCATTAAGTTCCCTTCAAATTGGTAGTGCTGAATGGTGCTGATCCATACGTCATATTCGTGAACGGGTGCCGTCAAAGGGACTGGTCATCTCTTTGCTTATTGCAGCTAGGCTTATTTTTATTGCTGAATTGTTTTTTTTTTGTTTTGAACTCGCTAAGCAGAGTTGTACTATGGGTACTAGACAATGGATATAATATATACAAACGTTTTTCTTGTAAATACTTATAATACATAAGAAACACCCAGACTAACAAAAACTTATATTCATCACATAAATATTTGTGTCCTGTGGGAATCAAACCCACGACCTCGTGATCAGCAGTATGACACTGGGTCATTAGACGATAATTATTATAATTTAGTCATTTGTATGTAAATAAATTTTATAAATAAATAACTTGTAAACATTGAAACTACTAATCATTTTATTGCTTTCCAAATTTTTTGGCATTTGTTTTTGTTTTTGTCTGGTGTGTGTTTTGTTTTTGTTTTTGTTTTGTTTTGTTTAGACTGCCTCGTTGGTCTAGTGGTCGCAAGCGCTACTGCTGAGCATGAGGTCCTGGGTTCGATTCCCGGGTCGGGCAAAGTGTTATCGGGTTTTTCCATCTAGAATTTCTCGGTAGCAGCTCGGAGTCTGGATTTGTGCCCGATTGATGGCAATAGGCTCGCCCCCTATTACATGGGACTTAAACATAACTGGCGAAATGTGGGTGTACTATAGGTACACCTCTGCCTAACCCTTCGGGGAATACAGGCGTGATGTTATGTTATGTTATGTGTGTTGTTTAAATATACTCAAATGTGAAAAAAACTGTGTTTGTAACTTTTATCATTGTTATCGATACTTTGATATCTAAATGGTAACATCACTACCACAGGATATTTTAATAAAGAAGAACGGGCACAATGGGCCCAGTGTTGTAGCACTTTCTTACCCATCTTAAAATGATGATCTGAATAAGCTCAACCGTCTATTCTCTTGCTCTAATGAATCAAATAATGAAGTTACAGCGGTAAATTATAAATGAGTAAGTAGGTTTGTACAAACACTTACACGTCAATCCTATTTTTAATACTAGATGAGGTCGGCGTTTCCTATCTGACTACTCTGAGAAGAAAGGCCGAAACAAACTCACAGTCTCTTTAAAGTCCAGACATAATCTTGGTCAGATCATGTGAAGACCATGTAGATTTGGGTCTGAAATGGTCTTTTGAGGAAAAACCACACAGAATGAGTGGACCTGTTCAGTCAGTGCACGCATTTGTTACTAATCGTGGAGCTAAACTCAGAACTTAAGGAGCTCAACCACTCGACGAACAATACCAAAGAAACGACATTTGGGTAGGCCGCATAAAGCACTCAAACTGCCAGATTATCGTTGAAACTACCTGAGAAAGTGAAAAAATATAATAATAATAAAAGTGACCTACATAGCCCTCACATTCACAATAATTTAATAATAATACTATACTTCACAAAGTAAATTATCATGACATTGTACCGTAAAATGCTGCAACTTTGCCTGGATTTTGACGTTTTTTGGTTGTATATCTGAACCTATTTATTATAATGGCGTTTAATGAATTTTAGACGGAAAACAGACCTTATGCCTTGCCAGGTAGAACTCAAATCTTTTTAAATCATGTTTTTTTTCCGAATTACAAGCATTCAAAGTCGTAGGCAAAGTTGTAGCTAAGAGACGCAACTTTGCCTAGAAAGATATCTAAGTAAATATAATGTTGATCTTTTCAGTATTTTTTTTCCGTATGCATGGGACACCGTGCTTGTCCCAGGCAGTTAGATTATCGCCATTAAGCTAATATATTTTTTTTCACAACTGATAGGCAAAGTTGTAGCAGGTACCACAAACTTTCCATACAAAAATATCGTTGACTGTAGGGTTGTCCCAAACAAAAACATTATTTTTTAATACTTTTATTTACTTCTTTTTTTTAAATTAAACAGATTGCTACTTACGAGTAAAAATCACCAATGCAATGCTTTTTTGGCAGTTATGTCTCATAGTTACAAATATAACAAACAACCAATTCTTATAATATGGCTTTACATGAAAATATTATTATGTTCGATTATTATTTTATTTTATTTTATTTATTATGGGACAATAAACAGCTACAATATAAAATGTTTACAAATAGCAATAATAACTAGAATTAACAATATTGCAGCCCACTACATTATCCGCATGGTAACAAAATTAAGATTAGGTAAAAAGTGCCACTAGATTAGCAATACTCAGATATAGAAAAAAAAAATTAAAAAAATATATTATTAAAATACAAAACAAATAATTAATTACGTACTTAAAAAAGAAAATAATAAATAAAATACATATAAATTATTGGATAAGATTAAAAATTTGGGATTGTTCCTTATTAACACAAATAAGAATTAAAATTATATAAAATAATAAAAAAAGGAATTGACAGTACAATACAATTATACAATTATGTTTTAACTTAGGTATTTTAAAACAAAATACTTGGTAACTTAAAATAAAATTTAAAAAAAACAGAAACATCGTAAATTATGTGGGTAACAGTACTAATAATAAGTCTTCTTCTCACTAAAAGCTAAAATTACCAATGTAATTAAATTTCAGGTACACAGCGTAGGAACGAAATTCAAACCTTTGGTATGAAACAAACATCTGTAGAATAATATATTAATAAAAGCTATTAATAGCTACCCGTTTATCCAAAATCATGACTTCATATTTCTAGAAGCATCTTACATGAAAAAAGCCACCACACTCTTGAAAAATCTAATTCAATTATTCTGTAGGTATTTATGAATAGGAATCAGCCAAATTCAGCTGAAAGATTTACTACGTCTGCGATATGGGCTTCTTCCTCAGTTGACAACTCTGTAGGTCGACCAAATGGTTTGTTATGTACATTTTTGGATTTATTGACAATGGTCCGACGCGGGATCCCAAACTGCTTTTCAGCTTCGTAAGATGAAATAACTTTATTTCGCACGAGATCTGCAGCAACTTCTAACATTTCCTCTGAGTAATCAGCATAACCACGGGCTCCTGGTTTTCCCCTGCTTCTCTTTTTGTTGTTTCCCATTTTTCATATAACTGCAACAAAATTAAGACTTACTTAAATACAACACACAATCCAAAATCACGCCTGAATTCCCCGAAGGGTTAGGCAGAGGTGAATAGTACACCCACATTCCACCAGTTATGTAAGTCCCATGTAATAGAGGGCGAGCCTATTGCCACCTTCTTAGTCGCTGCACGCTTAACAGAGGGGTCGTGCCAGTAAGTCGGTACCGTATTGCCATATACCGGGCACAATTCTAGACTCCGGGCCGCTACTAAGAAGTTACTTAGATACGCTTTGTTAAAATCACAACGTCAGTCAAGAAATCATTAATGATTTGTATTCTGTTTGAACGTCAGGGAGGCCTTTGCATAGCAGTAATAAATATAGATTGAATGAAATCATATTAAAAAATATATCATTAATAAAATCCGACTAGTGACAACCCTAGACCTAGGCAAAGTTGTGTTACTCAAGTTTCCAAAACAGTGCACAACATTGCCTACTAAGTTACTGTGATGAAATTATGTCCTTTTCGTAAAAATATCAAACAATAAGGAAAATAGACAGTATTTTCTTACCTTGGGACGTTATTTCTGCTCGAGAACACCTTTTTTCTAGCTGAGACGGCAAAAGTTACAGGACACTAAAAAATTCCACCCACACTCACCGGTTTTTGTCGCACAACTGACAGAGTAATAATGTAGTTACCATTGTAAAAAAATAAAAATATGTTGCCCTAATAATGTAATGTTCCTACAAAATGGTAGAAAACAAGAAAAAACTAAGCAAACGCGAAATATCGTCATCGAAACGAAATAGGCAAAATTGGGCTTACTTGGCAAAGTTGCAGCATTTTACGGTATATATAATAATTATCAAATGTCAAAGATAAGTAAAATAAAATAAAAAAATTAAATATAAGTTGCAAAAATATAAAAGTAATTAAAAAAGCATTCAGTATGCAAAAATTGGAGCAACTCCCAAGCTTGTTTGTCTTCAATATAATCCTTAACGGTATAAAAGGCTTTCTGGCACAACTTACGTTTAATTAATGATTTGAATTTATTAAGGCTTAGATCTTGAAGTGGCTTGGAAGTTTATTATAAAAGCGTATACATTGACACCTGAACGAGCCACCTATTTTTTTGAGCCTTGTTGTAGGTACAACAAATTTGTGTTTATTCCTAGTATTTACATTGTCGATATCACCGTATTTTAAACAATTTTATATTTTTATGAGCATGTTAAAGATTTTCATAAATATATTGAGAAGGCACAGTCATTACATTAATCTCCTTAAATTTTTCTCTAAGAGATTGTCTCTGACTTAATTTATAAATTGATCGAACAGCTCTTTTCTGCAAAATGAAAATAGTCTGAATGTCGGCGGCATTTCCCCACAACAGAATACCGTACGACATAACACTATGAAAATAGCTAAAGTACACTAAACGGGCTATCCATGTGTCGGTTAAATTACGAATTTTTCTAACAGCGTATGCTGCGGAGCTTAAAAAAGTCCAAAATTTCAAGTTCAAAAGTCCAATAATTACCGTTACAAATGCTAATATTATGACCTAACGATGCCAATAAATAATGTTTATACATTTTCATTGTTTAATGAATTATTAATAGCTTAAGTGAACTATTAGAAATAGACAAAAAAAGGAATACTTAGGATTGAGCAGGACAGAACACGCACTCGTATTGTTGAAACCCGGTCAGCGCAAGTACAGGTAGCGATCTTTATCGATAGTACAGGAGTGAGCGGGACATATTCACATAAGTAGGATTCATCTAAAAGAGAAAAATGCATTCCGACTGGCAACATGTAGATATAATAATTGTATCTACATGTTGCCAGTCGGAATGCATAATTATATGCGTCTTGAGGCCATAATATTAGCATTTATACGGTAATTTTTGGACTTTAGGAACCGCTGTAACATTTTTATTTGATTCATTAGAGTAATGCGGCCATAGAATAAAATGTTAAGCTTATTCGGGTTTTCATTTTTCATCTACAACACTGGGCCCACGATCCATATAGAGTTGCTCATTGTTCTTTAATTCGTATGTTTGCTATTCAACGGTAGATGGTGTTACTGACGCTCGAGATCAAAGTTTGTATGAAAATGTTCCCAGAAGCCGGTCTAATTTTGCTATATTATGCTAAATGGCATCACTAAGACGTGGGATCACAGTTTTTCTATGACATTTCTTCGCATAGCCTCTCTATTGTATCTATCTTAAATATCTTTGGCTTTAGATCTCTCGTTAAAATGTTCCTTCCAAGATAAATTGTTTATTTTTCTAAATTTACTTAAAATTTCCGAAGAACTTGGTAATACACCCCGTGTTTGTATACCTGAAAAAACTGCTTCTTTGGCTAATCTGTCAGCCACCTCGTTACCCAAAAGTCCAACATGGGACGCCACCCACTGGATAACAATTTTTTTTCCTGGTTAAAAAACTGATTTTTTTTCAAAATTGTGTATGCTATAGCTAAACCCATTGAACCATTATGAACACATTTAGAAATATGTTGTAAAGCGCTCTTACTGTCGGTACATATCACCACTTTATTAGCATTTAGTTCTAAAACATATTTCAAGGCCTCCGAAATGGCAAATAGTTCAGCCGTCATAATGGAAATATGAGTATTCATTTTATACGTTTTGTGACAGTTATTTGCTAAATCACAATATGCTGCGCCCACTCCATCTGATGTTTTGGACCCATCTGTGTATATGAAATGCCAGCCAGTGTATCTTTCCCGTAGTTCTTTGTGGGTATTATACGTATTTGTAGTCTGTGCATGAAATATTTTATTTTATTTTTGAAATACTGTTGCCTTACTATGACGTGCTAATACCATCATGGTTTCATTGCGAAAAAGGGATAGTGCTATCGGTCATACATAGCTCCGTTTCTCTTTCACGCTGGAACAATGATGGCTTTAACACCTCATAGTACGGCCTCTCTGTTCTAGACTCAGAATAATAAGTAGAGCATAGAAGGAAGGCTAAAATAGCAACTGTACTCAATATATTTGGTTCACTTTAACTTATGGAGGCTGCTGATATGTTAGAGAAGGACACGCGTACAAAAGACATTTCGAAATTGTGTAGGTTGTCCCTAATTTTATTCTGACTAATGATGTGACTCACGCACTTTCAACGTCGATAAATTTATCGATGATATGCATTAATTGCCAAAATGAATGTCTGTGATGGGATATATTAAACTTTCTTGAAATATATAAATTATAGCAAAAATCGTGAATGAATGAGCACAGGGAAGTTATTAATCTTCAAATAAATAAACAAATTTTACGGGAAAATTAAATCTATTTTAAAATTGGACTATTTGTTACGGCGTAAGCTCTTTTTTTTTTGGGTTGGAAATCATCAAATGACCTCTCCCGCTCTGGGCGGAGCGGAAGGGCGTGTCAGACTCTTACTGACTAAAACCCACCCGTGTTCCTTCAGTTGCCTGTGCGCCAGGGTCACGGTAACTCTTTCGAACAATCCGCGACCCTGGCAGGACAGCTTAAGCTCTAAGGTTAAAATGTAACGGACGACATTTTAAGTAAAATAGGTCGAGTCAGTCGAGGTTCATAAGTGCAGACCCACATTAACTTTAACTTGTAAGTCTGTAAATTTAAAAAAATAACAAGTACTTATATGTAGTAGGTATAAAATCATGTTTGGAATAACAATAATAATTTCCAATCAGATATAGCTTTAGCTTTGTATATTGTAAGGGCACATTCAAGTCAATGAAAGACGAACCTATTAAATGGTAACTTTATAGTAGGTACATACAGCGCTCACACATGTGCTATGCAATTATACAATACTGAGAGCTTGAATTTATACAATGCAAAGATAGTTTTTACAATCTTCAGCAGCTTCAGCAGTAGTTTCAAATGCTACTCAATTAGTTTATGCGCCCTTGTGGAGCAGGACAAATTGAGCCAAGCATTTTTATTAGCGATTTAATCCCCTAACTTATAATATGCTTGGCTGCATAGTGTGCGTTTTATACAAGATTTAAATTTCGTTTTATTCAGTTAAAGTATATGGGGAGGTATTTTATTGTAACATTTCAAACAGTACTCCATGAAAGATGAGTCTAATTTAGCCAGCCTGAAACCTGGTTGAACTCCTCACCTCTTTTACTAAAAAGATTTTTAGTTTTTTTTGAATAATTTTTCCTTACGTATATGATGTTTTCATAGATATATTGACAAGGAACCGTCGTGATATTAATATCTTTAAATATCGAAATCGTCTCTATTTTGCAGTTTCATTGTAAACATAAATGAATCCAAAATAAAATGCTTGGAGCAAATGTGACTATGCTTTTTTTGGAGTTCAATTTCTTCTTCCAATGCGATTTACCCATATACTTTTTTTCACATCGTGTTTAGGAAATCTGTAAAATAAAAGTAGGTATCGACAATATTATTTACGTCACTATGCATATTTATGATAACCTCAAAGAAATTTCTGAATAGTCGCTAAAACTTCTACTGAAATAGTTATTACGACTGCTTTCCTCTACAAAGTGATTCAGCAAACCTTGTTTTATATTTCTAATCGGTTATCAGCTCGCATTAGACAAATAATTTGACAAAAACTTACCGATGGAAAGTCAATAGTTGTTGGTTATTTTCTTTTCGTAAAGAATGGGACTTGCAGCCCCCAACCACAGAAGATATTATACCACAGAGTCCGCACACTCACTATTTATGTATATTTATACAAAGAATTCGTGCAATCTAACAACAGAATTATTATAAAAATATCATGTAACCATGGGAGTTTACTACAAACTCATGAACAATGAATACGCGAACAAGTCAAATTGTTCAATGACCGAACTGTCACACTCTGAAGCAAAGTACTACCTAATTTGGGTGGGTTAAAATAGAATCAATATAACCAAAATGACAGATCATCTTGTGACAAGGCAAAAAAGTAAAACAAAGTGCGAATCATTGATCTCATTCTAACATCCTTTTTCTTGCCATAAGATAATGAGACTAAAGACAGTTACTGATTTTTTATTATAGCCTTCCTTCTATGCTTTAGTTATTGTTCTGAGGTTCTAGAGCTAGAAAAGTTTATTAACCATAAACCAGCTCCTTCGATGCGGAATCGGAAAGTGCGGTTCGACAAATAGTCTCGCAAGATGAGCACGAGACGATCTGGCACTTTAAGTTTGTGTAGCATAATAAGCCATTGTGCCAGACTTTGTCGAACGCTTTCGTTATGTCGAAGATGTGGACACGACCACAGAGTACATTTTATATAGGGACACGACTGAGACTCCGACTCCAAATCATCGGAATAGGACTACACAGATACAAAACTTACTGCCTGATAGTAAGCATCATAGAACGCTGTGCGTTGAATTCGTTGATCCCGTGTGTATTATAGTGATGTTTCTATTTTTATTTTCTCTTTCGAACAATCCGCGACCCCGGCAGGCATTGGCCCTATTATCTGTGACCCAGTGGTCGTCTGTCGATCCTTTGGAGCTGGTAAGAATGAGTCGTGGCTTTGTTTTGTCATAAATTAACGGTGAGCATCAAGATGACGGGATTAAGTCCCAATTTAAAATGTATCACATTAAAGTGTTCGTACTACATATGTAATAATTGTACCCTAAACAAAGCATTTGTACCTCTAAAGCTATAGGAAGTATGTCAAGACATCCCTGGTCCCGCCACTTTGACATCAAAGTGGCGAGACCTTCGAAGCGCTACTCAGAGGCAGGTAATTCACACCCGGAGACTTAGTACTACATATGTATGATATACTCAATTTTCAATACAACTGTAAGTGCCAAATTAAACTTATGTGATTAAAACATTGGTCCCGCCAATTTGATGATTCATGTTATAGCTGAATTCATATGAAAATTGTTAGAGCTAGTGCAAAAACAAATGTGGAAACTTAGTACGTCCTAAGTACATGAACTTTTATAATTTCCGTACTTATTCATAACCTAAGTAGGTACATCAAAAGTTATCTATCATTCATTATTATCTTTGAAATGGACACATCTATGCAGAAATTAAACAACCTAAAATGGTTTGATAACTAGATGTATATATATAAATATATATATATATATATATACATACAGGGTGACAGGGAAATTCGACCTATTCCTTGAAATGGGTTATACTAGAGGTCATTAGCAACAAATTAAGTCCCGTTAACTAGGGGTCAAAACTGGATGGTAACCGAGCTATGACGGGTCTTCGATTTTTTTGAAATTTTCTGTCTTGTTACCAAAAACAATTAATTATGAAAAAAGTACTTCACTCTAAACATTAAATTGATACTTTTGTGAAAGCTGAAAAAGGAGAGATCATTAAAAAAAAAAAGCTTGCCCAAAACTTACATAATCTTAGAAATAAAAGGTCTTTAGTAGCAATAATCTTTAATTTTTGTATTCTTCCCGTAAATCGTCGTACATTATTGGAAAAAAATATGACAGTTAGCGTACAAATTAGTAAAATGACTAACTGGTTTCATAAGCTTTCCAAAAAACTACAATTGTTATATCACCTTCCGTTAGAGTTAGAATAAACAGTCGTTAATGCATTCCGGATAGCAGATTTCTTAGAATCGAACACTGCACAAAAATAGGTCACTGCTATTTCAGGCTGTAAAACGTGTTAATTTTTGCCTATTGTTAGTTAATGTCTATGTCAATTTTGACTTCAACGCAATAACGGTCACCGCTAAACATCCGTGCCACGAGCTGTACCTACCCACATTTTTATCAATTGGTGTCGTTGATAACAACTAAACTACGCTAAAACGCTATAGTCCAGTCATTATAGTAAGTTCACCTCGGAATTCGAGATACCCAGCTGTAAGTCTGTAAATACTTGTATATTGACACCCTAAAAGTTGTCTCAAAACCTACATATGGTAGGGTGTACGCAACTATTAAATTTCAAGGTCAAAGGTCACAAAAACCATCAAGTATAAAAATAGAATGTAAAATGGAATTTGTCACTTTTTGTGTGGAACATGTGAAAAATTAATAATAATGATAATAAGCCCCCTAAACAACCACATGTCCTGATTGACCATCTAATCACGTGGGGGGCAGACACACGAATAAGAAATTACTGGCGTGGCTAACGTGGCTCTGGAAACCCGCAGGGCAGCATGTGGCGAGCTGTTGGGCAGTAGCGACCCCGCGGACCCTATCTCCCGGGAGAAGTCTTGTTCCTCACCTCTGGCTTGCCTTTATTGGCCGGCTGGAGTGAACAATGAAGAGGGACAGTGTTCCCGCCTCTTTCTTGCTTTTATTGGCCGGCTAGAGTGGAGATTCGCAAGAACAAACGTGCTCGGAGGAAGGAAGTATTCCAGTAAGATGCTGGTAGGGATCTTGACCGTACTTCCGGGATTGTCCTGATAGCCGTGGGATACCTCTCCACTCCTCATAAGCACCTCAGGACGTGTTGCCCCTTTATCACTTCGACACTATGTGCTAGCGATTATTTTCGGGGGCCCATTATTGAGTGTGCAAGTCACCCCCTTTTTTTTTGGGTGTTAAATTATCAAATGACCTCTCCCGCTCTGGGCGGAGCGGAAAGGCGTGTCAGACTCTTACTGACTAAAACCCACCCGTGTTCCTTCAGTTGCCTGTGCGCCAGGGCCACGGTAACTCTTTCGAACAATCCGCGACCCCGGCAGGCATTAGCCCTATCGGACACCGTCAACAATGCTGACATCTCCTTGAGGCGCGCGTGGAGCACGACGCGCCGTCGACCCGGGCCTGGTTCTTATCGGACAGCGAGCTGCCCATTGCTCGCCGTCCGCAAGCCCGCGCCTACGGTGGCCGGGAGTCGGCAATAGACTCCCGACGCCCAGGGTGTTTCCTCCTGCGGCGACTAGGGGCGTGAGGGCGCAACGATTGCCGCACCCTCACGCGCTCCCCCTCCTCCTTCGTGAGCATTACTGCTTCGCAGAAGGAGGTGACGGTTTCCCATTCCTTCTCGCTCCGTACCATGGCCAGTACCATGCCAACACCCGGGCGTTTCCTCCCGCCTTATCCGAAACAGGAACCTCCCGAAACAGCCATGTCCGGTGAGGACCTGCGTCAGGCGGAAGGTGAGGACGCCGTGGCGCCTCTCAAGCCACTCCTCAAAGAGGGGACTTACCGCCGCAATTGTGGCGTGCCCATGCAAGTCACCCCCTTCCATTTATCTGTGTATTTTATATAAAACATTGGTCAGGCAGGGGCCATAGTCTTTCCATAGTCCTAGATAACCAGTCCACTTAAGCTACCCAAATCCATAGTCCTATATATTTGTTTCCATATCTTGCAATAGTCCTACACCAACGGGGGGTTTTCCTTGGGTGCACTTATATAGTCCGAACAGGGATAATCGTCGGTTGGTGCTTCATTTCATTAAAAACGTCTAACGGGCCTCTGTGAGTCGGCCTCGGCCCCTCGTATGCCTTCCAAAGGTCCGGGATCCGAGGGACCCGAGAAATGTGAAGAGATAAATAAATAATAATAATAAGAATCTTTATTTATACAAAAACCTTCTATAATGATTAAAAACTAGGATGCATGAATTACAGTGAATAAAGTAAGTGTAGTGTCGTTTAAGTATGTGTAATTATTACTTACACACATGTTGAGTTTTAGGGGTTTAAGGGTTTCATAAAGGGGGTCGAAATTTTCATTATTTTTGCGATAGGACACACTATTTTCGAGATATAAGCAAAATAAAAGAAATAATGTGAATAAACTATTGAATTTCGTAAAAAGTGCAGTTGACTCTTTCTACTTTTATGCCGTCCGCGTCGTACTGTCATCACGGAACGTCATTTTTGTCTATTCTTCCTTCGACAAAACGGTGCTCGTGATAGGCGGTGCGGTGCACGTGATTCTGTGACAAATAAACCTATTTTTCTTTCTTTCTTTCTTTTCTTTCTAAGCCTGCTGGGCCGACAGTCTCGACATAGAAAGCGACGCTGTCGCAAAATACCGATCGCTAAATATTAAGCTGAATGCTCAGCTGTAGCCCACCAAATTCAAATTTTATTTAGTTTTTTGTAAATTGCAGCTCTGTGTTACGTCGTAAATTGATCAAAATTCGATTCTCGACTGTGGGAACGATATATTTATTGAATAACAATCATCAATTTCATATCAAACGTCAAACTTTGGAAATTTGTGCCACCTAAGAATTTTTGAGAATATTTCATATGAAAATTCGCGCAGTACTTGATCATTATTTTGCTGCGATGTTATTTTAAAACTGCGATATCTCCTATTATATTCATTGAAATCAAATGATGTACCGGGCAATTTTGTTTTAAATTAAATACTTCTGATGAATAACGTGTTTATTTGGATAAGGATTAATATCATGTTTATAAAAACACCTTCGAAAATAATGCATTATTTTAGAACAAATTTGGTTAGCATAAAAAAGGTTATAGTGAGCCAATCTTAAAAGATAGACATATGCTGTCCCGGACATTATTTTGAAGTTTTAAAGGGGAACAATACTGTGATACATGATTTTTGCGAAACTTTAACCGTTTACGCAGCGCACGCACCGGAAGCTCTCAAAAGGAAAAAAAACCCTGATTTTGAAACATTCTTCATTGGTGCTCCGCTCTTATTGGTCTTAGCGTGATGATATATATATATAGCCTGTAGCCTTCCTCTTTATGCTACCTAACACTGAAGGAATTTTGCAAATCGGACCAGTAGTTCCTGAGTTTAGCGCGTTCAAGCAAACAAACAAACAAACTCTTCGGCTTTATAATATTTATTAATATTATAAAGCTGAAGAGTTTGTTTGTTTAATATTAATATATTATAAAATAATAAATAATATTATAATAATAATATATATATACATTTGTATATTTATTATAGAAGTATTGATTAAGCACTATTTACGTTTGACTCTTCTTAACTTTCATAGTTCATAAGTCATAAAAAAATGTTGGCCCATTGCATCATCCATGGCAGAAAATATAAATAATAATAATATTATACATATAATTAAAATCTGACAGCAATTTATGAATCACAATTTTTTAATTATGATTTTTCGCACAGAAATTTCTGATATTTATTTTGAATCATATATTTGTTGTTTCCAAATACACAGGAGAGTCCAGATACAACCAGAAACAAGGAAGAGGGATATCTATCAAGTTGTTCTTAAGCCACTAAGCGCCTGCAAAAACATTGTTAGCGATTATTCTGAGACGAAAAGATTGTAAATAATTGATGTACCTACAGGCGTTTTAATGGCTTTTTTAAATAACTTTTTATACGAATTCTTAAAGTTCTGTAAAAAATATATGTTAGGGTAACAAACAGGTAGTAAATATTTACATTAACAACGCGGTTAATATAACGCTAAAACTAGGAGAACTTAGAAGTGTTCAGCCAACCTGACGTCAGAATGGCTGACCACTTTATTTCTTTCATATATTTCTTAACGCAAAGGTAGCAAATATTTCATTATAGGTAGTAAATAGTAGCAAATAGGTATTAAACAATGCACATCATGGTCTCATGTACATATCTCGTTTGATACTTTGATCTAGCCATACTGACAGTGACGTCATCTTGTCTACAGACAACGGAAAAGGAAAACACAGAAATCGAGAACCTTTCGCAAACGGATCGATCGAAATGTTTGGATTTGGATGTCTTTTTAATGTCTGTGTCTAACAACACACTACACCACAGACTGTCACTGTTTAACTAAACGTAGAGTATCTCGAATTCTCTATGTAGTCTGTGGTATATTTTTTTTAATGGCTGCCTGTTTTGTGAGTTCTTGTGTGGGACCGATAAAAATATTTATAATTTTTATCAAGTACATAACGATGATGGTCTAAGAAAACATGTTTTCTTGTGTGTAAACATATGGGTTACTTTTGCATTCGTGTTTTCATACTTATAAGATAGGTAGTGCGAAACTGTATAATATATTTTAATTATAACAAGATTCAATTTTGTTTCATAATCATCTGTTTTCTTTTCGTGTTCATTATGGGGAGTGAAAAAGATCGAATGTCGGATACGGGCGACTGTGAAGATATACCCAGTGATTTCTTTGATGATTTTACGAAGGAAGATTTTATGGAAGGTTTGAGTGTTATAGACAGCTGGGACGATGAAGATGGAACCGGCAAACGACGTGAAGCGCGCCGCACCAACGTAGAGGCCCATGATGGTGTCAAGGACCTTCGGGAGTTGATCAGAGACAGCAAAGAAGACTTAAAAAAAAAAGTACAAACAGTGAAATTTGATGATAAGTTCAAGTGGCGGAAACGAGATTGCTCGCAGCAGAGCGCCTCGAGCGGCTCTCGTCTGAATGATTTTATAAAACCAGGAAGTAGGCGCGACCCGAGCAAGACCAATGAAGCCATAAAGAAAGACAAGGAAGTTAAAGTGAAAGAATATCTTGCGAAACATTTGGAGTCAACAGATGATCTTCGGCCACCTGGCACCGAGCTGGACGACTATTATGACGAAGACAAATCTAAAGAATGCAAAAAAACACCAAAACGTGTAGTTGAAGAAAAGGCAGAGCCACCCCAGCGGCAAGTTTCTATAAAGGAGCGACATTACAAGGAATCACCCCACCATAGTCCTCGTCGCCAAAGTCCTCGCCGTCTGAGCCCTCGACGACATAGTCCTCGTCGAAAACATAGTCCTCGGTGGAGTCCTCGTCATAGTCCAGTGCGCCACTTCAGACCTCGAGTCAGCCCTCACAAGTTTTTCAAAAAACGATTTAGCCCTCCTCCAAGACGCAGCCCTCGAAGATATACTCCTCCGCGGGCACGTGCACATAGTCCTCGACGGCGGCGTACTTCCAGATCACCGCTGAGGCGCCCCTACGACTCACGAAGATCACGCTCACCAAGATCTCGCTCCCCACATCATACGGACAGTTTTCTTTACCCAAATAATCCGCAAAGTGCACCAAGCTATCCTCTCGAAAGTACACCCTATCAGCCAGAGCCGGGGCAGCTTTATACTGCTCCTGTGCAAAATGAGTTTCCTGGAAGTGTTCCAGGATATCCATATTCACAAGGCATGGCATATGGTACTGGGTTCCCTGCTCCATATGACTATAGTTTGCAGCCAGTTCCCCCGGGCATTATGCCTGAGCCTGTACCAATGCCGAGTATAAACCCTGTGCCAGCGCTTGCTCTGAATGTAGTGCCCGCACCCGCCATGGTACCAGCACCTGCCCTCCCCGTCATGGAACAGAAAACACCGTATGATGCTTTGGCACAAGTAATAATATTTCTGATCAAAATGGTTGTCTTATTTTAGTTTAAGAATTAAAATTTAATTCAAGAGTCTGAATGTTTCAGTTAGTTGCAGAGGGCAAAATTTCTCAAGAAGATTATCTTAAACTTGCACCTAACAAAGGTAGGATTTAAAAATGCATATTGGTTTTTATTTTGCCATACATTCAGTTCATAACAGTGAAATCTTTGTAAAATTTATTATTACAGGTGTAAGCAGTAGTTGTATGGACTCAAAAACCATGCATGGAGGTGGGTATTGTATTATACTCAATATTTCTTACCATCCATCGGGAAAAAGGAACCTAATGTAAAATAAAACTTTTTCTTTTATGTTTAAGAAAGTTTGTTCTTTTAGCTATTCTTACAAAATAATGTTGTTTACTTACGTCGCAGTTGCTATAAGGATCCATTATCATAATTTTAAGACTTAAGATTTATTAAATGCGGGCAATAAACTTATGAAATACTGGAATAAAAAATTAACCTCTATGTAATTTTATTTGAAAAATGGTCTCCAGTGTAATTGGATGAAAATGGTGACGCTTTTGTGTTTACAGTTATGTCTCGGTGCAGTCAAGCTATAAACAAGTTGGAGAAGTTGTTCCTGCCCAATCACTTGATGATGAACAACCATATCATCGGCGCTGAACCTAAACCGTTGGAGTCCAAGTTTTGTTCGCCCCTGAAGAGACAAGCAGTCATCGAGTTCAACTTCACAAAGACCAACGGGCCGACATTGGCGCAGCAAAACAAGCAGCTTGTGGAGAGCATCATCTCAACTATTGGATTGGATAAGGTGGTGTCCAGATATAAAAAGAAACTGCCCAAGGACGTGAAGGATGCGGCTTGCCAAACAACAAAGCCGTACTGCGACGTGTGCGAGATACGCGGCTCGACCAAGTTCCATGAAGTCTGCACGGCTGTGGATCCGCATCACTTCACTACTACTGTTCATACGCAAGTTGTGGAGCATGATTTAGTTAATTCTAAGTCTATATTCAACCCAAGCGGCAGCGTTGCGGATGGAGCTCCTATCTCGATAGCTCACCTGACTCCTGCGCAGTTGGTGGTGTCTCAGCTGGCGGCGCGTGCGAAGACGCTGAAACAATCGTCGCCTGGCCCGCCGCCCTTGCATCAGAACCAGTTTGGCAGACGAAACACCAACTACGAGTACGACGGCAGAGGTGGTGGTGGCCAACAGCAGTATCATAATTACAATAACTATCGTTATTAAAAAGATAAAATTTCAAAAGGGTAATACTAAACTGATTGAATTTTTATAGAAATCTGTGGTTATGTATACGTTTTAATGAATAGCTGTTTATCGTAACAAAAGGTGCAGGAAGATGTTATTTCTAAATAAAAGTAATATTCCATGGTATCCAACTTTCCTTGTATTTTTTTCACCGATTCTTGACAAATATAGAAACATATTTCGTTTCTGTTTTCCACTGCAGTTATAAATATTGAATTTAAGTGTGTGCATACTAAAGAAAGTTTAGATTGTATTTTAGCCTTAGGACTAGATTTGAATGTAATACTTTTTGTACAATTTAGATGTGCGGAATACGCTTGAGCCAGGCCAAGGAAATAAAAACAATAATTGTCTACAAGACTGTACTGCCGAAGCTATTCCGTGTCTATGTGTAGGGGATATATTTTTATTTGTAAGAATTCATGTGGGTACTTTGGTTTGAAGTGATAAAATATTATGCTGTTGGTCTGGCAGTAGTGCAATCCAGTGTCGACAAGATCTGCTATTCTCTCCTGCGACTGTGAAGAAGGTTGGCTGCATGCAGAACTATTTAGTTCATCTTTCCTGGACACGTCTTCGAAGAAACACTGCCTTGTTCCTGACAAGTTGATGTCCTGAGACGCGTTGAAAAGTATCAAGCGGGGAGTATCAAGATAGTAAAAAAGTGAAAGTAAAAATTATGCGGTGGGTATCTAGTACGATTGCGCATATGCCATGGCATCGATAAAGGCTGGCGCAGACCTGGCGAAGCGTGGTTTTTACTGCTAAACAAATATCGTCTTTAAGCAGGTGCGAATGAAGTCGAAAATAAATGAATTTCTACTAGTTCGACGGAGCATTAAATAAATCCAAATTAACGCAGGTAAGTTTGTTTATTTTCGGTTTTATTTTATGTACAGTCGCCACCAGCGCCCTAATTACGTAACACACTATCACAGTCTAAATCATTTTGAAGCATATTGCTAATCCATTACTTCATATGTTTCAAAAATGTGTCTGCTTAACAACGTAAATAACGCAATGAATGTTGTTGAACTGTCAAAATCAAATCTTAATGTTAGTGTGTTACGTTATTACCCCGCGGGTACTACACGATACTGTCAAATTTCTCCAAACGATTTTAAACCCTAAAATGTTGATTGTTAAGTTCAAAATCGAATGAGAAAATCTGAGTTTGTGGCAACTTGATGTGCTGGCGACTACCTATGGAATGTTGATATTTGTTTAGCAGTGAAATACGCGCTTCGCTGGGCTGCTCATGAATGCCTTTATGAACACGTCTGGACTTTCTGACCAGAACAGCAATGCGCGATCTTATACTCAGGTTTAGGTAGTTAAATAAATGTAAACAAATCGTAAAAACGGTTTTTTATAGTTGACACTTTCTTGTTTAAAAATACGTTACAACAAAATTAAAGTTATTTGCGATTTATACGATAGTTTCCTCTTTTATTAATGTGTGTTAGACTATAACATTTATTCGTAAACTATACTCTTCGTACATGTCATTGCTTGAGCACAATTTTTTGTTAGATTTATTAAATAGTATATTATTTTGTAATTTGTCTATTGTAAAGAGCCCAAAAAGACAGGTTCCATAAACCTTTTAGAAAATACAACGAATTAGATAACGTTGCTAAATTGAAGAGTGCACCTGTGACATAGTATGGCAACTGAAGTAGCAGGTACTACGTTTAGTCGGTTAACCAGATGCCTTATAAGTTGTGGATGAATTAGAAAAAATGTTATACGGTGTCACTGTATTGCGGCTGCCACTATACCACTGTGAGCGCAATTCAATTGAGTTAATATGGGCTCAAGTTAAAGGGTTTGTAGCCGAGAAAAATAAAACTTTTAAATGTCTGACCTAAACATTCTTTTGCCAGAGGCTTTAGCAAATGTGACTGCTGAGAATTGGAAAAGTTGCGAGGGTCATGTAATAAAAAAGAACAGAAAATGTTTAAATTAGACAAAATAATTGATGATACCACTGAACGCTTTATTATTAAAGTGACAGATAGTTCCTCAAATTCAGATTCAAAATAGAACCTATTATCATGGGACTTAAAATAATATGATTTTAACTTTTGTAATAAAAGGTTTAACATCTATGAGTCACGAGTTTTTTTTGTTTACCTTTATTTAACTACCTAAACCTTTCGAGTATAGCTGACAATCGCCATGAAAATACGCTGTGTCGATTGCTGACTGTTGTTTTATTGTGTTATTTTGTAAATAATTATTGAATAGTGCTTATTGTTTTATGGAAATTACTTCTGTGATATTGTTTCAAAAGCAGCTGCAGTAAGTGAGTAACTGCAAGTTGACGTTCTTCGTCCGGGAGTGTCGACAGTCGTGGTTGCCGGTTGCCGAATTTTGCAAGCTAGGCAGTACCCGTTCGGGTGTGTCAAGACTATTAATACAATGCTTAATTTTTCTCACCACGCACTTACTGCATTACAATTTGATCACAATGTAGGGGGATGCACATAAAAAGGTTTTGACTGACATTTTCCACCGTGGAAGTCGGTACAGTCGCTAGCAGGTCAAGCTACACGAAACTGTCAAATGTCTCCAAACGATTTTAAACTTTAAAATGTTAATGATTAAGTTCAAAATCGAATAAGAAAATCTGACAGTTTGTGGTAACTTGATGTGCTGGCGACTGTACTAACGAATCTTTGCATTCCTAAAAATATCCGTATCACTTATCAGCATGCTTTTATTAAGATTAAGGATGTCTGAATTTTTAAATTGTATGTTATTTATAGTTCCTAGTGTAAGGAATATGTTACAAATAATTGTTGTGATAAATAAACGATGTTTTATGTGGTTTCAATCAAAATATTGTGTCTTGAACTACGAAAACCGCCCTTACTGCTACTTATTAAAGACGCTGTTAATGTCAAATTGTTACCATTGACATGCAATTGACTGTACCTACTGATGGTATAAATGGGAGACCATTAAAAGAATCAGTATCGTCATACCTAAAATTGGTTTTAATTTGATTATTAAAAAATGTTATTTCTACACTGTACATAGTAAGAATAATAAATAGTATATACTGCATACCTACTCTTGTAATTTTCTTTTCCTTAGTCACAAAAATAAACGCAGAATTTATTAGTAGGTATACAATACAATAACGTGCAATGCAGAATTGTTCACAAAGTTTATTTAAAAAAAAAAATGTTGCATTGTAATTTCCAAAATATACCTAATATGCCATTCTAGGACTCAACTTTCAGTATGAATCCCCATAACTTATGGTTATTAACAGGATTGGAAATTATCTCACGTAAACAAACGTAACAAAACTCGAGCAATATCGTCGGCCTAATTCGTTAACCTGCTAAGTCCATTTTGATATAGTTTACAGGATAAAGAAAAATCTGAATAATATCTCTATTAATTTAGCAATCAAAATTCTGAAAACCCCGTTGGTTTCTATAATTTTTCTTCATATTTTAACAATATAATGTAGCAGCATAACTTATACACATTTTATAAAATTTAGAAAAACAATTATTTCGCAGTTTGTCGAGGTGAAGTTTCAATTTGCTTGAGGACTTAGCAGTTTTTTTTTCTTTAAATTGAGTATGGTGTATAGATTTTGACGCGTAGCAACCGGCACGTGGGTCTGGGAACCCTGTCAGTACAAAACTGAGGTCCCAACAGGATTTAGCAGGTTTGCGTTGTGGAGATCGACTGGTGGTCAGAAAGCAGTTTTTCGGGCATAGCATTTTGCCACCTTTTTTGGCTAATATCGCAGTTATTCCTTAAACGATACGGTAGATATTAGATTGAACTTTTTAACTGGTATAAAAAGTAAATTTTGCCAAAAAATGGACTTAGCAGGTTAACGAATTAAGCCGCCGATATGCATACCTACATATATTCCAGAAATTATGTGCAGCATACGTTTGTTTCCTTTCAGGATTTCAATAGCACATCTCGTATTTTTGTTTAACGAGGGTGCACACGGGTCCACTAGCGTCACTCCTATAAAATAATATTATCTTGTGACTGAGTAGGAATTTTGAATAACGGCTCAATAAGCACCCTCGGTGTGTCTAGAATTTTCTAATACCTACCTTTTATAAACTTTCATATTGAGACTCGAAGCAACAAAATTCGTTCTAAAGAAAAGCGGCCACATTTCTCTAGATCGTACTTTGTTGTGTCGTGTGCCAATATGAAAGTTTATAAAAGGTATTAGAAAATTCTAAACACACTTACCGAAGGTGCTTATTGAGCCGTTATTGAAAATTCCTTCTCAGTCACGAGATAATATTTTTTTAAAGGAGTGGCGCTAGTGCACCGGTGTGTGCCCTCATAAAGACTGATTCCCACTCTTCATCGCTTTGGCAGAACATCTACCTCTTGGACACGCAGTGGCTAATCTGTGAACCGATTGTGGGCTCAGGGCCGCTAGAGATCATCAATCGGTCAAAAAGATTGGTGCTGTGGAAATCTTAAAAGTGGACAAAAATGTGCTGCAGTAGGTAGTTCATAACGCATACCGTATGCGGCATACACAAAAATGCAATTCTTTTACATTGCTTACGAATAGCCGGCATGTAACTTGGGAAGATTTGTTCATGCATGTACACCTTAATACAACAACAAAAATGGTCACTTTAAATTGTTTGGTTATTTAAATTATTGTTACTTATATATATATATATATATATTTAACTTTATTTTTAAACATGTCTGTTTAGAAGAAAGGGAAAATGAATCTAACGATTCTTACCAAATTACGTGCCGGCGACTGTACTAACTGAATTGAGTTTACAGCCATACTTATCGACTTTTTGAATCATCATCATGTCGGCTGAGTTGATAAGTGGCCTATATGCTACAGCGACAAGTACACATTCGAGGCATTTATGATAGTAGCCATTACTACCCTATTTTACTTATCACCCCCTGTTTCGCACAAGGAGGTGACGGCTTCCCATGCCCTTACTACCCCCTGGCATTGGCAATTAACCGCGTTCAGCACTCCAGACCGGCTGACTCGTGAGGTCGCTCGTTATGCTGTATGGACAGGCCGCGCGTGGCATTTTCTCATCCTTTAGGCGTACGAATATGCCTCGCAAGGCTGGCCTGAACATGGCACTACGTACAATATTTTTTTTACTAGACCAAGCAAGTGTAACATATTTTCTTCCGCGCAACATTTTTTTTACCAGACCAAGCAAGTGTAACATATTTTTTTCCGCGCAACAATTTTTAAAAATGTTTTTGGAACTATTGTAAGTACCATGTTTACTGTAAGGTGTAATTTTTAACCATCCAAAAAGTCATCTAGCCACTTTTCAAGATCTTCTGGAGATTCAATAACTGGAGTGTTCTTTGTTTCCGCTGGTGTGACAGCCACTGAAATGATAAATAAATATAATAAATATTAGTATTTTGTTTTATTGCAATACCCCAAGAGCTGAGAAGTCTATTCAATTTCATCTTCCCCGGTATTTCTCGACATTTAGGGCCTGATCACACGTATCGCACCCACACAACAACGACAACACGGGGACGCGCGCAAATTTTATGAAAATTAATAGTTTATTCCCACGGACCCCATTTGACCGTCAAAATCAACCGCGTGGGCTTTACCGACCACATCAAGGCCACGCCACGTCACAGCAACAACGCCGCCAGCAGCGAGACCGCGCACTAGCGGCCGGCCACATCGCAAACACATCGATCTGTCTGTCTACAAACACTAGCCACAACGTAACCACATCGCAACTAATAGCGACAACACAACTGCAAGAAGCTGCAGCGACACTATTCACACGTTAACACTGCTTGCCCACATTTTGTCGCTGCGATATGGTGTGGTTGTGGTACGTGTGAACGGGCCCTTAGTAGGTTGCTGGTGATAGAAGCAAAACCTAAGTTGCCCTCTGTAGAGAGGTAGGTACATACGTGCAGGAGCAAGCAACTGGCGGGTGTGCAAGAATTCGCCCCTATTCCCAGTAAAATATCTGCTACCGCTCTTGCTGCTATTTTGGTCATCCCATTATTAAATTAAGCCATTGGCGTCTTTTGTTTCGACGATAAGATCTTGTCACTTCGCAACAAGTTGCTGGCTGACTACAAGAATAGCGGTAGAAACTGATGAAAACTATAGAAGTGCTTCTCTATCAAAAGCTGGTCTTACCTTTACTAACCGCAGGCGCAGGGTCCTCTTCAGGAACCTTGGCGGCAACTACAGGGTTCAGTTTATGAACAAGAGGCGTCTTTTCGATATGGCACACAGGTTTTTCTGTTGAACTTGGCGTCTGAACTTTATCGACTACAGTCTCTTTTGTAAGTCTACTGGTATCTCCAAATACAAAATAGTCTTGTTCAACTTCCTTTAAAATATTTGGTGTATCAATGGGTTTTGTTTCGTCAATTATAGCTTCGGGTTTTGGCACATTTTCTTCAACAACATTTAATGGTTCATCTACGGCTTTTATTTCTGATTTGAGTTCTAAATTCAAGTCTGTTACGTTTTCTGTCTCAGAAGTTTTACGCTCATTGTCATATTTGAATTCTATGTCATGACTAGTATCTTTTTCTCTTTCTACATTTTCTTCTTTTGTACTCTCTCTAAGATTGTTGAGTATTTTATCTTGAGCTTCAGTTTCAGGGGTTGAGTATGATTTATCATTGTAATATTTCTGTTTGAACCTAGTTGCTCTGTTATTCATAGTTAGTATGTCGGTTTGGCTGAAGTTAGCCTCTTCTATTGAGTTTCTCTCGTAAAAGGGAATGGAACAGAGTGCGATATTGAGCTCTTCCATATTTATCTCAAAGTATTTATCGTATAATGATGGGCCTGTGTTCATGTCCCAGGACTTTTCGTGTTTGAACTGGAAATGTCCACCGATTGAAAGTGGGGCTTGTATGAGTTTCTGAAAAATACATAAGTCATAACTTCAGGTATGCTATGTATAAAAATAAAAAAACGTGTTTTTGAGTGACTGTTTTTTTTAAAAATTTTCATGTTTAATCTAGACCAAGGCTGCTCAACCCTGAGCCCGCGGGCCTCCAAGCGGCTGGCTAACGCATTTGAATTGGCCCGCCAAAAGCTGCTTCTACTGCAGCTGGCGATAGTTTTTTGAGAATAGGACTACAAACCAGGTCTAAAAAATATTCTTCAGAACCCATTCTCAATTGGCCAACAATAAAACATTTGCAGACTTGATTTTAGTATCGAGCTCAGATTGATAAGTTGTTAGCATAAAAACCTCTTCAAAGGTATCAGTAAAGTTTTTTTTTTAGATTATTCAAACTCATTAGAGTAACTTAAAGTTATGTTAATTTTAACAGGCATATAACTCTAGTCAAGTTTTATTTACTTGATGGCCCGCCGGCTGACACATTGTAGCAGCAGCTACAACGCCACATGCGAGTTACGGGTCACACAAAGTCCTGCATCGCGCAAGCAAGTTTACCGCGCAACTAGCCTCCCGACAGCAACCGTCGGGCAGTTGCCTACCAGACACAACACTGTCTGGTCGGAGGATCCTCCCTTTTCTATAGAGATATGAGTGAACATTACTTACACCCGGTTCCTCATACCTCTATAACATAATCAAAATTATTATCCACATTCAAAATTGATTGGGCAGTCTTGATCGAGACAAAGCAAAGGTGTCTGGCGATTCCTAATGGCTGAATATTACACCTAATCAAGATTACAGTAACAAAGAAATAATCAACAATAGCGTCTCACTTCATGACAAGACCTGACTCAATTGTGTTCAAAGAATAGATAATACCTTTTACCTTTGATAAAATAACACAACAATATAATTATAGTTTAGTTAGGTAGTCCTAAGTTATAACTATTTGCATAGGTACTAGATCAAAGATAAAAAGGTTATTGTATCCTATTAAAAACATTATCTGTATCTACCTGAAATAAGAAAAATACAACTTTTTATTGCGTTGGGAAATCTAAAAGCTTTTTTTTTGAATGAAGACTCAATCTCGTTTCTCTTTGTGCAATGATATTATTAACATAACTTAATATCATTTCTGTAATGATGATCATGATGATGATGAAAAAATGAATTACTTAGAAGAAAATTACATAGGTGTATACTTGTGGTGGTAGCAGCTGGATGAGAGATGCCGAAAATCGAGCTAAATGTCGTTCAATTGGAGAGGCCTATTTCCAGCAGTGGACTGCTGTAGGCTGATGATGATGATGTCTGTAATCCTCAAAGGTATAGGCAGAGGTGCAGGTACCTATTGTTTACCCACATTTTGCCAGGTATTTTTTCATCAACTGGGCACAAATCCAAATTCCAGACTGCTACCGAGATCCCTGACGGAATTGAACCCAGGGCCTCATGCTGTAGGGCTCGCGACCACTACACCAACGAGGCAGAAATAATTTTACTATTTACCTCATAATCAGCTCCCAAGTTCTCATGTTCTTCAATTTCCTCATAACTGTCAATAGGCATCTCATACTTGGACCAGTTGCTTTGTATTTCTTTCTTTTTATATTTTGTATTTTCTTCTTCAGTTATTTTGAGAATTTCATCAGTCTCCCTTTTTAAATTTTTATAAAACTCTGGCGGTGGACTTTCATAGACTGGTTTTTCAGGTACTGTAACTTTAAAAATGAATAATTAACATGACGCCTTGTTTCCCCGAAGGGGTGGGCAGAGATGTACTTTTAGTACACCCGCATTTCGCCAGTTATGTTTAAGTCCCATGCAATAGGGGGCGAGCTTATTGCCATCAACAGGGCACACACCAAGGCTCCGGGCTGCTTATCAGAAAATCCAGATAGAAAAACCCAATAACACTGCCCGACCTGGGAATCAAACCCAGGACTTCATACTCAGCAGTAGCGCTTCTCCACTAGACCAACGAGGTTTAATTAATTACTTTATATTATAGTATATTCTGAATTTAGTTTTGATGAAAATATCAAAACTAAACTAAGTGTGTTTAAAGGGACTACATGACCTAAACACAAATTTATAATGCCTAAAAATATATGATCTACTGCAGTTACCAAAATCAGAAAAATAAATGATATTCTTCTGGATATATTCTAGTTAGGTACCTAGTGTGTTGAAAACATAATACAATTAACTTGATATGATAGAAAAAAATCACAAAGATACCTCTAAAAAAATATTTTAACAATTAAAAACCATATTAATATACATCCAAACAACAACAAAAATTCTACAAGTAACATACTAACGTAATAGTGTTTTAATTTTTTAGTCCAATGAATAGATTTTTTGTAAATCCATAATTGCTTCATATTTTGCAATAAATTACCAGTGTTGTGTCATCGCGCGTCTCTTTCTTTTCTATGCAATCCGACAGTGACCACACTTTAGCCTCTTAAGTGGATGAAATTTTTGTGTGAAAAATCATACAAATATTTCATCCACTTAAACACTGCAAGTAGGTATGCAAGCAAAGGATGTTTTAATATTTTGTAGGTTTTAAAATATTATCATTTTAATACTATGCGTTTTGCCTAAGAGGTTGTAAAATGTGCTAATGTGTTTGTGTACATTAATTTATTAATTTGCAAAATACATTTGAATTCCCATTAGGTGTTATTGTTAATTTAGAATGTTATGGTAAGTGTTGAAAAAGGAGTTTAAAGTTACCTTTATGGGTATGCTTAGACTCTTCCGTCTTCCCTGTTTTCTTCTCAGCTCCTGATTGCTGGTGCCTCTGACGAGGTTTACGCTGGTCTTTTGGATCTCCTTTTTTCTTATCACTGAAATGCAAATGAATATAATAGCAAAGGCACAAATATGTTTAGGAAAATGTAGTAATTATACTAACTGGCTCTTTTTCGAATCTTCAGGCATAGCTTTGCTACGTAGGAAATTAATGGAGACGAAACAAATAAATAGCCGGCAGTTCACTTCACGATAGTATTGGGAATACGAATCATGGAATTTACGGACAGCTAGTGACTGGTGGCTCTTGTCACTGTCAGATCGGAGCCAATGACGTTGACAAACGAATGAGCTGTCAACTGGTGCGTTTAGTTATCAAAGCAGTTCAATTTGGAAAACGTTTTTGCTCAACTGAAAAAAAAAATTTTGTTGTTCTTGTAGTTTTGGTTTTACAGCATTCGCTTTTGTATCTACTATGTTCTGTGGCGACGCGTTCGTTTCTTTGGTCTGAGTACGCGTTACACCATTGACCTCTATTATGTATATTAGAGGTCAGTGCGTTACACGCATTTGTGTCCATGGACCTAATATTAGGTCCATGTTTGTGTCAGAGGAAAAAGCAATATGAGGATGAGAATGCTATATTTTTTTCTTTTTTTTCTCCAATGTAATAAAATAAACACACGATTGGGCAAGAGGGTTCATATCACGTCAATATGTTTAATGAAAAGCCCCGTAGCCCCGTAACTAGGTTTGTTAGCAAATAATGTGATGAATATTTTAACCTAGCTAGTAACATTATCTAATCTTATTTCCCCGATCCCCCGCCAAAAATGAGAACTATTGGAATAGCTAGTAAGTAGAAAAAGATTTGTTCTATGTAATTATTTTTATTCATTCTAATAGGTTGGTGAAAAAGTTTCTTCGCATTTTTTAAGAAAATTCAAAACATTTTTTAATATAGTTTATTTACATTTAACTAAAGTATGTAGGTGGTACCATTTTGTTCGATAACTTTTTGCCATCTTGTAGGTAGGGACATGATCCCATTGCTATAGAAATTTTGGGACTTCTGATCAAAATACGGCGACAAGTGGTTTTGGCAGTCCTCTCGTGATATTAACCTGACACTGCCTAAAGAATTCTGAAGAGACCGAAACAGGTGGAAATCTGAAGGTGCAAGGTCAGGACTATACGGCGGATGTATTAACACCTCCCAGCCAAACTCTCTTAATTTTTGCTGAGTGGCTAAAGATGTGTGAGGTCTAGCGTTATCATGATGAAAAACCAAACCCCTTCTATTGATTAATTCCGGCCGCTTTCTCTCAACTTCTTGCTTTAATCTCATCAGTTGTTCGCAGTAGAGTTCAGAATCGATGGTCCCGCCTGGTGGTAACAGCTCATAATGAATAATGCACTTGCAATCCCACCACACACACAGCATCACCTTGTTGCGAGTTAACCCGGGTTTCGCCACAGTTTGTGAAGCCTGACCGGCCTTTGATCACGACCTTTTTCGCACGTTCTTGTCGTACGTGATCCACTTTTCATCACCAGTTATCAGCTTCTTAAAAAATGGTTCGGTTTCATTACGTCGTAATAAAGAATCACAAATGAGTACACGGTTCATTAGGTTTCTTTCAGTGAGCTCGTGAGGGACCCAAATATTGAGCTTTTTTGTGTACCCAGTTTTTTTCAAATGTGCCAAAACTGTTTTGTGGTCAATTCCCAGTTCTTCAGCTACGTTGTAACTACTGATATGCCGAACTTGCTCCACTTTTTCAAAAATGGCAACCATTTTATCCGTAATAGGGCGACCATAGCGACGTGCATCTTTGATATCAAAATTTCCGGATTGAAAACGCTTAAACCAAATTTGTGCTACTCTCACAGACTTGTTGTTGACTTGTAGTAAAATTTTAAAATGTATCGAATTTCTTAATTTTTAGTTATTAATATTATTATTATTTAATATTTAATTATTATTAACATTTCAACATTATTAACGGTCAAGCCGTTTTGGAGGAGTTCGATAAACAAACACTGTGACACGAGATTTTTATGTATATATGTGTAGGATCAGGATTGCCGAGAGGCATGTCGTCAGGATTTGGAGTTCCCATTTTATTGGGATAAACAAGGACTGTATAAATAATTACAGAGATTTTATTACAGTACCTAGGCAAATAACAAGATACAAATGGTAATTATAACAAGATGGAGTAATAACAAAAACAATCAGTTAATCGAACAGACTTAAATGTGCTAAATCTAATAAGACTTACATTATAAAGTAATCAAATAATGCAAGAATAATTTTCGTAAATAAACAATAGTGAATTCACAAAGTAAATCATTTTAAAATTAAAGTAACTTGTCATCAATTGTTTTGAATAAAACCATCGGTTACAATTATCGAAATAAATTGCCAAAAAGCAACTAATGCGTATACCGAGTACTTAATACATTATGTTCAGATTTATTAGACAATAATTGATGTTATAACAAACTCTGTTGACTACCCACAATAAAATTGTAATTGATAACCAACTCCGACATATGTATATTAGATATTTAGATATAACCTCATTGCATCTGGCCCAAAATTAATGGATTTTTATTTTGCATAAAAATACGTCTCCTTCTTGGTCGGTCTGGCTACCACGGATTCTAACAGTCCTGCGGGCGGCGATGAGACCGACCTTGCGACCGACTGATGATCCTCTCTTGACAGACGAAGCATTACCAATATGTTGATGGTTACCGCCATCGTGAGGATGCACGTAAGGCCAGCAGTTACGCTTCACCTTGTACTTGTGGTACGTACGACCAGCCTTCAGGATGGGCTTGTCAATACGACCACTACCGACGATGAAACCAACCATGTCCCTGGTGCTGGATGGTAAAACTTTCTTAGTTCCTGAAGGCCGCTTAACGGTACGCTTGGCATCAGGATTGTAGGCAATGACGGTGGTGATATTTCCAGAGGCACGAGCCAGCCGACCTCGGTCACCCATTTTATCTTCTAGGTTGCATACAATGGTACCCTCAGGAATAGCAACCACGGGCATGACATTGCGCCAACTTCAAGGGTAGCTTTCTTGCCGCGGTAGACAAACTGGCCGGTGAACAGACCCTCGGGGGCAATGAACAGTTCCTTGCGAGTCTTGAACTTGTATGGGTCACGGAAGTGGACAACTGCCAGAGGAGCACCACGGCCAGGGTCATGGATGATGTCATTCACGACACCCTTGATGTAACCATGACGTTCAGCATAGTCCAAGGATCGAAGTTTAGGCGCTCCTTTCCTTTTCTTTGTGTGTGAAACTAATACTGAACGGCACCTTTGCGTTGAGCACGAATTACACGGCCCATGATTACGTCCCGTTAATTTCTCAGACGGTCACTTTTGAAAGGATTAACTCTGTTCTAATTTTATTCTGAGAAGTCTCGAAGTCCCGGGACGTCCCAGGACTTTGATCGTGGGTTGTCTCGTGTCCCGAGCTTTGAGATTGTTGAGACTTCCCAAACCCTAGTGGCCACACGTTTTGTTGTGATAATATAATTTTACGTAAGTACCTGCTCACTAAGGCCTCGGTCTCGGTCTCTCGGAGTGCGAGTGTGTGTGTGTGTGTGAGTGTGATTGCGGGGCGGGGCGGCGGTGGCAGTGCGAGGAGCGGCGCGGCAACGCGGACCCGCGTAAGCAAAAACGCGGCTCCCGGCGCCGCGCCGCCGCTGCCTTCGAGGTCAGTTCCATATAAATCTATGCATTGAAACGCGCCGCTCGATGCGCCGCCGCCGCCGCCGCCACCTCCCCGCGCCCGCTTACTTCGTATCCGTAGCCTAACACCTCGATAGAAAAGCGCTTAGCTTAGTATACCTATATGTTTGGCAACTTTGGATTACCTAGCTGCTTTACTCACATATGTGTTACATTACGGTTTACGGTTAGTCATAACACTCATATCGTTGTAGTTACTCGTAGTAACGCATGATTTACAAAGTGTATTCCCGGAGTTCTGTGTTAAGTCTTGCTGTCTTACCGGTGCGTCACTCCGTAACGGACTACCTGTAGGTACAAAAACTAGGTATTTTCACTATGCACCGCCGCGCCGGCGCCTCCCGGCTCAAAGCAAAGTTGACTCAATTCTGTGACTGATCGAATAACTCAGACTACCGGATGGTGTCGATGATTAATTGATTACACACCATTTTTTCAGGAAATAGTCTTTCAGTTTCAGTCAAGATGAGGACTTAAGTATTATGGGCCCCTGTCTACCGTTGTTATAGCTCAGCAAGTTTGTCGATAACTTCACGACACATAGTTGTCTTATTAAATTGGTCGTTAGTACTTACCTACGTGAGTACAAATTAGCATGAAAATCACAAAGCGCGAGAAGACAGATGCCGACCGATTACACTGATGCCGACCGGCATAAGACCGATGGCGACGCTTTTTAACGCTATCATGTAGTTACACCGCGGCAACACCCGTATTCAAATCAGTGAACATGCAGCAGATAAAGAGGCAATGTTAACCCTTATACCTTACACGTAAAGTTTAATTTCGAGTGAATTTGGTAATTAAATAAGGCTCTGCTGGTTGTCCGTGTTTAGTCACAACGATGGCGAGCACAGAAGGCCTATGAAGATCGAAACATGACATTCGATTAACGAGCTGAAGGAAACCAAACTCGCCGCTGGCACCGTTTTTACTGCAGTGTCGCCTATACGAGTGCGATTTTGCCACTGGTAAGCCTGTTTGCTACTGGTAAAACAAAAAACGCGTTGACCGACCTGGGGATCGAACCCAGGACATTGGGTCCTGCAATGGCTCTTGTGCCAGAGTCTCAGATTAACGAGGCAGTCAGTGTGTGAGCCTTCTCCTCATTCTTATTCTGGCAGTTTCGCGTAGGCGACTTGTGGGCGATTGGTGGGTGCTCTCCCGAATGCATCACTCGCTTCCCGTCACGTTTGTACGCCCCCGGTCCTCAAGCCGGCAGACAACAATGAAAGTGTAGTCGTTTAATGACTAACAAATTTTTCTTTATTTATTACTTACATATTTGTATTTACGAAGGTATTGTAAAATTCGTATAAAAACGAGCCTGCTCCCCAGACAACTTAAAATTGGGTCTCCATTTTTTGGACGTGAGCCTGATGTAATACTGGCTACCGATCTGTAACACCTAACTGTAAGCCCAAGAAAAATGACTCTGCCCGACTTGAAATCAAGCAAACCCGGGACCGCTCAGAGCATCAACGTAGCCAGTTGCCACTTGACCAATTAGGTGATACACATTTTTAAAACTATAATCCTATTATGCTGTGATTTTACAACAAAACACCCCATCCAGGGAGGAATTGCCCATTACTACAATGCTCCCCTTGTGGCAGGGCACCGCTGGGTACCTCGGGACTACTGGGTAGGGTGAAATGTGCTGAAGCAGTCAAATTAAACATTATCGGTAACTGTACTAAAAAGAAAATAAACGAATCCTCAAGAAGAACTCAGAAACCTGTAAATAGTAGGTATAACACCGGAACCAAAAATAGCTAGGTAACTTATCGGAATTGTCGGATACCAACGTATTATTTATAAATAACAATCTCTATACTTTCTTAAAAGCATTGGGTATACATGAATAACCATAATAATGCATTATACACGGTAAGGATAACGCAGGATTTGGGAACAAGAAAGGAAGGCTGGGTGCGGGCGGGATGGCGGGATATATAGGGTGACGCACAGCGCATGCGCTACTCAAGGGGCGGCTGCGCGCAGTCGTCACGCGCCCGTCCTCAAATCAACATGGCGCGTTCCTACAGCGTCCTTCAAGGACATATCTGACAACCCCGCGGCAAAAAAATACGAGCCAGCTGTCACCGGCTGACACAAACCGACCCGAAATAAATTATAAAGTGAATATTGTGTATTATTTAAGTGCAGTGCAACATCAGTGTATGTTTACTAATTTGGAATACCGGCTCCCGTACGCCCCAACTGTTTCCGCAAGGTAGGTATGTTAAAACAATAATAAAGTGTGCGATTAATTTCTTTCATAATTGTCCACTGAGTGGCTGTTTACTTTGTGTGTGATGTGTATTAAGTGTCTTTATTTTTACGTCCAAGTCGTGGTATACCAACTGTGTGTGACCACCTCTCATGACCTACCCCCATAAGTTTCATCGACTCGGTTTTATCTCGGTCGTTTATTTTAATCTCTTCGCCCCTCTAGTTTCCTAGTCCGAGTCTGTTCGACGCAGCGAGATTACATTTCCGCAGTATGTGCTGCACGCAATTTGTTTTTTAATTACTTTCAATTGAACTGAAAAAAGCCATTGATTTCTTTTGAAAAACCAACACAGGATTTCTTTACTTGCATTTCTATGGTAATTCTAACTAGAACGGAAAGAGAGACTGAAATATTGTCATAACATTATAATATAGGAAATGCTGGTTGTTAGTATGTAGTAATACTAATAATAATCTTTGTATGAACCTTCTTATTTTTACAGTTTCGCAATACAATTTCCTTCCTCATCAAAATGTTCACCTAGTTACGATTACAATTCAGCATATTATATTATTTATAAATACATACGTAAGTACTGATTCAACACTCTGAAATTAATGTTCATTTCAAAGAAATTTAAGTACCTGAGTATGTGCGCTTAATTAATAATTAAAGGCATGAGGTAGGTTGGTTTAAATAAATATTAATTTTACCTCCAAATGCTTCCTATTGCAATATACGGAATCAATACATACAATGCACGCCATTTCAATATTAATGAACGTTTATAAAACTAGTAACTTCATAATAATCACTAAATACAGAAATATCTACCATCTATTTCCCAATCATCTTGCAACTATTGCGTTGGTATTTTTTTATGAATTGCTAATCCAAAATACGAAGGATTTACAGTCCCAACTTCCAGATCAGATTACCATATTTTATTAAGTACTAAATGATTGTTCCACAGTTACTTCACGCTAGGTGTACTGGCACGCAACAACCATATTGTAATTCTAAACTCGAACTATGACAGTGTCTAGCTAACTAATGACTGGTAGCGGGATTTTTACCAAGCTTTACATAAACACTTGGACACATACACATAATTAAAGGCTCGACCTTAGTATAAAATGTCATTAATGCTATTGCAATGCTAGCTCATGAAAACGGTATATCTTCAATGATAGTACCTAGCAGTACCCTAGCAGTTTGAAAACGCCCATTGCCAATTTCGAGCATTCGGATTGTATGAATTAAGGACGCCAGCCAATGTGGTTATAGCTCCGAACTTCTGAAACTGTTTAGAGGTCATCCCTTCAATGACTCAGAAAAGGTCTTCTGTACAGAAAAACCAACCGCTCCCAATGATCGACATTTCAGAGACAGCGCATTCTCAATGGCCCAGTGGTATCAGCCCCGACTTACGAGTTGCAGGTCGTGGGTTCGAACCCAGGAAACGCTTTACTTTGTCTAAATAATTTCATTACCACTGCTCTCAAAACGGTGAAGGAAAACATCGTGAGGAAACCGGCATGTCCTAAAAAAATTCGAAGACTTGTGACATCTACCAATCCGCACTGGGCCCGCGTGGTGGATTACAGCCCATTCCCGCTCAAAGAGAGGAGGCCTGAGTCCCAGCAGTGGGAACATTATAGGCTGATTATGCATTCTCAATGCACCGAAAATAAAAATCTTCATCCAGTTATGTTGTATGCAAAAGAAATCTGGCAGATATATCCAACGTTTGGCACCAAGGTAGACAGGTGTATCGATATCATAATAAGCAACTGGTCCAAAATAAATTATTCATATAACACTGGTTTACCCAAAAATACATCTAAATATACGAGCAGGTGTTGCGAATCTGCAAAATCATTTGTTTCGTAAATGTTTTCTTACATCAGACTCGTCGACTTTATTGCTTTTAAGAATCTTCATCCTTATTACACCAATTTTTTTGGGGTCGGTGTAGTACATCTTTGTGATCAGCCATCGTCTCAGTGTCCACTTCCTTCTTAGCCATTATCTTTCACAAAATTACGACATAGATTTTATGGTCTGCCACAGCAGAATATTTTTTATACGCCCATAATGCAACCATTGCAGTATGAAAGGCTCTCGATCCACTTCTTTCTATCTAGAGCTGAAAAGGACCAGTCTTTATTAAAAGAGCCAACCTCATCCTGCTATCTCCATATTACTATAGACCTGCCGCAATGTCACTTGAAGAAAAATCATATGAAAACAAAACAAATAAATAAATAATTGTTTACACACTTTACACTGCATGTGACCTTCTCCTCAAGCCTCAAATGCAGTAATAGCATATAAGTACACTTTTAAATCAAATCAACGCGCAGTTGTTCCCGCTACTGGATCTCATCACAACTTTGAGCCTACCATAAATAAAAGGCGATTAAGCCCCATTCAAGCTTCAGATTCGTTGTTATAAAGCTCACTGTGTGGTCTTGCCACTATTGTTCAACAAGGCTCAACTTAAACATAAACTTGTTTTGGTCCTACCACGACGATTTAGTTTCAAATATTGATTGAATTGATATTTGATTCCTTTGCGTTCTGACTGTTCGGCTAACTCAAAAGTTTCGAATTGCATCAAGCTTATCCAAAAAAGAAAATTCAAAATTATTCTCTCCTGTAGCCGAAAACTTTTTTCACTTCTACTAGCTAGATAAAGTAATGTGTGAGGTAGGGACGATGACATATTCTATTAAATGAACACGGTTACTGCTAATTGACTTTGGCAATGAACTTTGTGATCTACATTTATGATGTACTAGAATTAGCGATTAAGGTTTTACTACCGGTAACCAGCAAGTAAATGTAATTACTCACGTACGTTGAATAACTTTATTTCTCAATCCAGTTGGCTATTTACCTTTATAAGGAAGCTGCATCTATGGTTTTCGCCGGTCAGGACATTTATAGGCTTGGAAGAATGCCAACCGACACAAGAACTAGGTACTTACCTATGGGCTTCCAGAAATGCTAACTCTTAGAAGTCAGATTTGCACATATAAGTATGGCACAAAGCTTTTTCTGTCCTGTGCCTGAAATAAAACGAAATGATCCCAATATTTGAAAATATTGGGATCACTTCGTTCTATTTCAGGCGTCAATATTAATAATAATAAAAGTAGTAACATTACTTTATCAAATGAATTGCGTTTATCATCGACGTCTGCCCATGAACGTTATTTCGCTCGAGATCTCCCAAAAAAAAAATATCGCGGCACGGGCCGGTTCGCGAGGTCTTTGAACCCCCGAATTCCCCTCAAATGTTTAAGTCACGGTTATATTTAGAACTGCACATTCACACCAAATCGGGATGCGGGTGTTGTTTTAAATCTAGGAATTATAAATATTTTAAGAGATCAGTGATGTTTTATACATTTCAATCCATGATTATGAAACAAGTCTACATGCTGTTAACTTTTTAAATCTGGCCTAATCCAGCATTATGATTGCTTTTTCTAGCCAATTCGCCTTTCACACAATCCATCCATGAGTTCTTGCGTTGTTTTTTTCGTCATTATGATGATAAAATTATAGACGGTTATATAAAGTTATACAAGGGACATCGACGCGCAAACTGTTAACTTGAATTCAGCATATGACTTTCAGACGGTTTAAAAAAAAAAACGGCTGTTTTATACAAAACTGCAGTATCTAACACGGCCTTTTAACCGGTCTTTTGTTTGAACACGAACAATTTCAACACTGGTGGGTCTTTAATCATTATTTAAATATTGTGAATGTGAAGACTATGTGAGTCATTGTTGCTTTTTTTTCCCTCTCAGCTAGTTTTAATCATAGTCTGGCAGATTGAGTAATTTTTGTGGCCTACCCAAATGTCCTTTCTTTGGTATTGTTCGTCGAATCGTTGAGCTCCAGTTCTCTCAGTTCTGAGTTGAGCTGCACGATTACTGACAAATGCGTGCACTGACTGGATAGGTCCACTCAATCTGTGTGGTTTTTCCTCAAAAGACCATTTCAGACACAAATCTACATGGTCTTCACATGATCTGACTAAGATTATGTCTGGACTTTAAAAGAGACTGTGACCTCTGAGTTTGTTTCGGCCTTTCTTCTCAGAGTAGTCAGATAGGAAATGCCGACCTCATCTAGTTTTTAAAATATGATTGACGTGTAAAAGTGTTTGTACAAACCTATTTACAGAAATAAAATCATTTATCATTTACTGAATTCATGGTAACTATATGCGTGTGGATGTCCCTTACACCCCGTATTATTACCTCAATGTCAAATTACGGACTTCAAATTAGGAATAAATATGTATCTTATCAAACAACAAAGTAGTAAAACAACATGTAGGAGATCGTAAAAATTTAAACTTTCTACTTTATTCCTCAACCAGTCTCAATCCTTTTGATACACTGCCTTAAAATTGCTGCAGCTGCTTCCGAATTCATTTTGTGGTCGAATTTCTCTGCGTATACATAAACATATTCAAGAATTTCTCCGTCGAAATCAGTTGGAACAATGCTCCTATTATACGGAACATAACTTGGTAAAGTTAAATTTTTGTTCACCTCATATCAGGATTGTCTTGAATGCCACAGCGAGTTTTTTCTTTAATTTTTGTTTGCTCTATTGTATCCAATGACCTGTCCGTTCGTGATTCAATTCAGATCTTTTTGCTATCCAACTGGCTTTGCGATTTTCTTTCGCGTGCCGTAAGATCGTGAGGGGAATTTAATCGTCTGATGTAATTCGACGTATTCATTAATTACGACTGTTTATAGACTGGATTAAAAGTCGTAAACATTATTGGCGTTATCTTTTTATGTGCCGCTACCGCCTGAAGTTTCTTATGATCGGACCGAGTCAGATTTAAAAGAGTCATCAATCAATTGGGTTTATTCGCATATGCTTAGGGTATTTTCTTAAGTATAAGTGCATCCATCATACAGTCGTACACTTATTTGTTTTTGAACAGAAGAATTCTAGAAACAGTTTAGTTGCAAATTAGGCATTTCATTAAGGCTATGTTCAGAAACAGGTCAATTGCCAAAATTATCTCAGATGCTTGAAATTCGTCTTTAATATGCAAGGCATTTTAACTTATCAGTCTTGAAGTAGCACGTTTGGCGTTACATCGGCGACTAACATTCCAGTTTGAGAGACCGTATGAAACCCTACATGAATCTGGATGACGTATTGTTTTTCCCTACATGGCAGGTAATAAGAATCTAGGGACGCGAGTGCACGCGTAGTGTCTCATTTCAACATCGGCTGGCGGATCAATTTACACACCACATAACCTATCTCTGTCACACACGTTTTTGAGAGAAGGATAGAAATAGAATGCAGATTTCTTTTTTAAAGCAAGGAAGTACAATCAGGAGTACTTATGATGAAGTTTTTAATCTGTGCACGTATGGTAGCCATTTTTATTTCCGTTGAGGAAATGATTTAAAAATTTCGTGAATCCATTTCCTGATGTAACCACTCATCGATGTCATCATTGCTTATAATAATGAATGTCAATGACATCAAGGTTTGAATATTTAAAAAGTCCATGAATGTGATGAGAATTCTGTAATTATCACTGGTCATCAAATTAATATGACACATGTAATTTTTATACAGAAAGAAAAATGATTTCATTAAGATCATTAAAAAACGAATGCTGTAATGAAAAACACTAGAAACGGTTATTAGAAGCTGTGAAGTAGAAACATAGGTGACAATAACAATTTTCACTATTCAGAATGATCTTATTACCGTAATTGCTTACGTAGGTCATAATTATTGTTGTATTAGGTATGAGTGCTGGCGCACAAAAGGTACGGCAATGTTGTTATACAGCCGTCTGCGCGTTCTATTGTAATGACTGCAGCTGTACGTTCGATATGAAATGCAGTAGTTTTGCACTCGCTCCAGATTAGAAATTACTATCGTGCTACAGATTTTGTGTGGCGTTTGCCTTGTGTGTTTATCTTGCCAGTTCCTTTATGAAGCCAGTGGCCTCTGTTTGTTGAAGTTATTCAATCTGGTGTTCTGCCAAACTTGAGGTTTGTGGATTCGTAAAGCATACAAGTAAGCTTTAACTTTAGTGTTATTCGATTCTTGCCGTATCATACATACCGTTAGGTACCGCTTTGAAGGGACTAAAATCTAATATATCAAGAGCCCAAGCCTTGTCAATAAATGATACTTGAACTAAGTTCATAAGCCTCAGGTTAGCTTAACTCATCAATCGTCGCCAATGAGACACAATTGATTATCTATTTTTATGGTCCTTTGTCCTCTAGCGGGCCATTTCAGGCTTGACTAGTGTCCTTAACTTAAGCTAACCTGACCTATCAAGACAATTATATCATCGATATATGTTACATATTTGACCTCATAGTGTATTCTAATTGGTAATACATATTTCAGTCTCCTGTAACGCATTGTATTAATTTTTTACGGTGCTTTTGGCGCTCTTCAATATCCACCAATACGGGTTTTTCTTCGATTGTAATAAAAAGACAGTAAAATACTTCCAAAATGATGTAACGTAAGGTTGTGTAAGTCCGAATGACCATCGGCATTCTTACACTTCTAAATAAGTAATCGGCGCAAAAAGAGAGATCCATGGCACGTAGTTATGCAAAATAACTTGATATAAACATAATTAAAAATGCAAAAACATGAGTAAGTCTTACTCATAGTGTGCTTAAGTACAGTTTTATCTTTCCTATTTGTACGTCCTATTTTGCTATGACGCGCAATGGCTCAAGAATGTCGCAGATGATTTCACTGGATAATCGTACTAGTTTTGTTTATACTTATCAAAATAAGCGTAGTAACTACAAGATTCTTCGAATACGTGAGGTTGAACTAATTATGTTACGGACGTGTTGTATCATAAGGGAACTTGCAGGAAGTTCGGAAGTACGCCTATCTATGCACGTGCAACTGGTGGTGCATATCAATTTCATGCTTAAACACTACGGTGTAAAGTACAGAATTCTGTGTATTAATAATGCAAGTTAAGACGTTATGGGAATCGAAAAGGTTGGTGCAAGAAATATTAGAGGCTTTTCTTGTAAACTTTAGTTCCGAATGGGTTCAATGTGCTATTTCGACCTCTTAGTATGAAGTACCGAGTCTAATACTGAATTTTCTTACATAATCGTATATATTTCTGTATTCCTTAGGACACAATAAAGTAACTTTTTATTACCTAAAAAATATTGTAACATGGGCAATATCTTATTTAAAGACACACCTGACTTGAAAGCTTTTTAGCCTAGTTTTGTTAATTGAAACTAGTGCATACGTCACGTCGGTTAATTAAAAATTACTTTCTGTAATAAGGTGGGTAGTACGTGCGGTACTAAAAGCGACATCCAAGTGTCAAAGACACGCGTGCGCTTGCACATGATTCACGCACCGGTACGCGCTTGGCGCATGCGTAAAGCGTGTGTACCAGCTGCAGCAGGAAGCGACGAACACCCAGACGGACGTCCGACACACAACTCTCACTCTTATGTACTTGTCTTACAACTTACATTGCTAGTACAAAAATAATAATGTATGCAACTCGGGTTGACTAATTCCATGTTTGAATTTTCTAACTGGGAAACGAAATGATTGATCATTAATTTTGACTTCGTTAGTAGGTAATGTTAATTGGTCTGGTTAAGCGTTTAATTATTTACTTACAGAACCTACAGATAAATTATCTTTCTAGAATGAGACTACGAAATAAAGTGAATATATATTTTCTGAAATTGGAGTAGCGTAAAAATTAATACCGTATATTGCGTTTGTTAAGTATCAATAGCTAAGCTACCCAGACTACTAAAGCGCCATAAAACGAATAGATGGCGCTGGCTGTCTGTCTGTGCCTGTGTAAATTGAGTCTGACCCAGTAAGCATAAGCGCATGCGATTTTGATTGTAAGCACGTTGCTCATATACCCAACAAGTAGTTTTATTCACCTTTGCGTGCTTGTCCAGGTATAAAGCACAAAAATGCCTGGAGACATACGAACTGGAAGCGTAGGCGCAGTGAAATGTTAAGGAATCTTTGTATCATCATTTATAATACGGCCAGCGTCAATCGCAAAGAAACTTAAGAAAATAGGGGCTTCGCACCAGTTTCTTCCCTATTAGTAGATGGATGATGGCTATCTATTTTGCCGACTTTACAGAGTCACCGCTGTGAAGTGCTGACAGAAAAAGAAATACAAAGAAAAAAGTCCTTGTTGAAAGACGAAGTTGAAATATGGAAGATTGGCATGAGGAATGTTATCAGTATCACTGACAAGTTCACACTTTCCATAGGACCATAGTAATATAAAAAAAACTGGATAGGACAGTGTATTACGCAAGATGACGTAACTGAAGATACAAGTGCACCTAATGAAGTGGATTCTCTTATAATTTATTGAGCTAGTTATTAGCTATTGTGTTTAGGAAAGCACGTTTTGACGTATGTAGAATTTTTTACATAACGGATAAGTCGTTGGTCGTCGGTTTAGTGGTAGTTGTGTCTACGAGGTAAAGGGGGTTTGTGCGGAGATACAGAACTAAGCTTGGACAGGCCACAAGCATGGGCGGATAACTACGTGGATCAAAGTTGTTCAAGGTTGCAGGAAAGAGATGCGGGTGGCCCAAGACTGGGAAGAATGACGTGCAATGGCGGAGACCTACACTCAGCAATGCGTGGAAACGGGTTGGAGAAGAAAGTGTACACATTTATAATTTTCAATCTCACGCTTGTGGGATATATTTACTAACTTCAATTTTAATCTAGCTAGAACATCATTTATGCATAATTCTATTTAGTTTAATACCCAAGACGAGAATTTCGATGAAGTGACTCATGAATAATTATATCCATATAATATGATGCATGATTGTCTGTCTGGTTTTCTGATTGTAGACTATTACGTTATATTTGGGTCTCTTGTTTATAATTTATCTTCCATCCAGTCGGCGGACGACCTAATCTTATTCCGTTTTAGGCACAGACGAGTTTCAGGTCTTTTAATTTATATGGAGACAAGCTGACCCGACAGACGTTGTCCTGTCTTAACTATGAGTGTCGTATGTCGTTTAGTTTAAGTTTTGACTATTGACTAAAACTATCGACTCATTTATCAACCGATCCATCTGTGTTAAACGATATTTGCAGCGCGCATTCTGTCAATCGCTAACAGTTATTTCAAACAACTGACAGTTATGTAAAATTAATATTGGCGTTAAGTTTTCTTAAATTTTGTAACGTTCCGATCAACTTCCTTATTTTTTTATTTCATAATATCCTTCTCCTGACAATAACGAACACAAAAAAAAAATGAAATCGGTCCAGCCATTCATGCGTGATGGCGTGACCAAGGGAAATAGGGATTAATTTTTATATATATAGATTAGCATTTGAGTGTATCTGAATTTGGGAAAGGTGTGTTGTTATTTAACTCTGAATAATATAAAGCTGTTTGTTTCTTCATATATCTATAACTCATGATTTGTAACATTGATTTACTCTTTACTCCTGCAAAAATAATATATGAGGTGCAATCATTCACTCTTTCAATGCTCGTCGACTTCAAAGTCACCTACCTATGTCTTATTATTTCTCGAAGTCCGTTACTCTAGTCATCTCAATCATCCAAGGCTTACTGGGCCTAAGATGACTGAATGCCAAAAACTGAAGATAATTATGCTGTTGTGATGCCATATGAGAGGCATCGACCTATTATTGGGCTGCTATACACTGACACTCCCTTAGAGATAAATTTAAAGAGATTAATATAATTACTGTGCCTTCTCAGTATATTTATGAAAATCTTTTGTATGCACATAAAAATATTAATCTGTTTAAAAAATACAGTGATATCCACAATATAAATACTAGAAACAAACACTAATTTATTGTTCCTACAACCAGGCTCAAGAAAATAGGTGGCTCGTTTAGATGCCAATGTATACGTTTTTATAATAAACTTCCTAGCCACATTCAAGATCTAAGCTTTAATAAATTCAAATCTTTTATAAAACGGAAACTATGCCAGACAGCCTATTATACTGTGAAATACTATATTGAGGACAAAAAGGCTTGGGATTGAGCTGCTCCAATAAATTTACAAGGTGAATGTTGATTTTAATTTGCTAGCTATTTTAGACATGAATATTTACTGTAAAAAGTATTATATTATTTTCATTATTGAGAATATGAGGACTATGTGGGTCATTGTTTCAGTTATATTCTTGATCTGGCAGTTTAAGTAGTTTATGCGGCCTACTCAAATGTCCTTTCTTTGGTATTGTTCGTCGAATCGTTGAGCTCCTTAAGTTCTGAGTTGAGCTGCACGGTTACTGACAAATGCGTGCACTGACTGGACAGGTCCACTTAATCTGTGTGGTTCTTTCCTCAAAAGACCATTTCAGACACCAATCTACATGGTTCTCAAACATTATGTCCGATTTTTTATATACACATTGACATTGTTGAATTTTATATACACAATGACATGAGTATTTACTTGTAAAGTATTATGTTATTTTAATTATTGTGAATGTGAGGATTATGTGGGTCATTGCTTTTTTTTCGCAGTTAATTTTGATCATGATCTGGCAGATTGAGTAATTTATGTGGCCTACCCAAATGTCCTTTCTTTGGTATTGTTCGTCGAATCGTTGAGCTCCTTAAGTCCTGACTTCCTGAGTTGAGCTGCACGATTACTGACAAATGCGTGCACTGACTGGACAGGTCCACTCAATCTGTGTGGTTCTTTCCTCAAAAGACCATTTCAGATACCAATCTACATGGTCTTCACATGATCTGACCAAGATTATGTCTGGACTTTAAAAGAGACTGTGACCTCTGAGTTTGTTTCGGCCTTTCTTCTCAGAGTAGTCAGATAGGAAACGCCGACCTCATCTAGTTTAAAAATATGATTGACGTGTAAAAGTGTTTGTACAAACCTACTTACAGAAATAAAATCATTTATCATTTATACCATCATTGCTTATAATACTTTGTAGTTAAGGCGATACCCCGACGAAAACCTTGTCATAGTGCGTTATTCAGAGGCTATTAACTCATTCACTATGGGTAATAAACTACATCTAAAAGCACATTATTAATGTTCGATATCCTATCATCACATTGCACGTTCTTATTTGTTTTTATGTGTTATAAATACATCTAAAATCTCCTTGTAAAAAAGTGACTAAAATTATTGAATGCATGCATCTTTTGCTAAAGGTGACGTTCTATTTATTTGAGAATTACACTAATAGATAGATAATTTAAAAATCTAAATAATTCACGTTTTATTTTATTTTAAAACTTTACTTGTCTTTTTTTATTCAAATAATTTCATTAGTTTTGTGAATTTTATGACAAATGAGCATGCGGAGGGAGCGAGACAGAGCGAGACTCACCGACGGGACAGAGAAGGACCGAACGCTCAAGGTCGTTTGGTCGGGGAAGCGCTTTAATGCAAGGGCAGGATGGCATTTTTTTGCCACCAGCACCCTAATTACGTAACACACTATCTACCACAATCTGAATCATTTTTAAGCCTATTGCTAAACCATTGCTTCATATGTTCGAAAAATTTGTCTGCTCAGCAACGTAAATAACGCAATGAATGTTGTTGAAATGTCCAAATGAAAGCCATTCCTACTGTTAGTGTGTTACGCAATTACCCCGCAGATCTAAGTAGGTACTTGAATAGATTGCAGTGCCAAGGGATTCGAAGTTTTCGGTCCCTCTTTCTCCGAATCAATTTTTTCTTTGACTTTAGTCTCTCTCAAATTGTCCGTGACATGACATGCATCAATAACGTGTGCTATATTATAGTACTTACATATAAACAAATAGTAGTTCAGCAGTCAATGGTGGACATCCGTATGTCTGTGGCCCATATTCAGTGGTCACGTACCCTCGGGTCTTCGTGATCAGTTTGCATTCGACCCGCGAACGAGACGCCCAGTGTTGGCCTGAAGTACGATGTCGATAATTTGGTTTGGGAGGTTTGTAGATTCAAAGAATTTTTGAGAAAGGACTGCATCTGCTCTTTGAATAAATGTGAATAGAAATACTAAAGAAACCATGGCGAAATAAATAAATGTAAATAATTATATCTCGCAAATTTTACCGAGGTATGTTAACTGTGAACTTTAAATTTCAACTTAGTAGCTAGGTACTTTAGTCTAATAACAACATGATTAATAATTCCGGGCATCGTCATACGGAAAACTTTTAGAAAAACATGGATCGATAATTAAGTTTGCGAACGATAACACTGCGTTTATCAGAACCTTATCAGACTAATACAGAGTTGAAGTATCGACATTAACGGAATATCGACATAGAACAGCTCTATTTATACGTATGAGGATATAAAATTAATTGTTATTCCATAGGCACATCGGGTGGTCTCCTTTCTCCAAAGATTCAACGACAAATCTTTACTTTAGAAAGAAATATTGGTGAAATCACTGCAGACATTTTATGGTCGCATGGGTTTATTTATTATTAGCTTAAATGTAGGTGAACATATAAAACATTTATAGTAACATTCAGAACTAAAATTATTTTGCTAGTAATAATACTTAGATACGTCTTACCTCCTAAGTCATGCTACAAATGTTTATTTGTGAACTGATTTTAGAAGCGAATTATTATTAATGGTTTGGTTTAGCATATAATATTTCAATACAATGGTCTCGCCACAGGCAGATAACGATGCAACAACATGTTTTGTTAAGCCTTTTGCATAGGGAACTCTAAGAACCATGAATATCTTTAATCAGTTAAAATGAGTCTCCAAATAACCTCAAAGGGTTCCAAGTTTTAGTTTTTGAGGATAAATGATTCATACCAATCGCTACACTTCGCCAGACAACTTCAAAGGAAAATGTAAAAAATGTGGCTGACGTACTGTGTTACATTTTACATTGAATTCTGTGTCGTGTTCGTACGCTACAAGTTCTATAGAAATAAAGAGGAGAGATTTGAGACAGTTAGGTACGAAAAAGCATTTTTCGCTGTAATTATAGCTTCCTAAACAACTCGTTAAAAAAATGCTTATAGGCAAGTATAGTTAATGGGGAAGCGCCTGGGTGCCCGCAAAATTCAAATATTCCTACGATTGTTGCAGTTTGCAGGTCAGTGTCAGGTTTTATGATGAACAAAATATGATTCGCGACCGTAACAAGTATGTATACAGAATTATAATAAATGAAATCATCTATACAACCCACGCACTAAGTTCCTATAATCCTACTAAATGACAATTTCATAAAATATCAATCAATAGGATTAAATGAATTTAGAAGGTTGTAGTGATGATTTTAATTATTATAATTTTATTCTTTGATACATACGTGATAAGATCGCGAATCACATTTTATTCAACATACAACCTGACACTGACTTGCAAAATGCAAGAAAGTAAGAAAATTTTAATTTCGCGGGCAACCTGGCGCTTCCCACATAAAGCTCTCAAATTTGCTTGCAACTTGATAGTGATAAAATGTTGCCAACGTAGGTAGCTATTCGGTCATAAATTCCAAAGAAAATTGCATTATACTTCGTGATTGCAGACCTAACAGAGCAACACGGGGTCCAACATCTTCCTCGTATGTCGCCATTCTGTCAGGCATCAATCAAAGCTGTCAGCTGTGTGAAACGCCTTTGTACAAACACGCTTGTGATTTATACAGTAGCTTTGATCGCAGAATCGAAATAGCGATAAAGCGATTGGCTATCCACGCAATCGCAAACGCACAACCGAACGAGATATTTCGAGTTGCTGAGTAATCGGCAAATTGATTCGTATCGATTTAATTTGTTGCTTAGGTTTCCCTACCTTTCAAAAGTCCTATCAAACACTCAACGTAGCGTTAAGAGTCCTTCAAAATGGTGCGACACGCGACGCGACACAAAGGCACCGCCTATCGCGCGACGAGTGGTGCCTTTGGGTCGCGTTTAAGCGAAGGTAGGCATATGAATTCCTTTTCATATTACTTATTCCCATCGAGTGGCTACTTCTTATTCACAATGCGTTTCTTCGTGCGATCAATATGGTGATTTAAATGGCGGACAATAACAATCTCTAATTAAAACTATATTGCTCAGTAATCAGCAATGTACGTAGTGAAAAGTTGTTGTTAGTAACAAAGGCAGAGAAATTATTTTGATACATGACACTCCTTGCCCGGAGCGAGGATATTAGAAAGCATCAACCTCTATACGTGTGTTCTCCGTTTGATGGCATATCTACGTGTGAACTAATTCAGTTAGGTGGCCTTTGTCATGACTAATGGCATTATTGTCATCGAAATTAGTCCGCCCTTTATCGGAGTAGACGTGGAAAGTGGTTTGACCATAGATTTAGGTTTGACATTGATGATAAGTTAATAACGATAACATTATACCTAGGCAAATACTGTTTTATGGTCCAATAATCAAATGAAGCTTTCAGACGGTTGGTACGTTGGCTAAATTACGAAGTTCTAAAATGAAATAATACGTTATTTATAAAAGAGCTGGTTGGACTAAATTATAAACTTTAATAACAAACACAAAACTACAAAACCGTTCTTTTCGGCGCCACACTAAAAGCATCTGGCTAAAACCATAATTGTAACTTCAAACTAACCAGACGAATGGCAATTTAATTAATGCACTTACAACATACGTTTCACACAAAATATGTTTGCAATTTTCTAAAAACCTGCTTTCATATTTACATCACCGGTCGAGCGTTTAACGCAACTCCATACTACAATAAGTGTAAATTGGAGCCTGGGTTGAAACAATGGGTGATCGAAAGCATTGTTCTGTATTGATTCGACGCGCCAAGGTCATTACGACACCCACACGACCGCTGCCTTTGGGGTTGGACAACCGTCTGAGTGACTGATGACAGCGGGTGTTATTACTTCCTTCCTTTTTTGGTTGTTTATGGAAAAAATTAAGCTCATTCTCCTCTTCAAAGAGTTCAAATTGTTATAATTACGTTCCAGAAGTTCTTTAGAACATTATGGGTAAATAGGGTCTTATAAAATAGTACATATTTATGGATAAACGTTCTTTTGTTATTGTACTTCGCTATGAAATGGGTCTCAGCTTTTAGTTCTCGTTCTTCTTTTTGTTCTCTGAAGAATTTGCTAGAGAATTGAAAATTCTAACGCAATCTTTCATATTTTTCTTTTAAGTGCAGTTTTTTTTATGAACTTAGACCAACTCCCAAATGTCTCCATCTCATATCATGGCTCGACATGGCCCGCCCCTTTACGATACCGCAGGTGTCAAGTGCGGATATGTCGAAATCGACATTGTTATGATTGTAAGGCAGTACTCGTAATGGTCCTCTTGTTACTGCCTAATTTGACAGGTCTATCATTTTGATTGTGGTTATGATTTCAATTAAGTGTATGAGGTAGGCAAGTTTTGAACTTAATTGAAGTCTTCAGTACAGTCAATTAGAAATCAGGCTTGTGATATTGATTGATTGAATTTTTCGAGATTTCTCAATCTTAGATAGAACCGACTGCTGTTACTTATAGATAGCTAAGTCTAATTATTGTTTTCTGAATTGTTGCAGTTCAAACCTGTGTCTTCTTTTTTATTGCTGTTCTGTTTAGTAGAAGTATTTCAAGGGGAATACATTCTAAAAATAAAAACAACGGGTCGTGTTCGTGTCACAGACGCGCTTATTATTATTTCTTTCAGACGGTAAGGAACTACTGGTGTGTGTCTACCTGGGGTCGTGGGGTTGTCAGGGCGAGGGTGAGACTTTTGATAAGGAGTGACGTCGGAAAGATTAATGACCGTCTGCGTTCCCCCTATTTTGCGCTTTCTATCTATCTGTCTTGTATTTCCTTTTGAGAATCAATATAAACGGTGCGTTGATTGATTTCAATAGTTGACAGTAGGTATATCGAAAATAGATTGTTAAGAATATAATTATACTAAAAGTCGCTATGACATCTGAAATAAACCTGAAGACAAGATTTAAAGCTCCTTCAAAAAAGCGCAAAACGCGACGCGAATCCGCGTGTCGCGCGACGAGCGGTGCCTTTGTGTTGCGTAAGATTTGCGTCGCGTGTCGCGCCTCTTTGAACGAACCTTTGCCTGTAAATGATCTGACCATCACATCATCTGACCACGACCTCTGAGTTTGTTTCAGTTTTTCTGTGCAGAGTATTTGGAAAGGAAACACCAACCTCATTTAGTTTTTTAAATAATTATTATTGACGTGTGAAAATGTTTGTTTAGACCTATATACAGAAATAAACATCATTCATTCATTCATTCAAAATTAATGTTACTTGAGTAGTCGAACTGACCGGGTATGGAGCTGGTCATTAAAAAACCAAGTTCAAGATAGACGAACGCATGGTCCCACGTGACCGCGTAAACGGTTAATGAATAGTTCGCACTTCGCAGTATGTAATTGTTACCCAGTCCGCAAAGTAAAGGCGATTTGATTAGCATGCTAATGTTAAGGACCAAGCTGTTGAAATCATTCCCTCTTCAATTTACTATTAAGGGGGATGCGCTCAGGTAGCCCGCGAAATTCAAAAATACTTACGTTTTTTGCAATTTGCAGGTCACTGTCAGGTTGTATGTTGATTAAAATATGATTCGTGGCTTTAACAAATATGGCTTTACAGAATTATAATCATTAGAATCAGCAATACAACTCCGTAAGTTATAATTGGCATCAAATGTCATGATTTCATGAAATAGTCATTCAATAGGGTAATATGAACTTAGAGAGATGTATTGATGATTTTTATGATTATAATTCTATAAATAAATATTTGATCCGGCCGCGAATCATATTTAGATCAACATACAACCTGATACTAACTTGCAAATTGCAAAAAACGTAAGAAAATTTGAATTTCGGGGGCTATCTTGGCGAATCCCTCTTAATCTACCGAGAGCATACTCTGATAGGTCCCATTATTTGGTATAACTCATACCTAACTTCTTTAAAGGTCTTATGCCCGTTTCCACTGCCTCTAAGAAACACCTAAAGGAACGCCTAAATATTACTGCACTGTCGGATTTTCAGCTCTTCGCGTTGAGCCGAGCAGTGTTAGTGAAAACGGGCATTAAAGTTCAACAGAATATTTTTAAACCTTTGGTAAACACAATTTCGAATTTGTAACAATTACTAGTGTTCCTAAAATACATTTTCCCTTATCATTCGAACGTATTTTTATTTCTGTACCAGAATATTTATCAAGCTTGTCAAAATGCGTGTTTGCTCAGTAAAAGGGGGTTTGTATATTTGGTATGCATAGCACCACGCTGATGTTTGGTAGGCCGTGATTCTTGACGTCATTTAATAGACCCGGATTTCACAGACAATGTGACTCCTCATAATATAGAACGAAAGGTGAAGTGAGTTTCGATACTACGAGTGTTATAGGAACATATAAGTTTTATTCATCTTTTGGATTAAATCGCTGTTAGCTTGTTACCTACTTCTTCTAGGCGTCTTAGTTTTCATGCTTTAATATTTAGGTCCAGCAAGTTGTGCTCAATTTTGTCAATTGCAAATGCAGTTTGTAAACTCATTTGTATACGTGCGATTAATCCTTCGTTGTTTACCGTTTCTCTCAGCTGGACGCCACGGGCTAAAATATATATATTTCCATAATATCACATGTTCGTAAATTCTCATGTTCACCTCACGTTTCGTTGTGAACATCGCCAATTATAGCATGTATAGCTTATAACCGATGTTTTCCTGTTTGTTTAAATAAATATATATGAACACATGCGTATATTTAACACATGTTATCGAACATTCGCTTTACGTCATGCTTTGTTTCAAGCATCGGTTCAGTGTTTACGTTGGGTACCTACCTATCTACTTTTCTTTCTGGAACTGCCGAAATCTTAGTAGTAACTAGTAGTATAACTCTTTAAGAAAGACCTCTTCCGGGGAAGTATACCATACCTAATTACCAATTTCTGCCGCCGTGTGGCGTTGCTGTGTTTCGCTTTGAAGGGTCTGGTTAACCTGGTACCGATGTGATAACAGGTTAACCAGATATTTCAGATTTGTCTCTGAGATAAGAACGCATAAGCTATACCTGTACCCAGGGCAGTTTTTAACCTATCGGCGGCCTTAGGCACTTTAGGGTACTGGAGCCCTATGGAGAATCTAGGATGTAAGAGCGAGCTAAGTGAGCTCGAAATTTGTGGCTGCCTGCCCCCCCACACAGCACAGCCCCTAGCTACGGCGCTGGCATGAAATGGGCCCCATGAATCGAGGGGCCCTGGGCACTTGCCCAGAGTAGCCAATGGAAAAGAAGGCCCTGCCTGTACCTATGCTCTCCAAAAAAAACTTCCTGATAAAGGGACATGAAGCTTTTCATATAATTTGTCTGCCAGTTGCATGAACTTGCACCTGGCCTTTTTAAATCACCAATAATATCAATATTATGAACATTTTCCTTCTGGATCTCTAAAAAGGTAATAAAAATTCAACATCTTTATTTTTATTTAGTAGTTTGTTTAGTCTAGAGCCCGTATGCTCGCCAAACAAAGGTATGTGTTCACTTTCACTAACTTGGAATCCCGCTGGGAGGTCGTCGGGTCGATTTTCATCGTTTTTATCTCTTGTACATTTTTTTGTGTGTTATGTATTGTTTCTTTGTATGACTTGGATACGTTTCTAGGTGAATGTTTTTTCTAAATCATCGCTTTCTTACTGTATATGCTGGGCTCGGCTATCAATCTGTATTGGTTAGGTAGGTGCCTTCATCAGCATCCACAGCCCAACCTCACCTACTGAGTCTCAGGGTTGTCTTTGTTCTCGGTAATCTCCACGCTCCTGTGTCAATCTTATCCAAGTTCAACATATTATTGAGTCAATATATTAATATGTTTCTTATTACTTTTGCTACAAATGTTACTTTTTGCGCATAAGAATGTTTGCTACATACCAAGAATGTTTCCATTCCATATGTATACCATAGTCACCATATTGGATCGGAACTCTAAAAACTGACGTCTACAAGTGGGTGCGGTGGTCGAGATTCCAGACGACGCGAGAAGCAAGGTTAGCTGCTTAGACTCGACAAAAAACGGATACCTACATAATTATCTATATCTAATCATTACTTCGGGTGTTCCAAACAGATTTTTTCTCGGCTTACGATGTGAACTACCAGACGTCTCTCTACTCTAAAGTTACTAAATGTTTTATAGTAATTTTGGTCTTAAGGACCAATTTCAAATACGGTAATAGTGCTAAAACTCTGGATAAATATCATCATCTGTTTGTTCACTCGCAAACAGCTCATGAAGTTTCTTGCCCGTTCTTGTCCAAAGGAATCTACGCTTTGGAAACGGCAACTTGTTATATTATGATCATTAATTGCCGTAACTAGCACGCTCTTTTTGGAAGGACCTTGGGCTGTAATGGAAACAATATTAGTTAGTAGATTATACAACAAATGAAAAAAAAGCTAATTTAATTCGAGGGACTAAGTTGGATCCTGAGAGCAGCGAAGGATTCTAGATTAGAATCTTAAGCGGAGCGAGGGATACAAGGACTGAGATGTTTTTTTTTCACGAGTTGTGTATAATATTTTTTACCATTGACTGCGAGAAAATAAAAATAGTATAGTATTTAAATTTATCACATTTTATTATATAATCGGTAATAAGAGAACAAAGGATATAATATAAGTTACATTAAAAAATTATAGTGAAATTAGGACAGTTTTCGATGTAAGTAGGTTTTTTTTTTGGAATTGAGTTGAATAGTCTATGGAATAACTCCGTTATGCCAGCCAGTAGGTACTTTCAGCACGTTTTATTTATTTATCTATATATATGAAAATGAATCCCTATTTCCCTTGGTCACGCCATCACGCGGCTGGACCGATTTCACTAATTTTTATTTTGTTGTGTTCAATATTGTCAGGAGAAGGATTTTATGAAATAAAAAAATAAGGAAATTGATCGGAATGCTACAAAATTTAAGAAAACTTAACGCCAATATTAATTTTACATAACTGTCAGTTGTTTGAAATAACTGTCAGCGCGATTGACAGAATGCGCGCTGCAAATATCGTTTAACACAGATGGATCGGTTGATAAATGAGTCGATAGTTTTAGTTTTAGTCAATACTTTACACAGGACAACGTCTGTCGGGTCAGCTTGTTTTAAATAAATAATCGTATAATTCGTGCTTGTTCCAAATTCAAAATGTTTTTATTCATTCAGTGACTAAACTAGTTTTATTCACTGTTATCTATGAATCAAATGTCCTTTTTCGAGTGGCAATGCGCAATGGTAAACACGAACAAACCCAACACACAGATAGACTAATTTTTCTCAGTTTTAGACGCAAGTTCATAAATAGTAGTACCTACCTAAGTAAGGTATAAAGGTACTGTACCTATGCATGTGTGTCATCACATCATTTACATGATAATAGTGTGTCAAACACGTTCCGTGTCGCTTACAAGCCAATGTTTTGATTCATGTTTTATCGTCTAACATGACTTTTTTATGGCGCCAAGGTGTACGATTTGTTTATGTCTACATTACTCAAATCCTCATCATCTGCCTTTTCCTGACCATATTGGGGTCGGCTTCTAGTCTAACTGGATGCAGCTGAATACCAGTATTTTATATGGAGTGACTGCCTATCTGACCTCCACAACCCAGTTACTGGGTATTACAATACGCTTTGATATGACTGGTTGTTAAACTTTTGGGCTTTTGACTTCTCTTAACGACTGTCAAAGATCTATAAATGACAGCTGGGTCCAACGGTTGAACGTGCTTTCCAAAACACGGAGGGGCTCCAATATGTAATGGATGATCACCCATCCACGGACCAATCTCGGGAAGCGTAGCTTAACCTTCGACCGATCCGTCCGGCTGTTGTTATTTAGCCACGAGCCTCTACGCCCCTACGTGCGTTATGTCTACATTACTCTACCTTCTGTATTGTTTTTATGGTAATCTTGTTGTTAAAAGGTAGTTCTTAGTACCTACTAATATTTCTATTTTCTTTTCAGGTAAGCAGTCTTTGTTCATTAACGAGGACGGGGTAAGCGAAGCATTTAAGAAAAATCAGTTTGGTCTATTATCGTGAAAGGTTCTTTGGATATTTAAAGAAGGGATATTATTAATTGAACATCAAATAAATAATCACCCATCAATTTATTTCCATCATTTAAATACTGACTGCACAGCAAATTAACCGGAGTGTGACACGCTATACGTGTCTTTATAGCGTGTGAGTATTATGTATTTTTCTCCGATCAGCCGTTTGTCGTAAAATTTTGTCGAAGAGATCGGTACAAAATGCAATATTACTGTACTAGGAGAATTTGGGATGTAAGAGCAAGCGAAGCGAGCTCGGGACTTGGGACACCCCGATTTGGACAGGCTAGGTTAAAATGGGATGGCGGGGTCTGATAGACCCCGCCATGGTGGTTATTTTTTGACGTGATAACGTCTTATAAATCGATGAACGCTGGCTGCACGCACGAAATAGCATGACTCATTGTCACGTTCCGCCATGACGTTATCACCTAAAACTATCGTCCGTAAACCGACTTTACAGACAACCATTTTTTTTTAAACCACCCTAGGGGAGGAGCCCCGAGAAGCGGGACTCCGTCGACGACGCCTTATTATTATTGCCATTCAGAAACAGGACGCCTCGCCTAGTAGATAGCGGTGCGCCACGAATATAAATTGTTGCTTATTTAGTTATATTTTGAGTTGAGTATTTGCTGTGCAATCAGTAATTTTGATTGGAATTCGGATTATTTTTGGATACAAAAAGTTTTTTTTTTGATTTGCGCTTAAATATTTTTTGCGATTTGCGTTGCAATAACCGATTTGAGATTTGAGATTTGAGAAATACTACCATTTAAAGAATATAAACTAAAAGGCATTATTGTATTCGCTTCGAAGTTGAATTTTAGGAATGGATTGCAGATTTTTCAGTTTTTTACGGTTCCGTACCCAAAGGAACCCATTACTAGGCCTCCGCTCGCTCTGTCCGTCCGTTTGTCTGTCAGCGGGCTAGCTGTATCTCATAAACCGTAATAGGTAGACAGTTGAAACGTTCAGTGTATAATTCTATTGCCGCTATAACATCCAATAATAAAAAAAAAAAAAGTAAAAAATGAAAGGGGCCCTCAACCAGGAAAAGTGTTTAAAAAAAATGTGTTAGATATTGTACGATAGTACGGAATCCTTTGTGTGTGAGTCCGATTCGCACTTGGCCGGTTTTTATTCTTTAAAATAAATGGCAATGTAAATGACAGTTAAATATTAGTATTACGAAAGCCAGAAAATACAACATGGCTTTTAATACAAATGCCTGTTTAATCAGTTTCAGCAACTATTCATATCTGTCATCTCTGCGAATAAATTCTAGTCCCACCCGAATATTTAGTCGTAGCCTCTACGATTAATAACCGTAGCAAGTCGAATCGAGTCCTTCGCATAATTCACACCGTATTATTTGCAATTAATCAGTATCGATTGTCTGATATTCTAAATACAGTTATTAGTGCAGCCGCACCCACCCACCTACAACCCCGTATAAATAGAATAAATCCATACGAAACATTGCCGAAAGAGGCCATTGCCTTGAAGAACATTTGCAACTGATTATTCCTGACTTTAGGCCAATTAACTCCTATCTATTCTGAATGTAAACTAAACGTGTTGTTGTACATTTCGGCCGCACCCATCCACATACTTCCCCTGCGAATAAATGCATGTGAAATGATGTCAAAAGGGGAAAGATATTACCGTGAAGGAAACGGCTCCTTAATTAATTAAATTGTTACACGTGTGCTTAAAAGGGTAGGGCGGGTAATGTGGTACAGTTATCGCCAGAAGTGAACATGTTTCATTATTATAAAGAAATAGTACAAGATAATTTTTTAACGGCATTTTAAAGTCAGAAAATTATTTTGACTTCTTCATATTTTACGTATTAAGAAATAGATGGAAAAAAATGCACCCGTGAATTGTAAAACATATTTATTATTGAAACTTATTTTTCATTGATTTAACAGAGCTTTAAAGTTGATACAAGAATATTAAGTCAGACAAGATATTAGAAACAACAGTTTTACTTAAGGGGGATGCGCCAAGGTAGCCCGCGAAATTCTAATTTTCATAAAGTATTTAAGAAACTTAGATTTGACACAAAAAAAATTTTTTTTTCTTAAAGTTAAAGTTTTTGCAATTTGCAGGTAAGTATCAGGTTGTATGGTGATTTAAATATGATTCGCGGCCGTATCAAATATAGCTTTACAGAATTATAATCATTAGAATCAATACAACTCCTTAGGTTAGAATTGCCCTTAAATGTCATGATTTCATGAAATAGTCATTAAATGCATTATCGCACTAAAATATTTAGCACCATTTGGCATTCGACGCAAACTATTACGTTTTGTTATTTAAATTCCCGCTACACAGTTTCGGCTGACAATTAAGTGTAGTAAAACATTAATATTTTCCGATTTGAGGCCAATTTGTGTGTTTTATTATACTTTATTCTAATACTTGGTTCAGCTCAACCACAGTTTACTAATTAGGTGCCATAGAAGAAGAATGTATCAGAAGCGAAGCTCCCGTCCGGAAGCCGAGCCATATTAGCCCACATTCGCACCAGCGCTTTTTTGCCGTGACGTTTTTTACTTCGCACTAGATTTTCGACGCTCGGCTTTGCGGTGAGGGTTGAAATTGCAATAGGACGTTTTTTAACGCGCTAGCTATGCGTTCTGTTAGATTCTCAACGCTTGGCCCAACATCGAGAGTTGAAAATCCAGGGCGCGGTTATATAAGGCGTAAGTTACGTTCAATACAGTGAATACAGTCAGGGTTGATCTTCTTTTGCGCTCGATCGTAGAAAATTGTTAAGATAATCCTGTTTTGGCTTGGGCGAGTGTGGATATTATTTCGGCAGCACATGCGTTAAGCAAAATACTGTCAGGAAAATGTATTGTTTAGCAAATGAACACAATTCGTTTTGACGTGTTAAGTTATAGTTATACAGGATAAATTTTTAACCAGTGCGCAAACTGTAACCATCAATTCAGCACATGATTCTAGACCCTCTAGCGCAGAAATTCTCGCCGGATATTAAAAAAAAATCTGCTGTTTCATAGAAAAGTGCAATAGGTACGGTACCTACGCGGTCATAATTTATGGAATAACAAATTAAAAAAAAAAATAACTGACGAAAAAATGCTAAGCTAGGGGGTATAGTTCATATGCTGAACTCATGGTTACAGTTTGCGCACTGGTTAAAAACTTATCCTGTATAATACGGGTATTAAAGTACATCAGTTTGTGATTTAATCCTTGTTGATAGACCATTAGCTAAACAATCCGTTTCCCTGACTACACATAAGTTGTGCTTCTGTATGAATTTCTTATTCATTGCAATTACCTAGGCGCCCACAAACTCAAAGTGAATTCCTAGTCGGATTATACCGTTCACTATTATGACTAATAAATATGTGCATTGCCGGTCGTATATTGAACTATCTCAATGATTAAAGGGATTCGTTTGTTTATGCATGAATAACAGTTATTAGAAGGGAGATCCATAGGTGTATCAGCGACTAGCTGCGCTCCGCGGTTTCACCCGCATTAATCTCGATCCCGTAAGAAAATCCGGATAAAAAGTATTCTATTTCCTAATCCAGGTCCTGGTCTACACATGTGCTAAATTTCATCTAAATCCGTTCAGCCATTTTAGCGTGAAAGCGTAACAAACAAACATACAAATATACAAAAAATCTAATCTTTTCCCTTTATAATATTAGTTTAGATATGGGGCTGGAATTAATGATTTAGTCATGTGAAACTAAAGGGCCGGTAATTTGTCTAATCGATTGCTGGGCATCGTTAATCGATGGTTTAGTCATGTGAAACGAAAGGGCCGGTAATTTGTCTAATCGATTGCTGGGCATCGTTAATCGATGGTTTAGTCATGTGAAACGAAAGGGCCGGTAATTTGTCTAATCGATTGCTGGGCATCGTTAATCGATGGTTTAGTCATGTGAAACGAAAGGGCCGGTAATTTGTCTAATCGATTGCTGGGCATCGTTAATCGATGATTTAGTCATGTGAAACGAAAGGGCCGGTAATTTGTCTAATCGAGTGCTGGGCATCGTTAATCGATGGTTTAGTCATGTGAAACGAAAGGGCCGGTAATTTGTCTAATCGATTGCTGGGCATCGTTAATCGATGGTTTAGTCATGTGAAACGAAAAGGCCGGTAATTTGCCTAATCGATTGCTGGGCGTCGTTAATCGATGATTTAGTCATGTGAAACGAAAGGGCCGGTAATTTGTCTAATCGATTGCTGGGCATCGTTAATCGATGATTTAGTCATGTGAAACTAAAGGGCCGGTAATTTGCCTAATCGATTGCTGGGCATCGTTAATCGATGATTTAGTCATGTGAAACGAAAGGGCCGGTAATTTGTCTAATCGATTGCTGGGCATCGTTAATCGATGATTTAGTCATGTGAAACGAAAGGGCCGGTAATTTGTCTAATCGATTGCTGGGCATCGTTAATCGATGATTTAGTCATGTGAAACGAAAGGGCCGGTAATTTGTCTAATCGATTGCTGGGCATCGTTAATCGATGATTTAGTCATGTGAAACGAAAGGGCCGGTAATTTGTCTAATCGATTGCTGGGCATCGTTAATCGATGATTTAGTCATGTGAAACGAAAGGGCCGGTAATTTGCCTAATCGATTGCTGGGCATCGTTAATAGATGATTTAGTCATGTGAAACGAAAGGGCCGGTAATTTGTCTAATCGATTGCTGGGCATCGTTAATCGATGATTTAGTCATGTGAAACGAAAGGGCCGGTAATTTGTCTAATCGATTGCTGGGCATCGTTAATCGATGATTTAGTCATGTGAAACGAAATGGCCGGTAATTCGTCTAATCGATTGCTTGGCATAATTTTTAACCGACTTCACAAAAAGGAGGAGGTTCTCAATTCGTCTGTAGTTTTTTTTTATGTGTGTTGGCTCAGAACTTTTTTCTGGGTGATTTGGATGATTCTTTTTTTATTTGATAGCTGGTGCTTCACATGTGGTCCGATTTAAATTAGATCAAGGTCTGACCAGTAGTTTTTGAGTTATCCTTAATACTGCATATTTTTTCCACTTAGTTTATATTGATGATGTGTTAATAATTTCCTGTCACTGTTATTTACATACCAAGTAGTGGTATATGAATTTGTGTGGGGTAGGTACCGCAACTAAAAAGTGAAAAATAAAACATTTTTTACAAAAAAACAACAGACTTCCAAAAAAAACACTAAAAGTCGTTAAAAATAACTTTAATCTCGGAAGTCGGTGGCCACAAACGAAAATACAAAACCAAAACACCGACTTCCGAAATTAAACTTATTTTTCACGTCTTTTAGTGTTTTTTTTGGAAGTCGGTTGTTTTTTTGTAAAAAAGTTTTTTGTTTTGTCGTATTATTAGTTACTAGTAATTGGTTGTGATGGTATGGGCATATAATGCGGAGGAATTAGGAAAACGGCCTGAGAAAAGTTTTGAGTATGAATGTGGGCTATAAGAGTAGCACAAGGTCAAAGAAAGGATGGTTGGAGTGTGTGAAAGATGTTATGACTAGAAAGGGGATGAGTTACTACCGAGATAACGACTAATAGAAAAGTATAGAAGAAAAATATATGTTGCGCCGACACCAAAATTTATTGGGATAAGGCAAGAGAATGATAATCAGAGATTCGGATACATATTCACCTAAAGTTGAGATGTTGGCTAATATGGCATGCGCTTTTGTATCAAAAAAAACTTTATTTTAACTAACACACACCATCGCTTCTCTTACAACCTTTTTTTTTTTTGGGTGGGAAATCATCAAATGACCTCTCCCGCTCTGGGCGGAGCGGAAGGGCGTGTCAGACTCTTACTGACTAAAACCCACCCGTGTTCCTTCAGTTGCCTGTGTGCCAGGGCCACGGCAACTCTTTCGAACAATCCGCGACTTCGGTAGGCATCGGCCCTATCGGACCCCTTCAATGATGCTGACATCTCTTTGAGGCGCGCGTGGAACACGACGCGCCGTCGACCCGGGCCTGGCCCTTACCGGACGGCGAGCTGCCTATTGCTCGCCGTCCGCAAGCCCGCGCCTACGGTGGCCGGGAGTCAGCAATTGACTCCCGACGCCCAGGGTGTCTCCTCCTGCGGCGACTAGGGGCGCGAGGGCGCAACGATTGCCGCACCCTCACGCGCTCCGCCTCCTCCTTCGCGAGCATTACTGCTTCACAGAAGGAGATGACGGCTTCCCATTCCCTCTCGCTCCGTACCATGGCCTGTACCAGGGCCGGACGCGAGAGATCGCCGCCACGAGGACACGGCGGTGCTCCGCCCAAGTCGGGCAGACCTCCACCGTATGCTCCACCGTGTCCTCCGGTCGATCCACACAATGCCAACACCCGGGCGTTTCCTCCCGCCTTAACCGAAACAGGAACCTCCCGAAACAGCCATGTCCGGTGAGGACCTGCGTCAGGCGGAAGGTGAGGACGCCGTGGCGCCTCTCAAGCCAGTCCTCAAAGAGGGGACTTACCGCCGCAATTGTGGCGTGCCCATTCTCTTACACCCTACATACACATATTTGCATCGGGGGTTAGGCAATCCAATAAAACCCTTTTTAAATAAATACTTATTTAGAAGTCGCTTCCATACTATGCACCCGACTATAGATAGTGCAATCCACGAAGACGCGCCCCACGGTACTATTCCTCCTAACCGTTTATAGTATATGTGTGCAAGCTTCCGCCAATGTTTGAGTGTTATCGGTACACACTAATTACCTGTGAGTGCACGCGCACACTACAATGAATAGACTAATCAGGAGAAAGCGTCACGGTCAAAGGGAAAGATACTCTACTTTAATTTTATAGTATTATTGTATGTATGTATGTATTGTAGTTGTGCATTCCCGGTGTTCCTAGCATCCCGAGATTTTGTTTAAAAATATATATTTTAAGAAGCCGCTTCCATGCTTTCCTAGCTAAAAATTTACTTTAAGTAAATAATATGCATTCGAATATCCGATCTCTGATGATGATCTATTTAAGTAATACCTATATATCTGCAGATAAGTATAATGTAGATGAACATCTAGTTAGGTGGCTAGGGTCCGCGTTATGACATAAATCCTTCTCGATGTTTGTCTATGACAGAACAACCAATTATGATGTTGCCACAATAGACAATTGAGTGATGGGAGAATGTAAATGTATGTAACATAGAAAATGACAACCCAATGTCCCCTTTTTATTATTATAAATTACTACGATTAAGATAATTTACATAAAAAATAATTAAAGAGAATCATAATCGAAGCAATTAATAAGTTATGTCATTGGTGTCGGGACAAGATAAATGTTTGTTTATCTACTTTCGCATTAGGCTGTTTGTGCTTGTAACTTGAACTTAAAATCTGAAGAGAAAAGGCACAAGGAACTGGCTTGAGAAGAAACAGGCCTCGGTGACGTAATACGAATAAATCGTGTTCAAAATTAGAATTGCAAAACGATTTACTTTGCCCTTCTGTGAAAGTTTGGCGCCAATTTCTTGATAAGCAATATTTCATGTCGGAGTTGCGTCACTTTTAAGTTTTAACCGTTTGCAACGATTTCCTCATAATTTAAATTAGTTTTGTCATTCATCTTGTTATATTAGTGCATACGTAATTTGGGTGATAATCGTACATTTTATTTGATTGGGGTTAATTATCTTGTTAAATTAATGGATCTGTTCGTTTGCATTTCCTGCCAAAATGGTCTTATGGTCGCCTAGTTTTGTGATTGATGCCTTGTTTGCATACTAATTAAATTGATCAATCTGGTTTTTGATCTATAAGCATAAAATAAAGTAATTTTATTACATAAGTGACTTAAAATTTATGTTATCCTATGAAATGACTACATACAACTTTAATTACGTAGTGTGTCAATCAGCTCTGCAAAACATTTCCCTGACTGTACATTCTCTAAAGACCACAATTGTCGCTTCGCCTGTACTTTAGGTAGGCCTACTAATATTATAAATGTAAAAGTTTGTGAGGATGGTTGGATGGATAGATGGATGGATGAATGGATGGATGGATGGGTGGATGGATGGATGGATGGGTGGATGGATGGATGTTTGTTACACTTTCACACAAAAACTACTGAACGGATTTGGATGGAATTTGGAACACAGATAGTTTATAACCTGCGGGCTTAGCATGACGCTATCTATCTCTTCGAAGAATAGAGACGGCTATTCCCATACAAAGTGACATTTCGTTTCTCTATTTTTGACACCGCACCGTAAAAATCCTTCTAAAATCTGTCATTTTGTCTTTCGTTTCTGCCGATCGTTGTCTAGGTCCTTTGTAATGTAGACTATTTCAGAAGACCGTTGTCCAAAGTAGTGAAGACAATTTGATTTTTTAATCGCCATGCTAAAGACGGTAGAAAACTTTTTACTCGACGGCCACAAAGTATAAAAATGGAAAGGAAAAAAGGAATTTTTTCACTTTCTGTATGGATAATGTGAAAAATGATTAGCTACGTGTTGAGTTTTAGGGGTTTCGGGGTTTCATAAAGGGGGTCGAAATTTTCATTATTTTTGCGATAGGACACACCATTTTCGAGACATAAGCAAAATAAAAGCTAAACGTTAATAAATTACTGAATTTCGTAAAAAGTGCAGTTGACTCTTTCTACTTTGCTGGCCGTCGTACTGTCTTCACGAAACGTCATTTTTGTCTATTCTTCCGTCGACAAGGCGGTGCTTATGCTACGCCTGCTGGATTAACATGTAGGATACTTTTTTATCCCGGTAGTACGTTCCCGTGGGATAATTACCGACATCCACGTGGGCGAAGCCGCGGGCAAAAGCTAGTGTAGTTATATATTATGTATAGTAGTACGATGTTTACTATACATATATAAGTAGATGAACATGAGACTACACTTAACCTAGTCACCGAGTACAAAGCTTCCGTAACAAAACAATGTTATAACTGTCTTATTGAGAACGAAATGGTGCTCGAAAGTCGAGCAGAGAGCTAGAAAGTGTCGCTGTTTAAGGAAAGGTCGTTGAAAACGTAAGGTTAACGTATTTTTTGCTTCAAAAGGTTGCTTTGAGGTTAATGTTTTAGGGTTTTACAGTGTTGCTTCTTTTTTTAGGGTTCCGCACCGACAAGGTGCGAATGTGCTCCATTTTTAAGACTCCGCTGCAGTCCGTCTGTCCGTCTGTCACAGGGCTGTATCTATTGAACAACGTAATAGGTAGACAAAAACAAAAGTTGAAATTTTCACATTGTGTAAAATAATACGCTAATAATTAAAAATTAAATGGGGTCCCCATACAAGAAACGCGTTATTTTTCCGGCGTTTTCAGAAAATATTGTTAAATATGTATTGTACGGTGCTAAGGAAACTTACGTGTGCGAGTCCGACTCGCACTTGGCCGCTTTTTAAGTATGCTAAGATTGAAAGCAGTTTCAAGTGTAATACAGCATAATTACCTATAGAGTAGGTACTGTTGGTTGGTATTGTAGAGTTCTTTTACGTGAAGAAGCATTTCAACTTTGTCTTTAAAATGTTAATGTCAATGCAGCTGTGTTGGCTATAGGTTTCCAGATGTCCATTAGCGGTAGTGTCCACTTAACTACCAACAGGAGGACGGTCCATAAAAAAATATATATTATACTAAAATGGTAAAAAGAAACGTGTTTTTTTCGGCGTTCTTTGCCTTGTGGTACGGAACCCTTCGTATGCGATTCCGACTCGCACTTGGCCGGTTTATTCCCTTAATCATGTCAAATGGTAATACATATATTCCTTCAAGCTATCATTCGTAAATCTTTGACAGTCGTTACGGGTAGTCAGAAGCCCAAAGGTCTGTGGGTACCCTCTGGGTAACACGATACCCCAACTGGGTTGTGGAGGTCAGATGGCAGTCACTCCATGTAAAATACTGGTATTCAGCTGCATCCGGTTAGACTGGAACCCGATCCCAACATCATTGGCGGATACAGGGGGGGGGGGGGGCATGAGGTCCATGCCCCCCCCCCCAAATACCCAGAAATTCCATACTTTCGACTAGGTAGGTATATCAGGAAACAGAAATACATACCTAATTATATTCTTTACAACAGGTGAATTTCTACTTCTCAGTTGGTTTACATTACAAGCATGCACATATTTAGGATTACTAGCAAGCAACCCGCCTCGCAACCACGTCCACTGGACATAAATATCATTAAAAATGCAATTTTTTACATTCTTCGGTTGAATTTCTAAAAACGCTGAATACGTAACTTATTTTATCAAGCTATAGGTTAAATACCTACCAATTTTCATGGTTTTAACTACAAAACTAAGTAGGTAACAGAATTCCTATACCTCAAGCTAATAAAAACTATTTTTTTTGTTGTTTATATGTGATTTTAACCCTAGCTCCGAATCTTGCCAGAATGGCCCCCTGGATCCGCCCCTGCCCAAGATAGTTGGCAAATGCTAGACAGATTTATACCTAGATATTCACTTAATAGTTCTTTACACGTAGGTAAGGTATCGGAATTGGGCATAGCTAATGGGTTAAGTCATCAGAAACCTTGACTTAAAATAGATCAACGTAAACCGTATTAACAACAGTTAATAAATATTCCTCACATAATTTTCCTCACAGGAAAAAGAAACATTGCATGACAATTATAGACATTTCCGTGATGGAACCGGAATCATAGTGTACTGAACACGATAGCCTTGATCACACGAAAGGCAAAAAAAGAAAATGGTGTTAGTTTTTTTATTTTTATTAACTGAGGTTCGCGGACGATTTTTAATGGCGCACTGGATTTTCGACTCTCGGTATTGAGCTGAGCTTTGAGGATCCAACAGCGCATTTCAGCGCAACAAACAAACACTGTTGGATTTTCAACCCTCGGCCTCGGTGCTAAATCAAGTGCCCGAAAAAAAATCGTCCGTCCATACGGGCTGGACTGTAGTGTGGTTTGGAAAAAAAGCATAGGCACTCGAGTTTTATTTCAACAGGTGCCTAGACCAGCTAGACTGAAAGATATTAAGCTTGAACTAGGTACATTATTATATCCTGTCTAATAAAACTGCTTCAGATAAAAGCTCTATAATCCGTTCTATACGTAGAAGGAAAGGTTTCATTTTCCCCTTTAGACTCCCGTAACATCTTGTCAGGGTAACAAAGAAAAAATCAGTAAATAAAGATTGATTTACACTGATTTTTCTAGTTTTAATAAATGATCATCGAAACCCTGTTACTAATCGTCTTCCTCCCTACTCTACTCGTTTAATACTATATTTAAGCTATTATGTATGAAGATAAACGAGGCAAAAGGAGTATGTAAGGATAGTAGCAGGTGGCGTTCTGTAGTTTCTGCCTACCCTCATGGGAAGAAGGCGTGAGTTTATGTATGTATGTATGTATTGTAAGCTATTAAATCTATACTAATTACTATTCACTATCTACTCCACACACTTCAAAAGTGTCTAGGGATCAAGAACGTTTTTGCTAACTTTACAAAAAAAACAGTTTTTTTTTAAATTATATTTTATGTACCTCCAATGGGTACTTTATCATAGTGGTGGAAACATCATGATATGGGCGGATATTTGGATCGGCGGAAGAACCGAACTGATTTGGATCAGAGGCAATCTCCAATTCTCAATGCACAATTTACGCTGTTACTATGTAGGTACCTACTGTAAAGCTACCATTTACTAGGTTTTTCTTTCATTGACTTGAATGTGCCCTGGCGGCTGAGAGTATGTCATGCTCACTCTAATGTCTCGCTGGTGGTGGCGTGTGTGTTGGATCATTAAGTTCCCTTCAAAATGGTTGAGCTGAACGGTGCTGATCCATACGTCATGTTCGTGAACGGGCGCCGTCAGTAGGGACTGATCATTTCTTAGCTGCCACAGCTTATTTTAATTTAATTTAATATTTGAATTGCTTTTGTCTTTTTATTACGGACGCTTTTAACGTTCTGCATCGTTCTCACATGCATTATTTCAACATGAACGATGTAACCAATATTTTGTTACCATATTTTGATTTAAAAGAGTGTCCATGGAGTTTCTTGCCCGTTCTTCTCCATAGGTACCTACTACGCTTTGGAATGGGTAACTAGTTTCATCTTTCTGACTGACCGACCCCTTGACAATTCAAAAGTGCCTGTAATTGGTTTATTTGAAATAAATGCTTTGAGTTTGAGTTTGGCGCTGAAATGATTGTATCAGATGTTGTCATTCCTTTGCGGACCCAATTTGGTGCTTCATTTCTGCATATGCATGGTAACGCTCGTCCACACACTGCCAGAGTCGTTGTTATTTTACTAATGGGAACGTACAGTATTGCTGAGTGTCATAGGACATAGTTATATTTTTGTTTAAGAGGCTTACAAGAGCTAAAGCGCGGTTACTGTCGGATTGCATAGAAAAGAAAGAGGCGCGCGAAGACACAGCGCTGGTAATTTATTGCAAAATATGAAGCAATTATGGATTTACAAAAAATCTATTCATTGGACTAAAAAATTAAAACACTATTACGTTAGTATGTTACTTGTAGAATAATCTGACAAAAAATCTGGATGTTTGCATGTATATTAAAATGGTTTTTAATATTTAAAAAAATGTTTAGAGGTATCTTCGTGTTTTTTTTCTATATTATCGAGTTAATTGTATTATGTTTTCAACACACTATCTAACTAGCATATATTCAGAAGAATATCATATATTTTTCTGATTTTGGTTACTGCAGTGGATCATATATTTTTAGGCATTATAAATTTGCGTTTAGGTCATGTAGTCCCCTTAAACAAGAAATTTCACGCGGATGAATTCGCAGGCAGAAGCTAGTGGAAAATAAATCTCTTCTCTAAACTTCTCTATAGCTACACTAGGTGACTAGAAACGAATGACATAATTAGAGCCTTACCGATCTCCTGAGACAGTTTTTATCACACAACAGGTTTAACATGTTTACTTGTATATCTAGCGGATATATCAGTTGAATACGATTCACTTTCATTTGGTTCAACTGTTGATACGCATCAGTTACTTACGTGTGTAATACTACCTTCTTATTCGATTAATCAGTTGGAATTTGAATGTAAACTAATTGTTTTTTCTTTTTTCCGGAACTTAGGACCAATTTTTTATTATATCGTTTCTTTTCACAGATATGCTTTGGTTTCTTTAGCAAGCGGTGAATGGTCACACAATAACGGCCGTACAAATGCAGAACGTTTTTTGACACCTTAATATCAAATAGGTACTGGTGAAAATGACAGGTTATGATGATAACCGTTATAATGTGACGGAACAGCTTTCCTAGGAAACCAAAGATTAAGGCGCAGCCCAATCGTAGGGCACTAAAAACGCTGTTTTTTGTCGCAAAGTTAGACGTATTGGTACATAATTATTACAACAAAGAAAAAAAATTGTGTATTGCCAAATGTGCAAAAATATTTCATAAAAATAAAATAGTATCATGATAAAAAAAATCGTAACACCGAGCTCAAAAAAATATTTTTTGTCGCATTATTGTCAAAATTTTGAGCGTAGGAATTCAATCAACTAAAGAAATACCTAAAGAAAATCAAGTGAGCTGTGCATTTAATTTTTAATTTAGCACAAACTGCAAAATTACTTTTATTTTGGTGGTCATTCGATTCAAAAAACATCAACCGCATCGCTGTTTTGAACCTACAATGCTGCTGCGATGCGCTATTCATAATCATAAATTCATAATCATTTTAACCGACTTCGAAAAAAGGAGGAGGTTCTCAATTAGACTGTATTTTTTTTATGTGTGTTAGCTCAGAACTTTTTTCTAGGTAAACCGATTTGGATGATTTTTTATTTGAAAGCTGGTGCTTCACATGTGGTCCCATATAAATTTGATCAAGTTCTGACTAATAGTTTTAGAGTTATCCTTAATACTGCGTATTTTTTCCACTTAGTGATTGATGATGATTTAATCATTTCCTGTCACTGTTATTTACACAATATCAAGTAGTGGTATATGAATTTGTGTGGGGTGGGTACCACAACTAAAAGGTGAAAAATAACTTTAATTTCGGAAGTCGGAGGCAAAAAACGAAAATACAAAACCAAGGACACCTACTTCCGAAGTTGAAGATAGTTTTCACTTTTTTAGTGTTTTTGTTGGAAGTCGGTTGTTTAATTGTAAAAAGTTTTTTATTTGTGAAACATAGGTAGTGAATACAGTTCTTAAATTAAAGTTCATAGATCGCTATGTTATGCCAAGAGGCGTACAAATATGGTTGCATGCGAAATAAAATATTGATCATGCGAGAGGTAAACATAAATTATTTGGTAGGTATGTCAAAATTAATAGAATGATGATACATAAATAAAGGCACGTACACACTGGCGCGACGCGACAGCGTGACACAAAGGCACCGCCTGTCGCGCGACGAGCGGTGCTTTTGTGTCTCGCTGTCGCCTTAAAAACAAAAAATATGGTAACATGGAATATTTTTTATTGTCAATTTAATTACCCAAAAATTTGCTTCTTACCGAGATTCAATAAAAATAAATAAACTATTCTATTTAAGTAAGAGATTGCTGACCTATTTGGTATTAAGCACGGTTAATCTTAGGGTTAAGTTGAACCGAGACTTAATCCCAGTCGAATTAGCGCAGAAAAATGCGGATCACATTCATTTAGTCTGAAGTTGAATGCCATTTGTATGTGACCAGCATTTCTGACGACCAATGGACTGCATTCGTGTGAAATTAAACTTACGTAATATATGTACAAGAGGCAGACTTCTGTGCAAGATAGAAAAATATTCGAATAGGTACTTAGTATAAGAGTGAAATGTTAAAATAAGCAATTTCTATTCAAGTTTAGAAACCAATCTAGTTTGAATTTCTAGAATTTCATAAAACGAGAGAGATTTTGCGATTGCGAAATAATATATTCGATAGAAAGATATACAAATACACAACAGTGATAGTATTAAAACAAGATTATTTGAAAATAAGCTTGTCATCTAAAACAAGATCTTGAAATGTTGACACAATAAAAAATAACTGACACAAAATATTGACAGCATAGTTAGCGTTAGTTAATTTGTATTAATTATTTTCAATTATTATTATAAAAACTGGGCGCTTATCGATCGTTAATTAACATAATAAATAGTTGATACAGCACAGAGCCAACCTTCAAACTAAAAAACTACCAATCGATCACTTATCTGGACGTTTTATCAATTTCCTCACATTCTATCATTTTTTCTGGACATTTATTGCGACATTCTACATCATCTTCCTGTCCATGCTCAATGTTACTGGGGGTCGGCGCAATGCGTTTTCTTCTCTCATTCTCCCCTATCAACTGTCACGGTATCATTTACTCCATTCTCTTTCATATCCAAATGTCCCTTCTTTGGTGTTGTTCGTCGAATCGTTGAGTTCCTTAAGTACTGAGTTGAGCTGCAAGATTACTGACAAATGCGTGCACTGACTGGACAGGTCCACTCAGTCTGTGTAGTTCTTACCTCAAACGACCATTTCAGACACTTATCTACATACATGGTCTTCACATGACCTGTCCAAGATTATGTCTGGACTTCAAAAGAGATTGTGACCTTTGACTGTTTGTTTCGGCCTTTCTTCTCAGAGTAATAGGCAGATAGGAAACGCCGACCTCATCTAGTTTAAAAATATGATTGACGTTTAAAAGTGTTTGTACAAACCTTCTTACAGGATTAAAACCATTTATCATATCATACCCATATTTTCTATGGTCTTCCTCTCCCTCTCCATCCATCAACATTTACTCTTTTATCCGCATACATAATATTCTTCCTACATATAGAAAATGCGAAGTTTAACCCCTACTGCCGACGACAGAGCGTCGATAATGCTATTAATATTAATCATTTCCTTATAGCAACCTGAAGTGTTAAAGAGTCTATAAAGCATCTAACACAGAATCGACATTTCTGTGATGGTACTGAATTATTGGGTACTGGTTTTACTGACTTATTTGCTAAGGAGTAGTTGAATACTGTCAACTCATCATCATTTTCTTGAACTTATCCCAATTTATTTGGATTCAATGTCTTTTTCTTTAATACTTCTCTATTAGTCTTCATCTCGATAGTCACCTCTTTCTAGCCATATCATCTTTCACACAGTCCATCCAACGTTTATTGTTTATCGTTTAATACTGCCAACCCATGGGCGATGAATCGATCGCAATTCAAATCTTCTTCAAACTGCCACTGAGTTAGCACAGAAAACAGATGAATCATGAAAGTATTGGCCAAAAAGTTTCCACAAACACCAACACCATTTACCGTTTGAAAACAAGCTTTGTGAAGAACTAATTTCTATCTTTCCCTGTATTTCTTAGAAATAGTTTTTGTAATTAGTTAAGTTTTCTGTTTGTCCTATCCATGTTTGAATAATCTTTTTGCTAATTTTTCTTATTATTACAAACCCTAGAGTGCTGAAGAGATACTTTTTTAATATTGACCAACCTTATTTGTTAACCACCTATAACAAACATTAAACAATATTCTATTCTAAATTTAGATTTGCAGACATATAGAAAAGTTACAAGTACATGTAGACAAGTACCTACTCTGAGGATATAAATATCCTCAGAGTAGGTACTTGTCACATCTGCAATATATATTCCATAATCTTCATCCATTATAATGTCACTTATAATTCATCTACATCGATCGCAACACAGAATCGTTTACTCGTTACATTGACCGCTCTATTATATGTACTATTCATATCCACACCTCTAGGAAACGGCTTCATATCGAATTATCTTTCATATGATAGCTCATTAATAATGGATTTTACTACCTACTCATGTGTGAGGGTGGCAAAGCTGTGAATGTTTATAAATACGGCGAGAAAGATTTAAATAAATGTTGACTATGAATGAAACTGTAGCTAATACTTGTTATTTAGCGTCTGTACCAGCAGAAATCCACCGAAAGATTTCTCTTCAGGTGTGTCTATCATGGCTATCTATAGGATTTCTTTGATCTGTTTTCTGTTGATGACACGCCATGTTTTAACATGTTTTTTGGCTTAAAAGAATTTAACATTGTTCTAGAATATTATGTAGTGTCAATGAGTCCGACTGTTTGCAGGTAATATAAATGCCTAAACCTCTTGTTTAGGTAACTTTACAAGAGATGACTCGGTCAGTGCAATGACTTATTGAGGACAGTGTAACTGGGGTGGTCAGATTCGTGACGCAGGGAAAGACTGACCAAACTTTTAAGGGACTTCATTTTTGTATGATGAGACGAGTGGGATAAGGGCAGGAACATAATGAGTAGTTATGTCATCTTTTTAAAGATTAGGTTCGTTATCAGCCAGTTTTTCTTCTGCCACTGTAAAAGAAAATTTTAATCTTTGCATAAAGTAAGTTCAATTTGCCAGCATAGCAATCGACATAAATTAAAATCCAATAAATACATATGGTACGAGACAAATGTTTAATTATACACACGCCTAACGTGTAATTCGCACGGAATTAATCAGCTCGACACGTGCTCATTAAATAGAGTACATTTTACGAGCCAGTGATGTCACTGTCATTAGATGAAGACGTAATTGTGATCCGAATAGGCGAGGGTTATTGAGTTTGCTTTGAGGTGTATGGTTGAGAAAGTACTGTTCAGAAATTCTCATGAGGTTAAATCGGTAAAGGTGAACCTAATATATAGTGTTAATATGGTGTGAATGGAGATTAAAGAAAAACACGTGCTGCGCCTTTCTCAAATAAATTGGAATGAGGGCAGGAGGAAGAAACGTTTACACTGGACAAGAACGTTTTGAAACCATTAAATTGGATTTAAGGGGGAAACCGACGGGTAATATTATTAAATTGGATTTAAGGGGAAACCAGCGTGTAACATTTCTAGAAACCTTATGCAAATATTTCGCGCAGATTGTCCAAAAGCTACCGTTTGGGTGACCATTTATGAGCATTATATTTGGTTGTTTTCGCTTTTCCCGCAGGATGTACAGAAAACGGTGTGGGATATAAAATAGATAAGTTATGGAAGTAAACTAAAGATAAACAAGAGGGTAGTGGAAAGTGGATTGATATTTCAGCATCAGCGCAATTCCATCTACCATCTGGTAGAAGAATTAAAATAATGATGTTGATTGTGGAGTGTTCAATATTTATGTAGAAGAATTAGTGCTGGAACACGTTTTTGCGTGCTGTACATCGTGGTAAAGCCACACCTTTATAGTTATCCTGATACCTATAAGGCATCCGATGGATTAACCGGAACGTTACGCGGTTTAATGCTTTATTGGGACAAATTATTAGTATTATGCTATTTTCAATAGTAAAGTTTATAATATAAACATCAGGAGCTATCTCTATTATGTGTCTTTCCCTTTTTATTTTTAGAAAAGACGTCACCATCTCATTATTTTATTGTCTATCATTTCTAATGATACCATCTTGCGGCATAGTTCATTACTCATCATCATTCAGTTTTGTTTTCTCTTCTTAATGTGGGGTTGAACCTATTTAAAATTTTCTCAGCTGAAATATCTTTTCTGTTTCGGCTTGTCCTTTCGTCTTCTTTAGGTTTTGTTATTTTTAGCTAATGTTTGCCAATAAGGTCTGCATACTTGGCTGTATTTCTTACAAACATCCATAGGTTTCTCCTCCACCTGCCAAATCAATACTTGCTTCTAACTTTGGATCATTGGCACATTTATAATTCACTAATTTGATACGTTCTATTCTTTCTTTCATTATCTTGCCGGTAGAAAGCATTAACGAGACTAAAAATGACCACCTACATACATATTGACGTAATATTTAATTGCTCAATTATTCGTATCTTCACAACGGAAGCTTTCTGTTTTATTGTTTACATGATAAAGCTCGGTGGCCCTTCACCGGTGGTATTACGAACTAATTAAAGTGTTTTTTTCGGCGATTACCCAATCATGCCGGAAGAGGCACTTGCCGTAGATTGACGCGTGTTGATAAGTGGAATATTTTTATGATTATTTTTGAGTTAACAGATTGTATCGGTGAGATAAGATCAGCGTATAAATTATGACGCGCTACTGCGTTCGGTTTAATTACTTTAAGTATAAGCTTGATTACATTGTGATTTGATTTTGGACTTACTGTAAGCCTACCAGAACTGACGACAAAAAAGACTATTTCAGCACCTGCAATAGTCATGATGGAATTGTCAGATTTTGATAGTATTCCGTCCGTAGTAACAATATTTAACAACCTCAAGCAGGTCTGCCAGTATAAAGCATTACAGTGACAAGGATCACTCCCAGTTTCACTTGAATCTGATATCGGAGATTAAAATTGAGTGATCGGCTGTTGACAAATAATTAATTTGAAACATACAAAGTAGCAGTTCAAGTTTCGCCAAAGCTTCTACTTAAGTTAAAAACCATTATGAACGGAAACTATTATCTTTAACGGTTGATTCTCAAGTCAATTGTTTCACTCTAATAGCATGTTTTCGTTGTGTGGTCTGCGAGCTAAAAATACTAGTGACACCGCTCTAATTTGTCGAACTAATCTGTCAACCCATTAATTCTGGGTTTACTACATAAAGGACCAGAATATCTCTTTATTAACAGCTTTTATGTTTGGTGCTTTTAGCTATTGGTTTTGTTTAATTCTCTGGTATTCTAAAAATGCATCGTCTGAACAAAGATTGTTTTTGTACTCGATTCTAATAAAAGACCGCGCTCATGATGGGTCCGTCAGAGTCCCACAAGGCATTACGGCAAAAGTTAAGCTAGCAGCACCCTAAACTCTAAGAAGGTATCACAAATTTGCTCTCCTATTATGCTACACGATCAGTTATTGTGGCAGATCCCGAAATAGTCTAGCTACTAACTGCTACTGCTACGTTTTGAAAAACGCAGAAGCCTGCTGAACTTCACTAAACTCCAAGAGATTGGATATCAACATGTTTTCTTCTACGCCAGTGCCTAAGATTTCAAACATAAAACTATATATTATCTGTGTTAGAGCTCCATAAACAGATTAATACTCTGTATCTCTTGCATTTGCTCTCAAGTGCTAGTAAAATGTATTCATTATTGTGGCAGACGTACTTGACTCCGCAGGTGGTAGTCCCACAACCGTTCTCAGACCATTCACACTTATAAGTAGGTTTTTAACTAAAATAAACTCAATAATATAGTTTATTTTTACTTTTATTATGCATAAGAGCGTAACGATATCGATGAAAGTGGAATAATATTTATTTTTATATGCAATGCGACCTTTTTATGCACTTTCTTCATCAAATGAGCTTATCGTTGCTATGTGAAAGTTGACGATGATTTTTTTGAGAATTTGTGTAAAATCGTGTTTCTACGATTGTTAATGAATTTAGATTGTCTGAACTGAATGGTACGCCTAGCTTTGAAACTATCTAGTTGCGACGTTTTAATTCAGAATTAAGGTATCTTATCATTAGACAATGCTTCGTTCAAGCCAATAACCCGCACCCAATTGCGTAACACACTATTAATCACAATCTGAATCATTTTGAAGGACATTGCTAATCCATTGCTGTAAAATATTCAAAAAAATGGTCTGCGCAACAACGTAAATAATGCAATGAATGTTGTTGAACTGTCAAAATGAAAGCCATTCCCACTGTTAGCGTGTTACGCAATTACCCCGTTGCTTGTGTTTACTAGTTCTAATAAATAATTATTGTAAAGTAAAAGTACATTTAGATTTTAAAAGACGCACCGAGATCACACTTTCAGCTACCTATAAACACATCCCTAAGTGCAGACATTCTATCCATTCATTTCTGCCCTACTTCTTATCCATCCATCAATCCTACCATTCGGCGCTTCTCATCGCCGGCACCATACTTTTAAGGTGTCTGTTATATCCATCGAGCAGCGAGTATTGGAATCAGTCGTCACGGCCATTATTCCGTCATGGTGTTTTGTTTTCACCATGGGCGGCAGCTGTCTTCGTATTTATAACTTGGTATATTAAAATAGGACTAGGAAGTAACGGAGAGATTAATATTTAGTGGTTCGTGAGATTTGGGAAGACGATTTGGGTCTTTGAAAACTTTGGATTACTAAAGATTTGGATCTGATGACTCTATTAAAATTCTTTGGTGGAGAATGTTTGACGAAATTGTGTCGTTATATCCGAGTATTGCTTTGGTTGTATATATATAAAACTGTCTTGCATGATTGCTTCAGCTTTTGAGGAGTTACTAGTGTACTTACACTTAATTTGTAACATAATTCCTTTGTACATATGTCACATGAGTTAGTTAGTTATTTTCAATGCTATGTGGTAAAATATAATTTATCTCGTTGGTCTTAATCGCCAGCGTTACTGCTAAGCATGAGGTCCTGAGTTCGATTCCCAGGTCGGGAAAAGTGTTATTGGGTTTTTCCATCAGAAATATCTCAGTAGCAGCCCGGAGTCTGGATTTGTGCCCGGTTGACGGTAATAGGCTCGCCCCTATTACATGGGATTTAACCATAACTGGCTTAAATGTGGGGGTACTATAGGTACAGCTCTGCCTAACCCTTCGGGCAGTACAGGCGTGATGTTATGTTATGTGTAAGTAGGTACCCTGATTTCGAAGCTTTTAGATTACTCACCGTCGTTTCCGAAAGATTCCGGAAATACGATGGTAAACAAGCGGGAATTTCTCAAGCGGTGGGTCAGAGAGTTTTGTTCATGTACAAACTAGTATATTGTACTGATAATATCAGATTCGAGGCGTGGAAGTGTGTAGGAGTCACTATAACGTTCCGACAAATTATAATTTATGACCATATTATTATTAAAATTATAAATATTATAATGAGAATGTGTGAATGGCCTGCGATATTAAGTTATGGAGTGCAATGATATATGTTTAGATATAATCTGACCTGGTAGAGATGGACATGAATTAATTTTTTTCCTCAATTAGACTCAAGATAATCTACGGCCTATCATTTCCGCTTTTCCCGAATTTAAGTTTAAGATTAATTGAAGTAGAATATAGCCAATCAATCCAAGTTCTACTAAATCTGGACAAACAAATAGACTGATGACTGATGTAATAATCCAAGATTCGATTAAGCATTACTATATTACTAGCTTTTGTCCGCGGCTTCGCTCGCGTTAATTTAGAATTTGACAATCAATTCGGGTTCTTCGGCGAATTATAGTTAGGAGTATGAAAAACCAGTCTAGCGACTCTCTAGACTCACAAAATATTAGGTACCTACTTAAATTAAACATTAAAAAAAAACTCTTAACACACTACTAAGGTTTCTACAATAATATAATTCAATCATGATAAGAACGTTGTTGTTGATTTCCTCGGGAACAGTACTTTTTTTCGCGATGAAGGGTACCCTATGTCCGTTTCTGTACCCCTGACAACGTATATTCAAAATTTCAGGATGATCGTCTCAGTGGTTTAGGCGTGACAAGGTAACAAACAAACTTACTTTCGCATTTATAATATTTATTATTATATATTATACTATAGTTAGGATAGTTAGGATTACCTCGGTTCTCGTCACTCACTGATGTAATGCTCGAATCGGAACTGTTATATTACAGGCGAATGCTCCCGGTGAGCGAACGCCTTTAGCTGTTCTTCGTATTAGGTAATTACTTGGCGCCTGGCATGACCGCAAACTATTACGTTTAACATCATAATGTCTCTATACATATATTGTTGTCGCAGTTGGCAATTATTCATTATTGATGCGTTTCATGGGGATTTGACACAAAATTCAATTTCATTTAGGTATGTAACATTCGATTGTGTATTATATAAACTGATCGCAAATTTGACAGCTATAAATTACTTTCAAATTGTCCTTATTTTTTGGAAAAAGAACAGTTTAAAATTAATAAGCTGTTAGAGAGTACAAAAATGTTTTTTTTTTCCTTTCAACAGGTGATTCTATTTCGATAACAATTTTAGAATATACTATCATAAAAATATTCTGAATTCAATATAAATTACTTGTCATCGTTTAAAATGAGTAGGCCATATTTTTTCCCATTTCATCACGTTTCACATCATGAAATATTGTCAAATAAAGCAAAAAGCTCTGATATTCGATGCCTATAATATAGCTTGACAATGGGACTTGATGGTGTTCGTGAGTTTACTTTGATGTGCCAATTAGGTTTCGGTCGTCATTGCAATATGGCGGTGGCGCGCGTAGCGAATTTATGCCGCATGTTCCATGGAAGAACATTTAAATATAAATGCAAAAAAAATATGGATAATGTTGAATTGAATTGCAAATAAATAAAAGCTTTCGCATATTCTTCATTGCTGTTTTTAAATAGCAGATAGGAAACGCCGACCTCATTACCACCGATAAAATCATTTATCATTTAGCCACAAAACTATAATGCCTACGATGACTTCACAATACTTAGATCGAAAAAAAACAGGTTCTTCGTATAGCAATTTCGAATTTATAGCCAAATCAAGACTCACAATCCGATACTTACTTCTAAACAAACAATGCTGTGAAGTTCAGTTGGAAAGCATTCCTATAATTTCATTGAACTTCTTCAACCATTTAGTATTAAATTCATGCTCATGTAACAACAATAACATAACATCACGCCTGTATTCCTCGAAGGGTTAGGCAGAGGTGTACCTATAGTACACCCACATTTCGCCAGATATGTTTAACAACAATCTCTGTGATGTTTCCTTTTCCGTAAGCTTACAACGATTTTCCACCATATCCCTGGTTGGAGTTGTGTGCGATGCGAAACGCGTCCCTATTGTGTGCCATATAAGTTGAAATTGGGTTAACAGCGCCACCCATGGGTTTCACGCAGCGCTGCATCCACATTAGTGCAACCACATCGCTTGATGATACGCCGATGTACAGTAGTGATACTGGAAGCGACTTGTTGAAGAAATAAAATGAATAAGCACGTTCTTACAACCTTAGTACTGACTAAGGTTGTAGGAAGGAACACGCTTATACAAAGTCAAATACCTTCACTGGAAGGTATTCGACTTTGTTATAGTAGCATTACATTTGTTGTGGTAAAGCACTTCTTTAAGTTTTTTGTAAATAAGTTGGTAATTACATAGTTTCATTTTCGTATTGCTTCAATTCCACTTTGGTCATTCCCTCGTGACAAAAGTGCTATCAATCGAACTATTGGTAGCTCTTAACCATCTGAAAAAATTAAATATATTATAAGTTGGCTAAATTCAAAACCGGAAGCTGTGTCTTTTTGTGAACCTACTCGATCTTTTGTCAAAGTAAATTTTTTACTTGTGACTCATCCAGTGATAATTATGAAATATTATTTATATGAAGAATATTATAATAAGAACGATGCTGGCGGTGTGTGGAAATCACGGCCACACCTTATGGGGTATCTGGGCTATGGACAGTGATGTGTGAACATTTTATTGATTCCATAATTGATGTTGGCCTCTTTATGTGATCGAAAATCGGTGTAGGGCTACGTTTATGTGATGGAAACTGAGGTTCTGCTCATGCTGCTTGAAATTTGAAAGTAGTTGGTTTGGACGTCGTGCTTTAGTTTAGCTATCCTATGGATGTACCTAAGGATCCTATGGTTATGGTGGAGTTTCTTGCCCATTCTTCTCCATACGAAACTACCTTTTGGAAGGGGCAACTAGAATCAATTCTATTTTTTTGTAAATTTTAACGTAAAAAAATGCCTTTTATGTGCCTATTTGAAATAAATGATTTGAATTTGACTTTATACCTCATAAACACCACAATCAAAAATTAAAGTGGTAACTTATGCTAAAACAAAACATTGTTCGCTGTGGATCCTTAGCGTTTGCGGCACTTCTCTAGAGTTCGGAGTTTTCTGAAAAAAGTAGTATCGGCTCAAAAAATCATATCAGCTTACCTGATGCAGAGAGAGATTTCGCAATATAAAAATAACAAAATGGTCTTTACAATGCATCCCAAACGTCTGATAGAAGTAGTATTTCCGAACCGATTCAGATAAGTGCATTATCTATACAAGATGCTGATTGAAGCATTCGATTAGGTGTTTGATGTAGATCGAAGAGATACCTGAGGAGAAAGTAAATCGATAATCGTGATCGAATCGGTAGTTCGATCTGTGCATATAAAGTTTTACTTTCGAGCGACAAAGGAATTAAGAAATCTGGCAAACGTCCAAACATTCGAAGTTGGGAATTTGATGGAATTACTTTTGATGTCGCTAATAGGGCTTAAAATAGTGCAGTTTGATGTTTTGGATTCTGGATTAGACCATTATCAAACTATTTTGGTTTTGGACCGATTTGGATTAGGTAGGTCCTTACCTTTGTGTGAAAAGTAACAGAAAACATTATTTTCAAAATAACTAACTATATAGGGATAACAATGAATTATCTAATGCGGTTTTTATTGTAGCACATAACACTTACCAATCACTAACAAATAACATCTTAAGTCTAATATATTTATTTATTTAACACAAACACTGCTATCATTACAGGAAAACTCCTAATGCGGTCTATCTTCTATCTATCTTCTTCTATATTCTATCTTTTTCTTCATATTTTTTTCTTTCTTTTTTCTGTATTAATAAAACAAAGTCGGGTAAGTTATACCATTTATAACTCAAGAACGGCTGGACCGATTTTTATGAACTTTGATTTTTTGGATTTGTCTCCGCCCGAGTAGCAGAATAACTTTTAAAACATGGGAAAATTTCACGGAAAAAATAGTAATGAAGATAATGAAATTAATTCAGCTAATAAATGAACACAAAATTTATTGATTCTGAGGCAGTACTAAGTTCGCCGGGTCAGTTAGTATCACATATTTTCTCAAAACTAATATTACCCCACTTATGGTTTTTTCGCATCAAAAGAGAGCGGAGGCGCACACGCAAGTAACTTACAGCCAATAATAACAAACAATTAGATACATGCCTCCGTAACGCGGAAGTAAAGATGCTGTAACTGTTATAAATACGTCAATAATGATTTAGGTAAGTGCTGCATAGAGTAGCGGGTCGGTGACGTCATGCACCAACCGGATATAGCCTGCCTGCACTGAAACCTTAATCAAGAAGTCCGTAGTTTAGGCCGAAGTTAAAGATGTTACCTACTCCGTATCACTTATGGACATAAAATTTGTCCGGGGCCAGAACTATTTTGCAGTTGTCCTTACTTTCGATGTGTATTTGCCCGTCTGAAAAAGTTAATTAATCAGGAGTCGGGTTCATTTCTAAGTAAAAAACTACTTTTGGACGGGCCCGTATCTTCGTTGACGGACGCAGAGAGTAGGCCCTCTATATCGGGAAGCGAACTAGAGATAGAGTGCGTAACAGTGGCCCTAGATTTGCGCTATGTGGGAACTTTTGTACAAAGCCTATGGTGTTTTGTATAAAGGAGGTTGTTTTGTGGCAGGTACATGACACATTTCAATTTTCTGCCTAGGTTTTGCCACTCACTTGCGTGCGATGCCTGTGATGTTACAGATGTCCATAGGCGGCTGACACTGACCATTGAGGTATCATTAGGTGGACTTCTTGCTTGTATACTATTCAATATTGCTTCTTGCTTCATGGTCTGTGTAATAACTAATACCAGGTTCGTCTTTTTTTTTAAATATCGCTTCATTATGCTGAGATAGGAGCCTTTTTGGCCTCGCATAGGTCTTTAATTTTTTATTTGTATATTGTTGTTTTATTGTTAGTTTTAAATGCTCCTATCTTATTTAAAAAAAAAAATTACTCTTTGTATTTCCCGTGCGTGTCCCAAATAAACTATTTTTCTTTCTTTCTTTTCTTTCGACTGTCAAGATATAACCAATAACCTATGTTACATTGTACCCAGAACTGTGTTGCGTCGAGAGACGTGTGTGCCCCGGCTGTTCCACACCGCAAGGTGCAGAACTCATGCTGTGCACCAGCATGAGTTCTGCACCTGCTCTGCAGGCGCCTCTCCGACGCAATGTACAAAATAGATCATGCGTATAACACACACATCATCGAATTGTACATTTTCGCGCTTACACACTTTACGTCCAAAAAGATGGCTATTAAATCTTTAAAATAGCCATCTAATACATATGATTCTAAAAAATACGTGTGAGTACTTCTTACTTTTCTGTATAATTAACGCACGCATTAAACTATCTGTTAACCATTATTTCGCAGACATTGGTGTGGGTTACACGTTTACCTAGTTTTTTCTGTCACACTTAAATTTTAATTTGTAACTGTTTTTTGCCGCAATAAAGTAAAATAAAGTAATACAGATTTAAGTGACCATTCCACACGCACTGAATGCTCTAATTATGGCCATGTTGAGTTGACATGTTGATGATATTGAAGTTATCTACACTTCTACAGATGTGTGCGAATATATTGACTGATTTTGGGCTGGCCAATGTTCTTTTAGATGTTTAATTGGTCGGTACCCGATTAAGCAGTTTGGCTCTTAAGGGGGATTAGCCCGCGAAATTCAAATTGTCTTACGTTTTTTGCAATTTGCAGGTCAGTATCAGGTTGTATGTTGATTTAAATATGATTCGCGGTCATATTAAATATTTGTTTATAGTATTATAATCATAAAAATCATCAAAACATCTCTCGAAGTCCAAATTACCCTATTGAATGACTATTTCATGAAATAATGCCATTTGAGGCCGATTCTAACTTAAGAAGTAGTATTTCTGATTCTAATGATTATAAATCTGTAAAGCCATATTTGTTAGGGCTACGAATCATATTTTAATCAACATACAACATGACAGTGACCTGCAAATTGCAAAAAACGTAAGTATTTTTTAACTCTCAGGAGACTAGTTCCATTCCGTTCAAAAAATGACAATCAATTTTGCTAAGATTACTCTTTTCATTCCGAAAATTCCAGTCGATTTTTGTCGAGATTACCAAAACGAAAGTTATAACCACAAATTTCGACGAAGAAGTTAAACTCGGAGGCGAAGCTTTTATGAAAGTTGAATAAAATATCTATACATAAATCACACTCTTCAATACAACAGAACACAAATCAAAGCGTGGAAGTAGGAACTATAATATCGACAGAAAAGCCCATAATTCTGCGGTTTTGTTGTGAAACATGTTCTATACGCCGCGCGCCGCGGAGTTACCCAGACTAGACGGAAGCAGAGCTCAGGTACAGTAGCTACTGTACAATACGTATTGTTATCTGGTCGGGTGTAAGTAAGATAGATAGGAGCGTCTGGGCGTTCGTTTATCTGTGCCGTAGTGTGGCAACGTTTGGTAAGATGTCTTTTCAAAATAATGCTCAGGGACTTCAGGTTGTAACTTTTTGTAATTAGTGTGTATAGTCTGTGAAAGTATGACTTTTTAATGCAAATTTGGTAGTTGATTCATCGTGGAAAATATAGTTATATGAATTTTTGCGTTTGGTTTTCGAAGTCTCAAAATAGGTGTCAAACTCTCATCATTCTCCAGCGGGGAAATTGCGTAAAACGTAACAGTAGGAATGGCTTTCATTTTGACAGTTCAACAAAATTCATTGCGTTATTTACATTGTTGAGCAGACAAATTTTTCGAACATATGATGCAATGGATTAGCAATAGGCGTCAAAATGATTCAGATTGAGATTGATAGTATGTTACGCAATTAGGATACTGCCCTTATCTCAATTTATTTGGGGTTGGCGCGACATGTATGTTTGATAATAGGTGTCAAACTGACGTTTCGAAATAACTCTTGCTTCCACAGTTTCAATTTCATTTAATTGGTTTTAGACCGTGACGTCACATTGCTTACATGAGTATTCTTACCTACGTTTAAATCAAGGTGCTAACGAAACAGAAAACAACCTTCCTCGAATTAAGGTGTAACATGATCTTGAACTAAATGACTGGAAATTCCGTAGCGTTTAACAATAATTATGAAATTAAACAAATAATAAATTAACTCAAAGGACTATTTGGGTCAACACTAAAAGCATTTGTTGGTTACCACTAAGCGTACATGACCAATAACTAGTTAAGTAATAACAAAACTTGTAACATTTTAATGTGAGAAGTATATAATAAGAATGTATGGGGTGTAACAGTAAATAAATCTTAGTAGCCATTGATTTGTGAGAAACGCAATCTTTGAGTATGGGGCGTGGAAGGTCACACTTGGTTCACACAGTGACTTGGATTAAGTTAGAAGCTGACGAGCACAAAAGTTTTAAGTAGCTTACAGTAGAAAATGGACAGATGAGAAGTGATGAGGATAAGGTCCATTTCATTGAAGGCAAAATCGTTGTGTCAGGGTTGTGGTTGGTGTCCGTCCTAAAATATTTGATCTGTCCACCTCCCGAGTTGAGTTCCCGCTAAACTTATATGGCAGAAAGGAGACTGGGATCTGGTAGATTGTGCCTATCCGGACATTAATGACGTGGTCGTTTATTTTTTTATGAGCAGATTTTTTCAACGTCAGCTAAATTTTATCTGTGGTGTGGTGTGTTGTGTGTGTTCTATCTTCATAATATGTGATAAAGACATCTGGCGTTAGAAAAATCAGCTCCTAATCCCACGACAATCATACTGTATCTATTACATAGTGAAACATACCGTACTCGTATACCTATACTAATATATATGTTTCCCTGTCTTTATATAATTATAGTATCCTCTCGTATCTCATAACTTGCATCTGGCACGCAGTAGATAACGCACAGATCAAGTGCCTTGTCAGAGTAGTCGGCTGAACCAATCAATCAGTGAGGCGAGACTGGCCGACATCCGCCAAATTTGTACTACACATTGTTTTTATTATTCTTAGAGCCATAACCCGCACACCTGATAATTACATTTTAAATGATCTTAGACTGACGGAAGTTTCACTCCGAGATATTCAATTTAGTGCAGATATCATGTAACGTTTTGATGCCATCTTAAAGGTTAATCTAATCAAGGCACCAGACACGGATGAGAATGGCGAAGAAAGTAAAAGAGCGTCGGAAATTGTTGTGCTAATGTATCTGATGATAACAACGTATAATTGCATAGCACTTGTGTGAGCACTATGTACCTTACTATAAAGCCACCATTTAAAAGGTTCGTCTTTCATTGACTTCAATGTGCCCTAGCGGCTGAGAGTATGTCATACTCACTCAAATGTCTCGCTGGTGGTGGCGTGTGTGTTGGATCATTAAGTTCCCTTCAAAAAGGTTGAGCTGAATGGTGCTGGTCCATACGTCGTGTTCGTGAACGAAAGCCGTCAGTAGGGACTGGTCATCTCTTGGCTGCCATGGCTTATTTTAATTTTAATTTTTGAATTGTTTTTTTTTGTTCTTATCTTTTTTATTATGGATGCTTTTAACGTGCACGTCCTTTTACATCGTCCTCACGTGTGTAATTTCAACATGAATGATGTAACCAATTTTTTTTGTAACTATATGTTGATTTAACTGTGTCCATGGAGTTTCTTTGCCCGTTCTTCTCCATAGATACTTACTACGCTTTGGAATGGGCAACTACCTTCATTTTACTGACTGAATGACCCCTTGATAATTCAAAAGTGCCTGTAATTGGTTTATTGGAAATAAATGCTTTGAGTTTGAGTTTGATCTGTTGTGGAAAAAAAATGTAAGATAGGATAGGTCAGGATGTAGAACCTGTAAATGTATTTGCTTTTAGCTGGATTAGTCTTTAACGGCTCACCGTTTAGCTAAATGCATTTTTGCATAAGCTCCCAAAATAATTGAATCTGCTGATTCAATTCTATTTTCCTCGCAATGCGGGGAACATAGACGCTGGTAGCTGGAACACAAAAGTTCTAAATATTTGCAAACCTAGTTTCTACATTTTCTTAATATTTATTTGCGATACCAGATGAAATCGATTTCGATCGACAATAATGCTGTGACATTGTGAGATCACAATAAAAAACATAACGATTGAAAGATGTTTTAAAATGGTTCGTCGCTTAGGCGTTGAACGAATCATAATTCTAAAAGCCAAAATTAAGTGAATTTGTGAAAGTCAATTTAATAAAACAGTCGTAAGAATGGACTGTTGAGGAAATTATGTGGTTCAATCCTTTAGATTTATCATTCCTTTGATTACTTCTTATAAAACTTCGGCCTACTAAGGCAGAAGCTTCAATTATTATGATTGTAATGTCTTTGAATTTGTCACACGATTGATCCATAATTTTCTCGAGTAACTAAGCTCATAACAATATTAAATTATTCCACGTGTTAAGTTTGAACTAATTTTAATGACAACGCTTAGGAAGTTTAGGGTCATAGTTAAGTTTACCATCAAAGATAAAATCTTTTGTAACTTTAAGATTTTTAACTTCTCTTTCAAATTATATGTATGGGTATAGTATGGGGGGGGGGGTGCTTATAGAAGGAAGGTCAATTGACCTTCTGTTTATAGTAATGTAGTTATATAGTTAGTAGTTATGTAGTATCAAGTATGCCCTTGATAGCTGTTATCATATCCATGTTGTGTCCCGTTATCGTACATTATCTTGATTGAAAGCCTCTCTTCGTCATTTTATCTCCTTTGTTTGGTATAACGTTATTTAGAAAGGTGACGTGAATATCTAATGAGAACTGATGTTTTGCTTAACGTTATGTCATCATGTTTACAATAATAATTATGAAAGGGAAAAATACAATTAGCGAATCATTCTATTGAATTAGGTTGTCTTTAACAAAAATGAGACAAGATGAGTAAAGTCATTACGATATGCTTTGCTGTATCGTCAGAAATTTCTGGACCGGTATACAGTTCTGAGAACATTGACATGCGTATCAGGTAACGGCACAGGCCTACAATTTCATAAGTGACCGATTTTTTCTCTTTTTGTCACAGGTGAGTACTCCCGACTTCTGCATTCAAACGGCATCCGCAAATAAAAATAGACGGTTCACGATTGAAGACAAGTACGGCACGGTAAGTAATGATAGTTGTTTTCTACAACTATTTTCTCTGACGTTCCGTGACATCGCTACCTACTTCGGTTCAGCGGCTGCGATTTCGATCCGCGCCGGTCGATCGCGGGTGCGTGCGCGCTGCGCGCAGTCACCTGTCGCGTGCACCAACCGCAACACGTCGCGACCGCGAGATGCCGCCAATTGCGCCTAAACGATCTATTCTGTAATTTTTTGAATTGACGATTTTAGGCGCCAAATGTTTTGATTTTATTGGTGGACAGTGCTTTTTGTGGTTTTTTGTGCGCGAGTTATTTTCCTTTGAGGCCCTTTGGACATGGTTTAACTTTTTTTTGTTGTATGGTAAAGTTGTTTTTGATATTCACGTAATTCAGTTGCAGAAACAAAACTGCTTTTACGAATTATTTAGCTTGTTTTGTTTATATTTTTATGATAATACCTGCATAATCTTAAAAAGTTTTACGCTTTTGTAAAAATAAAATTATCAAAGAGCGATATAATTTCAGTGTGTTGTTTTGTTTCATGCCAACTGCATTGTTTTATAGTAAAAAAATGATTTTTCATTACCTTAATTGTAATAATCCGTAAAAAAAAGTAGTGATTTGCATCTACGGGAAAATGTTTTTGAAACTGGTGCCTGATATGACAAAAAAAGAGTAATTTGCTTAATTCGAACATCGTTTTGTCAATAAAATCTTGTTCAATTATTACAATTAACATGTTAAATACAGAAACAGTTAGAATTTGCAAGTAGCCTCATTTGCATATGCAAATATTTATTCGGGAAGACTATTCTCATGATTGTTATGATAAATATAAGTCGTGTGTTCCATCGATTAGTTCCAATTAGTCTCGTCATTGTTTTGCTAAGGCAAAGCATTTTTCCATTGTGATTTTTAAATTCCTTATTTGTTTTATTAATGGAATAGGAAATATTAGAACGTGTTCATTAAGTGATTAGGCTGTGAATGCATAAATTACAGGCTTATTGTTTTTTTTTAATAAAAGCAGCCCGCATTTCAGAAATGCGTTGTTCAGTTAAAAAAATATCCGGAACAATTAACTGTATATAATAAAAACTATGATTATGTGGGTACTTTACTATAAATTAGTTTCGAAAATCGAATGCAACACAAACGTCACCTTGATACCGATACCGTTTCGCCAAAAAATACCGAGCATACCATCATTGTAATAGTCATAGACTCGTAGTACAATTGAAAAGGCCCATTCTCCCCAACCTTTTGGCAAAGGCATGCGCTTGCGCCACACTGTGCAGCAACGCATGCAAGCGGGGTAATTTTACACGACTCCTCACTTAAATGACCCACAGTATCTATTTGTCAGTTTACTTTAGTACTATTGGCCCTCTTTGTGACGTCTCATTGTGAAATCTGTCTCGAATGTTTTGATGGGTACGTCGATTTGAAGTTGTCTGTCAGTGACATGTGAAGTTATCAGCATTATAATGCGTGGGATGTAATATTTTCTTTGTACGTATGTTAATTTTCCTTACAAATATTTTCTATTTAATTTTCATATAAATTATATTTACAGCTAAATTATTAATACAATAAGATTTTAAATGACATAATCTTCTGATATTGGATACATAAATCATTATTTCGAAGAAAATCGTGATAAAGGAAAAGTTCCAAGTATTGTTTTTATTGTGGCTACTGTCGACCTAGAAATTAAAGATGTTTTATTTTGTAATCGTTAGTTAAATGTGACAATAGACGAGAATCGGCATGTTTTCTTTATAACGAAAATCCATTGTTAACTGTTACAAGGTGTAATTGAAATAACTGAAATCCTCTTAACGGGTCATTGTACCTACTCTTTATTATGAACAACTTTTGCTATGGGTTGCTATGGGCTAAGTACCCGGTACTTGTTGACAGGCCTACACTGTCTTCCCATACCTATTAACACTGTGATTTGGAAACATTGTAAAAATCAATTGTTTTTAACAGAGTAACCGTGGAGTTTCTTGCCGGCTCTTCTCCATAGGAAACGACTAATTGGTGGACGTTTCATAGGTGCTCATGTAGGTTTATTTGAAATAAAATATTTTGATTTTGATACATTTAAATGTTTGCATAATTCTAGAAAATGTAGGGAACAGCAGATTTTTTTTCGCGATTTCAGGTTGGTCCCATTGTAAAAAAAAATCATAATGATGAGTACTGTACCCGTTTTCGGGTTTTCGGCTATTTTAATTACACCTTGTATATTATGGATCTTTCTGCTTACAAGGCTTTTCTTTTCATTGTTCCTATTTCTGAAAATATTATTTCCTAAGCTAACAATAAAAATATTAAAGGATAATAAATAAGCTATTAAATTAAATTTATATCTAGCGGTTTTGTAGTAATCAAAATAATTTGAAGCCGACTTAAAAATGTCGCAACTGTTTCATGAAAACCCAGTGTTGGTATCCAATTTGGACATGCCTGTGGTTATTTTTCATCATGCGGCAACGTTGTGGATTCCAATTATCGATAACTTAAAAATAATGATCACTGAGTTTTGACAAAGAGTGTGACAATATCCAATTTCAACAAACGCACAAAATATTTCAAAAAATTTAGCAATTTTTGTTACAATCCGTCTTTTTATGAAGTACAATAAGAGTGACACCGGGTCATTAATTTGATGGATTTTATTATTATATCGATGAGTATCACAAGATATTAAATTAAGTATCATGCAACGTAACTTAATAGTTATTTTAAATTCGTCATCTATTAATCTTTTGAGACTCGCGACATTAATTCCCGGTTACATAACCAAAACTAGAGCTGTTAAAATATTGGCGTTACTAAATTAAACCTAGTGCCTAGTGCGTTTAAGTTAGCCCATTAACATGTTAATTATTGTAAATATAATCAGTATTGGTCGAATTGTCTGCTGCAATGGTAATTAACTTGAAATGACGTAATGTTTATATTACGCCAGTGTGTTAAGAGCAGACTATAATGAATAATTGCAGTTGCCAACTTGTTACAACCCATTTTTTTTTGTATTAATTTATATGTGCGAGTTTTACTTTTCGTAAAGAAAGTTTTATAGCTATCGAAATCTAGTAAGTTAATCGTTTGACCCAAAATCGAAACCGAGACCTTCGATTGACTAAATACCTACAAGGTGTGCAGAAACATGTATTAGTTTAGTGAAAGTGAACAACAACCAAATTCGTTTAACGTAAGTAGTGTTTGCACGCATTCACACCCACACAATGGTCGGCCACTACGTGTTAACTATAAATAGAGAACCGATATTTGGGTACCGCCATAAAAAAGGTGAGAAAATTTTCTTTGACGCTGTCTTACGTGAATCAATATTGTATAATATTCGGTGAATATAATGAACTGTTTTAGCATGTAAATACTAACTATTTGATTAAAGCAAGAAAACAAGTCAAACTGAACGATGGTTTTCCAAAGTTATCGATTCTTGGGTTGACACAAATAAAATAAAACATATACTCACACTAGTTTTAATTAATAAGGTCTAAAGTGTAACTGCACAAGTTTCGATTGCTAAAAGAAATGATAACGAACATCATGTCAACAAACTGCTAAACAGACATAAAGCAGATGACGTCGCCACAATTTTACGTGAAAGCGTGCCTCGTATCAACGTTATTAGATTTTCTAATGCATTGCCCAAATGGCATGAAATTGCTCAGTAGCTTATCAATCCTCACAATACTATGGTACTCTCGTTTTCATTGGAATGTTTACAAAAAGTGAAAAAAGACCAACGTCTGGCTGTCGGACCGGTTGTGTTAGCAACGTAACATCAGGAGTAAAAAAAGAAACATTTCATTTCGGAATTGTGCAACATCGATTATGCGTTTCGCGTTTAATAAATGATTGCCTCTTTATTGGGGACCTGTTTTTTGACGTTCATGCATTCAATCGAGTTAAAGTCGAACCCGTGTTTGGCGACACGTAATGTTTGGAAGTCTTTCTTGTCAACCTCTGATATCAATTACTGTACTTCTTCTTTTTCGGAGTACTCTTGTCAGAGCGGCCGTGGTCTTTATATAGTTTCTTGTCTAGGGACTGATGTGATTCGCCTCACAATTTCTCGCCAGTTACTAATTGATCTAATTACTATATATTATTTGTTAATACATTCTCATGAGGAAGCAGTTTCATATTGTTATTGTTATATTTCATTGTATCAAGAATTAGTAGGTCAATTCCAAAGTTCAAAGTCCACACACATTGTTATACGTAGTTTGAAAGTTAGAGTTTTTCAAGCAATTGCTTCTGTATGCACGAGATAGCTATCAAATGATGTATAGTGCATTCTTCCTGCAACGTTCCGGTCTCCTGTGGCAAAAAATCTCTAGCGAAGGCTTCACTATTGTTTCATTCCTCGAACAGATTGACAAGACAAGGTCAACGGACATCCTTTCGTTTTCAAAGCCTTCGTCGCCTTGCCCTTTCATGGAGAGACCCTGAACGCTGGTCAATTCGATTAATCTTTTGACCTTTTCCCGTTCATAGAACTTGTCCCTTTGAATGTTTTGTTTATCAATGACAGATGGTAATTTATACCGCTACTTGTCTTTGTTGAATAAATATGTGTTAAAGCTATTGAATAAATTTTTGACGGCAGTCGTAAAATATTTAGAAAAGTTATTTGGACAGCCGAGCCTCATTTGGTTTCCGGTTCATCGATTATTGACCTCCGGCTGTGCCCCACACAGCGTTCATCTTTACCCTCTTGCTATAGTCTGTAATGATGTTAATTTTGTAATTGTACACAAAAAGGTTTTTAATTTGAAAATGTCGTAGAGATTCATTAATATTCATCGCGATGATATAACTAATATGACCGCAATGGTTTAGAATATATGCAAGAATCCGGTGAAATTGTTCTTTTATAATGGCGATTTCACTGGTATATTTTTTCATAATTTGCATTTAATTGTCATAGGCGTGGCTAAGCGTGGTGACTATCAAGATGCCGACCAAAGTACAATGCTATCTAGTTGTCTTAATAAGAAATGTTTTTATTTTTTTCTGGATTGCATTTACAAGACTTCCAAAAATCACAAAAAAATATTCAGATGCTGTATCTGCATAGTATCTGTTGCAAATCATGCTAATTGCATTCTCTCGTTGGGTAGTTAATTGTTCTAATTGACCTATTTCATTATTTACTTTATCAGTTTGTAACTTTGTAGAAATTATTTCTATATTTTCATACGGTTTTCCTTCCATTTCGTTTTTGTTTGATAAGTATAGTTCCAATAGCTATAAACACGCAACCTACCAACACCATTGCGTGTTCATAAAAACTGATCACCAATTGACACTCGATAGAATTTCGATTGATCAACTGCATTACAAAATTTAGCAACGTTTGTTCGTAAATTTCATTACAGCAAGTAATTATTCGTATCGGTTTACTTATTTGATTGTTATCAGCGTAATGTCCCGTGCCAGTACCGGATTCAGTACTATAGTATGTGTGATAATGCCATGCAAATTATTCCTTGTTGACCAGTGCAGCATGTCGGTAAATGTTGCGGCTAATTTGAGGTACAGCCTTTGTAGACTCATTTTCCTGAACGTTGCTTTGAATATTGTCATTCGGTGTGAATGGTATTTTAGGTTGCCTTGTATTTAAATTAGAATTGTTTTAATGCTGACAACTTTACATGTTACCTGTGGTAATTAATATCGTGTGGGTTGATTATTTCATAGTGAACCATAGGCCATTGACCTCAAAGTAAAGTAAACGTATCGCCTTTTCCAGTGACGTTACTGATAGACATGAAGATCTAGTGTGAGTTGTGTGATGTGATTGTTTTCGAGGAGTTAACAACAAAAATAACAGCAATGTGCAGCAAGGACCAGATAAACCATGTGCTGAGTAAGATCAATGTGGTGAGTACACTCATGGTTTTTATGGTGGTGGTGATAAAATTAAAATTTTATATAGGATGCTAACTATGAGGGATGACTCTCCATTATGGAGGTAACGATGTCAAAACATTCAAATTCAAATCTTTATTGCATATCACATGTGTGACATGTCAGTAACTTTTTCAAATTCTTTAACATATCAGCTATTTATTAGAAGGACTGGGGCGAAATTATTAATTGCTGCTTTGAAGCAACAATTAATAATTGTTTTTTTCCATTACAACACCTACGCGTTTGTTTAATTGCTTAATTTATTCTAATGTGAACACTTTCTTTGGGCGTTTTTTATGTTAATTTGTTAATATTATAAATTAAACGAATAAAGTTTATTGAATGTAATTGTTCCATCAAAAACCCACCTGACTGACATAAATACCGTAGCAATATACTACTACTTAAACCAAGCTATAAGACTTTAGCTACAGTTATAAGAATAAATGATTACGTCCGGCTAATCTAACGATAATATAAATAAGATATTAATTGGTCACAATTAGCCATTAATTATTTTACAGTACGAATGTTGGCTCCAAGGTTGGCCGTAGTATATTGGCTCCAACAAACCACGTAGAAGCTATTTCTATGGAAATTCAGGGAAGGAAAAGGTGCATCGCATTGACATTGGCCTATACACCAACGGCTTAAAATTGGTTGTAACGAAGCGTGAATAATTAACGAGCATATTGTACTGCAAGTCTGCAATGCGGCGGGAATAAAGTTGGGACCACACCTGCAGCTTGCTAGTGCAATCGATACTTTATCAAAGCGTTCTGTGAACGATAGAATTGCTGGTGTGTAGATAGCTAGTCCCCGGTTTCTTTAAGCCTATTGAAACTAGTCTGTTGTCAAAACTCATGCCCGTCTGATGTTCTTGTTATTTCGATCAATGAATCACAGCTATTGATTAACATGAGATTGACAGCGTTTAGTTATTTTCTGTGATGATTATCCTTTTGTTTTGGTCCCCCATGTTTTTGACTACAGTGAATTCATTGTATATGATGTGCGATGCATTAGTACACATTTTTCCTATCGTTCCACACTCGATTTGGGTACCGCACAACAAGGAAAACCTTTTAGGTAGTGTATATCGATTGACGTCAAATGATTTCACTTGCCTATGGAATTAGTCGATCGATCTGAATTTAGTAGGTAGGTAACAAATTGACTTACTTATTACCGTGCTGTTGTCTCGGTAGCTATGTTATAATATAATGTTTACTTATGATTTATTCATCGTCGTCATTTACAGCCTTGTTCCACCCACTGTTGAGTTTGTTCCTCCTTCCTTTTGAGCCATACTTCCTTGGTCTGTGCGAGTCTCATCCAGGTCATCCCGCGATCTTCTGTAGTTCGTCCACCCACCTGGCTATTGGTCTGCCAACGCGCCTTCTACCGTTTCTCGGTAACCGTTAGGGCTCTGCTCCACCTGCCATCACCATGTCTAGTATAGGGTGATGATCATTTAGTACTACATATTGTTTGACGGGTCACTTGATTCCAATTTTAGTATCGATAAATAATCGACTAATTTCTGCAAATGCCCGTGTATCAGCAGCTTTAGCCACTTTATTATCGTATTTGTTCTGCTGTACAGACCTAATGTCGTTATTTGCAACAGTCATAGCATTAAGCATATTGATCTGCATTCTGTGTCCTCCTAAGGGATTGGCTGTTATGAATATGTATGTATAAGATATACTTTGTGCATATTCAGGTTGTATTTGAGTTACTTTATGTGTGGATATAATGATGAATGCTTCGTTGGGTTCTTAGAACGGCGACCCAACCACGCGTGTTGTATTATCCTTGCTAGATTATTTGGATCCACAGTCTAATACAGGTCCCAAATTTAAGAGTTTCTATGATACGGAATTGCTAATGTTATGCTTTAAAAATATATTATCCTGCTGCCTACCTCTGTATATTTCAGTTCGGCGCAGTATGTCCTCTTCCATACATCTCTGTCTTCGTTCTCTTTCGAGCCATATTATTATGTAGGTAAGCTGTTAAAAGCAATGTTGTATCAAATTAGCACGATCTCTAACTTCGTACCCATAAAATGCATTGTAGTTAATTGTTTTCTTTCAAAGTACTAATATGTTATCAGTTTTATGAGCAAAAAAATATGCATCTAGTTCACGAACGCTGTAAGTAGGCTATTTATATCATCATTTTATTTAAAAGTATTTGGTCTCTTGGTACCTGTTCGCAATATTCGTGCACTTAAGTTATTTCTTTTATTTGAACACTTTTGGTCCTAAGGTATACGTTTCTTACAATCGTGAACTGTATTGACAGGCATAGTTAATTAAGCTCTTTAATAAGCCTTCGCCATTTAATCACGATCAGTATTTTGATCTTTGTTTTATTACACGCACATAACATTTGAATCGATTAGTTGCCGCACTTAACGATCATTACCAAATTATTGATTCTAATACTTCTAATGCTAGTAACGATTTAATATCGATTGTAATTCAATTCGAATTGTATTGCTGTAATGTTGAAGGTTAGTAGCACTTACATTTTTATTAATGTTTTGTATGAATATGTGCAGTTTAGCGAAAGTGAATTGACATTGGTTCTGGTGGAGGCTTCTAGAGGTAACGGCCCGAACATCCGATGATCCGTAATTCTGATATGAGTTTGAAAGGTTTCGTGGTTAGCCAATGTTAATTTGATAATGACTTGTTTGTATAGTCGTTCTTCAATGCCCTTCAATTTTAAAATGAAGTAGTTAAATTAAGTTTGGAGATGTTTTGATTGAAATAGAACAGAGTTTTTATTCAAATTAAGTTAAGTGTTAAAGATGGATGGACCGTCATTTCAGGTTCTCAAACTATGATTGAGGAATAAGACGGATAAAATGTTAGCACATAATTTCACTTTGATAAGACGGATAAGAGGAGGAAAGATCGCGAGACCATCATATTATCTCATATATCAATACAAATGATTGAACAGATGCAGATGATCGATAACTGTTATCGATCCATATCAGATTTTCGGAAGTAAAATCATGATATTGTCTATACATATATTTAATTTACCAATTAATTCACCCCGAAGTACAAAAGGAATATAATTGGAAGAGCACTTTATTAGGATACATTAGTTACTCGAACTGCAGTTAACTTGATTCATATCTATTAAATGGATATCGAACCGGAAAAACGTACGAACAATGCGGGTAACGGTACCACCATGCACAGATATAGTCCACAATTATTTATTGCATTTGTAGCTAACTGTACGTTGTAGTAATGAGTCTAATGTTGCTTCGAATAGGTCACCCTCTCTTCCTGTATTTTATGTCTTTCTTCATCTAAATGTGTCAATGGCAATCATAATAGTACCAGCCCAGAATTTAGATACGAGTTTCGCATTGTCAAAAATGTCCATGCGAGTTCCTGTAGTGGTCTACGGGAACTCGCATGGACGTTTTTGAACACACCGGTGTTCCATCATCTGCATACCTTCTATCAGAATTTTGATTGTAGTTGATACGTGTTTTCCTTACTCACCAGTTTCAGGTAGCTTGCACTTCTGACAGTGTATGTTAGTAACACACTTTCAATTGCTCGTGTCTTAAGATTCATCCATGTATAGATGGAAGGCATTTCCTCACCGTATTCAAACAGTTCATTGCTGGCTTTATTGATGTTTAGTACTTGCGTGTATTGTATTATATATTGTGTGTGTGTGTGTGTGTACGGAGAGAAATTAAACTTTGGTTTCCTTGGATGTTACTTTTAATCACCTTTCGTATTACACAGTATACTTATACGATATAATTATGATAATTGCGTCTATAGCGGGCGGTGGTTACGGGCGAACTAGCGTCGCCGATCGCTGCACATACAAATGAATACAAAACGAATGTGTCAGCGTTCCTACAGATGCTATGAAGAATAGCATTCACTGAAAAAAAAAACTTCAATTCTATAATACCCTACAAAGTGATTATGACACCACCATTACCAGAGAATTGTGTGTGTGTTCAGAACTGCGGGTAATTCCGTAACACACTAACAGTAGGAATGGGTTTCATTTTGACAGTTCAACAACATTCATTGCGTTATTTACGTTGTTGAGCAGACAAATTTTTCAAACATATGAAGCAATGGATTAGCAATAGGCTTCAAAATGATTCAGATTGTGATATATAGTGTGTTACGTAATTAGGGTGCTGGTCGTCAAAGATCTCGTTTGTATATATGTGCACCAACTATGATGTAAACTGTAACTGGAGTAGAAAAACAATCGCACCACGGAAACCTATGGAATTATATGACGTAATACATAATCGTGGTGGATGAGGTCGCTAGATATGCGTCCTCATTTCCATACGTTTTAAAGAAGTTATCGTAAAGGTGGTTGCGAAATGAGTTCTTAATATTCACTTAGGTACCGACGCGCGACGTTCATTTTCTAGTTATGTCGAATCGTCTCTGGGATTTATGTTAGGGTCGTTTTTTTTGAACAACTGATTATAAAATTCGACCTGTTTCTCCCAGGACAGCTTATTGACCTGATATCAAAAATAGGAGGTTAGCTCATGTAGTGGTAGATGCTATTAATCAACAGCAAGATGATTTTTTTCTTGACCTGCTTCAGTAGCACGTAATAGTCTTTTCCCAAATAATTATATACCCATTTGCGTACCAATCCTAATCCTAACTTCCTAAATTTTATAATATTATAAATGCGAAAGTAAGTTTGTTTGTTACATTTTCACGCCTTAACCACTGAACCGATTATCATTAGTGATGTACCGACTAGTCGGGAAAGCCGACTAGCCGGCCTTATTTATAGGCGGCGACTAGTCGGCAAGAACCACCGACTAGTCGGCCCATTTTTTACTCGTATTGAAATGAAATTGAAATCGTTACTGTTATTATTTTTTATTATAGAATGAGTTTTACAGTTTCAAAGAATAGGAACCCTTCGTTTGGTTCATTAATTAATTGGACTTAGATCCAGGAATTAAATTAACTAATACTTCTAACAAAAAAGAAGAAACTATAGCAAACAATTGGCAATAAGTAGGTTTACAACTTAGAAATAGGAACTCTTCCTTTGACCTAATAATATTGAATTAGACTTAGATCTGGCGGCCGGGCGCTGCGCACGCATCTACGAGCCGAATGCGTAGTCACGAACATTGCCGATGTCACCCGAACTCAACCGAAAGCAATGATTGGCTTGGCCGACTAGTCGGCTAGTCGGATAGTCGGCCAAAGTCATAGTCGGCCAATCTCTAATTATCATCAAATTTTGCACATACGTTGTCAGAGGTACAGAAGAGGACATAGGGTACCTTTCAAAAATGAGTAAATAAGTACCTACTGTTCTCGAAGGCAAGAACAATAACTTTCGACGGTCATAATTGCTTTAGGACGCTAGGTGGCACTACGTGTCTTTCGAATCATGATTTAATTATATTATTAGAAACTTTATTAGTGTGGTAAGAGTTAATTTGATTAAATATAAGTATAATATATTTTGTGAGTCTAGAGTGAACTCCAACACCGTTTGACCGAACACTATGAAAGTTGGCACATAGCATACATACGTATTTTTAATGGAGAAGGATTAACAGGATTTTTTCGACCTCCATGCGGCCGAAACCGTGGGCAAAAGTTAGTACACAATAAACTAGAAGATAAAACCAACAAAATGTATGTATTTTACGCTTTTTACTCTAATAGGGTGAGTCGAATTTTGAACGAAACTATCGTAAGCTCCATCTGTTCTGCCTGTTAAGCAGCCATAACTAACCATTATCGTTTATGTACTTGGGCTTGTGTCTTCAAACGTGACTGTGGTCTTCTGATTGCCCAATTTTGTATCCAATTGATAGAGCATTTGTTGAGCTAAATATAGTAAACAATCAGATCAAATCTGCTGAAATGTAGTTATTAGACCTTTATCTGATTGCCCACGAAACCTAGCTAATGATAACGGCTAATCGGTTTAGTCTGCAGAATGTGCAATTTAATTTAATTCGAAACTCATCTAAAGACACTGACTTCTGAAATTAAGGATGTGTTGTCCAAACTCAAACGTGTTTATTACTTGACAGCAATCGTATGTAACTTAATATAATGAGTAAAGCAAAATCTTCATAAAGGAAATAAGTTGATAGGAAGTAAGAATTCATACAGTTGATACTTAATTTCCTTGCAGATCCGAAAATAAGTTATAATCTGACTCACATCGGAAACTTAAAGCTGTGCTCGAAGTTACCTTGGGTATGGATTGTATTGGATTCCCAATGCTATGGATTTATGAGACATAAGAATATGTCACGTGTTGTCATGATTTTTTTCGAATTTCGTACAAAATTTTAAGAAATTCGTAATATATCTCTTGTTTTACGACAGACCTGCTATAAAGATTGTGGGAGAACTGGAGCCGGTCCCTTTTCTATCTATAAATCTACGCCCACAAACTAAATTTGAGGTTAAACGCAGTCAAATTGTATTAATATACTCTCTGAAATATAAGTTATGTACAGCCAGAGGCTGTTTATAAAATATCGTGGAGATAACATCGATATGGGCGTTCATAGTCAAAATATTGTTCAACTTGGCAATGAGATTATAAAAGATTGCGTTAAATGTTTAGATAGTTAAGATAGTACTGATTAGAGCGTGAGTTTATTGTTAGGTGTTACTACAAAATATATGGGAACAGAAGTTGTACTTCAAGCAGTCTTTGGTCGTTAAACCCACATCACATATAAAGGATAGCATTTTCTAGTTGTAGCAAAATGATGTTTCAATTAATGTATTTATTATTATTTATTTTTTCACTAATCTTCACTCACTCACCACAACCACCACCACCACCAACTTCTTCTTCATCGTTAATTAATCTTTATATACTTTAGTAAGTATTAAAGTGGAACTTCTAATTGTATTTGTTTATTGGTGTCGAGTATTGTTTGTTCAATATTTATAATGAGTTGGTATACACTCTACCAGCTGTAAAGTATTGTGTAACTACTTCATTAATAATGGCTATATTGTGTAATATACATAAAGATAAGTTACTAACTATGTCTTTTAGTAATGTCGGTTTTACCTACTAGGTTTCTCCTGAATGCCTATTGCATTTGTGTTCATTTTGCATTATTCACCAACATTTCAATAGAGATCGCACCAGGAAAATGAGAATGTGTTACTTTTTATCAATGTGACGACTAGGAATCTTAGTAATCTGGATTGGTATGTAATGCATAATAATATCCAATGTGGTTTGAATCGTAGATTCCATTCTCTCTTTCCTATCTTGGGTTTTATATCTTCTCTGATTATTCAGTATAATGTGTTGTTCTCCACAATATAAGCTTAAGGGCTTCACAAATATATTGTAATTACCGTATTTACTTATTGTAGGCGATTCCATTCTACATAAGGTGAATAAGGGCGCGTGATTTTCCCTAATGTGGAGGCGTTTATGTTATAAATATATAATGATTAGGGTTACCTGTTCAAACTGCATTGAATTGAGTTAGATTATTTCGGAATACTTTATAGATTTGGCTTGTTCATAATTCAGATCACATCTGGAGGTTATTGAAATAAATGAATGATTTAGCAAGACCCCCCTTCCCAGCATTATAATTAGTGCAGCAGTGGGTCTTAATAACCTGCACAAGAGTTTCTTTTAATCAGATGAAATCATCATGAGCATTGACTATGATTAGGAAAGCTCTACCGCAGTCCATTGCTGAACAATGAACATATCAGCATCCCAATATGAATCTTTTACTTGTAGATACTACCATTACCACCAGACCATTCACTTGACGCTATTCTTACGATATGGGAAGTAATAGAGCATTATAAACATTTAGCTAACACCACACAACCACAAGGAATTTTACTCTATAAGGCGAATAAGGGCACGTGACACCTACATACGCTTTTATTCTACGTAATGATTGATGTGTCGTGAACAAACAGCTGTTCACTTCCCAAACAGTCACGAACACACGACGTTTAAAGGTGCTCCCTCACCGGGAGCATTCGCCTGTAATATAACAATCCAAGATTCTACTGTAACGGCTATGGCATTCAAGTAGGCTGCGCAGGCCGTCAAATTTAGGTAGTGTAGAGAGATAATTGAAACCAGTAAAATGGGTTAATGCATTTAATTAAATATGTAGACGTAACACGGCTGGTCGCAAATAAAGGTTACATTACAGGCGAATACTCCCGGTGAGGGAGCGGCTTTACGATTGTCGCACATACCGAAATGTATGCTAATTATACATCTTGTCAAACGCTTGCTTAATTATGAAGTCATTAGAGGTCTTGCCGTTGTTTTGTGTTTGCTCCTTGCTTAAAGTTAGGAAGGAGGTATAAGTAGAAGCCAGAAGTAGTCCTTTGTGCTCTGGTGATGACACTGATTAAGATTTTCAGCAATCTCAGTTTATATTGCCATTCTGGTGTACTCCCAAGTTGCATTACATCACCCATTTCCTTATGTACTGCTCTTCGTATTTAGCGTTACTTTAAAGATCGGATGTACACATCCACGATTCCGACCGGATTCTGAACCGTTCTAGTCATGTATTGTATTTGCGGTGACCTGTTTACAACTGATGCTCCCGGAATTTGGTTCAGGAATTCCGGGTTAGTTTCCGGATGAATTCCGTCGGCTCATGTTATCTAACAGTGAGTTAAAACAATGCTTGATTTGGCCTACTTGCGGTAGAATGTTTCTTATCTCTGGCCAACGCAAACTACTGCAAGGTAAGCTTCTTTTACAAATAGAGGTGCCTTGGCTCTTCCTTTTCTTAGATGTAGCGTTCTATATTTGCGTTCGCTGCTGGGTCTCAATTTTTTTGATCCATCTGTTTCTCATATTCAGTTTTTTTTTAAAAGAACAAATTCTGTATCACACGATTTTTCATTATACCTGACACCAATGAATCGCGAAGGGCATCCACATTTCTTATACATTAAAGTATGCTTATAATAATCAGCACCTACAACTCGACTGCGTATAACCTGCTATGATTGATGTGTCATTTAAAAACAGCGGCTTGCTTCCAAACTGTCACGAGCGACCTTTGTGGTAGTTTGTCGCGCATACCGAACTATAATTATACTTTCTTGTGCCTGTAATTATTATTGTTGTTAGCGTGTTTGGTTTTGCTTGCCGATTTAAAATGTTCGGGTTCTGGTCGTGAAGGCATTTGCGTTGGTTTTTGATGGATTGACTTATACTTACTGCGACTTTTCTTGCACTTTTCAATTCTTTAAGATGGTTTTCTGTAAGAAATTGCTTAGCCATAAGACCGCCCTTTGTACTTCTGCGTTAACTATATCTGTTTTGTTTTGTTATTTACTATTTCGGTTCATTTGTCCTGTTGGTCTACAATAAAGAACACTGTTTCTTACATAATTATAAAAGTGATTTATTCTTAGCTTAAGCGTAGATTATTCAAACTTTGGCTCTCCATCTGGAATATAATATAGGTTTTGTTCAGTTTGCAATCTTATCAAAATAATAACGAAGGAAGCTTTTGCAGCTGGCGTACTGACTACAAATCTATCAATTGTCCTTAGTAGTAATTTTCAGCATTCAAAATGTTCCTTTTTTATCAAAACCAACTCAGCATGATATATGCATATCTTATGTAGATTACGCATTTTCTTTATTTCCCAGACCAGTAACTGTGCAACGAAAAGAAAGTGAGCATGTAATACTTGATTAATGATAATGATTCACATAAGTAGAACATTACTTACCTTTTGTTGCTCATCCAGTTCCAAGTGTTTACGCTCTGTGACTGCGTATAAAGCATCAGCATTATCATTAAGCTTGTTTTCTAAAGTTGCATAGGCACAGTTGTGTGTCCCATGGTTATCTTTAATTTCTTCCTCTGTAAAGATTATTTGTTCAGTGCCATTTACTACTATTTTTGGACTTCTTTAGGCAGTAGTGTAACTGGCTATAATAAAGTACTGGGATATTTTGGAGAATAAACAGGTCTAAAATGAATGTCTATTGAAGTAGATTTAGGTGAGTGATGTCCACATACTTTAGTCGTTACAAAGTCAGTAAGTACTAAGTAATATACATTAATTACAATTTACAATAATTTATGCGTCGGAAAGACTAGTTAAAAAAACTAGTTAAAGTGACTAGTTACAGCACTATTAGATATAGTAGGTATCACACTTGCAAAGGAATTCCGTTAAGAAAAGCATTTGTATTTTCAATTACTAATTTCATATTTACTATTTTAAATGTTTTCATGTCAACAATTACAATAATAGTATATTTGAACGTATTTAATCATTAGTGTATCATTGTCCGAGATATATATTATGATAAAGTTGGAACTATACGGTACGATTAAACTATGGTTTTGCCTTTCACAATCCACAGCCTCCAGACAGCAGCAGTCTTCTTTCTAGTTTCATCAGAAATTTGGTTCTCCGCCTTCCGCATCCAGTTTGTCCGGTTCAGCTAGCTGTTGGGCGCCGCACGTTACGCTCCAAGCTGTTTTTTTTTTAGGTTTATTGCTCACAGTTAGACGTGGAACTTCTTCATTCACTCTTGCTGTGCTGTAGTGTTAGGGTGCGCATACGCAGTCGTGCGTGACGCCGACGCGACGCGACAAGCGAGAGTGACGTACGCGCCGCGTTCCACGCTAATGTTGAGGTAGACTTCTTAGGAATAGTTTCATTGCTGCCGTGTGCTTATGGTTGGAAATTAAAATAACTTTAAACGTTAATGTTACCTTTGCTATTTTATATGTCTAGCTGCCTAGCGAGAGACAGTCTTCTTATAGGTAGATGCTCCTAAAGGGCCTAATGACTGTTGACATTGGCACAGATTCACAGTCAAAACACCTTAGTGTTGTCTTCTATTGAAAGTCTTCCTAAGACGAATGTTTATAAATATGCAACGTTAAGTAGGATATAGTTATTACTAAAATATATATAATTACATATCTTAATACCGCTTCAATCTCTAAATATCTTCGGAGTTTATGAAAATATATTGCACTAAATGATAGATGATTAATATTTACACGTCAATTATATTTTAAAAACTAGATGAGGTCTGTGTTTCCTATCCCAGTATTAGAAGAAACACCAAGACAAACTCAGAGGTCAGTCTCTCCTCTTCTAAAGTTCAGACATAATCTTGGTCTGTCCATGTGAGGACCATGTAGATTGGTGTCTCAAATGGTCTTATTATTGTGTTGGTATAACTTAATACACATTATCAGCATTTCTAATAAATTCGATATTTGATTTCCACGATTCGTGTTACCCATTCAATGGCAAACCAAAAAGATACTTCCAGCCAGTCATACAGAACGCCAACCGGCGATTTGCCCAAAGAATTCGCTCACACATAACGTATCTCTATCCTTGTCGGCGGTCCATTGTATTGTCAGCAGCCGAGTATTATCTGGTCAATCGATCTTATCAGCCGCTCAATGATCGACGGATCGATATTACTCACCCGCTATTGTCTCGGAATGTTCTGTTTCGTTTGCAGTACGTTCGTAGTTTAGAGGATGATATTTAGGTGTTGTTTTTTTAGAATATACATAGGTGTGATGTTTTATAATATTGGATTATAGGTTATTACTGGTAAGATGGGCTATTCATGTTTAGAAGTTAGGAGTTCTGGAGACATTGGTCCTTTGGCACTGGTGCTTGGGTACCTAAGTACCTACTTCAAGAACGATCAATATAAAATCTTTTCTTTCTGTATAATCTATCTAATGACAAATCTATGATTGGTGGACCGTGATGGTTTAATATTTGGCAGTTTAGTATTATCTGTTGCTTGCGTACATATTTTGTTTGAAAGCTATTTTATTTATTGCCGAGCTTCGAATGGTGTTCTGGCATTGACGTTTGAGCTGAGCAAGCCTCGTTAAGGATTTTATAATGTCATTGTAATCTAGCCGGCACTCCCTTTCTGTCGAGTCGTAGATGGCAATTGAAATAAAGAGTTAAAAAGTTTGCATAGGTACCTTGTATTGAATAAGTAATAAAAACACTATTAATTCAACAAGTAAAGATACAAGAGACTTTGATTATTCATTGATTTTATTATGCCTGATTTAAAAAATGAAAATTATTCAAAGGATATTCTATTAATGTTCATTTGTTGATCTGATCGAAGCAATTTGCTCAGACTGCACAAACCAGTTTCCGTGACATTGAAATACATTTATTGTACAGAAAATGGTGGTTTTAAACATATTTACTCAGTGATCCATGAGCTAATTAAAGCTCCGGTTAATCTGAGTTTAATGTAACCTGTAACCTTAACTTGAATACTGTCATTTAACGATTTGTGATTTGAGTGTTAGGTCATTCGTATTGTCGGCATCATGATGTGTCAGATGTTAAGCACTGGAGTTTGTGTTTGATTCTGATTATTTATTCATATTTCAAATATTATTATTATTATTAGAGACTTACATTATCTGTGATCTATAATTAATTTTCCATCTAAGGCGTAGGGTGATAATTCGATCATTTACGTCACACAGTCGACGCTCTGTAAATATCTTTTTGAGATATTTCCTGTCTCTTTGAGGACTCTCATTCTCATGAATCTTCATGACTACTGTCCCCTAAGCTTGTAAACTTGTCAGTCTCTCTAGAACTTCAAATATCTCCGAGGAAAGTTGGAAGTTGGCTGCATCTTCAGCTTGAGTAGAAAATGTGAAAGTGACGGTCAAAAATGACATCCATGTAAAGTTGTAGTGAGCCAATGATTTTCTACTGTAAATAATGTGGTTGGTTACATAGAAGAAATGGTATGCCACATGACACATTCTTAAGTAGAATTTATGTAATTACATTAAAAGCGTAATGATTAATGTTCTAAAAGAGTGTCCATAAAGTTTCTTGCCCATTCCTGTCCATAAGAACCTACTATGCTTTGGAATGGACAAACTAGCTTCATCTTTTGACCGACCGACCACTTGACAATCAAAAGTGCTTGTAAACGGTTTAATTCAACAAAATGCTTTGCAGTTTGTCAATTCATTTATTTAAGCTGCGCAATACCAACTTGAGGTTAAAAATCTTGGCGCCTTGCCTGATGAAACTACCAGCAAAAGTATGAGCACTTTCAACCTACGAGAAATCTCAAACCGAAGTGAAAATATCAGCTTGTCAGAAAAGTTGGTAGCAACTCTAAACTTGAAAAATAAATACTACCTCTAGTTTATACCGCGACGTATCATCAACTTTTATTGCTTCAACACAAATGAGCAATCTATTAGTTCAAGTATTCTTGTGATGTCTGCAATCGGTATAAAATATAAATGTTTAGTTGCCAGAATTTGAATAAGTTTAATACGATTTTCAGCTTAGATTATGCTTGCTTAACGTTTCGTAAATATGTTATTTCATTAAGGATTCATTTTGTTTCCGTCATGAATATAATAAAATTAATTTCGTGTTTTCACACGACTAACGACTGGCTAAAAAACAACAATTTTATTATGTTTCTTTTCGCATTCGAATTAATTATGTTTTAATTTAGATGCTCGCTTGCTACTTTGGCTATGTGAATATAAAACTTTATTAAAATTGTATCAGATTAGGCATCGAATATAAATACAGTCCGTATTACAATTACAATTACCAACAGTATGCCGTCGTCGGCGTCGTCCAAAAATTTTGACAGTTGTCACAATCATTGTAGCACCAAGCACATTTCGTAAAGGTTTTCCTCCGTTGCCGTTGTGACAGAGCGACATATCGCAACCGTGCCGCGTTGCTCGCTACAATAAGTAATTAATTTGCACCGTGATTAGTCGGTGCAGTGTGCATTACAAAATGTGTTGGCTGCTGCTGTTGCATAGTTTTGTGGCAATGTGGTTGTGTGCCACCAGTTTTGATTGAGATGCGCGTACTTTGCAAATCAGATTCTGAGGAGATATGCTCATTTGTACGGGTGCTGTAAGTCGTGCTTTTGAAAAAGAGTTGTTTGGTTGGTTGCAAAAGGCACGAGTTGGTCTTTTGGCACGGGTTTCAGTAGATCGACCTAAGTCGCGCAATACCATATACATAACAGATAGGTCACCATTGATGACGATGGTGATATTTCGCTTGTGGACTACTAATAGCCCACAAGCGAAAGGCTGGAATATTATTTTTAGCGGGTACCTGCAAGTCCAACTCTGGCTTGCGTTCACCTGTTCGCAGAATGTTCGATTCCTACGATGGGACTTTTGAACATAATTATATGCATTTTCCATGTGCCCCCTAAACGTTCAAAAGTCTCATACTTAAGAGCTAGCTTTCTTGATATTTTTTTCTCTTTTTTGTGCCATTTCCAAACTGCATAAACACGACGGTACTGTAGAGGTTGTCTGCATGTGTCAACCTTATGTTGACTGGCTGGACATATATTATCGTTGGTTTGCCTCGAACAGTCAAGCGAGTTTAAAATAAGATTTATAGAAAAAGTGATGGTAGATTGTTTAATAGGTAGACAGGCAGAGCTAGGGCCCGCCAGTATATGATTTCTTGATAAAATATATTTACGTTCTAAGGAGTGCTGCGTTATTTATTAAATACACGTAGCAACACAACAATTGGTGGAGGCGCCGAAGCGCAAAAGTACACAAGCTCCCATTATTTTTAAGGCGTGTGCAGAACCAAATAAAATATCGCACAAGTTTGTTTCTCGTGTTGCGTGCACAAAGCTATATATTGTGCGAAGATAATATCATTAAAGGAAAGCCAAGCAGACATATTTCCACGCCGGATTTAAAGCTAAGTGGTGATAAGCAACTATTGCACCATGTCCAACGTCGTACAATTCTCAGGCACTGGTGCAAGTTGCTTTAACGAATTCCTCGCTCAATTTCGTCTCGTTGCGGCTATCAACCAATGGCCAGAGACCAATCTAGCGCTCATTTTAGGAGCCTACTTACAAGGTCCAGCACTCGCGTACTTCAAATTTATATACAAAGAAGACTTAAATTTTAAATCAATTTGTGACCTCTTGAGAGCGGAATTCCCTTCCAATTTAGACTACGTCGAAAAATTTTATAGTGCACACCAACAAAATAACGAAGACATTATCACGTTCTTCCATACATTAGCAGACATTGCTTTAAAAGCAAAAATTACAGACGAGAAAATTTTCATTAAAAAATTTTTAAAAGGGGTTACAACAGATTATAAATTAAAATTGGGGACAAAAATATATGCTTCTAAAGCGGAGCTTCGAGCTACTCTCGAACAAATGAAAGAAATTTTCGAAGAGTCTCGTTATGAAGGGATAAATTTACCCATACAAACTCCCAAAGGTGTTCCAACTAAAGTAAGGATAGAACATCCTCTTTCTATTGATAACCAAAGATCCCCAATGTCTGTAAGTCCATCAACCCCCATGCCTTCACCGTCTACTACAACCCCTCAACACTCATCCGGAGAGCAACGAGTTGAAGAATCATATTATACCCCAAGGTATAACTTTCGACCAAGAAACCAGTTTACGAATAGAAATTATCGTTCTCCCTTTACCCCTAGTACAAGAAACCCACAGCACACCGACCACCCAAACCACCAAGGACACAGACGCTAAATGATGACAGGGAGGTGCAGACTGTGTCCAGAAAAGAACAACTCCCATCTGAGAACAACAAAAAAAGGAGCAATCTTCGGACGCAGCTGGGTGCGTGTGAGGTGTCACACCTCGCCACACCAAGAAGTCTGAGGGAGAAGGCATCTTCGTCTTCAATAATAGTTGGATTTCACTAGGCTGTGATAGCATAGCCATACTCCAGATCATAGTAATGCGAGTGAAGAGATATTTATTTTTTTATTTTTTTGGAAACTGTGGTTCTTTTTAGAGGGGGGGGTGATACTCAGTCTAAACTCGAACCAACTTTGCTTACGGGGCATAGCTCTTGCAAAGGGTGTTGTGTTGACACCATCAGTTCGAATTTGGATTGAATACTCTCTGAGTTGTAACCAACTTTGCTAAAGGAGCGTAGCTCTTGCAAAGGATGTTGAGTCAACATCAATGGTTAAACTTAATGTTGTTGAGAACCCACAGTTTAATCAGCACTGGCTGATGGTTAATGAAGTTTGAAATGGTGAGATCGAATAGGGTCTTGAGATTTTTCCTCTGGAGTATGTGCTTGAAAAAGGTTTGTTGATGAGCTCCGACTTCTTAGCCTTTTCTCCCTCCGACTCATACCGTCCGATGGGGTCGAAGTTTACGATGTTAAGTTTCATTCTTTTCATTAAACTCCTTCGGGGTTGTTGTGAATTTGTCACTTCAATTTATTTGTTTTTAGGAAGCCACGTCGCATCTTTTTGCCAGTTTTGGCGCGACGAGGTTTAAGCATGGCGAATGTTAATTTATTCATGTATGTGGTAACATATAGTAATGTTTTTCTTACCTGACACATATCTTAGTCAGATACGCAAATCGTTCGTCCTGTCCTTAAGCCTTCTCTTGTAAGAGTTGGACTTCATATTGTATAATATATTTCTGGCGTTAGGTAATTATTCTTATAGGTATAGGCAGGAAGTGTCCGATTGTTCGAGGTGGTAAATAAAAGTCTTGTTTGAAAACACGACTGCGTCGATCCTTTTATTTAAGGGTGGGCGTAGCTCATGTAGAGGTTGTCTGCATGTGTCAACCTTATGTTGACTGGCTGGACATATATTATCGTTGGTTTGCCTCGAACAGTCAAGCGAGTTTAAAATAAGATTTATAGAAAAAGTGATGGTAGATTGTTTAATAGGTAGACAGGCAGAGCTAGGGCCCGCCAGTATATGATTTCTTGATAAAATATATTTACGTTCTAAGGAGTGCTGCGTTATTTATTAAATACACGTAGCAACACAACAGTACGTAAAAAAAAAACTTGTGTTTGTAATCCTAGCGATAATTTTCACTGTCATGCACCCTATATCTAATCAGTGAATAGCGTTGTGGGCTGCAATATTCTCTATAATTTGAATGTATTTCTTGTAGTAGAATCTTTGAATGTATTATTTGTTGTTCTTTTTGAATAAAGTAAAATAAAATAGTAATTCAGAACTCTGGTATCTAAATTATTATTATGTACGTGCATTCTTCTCGGCTGATTCTTTGTCTTGTTGCACGAGCTGTTGTTGACAAGACCAGTGATTAACGCGTAAATAGAAACAATACAATATTAGATTTAGTAAACAATGCATGTTTAGAATTTGTTATTTTAAGGAATGGCATGGAATACGTAATATCAGCTATTCTAAATGAGAAAGTGTAAATGTGTAAACAAAACTACCTTGGTACTTGATTGATTTATTATGGAGTTGTATTATTTCTTAATTTAGGCAGGTTTTGTATCCTCTTAAATAAATAACATAAAAGCTTAGTTTTTTTTACACTCATTTAATTCTGGTTATTATGCCCATAAATCAGACTTTGCACACAGTTCTTATTTATGCACATTGAATAAGGCATTTTGATACGAATTTCCAGAAACTAAAAGAGCTATAAATGTAGTCTTTCTCATATATTTCGTTTAGTATTCTGAGTAGATGGTATCGTATTGTTCTGAGGTATACACAATTGTCGGTGTTATAAATTTTGCGTAAACAATACCGGTGGATGCCAGGGCGTCTGCCGCCTGATTCTACGAACACTTGGCAATATGTTACTCTACGCTAATTTATGTTCCTACCACAGGATTGATCCGTGCCTGCCTAGTTTTTAAAGTAGGGTTCTCTCATCATGAAAACTTCAACTGCCTTTTCTACGACTTTTAAAAGTCTATACCGACTACCATACAAGTAACTTTGATTCCCTTATATTCACGCATTCGTTTATTTCATACTTTTGACATACCTACACACTTCTGTGTTTATTCATACATAATTATACTAAGGAGTAATGTGTACATAATTAGGTTTATTCACCTCAAATATACACGAGATAATAAATATATTTCAACATTTTCAACAATAAGTATATTTATTGCAAAAAACTTCAGCATTGCTCATAAAAACACATTTCACGTAAACGGCTCGAGTGTGGTACTTTTTGCCAAGAGTTTTATGTCTCAATTCTGTATACAATGCATTTTAAAGTAGACATTGATGTACGCAAGAGTTATTTTATCATAAATATGTCGATTCCCTCAGTTTTTATGACAGTAACGATTGATCCGTTATAACCTTATAACGCGATATTTTATGGATTTTCGTGTGTTTTGGATGTTTTCAAAAGTCATTCTTATTTATACAAAATGACGGTGCTTTTTATGCCAGGAAATTTTGTCGGAAAGTTGAATATTGACAATGTCAACCAGTTGATTACTTAAAGAAAAACTTAAACGACGGTGGTTACTTTTGACAGATTAGTTCCCAATTAACCTTAGAAGTAATTACGATTCTTACAAGTAGGTATAGTGGGGATTGTGGCAAAATTATAACAGCCGCACGGGTTGATCGAAGGTTAAGCTACGCTTGCCGCGGTCGCTTTGTAGATGGGTGACCATCCATAACATATCGAGACCCCTCCATGCCTCTGCAAGTTAAGCCCAAAGGCTTCTAAATATCTACGAATGATAGCCGGAACCAACGTCCCGGGTGTCATTCGTAGATCTTTGACAGTCGTAACGGGTGGTCTTCAGCCCATGTCTGACATCCAGTCTTACCAAGGATTATCGTGTTACGCAGTAACTGGGTTGTGGAGGTCAGATAGGCAGTCGCTCCATGTAAAATACTGGTATTCAGCTGCATCTGGTTAGACTAGAAGCCGACCCCAACACAGTGGGAAAAGGCGGGCAGATTGATGGTACCTTAAATGCACGTCTTAAATCCGCTCCTTGGCGGACAAAAGTCCCACCTAATCGCTTGAATAGTTAAAATAATGATTACCTTCGTACATGTCTTAAATCGTGTTTATACTTGACACGTGTGTGAAGGCTGTTGCAATTTGTCAATTGATGAGCCCAAGTGTCGAGAGGTCATGCTATGTTTGTACAATTAGTTATGTTCAGTATTGTTTGATTCTTGTTATATAACTTATAATACCGTCTAACGGGGTGAATAGGGATGTAGGGGTGAATCGGAACGAATCTTTGAAAGGGATTTTAACATTGTAATAATATTTTTTGTTGCCAACAAGGGCACTTAATCGTTAATTATAATACAGTAAACACATTAGATTCCTTTTTGGCAACAAACTATGTTATTTCAATGTTAAAATCCCTTTTAATGTTTCGTCTGTATTCACCCCTGTATCCCTATTCACCCCGTTTGACGGTATTTGGTCTTTGGTGACGGAGGATAGCGATACGACATCTATGGATACGACGCTATACAGCATAATATAATATCTAATGATAAAGATGATTTATGACGTAGACTGTAAGCATGGCGCTTAAAAAGTACTACGGCACATCTAGGCAGGTCTCCTGATTTTGTCACGTCGTATCACTTTATTCATTTCGAATTTGATTGAGTGCTGTTGAGGAAGCTTATGTCAATAAGTCAAATTCTAATGACGATGATCGCGTCACTTTATCACACATACGAGGACGTTGTCTATGTATTATGTGAAGGTTTCCATTGAATGGTCAACACACAAAGATAGACACAAGATTTCGTAACACATAAATGATTATCATGAATTGAAGAGAACGTTACCTACATATTTCAAGTTTTCTCCATATGCGCTTCTTCATAAGAACTTTATACCTATTGATACGAAGATTTGTTGCGACTAGGAGTGTTTATCGAGTCATCAAACTTTATTGACGTCCGTACACTTTTACGATCAATTATAGATTTTCCTCGTAAGTGAACTATACTAGGAAACTCCTTCCTGTATGAAAGCAGATGAAAGTGTATGAACCTTGTTCTTCTATGGTGTTGTTCTGTTTAAAGATCAGTAAGGAGCTGGGAAGCGATAAGTAACAACCTATTTTGACTAGACATTACAAATATTGCAATGTTATTGTAAACTGTCCAACTCTTGTGCTTATAACAATAGATCTTGTGGATCAAATTCAATAGAGAAGAGCCTCGGGTATGACTAGATTTACCAACATTTTTAAATCAAATATATTATTTTCGAAGCCAATGCCTGTAAAAAAATAGTAGAATACAAAACAAAAAAAAAAACAGAGGTATGTTAAAAAAGCTGCATATTTTTTGCTTCTTTGAGCCATTATTTTAATTTTTTTAAACGATTCTATTATTACACTCTAAATTAAGGTTACAAAATACCATTAATTCAGCTGCTATGAGATTAATACTGGCATGGCCCTATTTCGCTTACGGCGCCATTTTGTATGGAAATGAAAATATAGTGGTTTCATCTAATATATATATATTTTAAATATAGTATTTAGGCCTCTAATATATTAGGATATTATATGAGAGCTGTGGTGGCCCAGTGGTATCGGCTCCGAATTATGAGTTGTGGGTTGTGGGTTCGAACCCAGGCAGGCGCTTTACTTTGTGTAAATAATTTCATCACCACTGCTCTCAAAACGGTGAAGGGAAACATCGTGAGGAAACCGGCATGTCCTAGAACCAAAAAAATTCAAAGACATGTGACATCTACCAACCCGCACTGGGCCCGCGTGGTAGATTACAGCCCACTCCCTCTCAAAGAGAGGAGGCCTGTGTCCCAGCAGTGGGAACACTATAGGCTGATTATATGATATTGTAGGGTTGGCAACCCTAGGTATGACTGTAAGTCAAATAATAACACCTTCTTAGCTAATTGGTTTATCTTGCTATAAAGTTGATAGTAGCAAGTCTTGCTAGTTTTGAGTATGAATATAAAAATAAAGAGTAGGGGAAGACCAATGAAACGATGGAATGGACTGTGTGGAAAATGATATGGACTTGAAAGGGAGTGACTATTGAGATGACGACTAATATGGAAGAAAAGACGTGTTGCGCCGACCACAAATAAAATAAGATAAGAGCAGGAGAATGTTAATGATGAATGTTGAACCAAAGTCAAATCATTTATTTCAAATAGGCACATTTCAAAAGGCACCTTTAAACGTCAAACATTTTAAAAATAGAATTGATTCTAGTTGCCCCTTCCAAAATGTAGTATCGTATGGAGAAGAATGGGTAAGAAACTCCACCGTTACACTTTTAAAATGTTATACAATATTTTGTATACGTTAATTATATAATTATATGTGAAGACGATGCACCTAGAATCAAATTACTATACCAGAATAGGTAAAAATAATCAAATATGAAGCAATGACAGGTAAATTAATTATGTGATAGATACATGGTACTCAACTTTTAGTGTGCGAATATAATATTAATATAGGATGGTAGGAACAGACAAATGCTAATCACTTCCTAACTATTGGTAAGTTTGACTAATAACCTAATCAAATGCGGCTGTTGAATTCAAAAACTTTATAGGTACTTCTTTCAAACCTTAATCCTATATCTGAGCTCTTCTTCCTAATACTTTACAGGGTGACAGGGACATTGAAGCACAACCTCTTACCATGGATTCAGTACAGGATTCAGAACCCCATTGCGTTGAATTTTATTTATTAAGGGTTATTAAACAACTACAACATATACAATACACAAGGTTAACAAAACTTTAAGTAGTAATGTTGCAGTCCACTGCATTATCCGTAGATAAAATATATTTAAATATCAGTGGTGGCCACTAGACGAGCATTACCAAAATTAACAAATATTTTGAAATAAATAAATTAGTTACTATTAAGCTAGCTATAGCTAAAAAACCAAATCAGATAAAAAACAATTCCATTTACTTAAATTATGCAATAAATAAAAAAATAAAAAATAATATGATTACAATTAAGATAAAAAAAAAGTAAGTAGTAGTAGTTTTAAGTTTAATTCTCTACCCGCGTCTGTTTCCGACCGCATACAACCCAAATCTCTTCAAAGTTAGAGTGAACAGGCTTCTTCTGGGTAAGCTCACTCCATCGTCGACTTTGTCTCTGTCATCTCTGACCTAGACTAGAGTCAAGAGCAAACCCATCTAAAATATATATTTTTTTATTTTTTCGTCGGTTATTTATAAAAATAATCTGCTGTTTCAGAATAATGTACTGAATCCAAATCCATGATAACAGGTTGCGCGTCATGTACCTGCCACCCCGTATTTCTAGGCATAAGCTTGGAAAGGAATATCGATTAAGTTTTCGTTCAATCCATACAATAACATACTCCATGTTCATAAATGGCAGTCAATTTCAAGCTTTAAAGCTTACCCGTTATTAACCTAAGTTAGCCTTAACTTTCGTCTTAGCTTTCGCGAGTGCTAAACGTTTATGTCCCGTTTGTTTGTAGGCAAATTGGTCAAGTGTGACTGGTGACTTTGAGTGGTCTTTAAACTTTATTGGCAATGCATCTTTTGTAGTCGGGTCTTAAACGTGTCGCTGGGTGAGCTTTGAAAGTTGAAATGAAGCTGTTATCTCTTTTGTTTAATAATTTGTGAGTGAGGTTAGTTTTTGTTTGTATGTTTTCTCTGTATGAGATGATTGATGAGTAATCCTTATTACCTACTTAGAGAGTTTTTTTTATTTATACCCTATTACGTAGGACTTAAACATAACTGGCGAAATGTGGGGGTACCATAGGTACACCTCGGCCTTATCCTTGTGGGAATACAGGCATGATGTTATGTTATGTAGTACATACATAACATAACCTTGTTAAACAGAGAAAATAACGTTTCCAAATCAGGGAAGACGCCGCTGATGATGCACTAAACAAAGGAATACAGTTAATATCATATTAAAATTAAATATCCCTGTAGCAACAGTTCTACTTTTGGAAAAGCATCTAGTGACCTACAAATAAACACTTTAGTAACGTTTCGCGAAAGTCTAAATAAAACAAAACTGCAAGAAATTCCTGAGTGAGATCACAGCATATATTCTCAATTGTACAAGTTTTGATGTCATAGTTCAATAGTCAATGCTAGACCGGTTGAGTCCCGGCTACTACTTGCACACCCGTCAGATTTGGTGGTGATAACAGGTGAAATATGAAATCGAAACAAGTATGTGAAGTTTGCATATGAGCCTTGAGGGAAAACTTAAGCAATTCTCAGCTAAAATTTGATCAAATCAGTTCCTTTTTTAAATACAGGTTTCGTATTAGATAGACATCATCCCTAGGTAGTGAAAACACAAAATTGTCTCTTGATCTGTCAGCTATACATTAAAGATGTTACGTATGCGGGCGGCAGTCAGTGGCATACCATACGCACATGTCAAGTATAAAAAATAACGCGGACAAAACGACGAATCACTTTCAGATATGGACAGCAAAGAAATTACGGACACACGTATCAATATACTGGTTTAACACTAATTACATAAGAGATAATTGAGGTCAACACTATTTACTAGTGATGTAACGATGTTGTATCAATCCTAGATCCGGCGTCCGGTTCCGATCTGTTCGTACGTAACTCGATAGTGCACTCTGACTCTATTAGACGGGCGTGTTGAAACTCGAAAATCGATTTTGAGTATCGATATTGATTATTTAATAGATGATTTGTCGGGATTTGCGAAGTCGTCATAATTAAAGAGATTATCAAAGGTGTTTGTTTTTTTAACGATGTAATTCAAGCAAATGATTACCTATTAGGTAAGTAGGTTTACCTTAATTAGGATCACGAATGACTTGATTCTTGAGCCCGAGCCCCATTATGTATCCTTAGTGATCTAATTATAGTAGTTTACATATCCAGCTTCCTATTGGAGCTGGATATATGAACTACCACGCCCACTCTACGAACTACTTAATATGGTTAAAGAAATTTTGGCCAGCAGTTTAACCACGCAATGGCTAAACTGCTTCACAAGCATGATTTTTATACTGTATTGCTAAGTGTCCTAGTAGACTTCAGCCAAGCTCGCTCTTTTACATATGAAACTTAAATTATAGCTGGCAAGACAGAAATGTTAGCCAAAGGATTCAAAGCCAAATTGGCACATCAAGTTATTCACGACCTATTTAACTTGGATTATGTTAAACATATCTTCTTAGTTTTGTCTCCTTCAAGCACAAAACTTCTTTCACATTCCTTGGTTTGACAAAAGTATTCTAAAACAACACTATATTATTGTTAGCATCGCAGGTTTGATAAAAATGGCAGATAATTATTTTTGGTTGTTGCCATTACACCTTTTGAGGCAACTATACAACAACGATAAGCTGAACAAAAAATTGATACGATGACCCAAAATATACAGTTTACAGTTAACAAGTTTTTCTCTTTAAACAGTAGCATCCTTAAAATACTCATTTAATTTAACTCTTGCTATAACAATATCGTCTTCAGCTAATTCAAATGTTTATTGTTAACTATTAATATTTTACATTCGTTCTCTTTCCAACTAGGTTTATTTTCATACTGTTTCAATACATTTACATACAAATTGATGAATACTGCACTTTTATTATCGTTGTGTTTCGAGTCCGCCTTTGCGATGTGAGTGTGACATGAATTATTCAGACTTTCTGTGGCATCGTTCGCTTCAATAAGGGCATCTCGATATGTTGTAGAATTCACAATATATTGCTTGTTTACTTTTTGTTGTACCGCACTATTTGGATCACGGATCTTTGTGTTACTTTTTTTGAATTAATCATACTGATGGGTTTTGAGAGTGAGCTTTGATTGTTTCTTTGTTCACATAAATATAACGTTTGCAGATTTTATTGATTGCTAACGTGCTAGCTATCATATATCATATATGCAAAAATCAAGAAGACCGAAGAACAAAAATCATGATTATGAATCATGATGGTATGGATAATTTGAAAATGTATGTCTATGAATGACTCTGACCTTAAACCAATAACAATAAGGTAACAGGATGATGGTCATACTATTAACACATAATTAATGTAACCAAAATTTTATCAACAAATGGATTAAAATTAACACTCAGACATTTTTATATTGTTTACGTATAATGCATCTTACATTATACGTAAACAATATAAAAATGCATTAACATTTTATAAATTCGCTCACACTTTGATTGAAGCGAAAGCTTTGATGATCTTACATAATGTTAATGATACAGCTAATAAGGAAACAGCAAATTTGTAATGCCTAGATCATTTATACTGATGTAATGTAACTATAATAAAAAATATCGCGAGTAAGTGATCGCTGTAAATGTCTGAGCAAAATGTTATTAGACATTTATGATTATTAAAAAGTTAATGGCAGTTATAAAGCTTGTAGAACATTGCGTGTATTTAGTGAACAAAGAATTTATTAAAGTTGTGTTGCTACTCTATAATGTTGTAGGTGGATCGTGTACGTGTAATAATACTACAACTATATGCATTGTGTATCTAATCTTTCTCTAATTAATCAATATTGGCAATGCCATTAGGTATAATCATTAGATAAAATAACTAAGTTCCACGTATTATATTCATAGATTCTTCTCTCTTATTGCCACTCGTGAGTTGCGACGGTTTTGTTCATACACAATACACATAGTCGGCAATTGGCAACTTAATGCGTTGCTCCTTAGCTTAATCATGATTTGGAATTTTATTATTTAATTCAAATATCCCTGATTGGTTTGAACTGTGAACCATAGATCACCCAACGTAATTCGTTTATAGTGACGGTTGCCAAACGTAAACTAAGCGTAGGTAACTAATGATTGATGTTATACCAATTTACTAATAACTCATCAAATCGGTTTTTGTTCATAATTACTTTATACTAATGTCGAAGATGTCAAGGATTTGACGAGACCTTAATTTAATATGTATAACTGAGATCAGTCTTCAAATTATGCGCGCACGCACTTAAAATAATGATGCTATTTTAATTCTTGGTTAGTTTAAACTAGTTTTTACGATAATTCCTTTTTGTAACTCTTATTTTTATTTAAAATTAATTCTTTACTTTTTGTCCATATTACCACGCGTTATGTGACTGTTGGTTTAGTTATGTTTGGCATCTTCCAAAATATTTCTGAATTTCTAAATTACGAGTTTAAACCTTGGTACATACAAGAAAAAATCTTATAAGTATATATTGACATTTGGGAGTAAATACTAACATACAAAAATGTCTTCTCTTGTAAATCTGTCTGGTTCACACAAGTCAGTATTGTACGTCTGTTTGTTATGTGCTTTGTGAAATGTCGCGGGAGTGCTGACACAACACTCTATATCAACAGTATAGTGTCTTTACAGGGTTCAGATGAGTGTAACGTTGATAAGAATGATAAAGCAGTTGACTTTGTGGCTGAATGCAGGCTGCTCTGTTCGCGTTTTTCAATATTTGCTTTCTCTGGAGGAAGATTCTTAGTCTGCGGTTTGTTGTATATCTACTTGTTTATTTTCATCTAACGAATTCCTGCCTTTCTTATTTTCTGTACCTACTTCATTAGCATTAAAACTCTGTTCTTTCTTTAAGTCATTTGCATTATTTTCATTAGGTGTTTTATATTGTGCAATTAAGCTATGGGTCGCCTGCATTTCTACTCGCAAGAAATCGTTTGAGAGAAATGTGTCAAACGCTTTCAAAAACAGCAAGTAACGAGAAACTTTGTGTAAACTTAAAGCTAAAGTAGGTACGAACAACATTATTATACTCGATGTGAAAAAAATCAGCTTTGGCTCTTTGAGAACAAAGAAAAACTAGGATGAGTAACAAACTAGCTATGAATAGTTATCTAGACTAAACATCTTAAAGTAAAAAAGTCATTTTAAATAAAAAGTGCTCTGTTAAAGATGTTGACGAGAAAAACGAAAGTGAACACTATTCATTCGTTGTGAGGAATTCGTGTAACTGTGACAATATTCGACTATGATGGTGGTTTAGCATAGCCATAAGAACGATGTTATAAGTTTTAACAAAGACATTAACAGTTTCTGAATATAAATATTAATATAAAATGTAGATCGATATTTGAAAAGGTTGAAAACTTTGAACAAGACATATTGTAAAAGTGCCATTTTTCATATTTTATTGTAATTTCTCCTTCACACTACGCCACCATCCACCACGTCCATGTCTCCACCACGTCTCCCTTTGTTCCTATCTAAAACAACAGTCCTTTTGATAGCATCATAATAAATTCCTGTAAGCCTATTCACACCAGCATTTTGGCCATCACATTCACTTTCACCACATCCTAGTAGCCGCACACCCATCCTACGTGCTTCCCATGCTAACCGTACCCTCTTGACACAGTACACTTGACGCTTGAAAGTACATATATATCTGTAACACTTTAAGCATTTACATTGTGTTTGTGTGGAAACTTAGGAATTACATTATAGTTTTAACTTTTTGGATTTAGTAAAGGCTTTCAACAAGCCTTTGTTTTGCTGTGGTGAAAGATTCGTCTCGTGCGGTTATTGCAAGGTCATTGTTGATGGATGGCGTTGTGATCTCCGATATTGGATCTGTCATTGGTTATTGTTCATCTATTGTTTCATAGAATTTGATTGTTATTTTTGAAGACAGATTGTCGTTAATCATAGCCCTTTGCTAATCATAGTTTACGTTTTAGTTCTTCATTTCTACCTACTCACTGGTGGGTTACCACTGGTTACCTCCTGCTTCTCATGGTGGTCTGTGATAACCAGAGGTTTCTCTAAAAATAGAAACCTCTTCCAAAATACCGAAATCTCTTCCTAACTGCAAAAAGCAAATCAAACGGTGTCATCAATTACTCCGCTATTTATCACCACCTACTTCGAACCGCAAAATTAATCAGCCATGCATCTGTAGTCTTAACAGTTATCCCACACTTAGACACACGCATTTCTTAGACTTAGATACTACAAACCGGCTGTACATCGAAACATCACATTCGGTTATCATACCTTTATGATCAATTTGCAACAGTTCAGCAAATGTCGAACTAAAGTTCAACGGAACAATACCTTATTTTGGTGTCGAAACCGACGCTAAACTAAATCATGATGGGTGTGCATAAATTACTAAGTTCAGATAAGATGGCTGTCCGCGGGTAATTAATTAGATTAAAACTTCTGATATTGAAATGCTTGGATTTAAAGTTGAGTGAATTCGTGGCTGATAAATAAATCTGAGTTGGCTTTATCTAATGCTAAGTGGCTTGGTCGGAATTATTTAATTCTAATCTAAGTAGGGTTTGGATTGACCTAATAATTACGGATATTTGTCAGTTATTTGCGTTTCCGATCTCTCTGAGTTTTCCGACTCAACTTGGTAGCCTTGTGGCATTCCTCATTGTACTGCGTTTGAAGATTTGCTTGCGCTGCGGTAGAAATAGTTTTACACAAACATGATACTGCATTGTTTGATATACAAATCCATGGTAATACCTAGTTCGGAATCTGCTTTATATCCTCAAATAAGCCTCAAATGACTTAATTATTTGCTAAAGCAACAAAGAAAAGAGGAACCGAAAGGTGTTATAAAATTCGCAAATAAAAGATAAGTTTTATGCCTGAAAAATATAATGATAGCGCCAATTATATTTATTAAGTTATTAGTCAAGCTAGAAAGTTAAAAACACCTACCGTTTTAAATCTAACTAATATTAAAAGTACAGTTATAAACACGCTTCTTTGATAGGAGTCACGATTTTATTCTTACTTTATTCAATAAATAATGTTATTACAAAAAAAAACTTGACTCAATAGAGAAAGGACAAAATAAAGACACAATTTAATAATGTTATTGCTAACTTAGGAACATGGGACATAACTCTGCACCCCTTGATCCACTCACTAAAATTCTCAAGTAAGTTGTTCATGCCCTACATCGATGCATTGAACTCAATGATGATCCCGCCTTACTTTACCAACAGTAACTTATCTGATTCAGATCTGTACCCTAATTGCGTTACACATTATCAATCAAAATTTGAATTATATTGTTAATCCATTGCTTCACATGTTCGAAAAAATTGTCTGCTCAACAACGTAAATTATGCAATGAATGTTGTTGAACTGTCAAAATGAAAGCCATTCCTACTGTTAGTGTTTTACGCAGCTATCCCGTAGTTCTGAATTCGACGTTAACGATGATGGCTTATGTCAATCCTGTTGAAAGTCGAACCTGTTGGAACTACGAAACGCTTTGAAAACCAATGCCAATTATCTAGGTCCTCTGGTCCTGCAACTTAGAAAGAATGTAGGCAGACTTTCAGCTTTACACCAAGCACGCGTGGAATTGGAAGCATAATTCACACACTGTATTGTATTACCGTTACATTAAACTACAAAGTCTGTCGAATCGATTTTCTCAGAACGAATGTAAACGGATCGTATTTTGTCCGTTGCCACACATTATTCTCAAATCATAAATATAATACTTTGAAATACGTAGACACTACAATAAAATTAAATGTCGCAAGTTGTTTCACGGAAAGGACCTTAAAATGTCGACTTGCAATGGACTTAGCAATTTCTTTAGATTGTGTCCCTTTGTATGTCTTATTATTTATCAACTGTTGCTTGCGATTTAACAAAGGTATGTTAATTTACTTCTAAATTATAGCATTTTCAACATTATTCTCGCACAATTAATCAAATAGGAATTGCATCATAGCTTTGTCTGTTAGATTTTCATCCACTGTTTAACTTTAAATAAATATAAAAAAGACTAATTGATTCAGTATAGTTATCTCATAATTGTGTTTCTGTCTTAGTTTCTATAAAGTCATAGATATGAAAGATATACACGACTAATAGATAAGTAAGTATAGAAGAAATAGACATGTTGCGCCGACCCCAAATAAATTGGGATAAGGGCGGGAGAATAATGGAGATGATGATGACATACGAAACATCATATAAGATGATGCTGAGATACGAAACATCACATAAGATGATGATGAGATACGATAGATCATATAAGATGAGGATGTGATACGATAGATCATATAAGATGATGATGACATACGAAAGATCATATAAGATGATGATGGGATACAATAGATCATATAAGATGATGATGACATATGAAAGATCATATAAGATGATGATGAGATACGATAGATCATATAAGATTATGATGAGATACGAAAGATCATGACTGCATCTAATGGTATTATTGTACATATTTGTTTTTATAGGTAAATCAAGTGAACTTCTTTAATATGGTCGTGACATTTCATCTCTGTTGTTTGATTTAGTCCATCCAAAATTGCATTTAAAACTACAATATTACTGAGTGTCTCAAAAGTAGGTATAGGATGTGTTTTTAGGCTTCCGTACCCAAAGGGTAAAACGGGATCCTATTACTAAGACTTGTATCTGTCCGTCTGTCACCAGGCTGTATCTCATGAGCCGTGATAGTTAGACAGTTGAAATTTTCACAGATGATGTATTTCTTTTGCCGCTATAACAACAAATACTAAAAAAACAGAATAAAATAAATATTTAAGGGGGCTCCCATACAACAAACGTGATTTTATTGCCGTTTTTACAGATAATGGTACGGAACCCTTCGTGCGCGAGTCCGACTCGCTCTTGGCCGATTTTTCAATAACTTGCGAAAGGATTGGAATTTCTTCGTAGTTTTATTTTATTTTGAAGAAGAGACTTGTACAGTTTTATTTGAATAGAAGATCAACCAAATGATCGCCACAGGCATTTTTGCAAATGCCGATTCTTTTGTCGAAGTTTTTCATTCATTAGTTTTTCACACATTTCGCGGCTTATTTCACCAATAACGAGGCGAATATTGTGTTTCAAGTCGTCAATGTTTTGTGGATCGTTGGCGTAGACCTTATCTTTGACGTAGCCTCAAAGAAAGAAATCCAGTGGCGTTAGATCGCAAAATCTCGGTGGCCAATTAACATCGCCTCTTCAAATCCTTCGTACTTTGGGACACCCATTAATTGTTTTTTTTTTGTTTTCAAACCTTCTCAAATAGTGAATGGGCAGTTAAAATTCACGCTATCGTTATTCAAAACATTATAAAAACTTTTAAAAGGTTCTTATTGGTCATTAGCTTATGCAATACTGTTAAGTGTTGTTATGAAGTTTTAAACTGGACTTAATGCATCCAAGCTGACTTAATCATGACGGTAAATTAGATTTAAGAGCTATTTGAGATAAGACTTAGGTAAGTGATTGATTGCTAATTAATGGGTCGTTCTTTGAGGCTTATGCTTTACCAAAGTGAATCTCCTAAAAAAAAATACCAAAAAAATTGTTTGAATGTCGTCTGCGGAGTACCACAAAAACCTAGTGATATTTCATGTCTTGCGATTTAATACAAACAATCGCTTCCCCAAAGAGTCTTTTGTCAATTTTGGTAAATAAATATGAATGAAGCAAACGAAGTTTTGTAACTGGTTTCTCAGTTGGTGTATTTTTTGTAAAAATCGAGCAACACAATACTTTTATCAGGAAAATTGAAAGGCAAGTCATTACCTACGCAATTTTCAACATGAATATTTATATCGATTAAAATGGCGACGATTTGAACTAGTTTCTACTTTTTAACATAAGAATTCCCATTCACCGATCAGTTGCGTCAGAGCATCTGTCGGAAGAAAGTCGTTTGAGATAAACGTTTTCGCTTTTCCGTCACTCACTACTTACTCTATGTATGGTAATACAATGGCGAGCAGAAATATTAGCCGTCATTATTTATATCGCCTTTTGTAATAAAAATATATTGTTATCTGTAAGTATTAGTTTCTAGATGATATTTCGCTAGCTTATGACATTTTAGTATCTATTTCTACAATACTAATCTTGTCTGGTCGAGATTCTGAAATGTCTAATATCTCGTATGCAAGTAGTTGTGTGTTGTTGCGTGTTGCCTCTATCTGTTCCTGGTTGCGAAAAGTGATTTACAGATTACTCCATTGTAACTGCTGCTTCAAGTGAAATAGCGTGTGTTATTAGTGGATTTTTTTGCATTTTCATAACCGTCTGTAAAATGTTGATAATAGTACCGTAATTAGGGTTCTGCAGCATTTAACAAACAGAAACGGAATGCTTTCGTTATACTTAGGTATTCATTGGTCTCTTAGTATAGCCACAGTTTCTTCTAGAAAATTTCGATTTTATGGTCTACAATTGAATTTATTTATTCAGTAACATTGCGTTCGTTTGCTTGAAATTAATAATATTTCAGGAGCCTTAGAATATTTTGAATTTGAAGTAGTAGTACCAATGTACTACTACTTCAAACTACTGTCATGAAATACGTCAAATGTCAATACATTTGACGTATTTCATGACAGTAAACTTAATTTAATAAAAATATATAATTATGTCTGGCAAACTTTTCTTGGTCGCCACTGTAGCGAATTCACTCTCGCTGTCAAAACCCCGCTTAACATGAGTGATACCGTTATTACGTGCGCGTAGATGTTGCGTGTGCGCAGCATCACGTTACGATCGGCCTTGACTGACATGATCTTGTACGGTTTGATTTGCATGAGTTTTCATGCTATGAGAAATAGGTGATGCTACGCGTAGATTTGTTTTGGTTACATGATAAATGATTTTGGTTCTAAGGTTCTAAGTTTTTAAGAGATTTACCTATAGCTGGTAAAGAAGCCAAAGTTTTATTTCACTGTCTAATCTGTTTGTTATTTAAAAAAAAATAAAAAAAAATACACACATAATAAATACTGGCTCCTTTTTATTTTTTAACATCGTTATCGTTTTTATAGGTTCTGTACCAGCTATAGGTGTATCTCTTAAAATATTTCGTGTATGAATAGATACACCTTATATAAATTGGGTCTGAGTTATGAAGGGGAAACCCTTTATTTATTATTCCATTGACAATGTTAAGACTGAAATTTCACTAAAATCTAAGGACAGTCCAGCAAATCAAAATGAGAACAGATATACGAATTTGCGACAGCCAATGACACAAGATGACTTCACCTTTTCGTACTTTAGATATAGACTCTGTTCTGCCATTAAATCCATTAATCTCTCCATCCATCGTCGATTGGTCTGCTATTCAATCTTCTGCAACACATCCAGAATTTCCCACCAGTTAGCTTAATCTAACATTGTCTTCTCCATCTTTCCCAGGGTCTGCCATCGTGGTCGCGCGGGCTGGAGGTGGCCGAGGCAGCCCGCACGCGCCTCGTGCGCTGGGCGTGCGGCGAGCCCCCGGCGGAGCCCGAGCCGCCCCGCAAGAAGATGCCGCATGCGCTGCGCCGGCGGTGGCCGCTGTGCCCTTGTTTACAGGTTAGTAAGAAATTATTTAATTTAAAAAAGAAATAAAGAAAGAAAATATTTTATTTGAGACATGCACAGGAAATACAAACAATTAAAAAAAGAACTAAGCTGAGGAGCTAAGGCATGTAACAATATACAACATATATGTATGTTAACATGTAGATATATAGTTAGTTGTGTATACTGTATACGGTCTAGATAATGCTGCTGGAAGACTTCATGTTAAAGACGTAGGCTCAAGTGCTGTGGTATATATCGTCTGCGTGCTTCAGCTGGTGGTGGCATCATCGGAGTTTTACCGTGCGATTAGGCTTATCATGCTGAACTAATTTCGTGGCTACAACTTGTAATATTCGTTTGTACTTTGAACTCAATTGACAAGTTTTAGCTTATCAGTGGTTATTTGGAGATTTGGCAGACTGTCCGAAATATTAAGTTTCGTCCAATGGTTCAGTATCTGAATTCAGATCTCTTGGATTGTTTCCTTTTCCAATTGCCTTTGTTTGGACCTTAACTAGGTAAATGGTGAAATAAAAGCCTGCTGTACTAACACATTCATCCGCAAATGTATTTAAATGTATGATATCCACTTAGCCTCTATGCATGGTATTAAAGGGTTGCAGTTATAATTACATATTATTGCAAGCTTCCGTTCCTTCTTTCAATGCAATGGCATCAATTATAATTTCCCTATATGCAGCGGCGGATATGCAAACAAAAACAAATACAAAGTACTCAAGCGAAGTATTAATCAATATCCTTAATAATCCTTATCTAGTTGATCTATGTGCCGATGTTGTAACTACTTGGCCGCTAATTGTTCCGAAACGTGTCGGTTGACTTCACTAGTTGGTAACACAACACCCACGGCATATCAAGTTTGGATTAGGGTTCGTTTCGCTTCGTACTTTCACCAGTCGCCAGGGACTTTGAAATTCATTGGATATTTTTGCTGAAAAAAGGGTTGGTAGGTTTAGGGCGAAAATCAATTTGTCCATAGAAGTCTTTACTTGAGTGATCACATTAATGGCTGTCCTCCGTCGCCTTCTTGAATGACATTAAGTTTTCTATTAGAATATTCCTAGGAAAACTTTTTTCTGCTCGCGGTAAATGGCACAATAACGTTATAAGCGAAACGTAAGACTTTACCATGTTACTGGGTAATCTTTTAAGAGATGCAGGGGTAGCTACTATTGTCTCTTAAAGATCTTATTCGTTAGGTCTCCTACAATATCCTATTCTGCTCACTCCACACTAGCACTTTAAATCAAATGTGAATTGAATTGCTAGTGTGGAGTAAGCAATTAAGTAAGCATAATGATGCTTACTTAATTACAAGACTATCGAGACAGTTATAATGTATTGTCATTATAACAGTCTCCGTAGAAAACGAAAGCATTTGAGATTTAATAATCTCTGCAGCACCAAACTTGTTCTATCATACAGGTTTCAGTTTATGTCGAACTTGTTTACTTCATGTCTCGTGTCGCAAAGGTCAAAGGTCTTTTGTAGGTCAGTCATAGTCAACAGGTTGGCTATTCATAGTCCACGCCTTCAGTGAAAGTCGAGTCCAAGGACTTCATTTCTCCGAGATTGTTTACACTAATATCATTATCAATATCTGCAAACGAGCTAAACTGTTCTGAACTAAAGATTATGTTGGACTCATTGAAGGCTTATGAACACTGGTGCGAAAAATTAAAATGTTATTGAGTACTTCTTACTTGCATAGAAACAATCACGGTGAATGCAACAATTAAGCACTGATTATAGTATTCCGCAATTTTATTACAACTGCTGAAACAATTGCTTCTTATATAGGGCGTTTAGTCTCTTTATATCTATTAGTAGGAGTATTACGAGTATACAGTAGATTATAGATTTATTTGATAGATATGTAAGCCATGAAATTACAACAAGTCCTGAACTTTAAATTCTATATATATTCGGAATCTTTCTTTACCAATCTGAGAAACGGGTCGCAAGTCTCTAAGTTCAAGTTGGCTATAACGACATAATTAACATTTAGAATAGCTTAAAGGCAATTGCCACACCAAAAGGTAATTGCCACACCCACTGCGGTATTAGTAACGTGACTAATGTCGGAAAATGGCAACGGAAGTTTCACTGTATGCAGATTAGTACACATCACAAAGTTCAGTCAGTTCGGTCAGTTTCTACATTTATATCTGTAATTTTTATGGTGTACATAATAAAGAGTATTCTATTCTATTAGTAGAGCCTAAGCAAATTAAGAGTAATGCTGTTCGGAAGTCTGCAAAATATTTTGAATTCGCTGTTGTTGTATTTCTAAGATATCGGTCATAATTTGAGGATATATTAAGATTTTAAGCAGGAATATACTCTGTAAACTTCTTGTGGTTTCACTCTTGTTAGTCCATATTTAGTATTAGAAACAATATCGCCAGGAATATGGCTGTACCTGCAGCGGTTCGTTCGTTTTACTGTGATTACCTTTGTGTACAAACTGTGCTTCATTGCACTTGGTTAGGAGTTAGTTTTCTGCTTCAATTTCTGTGACGGTTATAGTAATATGAGCTGCATTTAGAGAAATATACAGGTTTACACTTACAATTTGTGTCAGCCTCGTAGCATCGAATGTATCGATGTTTAATATCCTCGTTAATTTCGAATTGAGAGTAATTAAGATTTGTTTGTCGTTTCTAATCGAGACACAGTTCAGTTGTATTTCTATCCCACGTTGGGTGAGAAAAATCTATTTTCGGCTATGAGTTGTTCTAGTGCTTTACAAACTTGTTTTGCTTGCTATTTCTAATCTGTATTTTCCTAAATTCATCAAGTCGTCAACATTTGTATCTCTAAATTATTTGTTGACGTGTAGAAGTGTCATTTTGACGGGTGTTTAACCAATTTAGAAAATAAAAATAATTTATCATTGACATTTGCAAAGCTTAGTTAATTTGTGAAACTGATCTTTCTTTAATCTTGCTTAAGGACTCATTTGTTGGGTAGTTCGTTTACCCATGATGTGCGAGTAACGGTTGTATGTGTGGCCCGACAGACATCTGGTCTATAACCTCAAACCTGTTTGCCAAGTGTGATGTTATCAGCGAGATAGATGCTGCTGGCCATTCACCTGGTACAGTTAATAATAGCAGCTTTTAGCACGTGCCTGAGGAGTCTATAGATGACTTAGTCATACTTACTGGGGATGATGTGTAGGATGTATTAAAATTGAGCCTGAATCTAGGTTATGCGTATGTGTGATGCTCTTCCGACAATCTTTGTTTGTTCAAACTTTGTTGTTTTGCTTGTACTGAAAGTCAGCAAACAGGTTTAAATTACTCTCTTGTCTTAAGATTAAGAGCGATGGAGCCGTCTGTTTCCTAATCGGATGCCTCTTGAAAGCCAAGAAAGCTTATATTTATTACATTTTCTATTCATTGTCGTATAAATTTCGCAAAAGTGAAATTATAGTTCTGACATCCTTATTAATACGATTAACTAGTGTTAATGTATTTAAATTTTGTGCAAATTTTATTGTGCTCGGTCAGTTCATAGGTTAAGCATTAGAATTTGTCGTAGAGAAATCTTTGCTTCCATATCGTGGGTTTTCTAATAAAAAATAACATTTCTAATAAACCGCGATGTATTAATCAAAACAAAGTTTGTTTATCTCCAATATGTTGTGGATTTTGTATGTTTTTCATCATAATTTATTCCGTCAATTTATTATGCTGATTCTTTATAAATGCGAATGAAAAATGCTTTGTTAGAAGATGCATTTGAATAATATACCTAGTTCTTAATGCTGAATTCATGGTTTTTGCAATATTTGTCCATAAAGGAACTGATCGTGCATTTGTTAATGAGCTCACAACTTTTGCGCTGAGCGACCTTGGCATTAACCTGGTAAATCGCAATGATAAAGAGAGAGGTTTCTTTGTTATTTTTTATGGTTTCTTCTTACAGTCAAATAGATGAATATCATTTTAGAACACAAGAAGGGATCATTGACCGTTCCAAAGCAAATGATAAAAAAATCGTAAGCAAACTAATGAATGAAGTCAGACACGCTTGATTAGTGTTACTAAAATTATCTTTGTTTCGTTCGTTCAATCAAATTACTCACGGAGGCTTACAAAAACAAACATACATGGAGATATATTATCTCGAAACAAATTGCTGTGTGTAAATTGTGATAAAATTATAAAGAACTCATATGTTTCTGAGAAGGCCATTTCTCTTGCGATTTCCATTAAAATTAAACTAACTTTCACTGTAAGATTGTTACCAGTACGAAAGGGCTATTGATAGGTAAGGGTCAGCCCTACGCATGCGCTATTGAAAACCAGTTTACATTGGATTGGAAAGCAGGCGAGATGTGGGTCAGTCGGCACATGCATGGCACTTGCTTATATAATTATGATTTCCAAGATGAGGCTGTGCACACGTGCTTATTCTAAATTATTGCTATGTCGCGAGATTAAAACGCATCTGCAGTGATTGCTTACTTATAGTAATAGTCTAAGTTACTTGAAGTGTATTTTCTTCATCTGGAGCTCTGAGCTGATTCACTTTGAGTGCTAACTAATAGACTTAGACTTTCAGACTCTCACGTTCATCGTGAGAAAATTACAAAATGATTTTAAGTTTCGGAATTATAATTTGTCAAGATGTGTGAACCTGTTATGATTACTGTTGCGGTTATAGATCTCAGATAGTGTTCTAAGACTGGCAATGCATGGGTTACTTGCCAAAAATGGTAAGCCAATCAACGTAGCCTTTGTAACATTGATAAAAACTCAAGATAACCTATCATTTCGACCACCTCAATCAAGCACAATTGAACACAAAAAGGCGCAATTGTAATATGCATGAAGCAGTCCATTGATCGATAGGCCACGTGTTTCTATTTAGAAGTCGCAAGTTCGTCATCAGGTCAGCCATAATCGTGTTAAACGATAAGGGTTCACGTCAAAATATAACAATGAAGCCACTTAACAGTTTGAACACTTCTGATTTGAATATAACTAAACCTATTTCCCAATCGTAAGTAATTATAGACAGTAGTAAAGGTCAAGGGTGAGAGAACTACAGCTTTTTGAAAAAAAAAATGGGTCGTTTCGAACAAGGTCGTGACTTATTGTATGTGATATTAATGGGTAATGTCTCTCCAGCGAAGGCTGTACAAGCTAAGATCGAAGATAAACTTATACGTTTCCAAATCCTTTATTAACGTTCGAATTATCAGGACCAAATGCAATTCCGTTGTAGTTGGAAGTAAATGCGTTGATAACTATTCTGGTATTTATTACTTCGTCTGCGGCCAGCCCTTGTTTACTCGCCTCGGAAACAAACATTTCATTTATAAATACTTATTGTATCGGTCGTCAACATGGACCCTAATGAAACGTCCATTTAGTCGTTAATAGAATTAGAGCGAGACAATGCACTTCGATAAATACGGGAAGCAATTACGGGTACAACATGGAGGTCTTTAGTTTTGATTGAGACACATTGCGAGGCGCCAGGCGGCCATGTCTCGCTCGTTTTGTGGTCCTTCCGTCGATTGACTTTTGCGCAAGTGGGAAAGCGTTTTATTGACACTGCAGTCAAGTGGCTCGAATTAAATTAATCAATCAACTGTCACTTTGAAGTTGTTTTCTTGATGATCCAGAATTGTGTTCCGAAATGAACAAAACTAGATTCTTCAGCATAAAAAGAAAACAGTCGATCGCAAGGATACAAAATGTAAGTTTAGTTTTTTAAATAACAGTATTTGAGCGCGAGTTTTTCTGAGAACGGTGTTAATAGTCAGATGGTCCACATTCACACCCTTTTGAAGTTCAATGTTCGTTTGTAACATAATATTTATTTATGCAAATGCGTTTCGTCGGAACAACACATGTGGATACGACTTTTAGGAAAGCGTGCGTTTTGTGAACGTTTGTTTTGGATGTTAAGATTAGGATGAAAATGAATACTTTCTTTCTAATTTTATTCTACTTGTTTTGAGCCTTTACATCTCCAACTATCTTCCTTCTTGGATGCAATAGGTAATCTATTTACCAGTTTCCATTTCAGTCCAAAAATACATCCACAAATGCCATAATAATATTACTTCGTTAACTCACTTTGAAAGATAACACTGTCCTTGCACTACGTCGAAGGTAATTTGTAGTGCGCACACATTCTCCTATCATTAGTAGAAGTTACAACTTCATTTCATAACATCACGAGAACCTCTTCTTTTAATGATTCCTCGTTCATATCCTTCATAGGACCCATCCCGTTAATTGGCACATTACCACATAATATAGCGTCTTCGTTCACATCTTTACTCTTGTAAATTAATGTTGCTAATAATGACGGCCCTGCAAATAAGTCTGCAGTCGAGTGGGTGAAGTCATCGACGCAAATATACTCTACTCCTTGTGTGTTGGAAAGGGTTGTAGGGTTATCGCTTTTGTAATTGTAGATGGCGGTGTTAAAAAGAAAAATGGCGAGTGTAACTATGAGTCATTTATATGTGGTTGACGTCAGTGTTAAGCTCTCTATTCTAAGGCTTTTACTGAAGATGAAAGATTTACTAGAGGAGAATTCAGGTCAGTTTTCTATAGATATATGTCACTTGCTATTCTTCAAGCTGGAATTAATTTCATCGTAGACACAAGATTTGTATTATGTACCTGTAGAAAATCAGCTTGTTTTTTACCACCCAAAGTATTTGATTCTTTTTAGAGAATATAATAATTTTCAAATTATTGTTTTTTTTCTAGATTGTCGTCTGCAGTTGTATTTTGATACGTTGTGATAAATACTACTGCATATTATATTCCAAAATGCACACGGAAGGAGCAACTAACATTAATTCTAAATCCAATTAATACGTTAATAATATGTAGATCATTACACTAATCATATGTTAACAAGGCACATCTATTAAAATTATTAATTAGTTATAAATCCAGCAGTTTACTACCTTAAATAATAACGTTATTTGTAAACTAATCATAGCAGGATGTAACAAAAGCTAATAATCCTTATTTCTTTATCAACTCATTAGGTCTTTATGGATATATTCCATTGTTCTCTCTTAACAAATATTTTGCTTCTGTGTTCATGACCTCATTTAATGCGTCGTCGTCTTGATAAGTTTTATTTGCCATTCCATCTGTTTGTGCCGAGTCTATAGTACTTTCTACTAATCATGTTAATTAACCAAGTACTTAAGGGGATACATAATTAATTGGTGTGGTTTACAGTAGTTTACTTTCTGTAGTTTCTGTCTGGGGGATTAGAATCGTGTTTGCATTAAAGTCTCTCAATTAGTGTTGTTAATGATGCTGATAACTATCAATGTGTAAAGTGGTGTGCTTTTTCTTGCAAACTGGAAAACTTGGGATAATGTTACGTTGAACTATTATGAAAAGTGTACCTTACTCATATCTTTTATCATTTGGTAAACAAATATGTTTTGATGCAGTACATAGTTATAGGTTCTATGTTTCTCTTGAAGGTTCATACCTAACGTAAAAGTGTAAGTTTTGTTGCGAAAACTTGTGATGTTTGTACCACGTCTGTTCACTGTAGTTCTATAAACTATTTTATTTAATAACGATATTTATGTATATTTATTTTAAAATAGTCTCATCGGACGAAAACGATCTTTATCCCAAAAAAATTAGTTTAACAGTTTCTTTTACACAGTCGAAATGATAAACGGCTGGAAGGCGTCATGAATTCATCTTAAACGTTGGGTAGCCGTAGCCCGAAGTCACGTTCCACCAATAACGCTTAAAGATGGCGACTCTCAAGTAATAGCAGGGTGAGGGTGCGAAGTCTGAGATCACCGCTGCATTCCGTTCCCCTCAGTTAGCTTCAGAAAATTGTAGGCATTTGTGAAGGACGAAAAGCTGTAAATAAAATGTGGTATTCTTTTCCTTGAAAAGTGAAAAGTCGTTAAATTAACTGTGAAGGTAGAGAAATGAGCTTAAAGATTCTGAGTCCTACGTCTTTCTGACGATGTATTTTCAAGGCCCTTGGCTATTGCGAGATTATAAATAAACGGTTACTAATGATCATTATTTATGACTACACGAGTTTAATAATTTTAAGAAAATAACAGTTAATTTATAATGCTTTCTCCGCGCAGCCCTATTTATTATGTCAATGGATTCGCGAGACATCGGGCGACAGTTCGTAGAAATGCGTCGGAGTGTAGCAGGCGCCGCCAAAAGGTCACTCTGACTCAGAGCCCAGAAGCGCTTTTAGCGTGCTCATGTATGGATGTGCACGATATTATGAGATTGTAGGTATGTAGCACGGAGTATGGAAATGTTAATCCCTGCATAGTATTCTTCTAAATAATTTCGTAAATAAAATTAGTGTATTGCATTTGTGACACAATTTTCTTTGGATGTTCTGGATATTTTTGCGTTGACATGGCTGTCAAGAATATTCAATTACGAATATTCATTGTTTAGGCCGATGTTCATCAACGTATCAAAGTACATTTATAGTCTTAAACGGTCCATTTATTTGAATATGTCTGTGCTGTTCCAGTAGCAACCGAAAACCGCAATATCTCGGGTGGTCTCTGCAGCCGTTTATCATACGTTCGTTTGTTTATCTGGCCATTTGTATGAAAAGTTGATGTTTAGGAAAGCTAAACACTGCATGGTTGATATTGCACCCCCAATGACCTCCATTTACTCAACAATCTGTGGCATGAAGACATTGTAGGCACCGCAATATAAGTAATAGCCACCAATTGCCTTGGAGAGGCGCACAGAGAAATCACAGATGGAATTCTGCATTGACCCTTTACCTCTTGTGATAAAAAATTAAAGTATAAATCATTACGTTTGGATTTGCAAGGCAAGAAGATACAGTACTTACAATTTTATGCAAATTGTCAAATTGGTTATAGCATTATTGGTATTGTAATAAGCATTTATAGTAACGGAGGTTAAGGGACAGGTAAAAATAACTTAATTTTTTTTATCCGGAGTATGATTTTTTTTTTGAAAAAAAACAGTAAGTGCCGTGTCATTTCAAATTGAAGAGAATGTTCTACCCAGGAACTGTACAGACGTGTTATTAAAGAGAAGTTTGAATAATTACAGCCTAACAACAGGTTCAAACGCCGAAGAAAGAAAAAACTAAGCAAATTGTCAAATCATGTGTTTAATAGTAATTACATTCCTATTAACGTAATAACTTATCGTTCAGGCGATTGTCAGTGTTGCCATACGAGGTTTTTCTGTCCGTCCGTCCGTCCGTGCGTACTTCCTCGTCGATTGTCGACTCTCCCTTTAAGGAAGGAACCAATGTCTTCCTCACTTTATTTTTAACTCAACCATTTTAATGGTATTTTTTCTCGTTTCTTACCAAGAGTATTTGCACGAACAAATTATGTCCTCACGTTGATTTATGTCTTACTGAGAAAATTCTCGCAATGTGAGTGGAATATTTTTGTATAATTAGGTATTCACTGTAGTAATTTTATTTATGGTTTCCTTAAATTGACCAGAATGCCAGATGTTGAAATGGAAATGAGTTACTGTATGTAGAAAGTTCTTTTTCTTGTTTCGTTTTTTTGACGCCACGTGCTCGAAATTTGCCTTGGATTGAGTATCATTTGCTCGTGTATTTATTTTTGGTTGTCAGCAGATGATTAATAAGTTATATTGTTTTAATATGGTGTCATATTTATCTTAATATGGTGTCTTGTTATAGGGCGTTGTTGGTGTCACTGATATTTTTGATTCGTTATTTACGATGTTAATATCTTCAACATAAAATGATCATTTTGCTCTGATCATGTGTATTCAAAGTGGGTTTGCAATTTCTTTCAAATATTAGTAATAGTAACCATAGCTCACCGTTTACTTTAATAGGCCTTTATCTTCTGTTGTAACATTCTTGGAACAATAATTTATTATAAGAGACACTTTGATTGCTAATAAATCTTAGCTTCAAGGATAAACTCAAAGGTCTAGACGTCGTCGGTGTGTTTGATCGTTACTACCTATATAATTCGTTTGAAAGTATACAAGTACCAAAATTATCTTAAGTCAGTTTTTTTTAAATAAAATATAATAATATTTGTGATTTTTGAGAAATCCGAAATAAAGCGATTTTTTAATCGAATTTTACTTCCATACAAGAATATATTCTGTTCTGCTAATTTATTATTAAACATAATTGGTTTATTTAGAACTGCTTCGAAGTTAATAGGTTTACGTAGAAGTAATACTATTGCCTCCATGTAATGCGTCTGTCGACGTCATCATAGGTCAATGGACGACTCTTATTGTTAATACTGTTTACTTATGTATAATGTAACCCCATGGTACTTCTAAACTTTCATCTTTAGACATCTTTTTGATGAAGTCTTCTTGACTTAAATCCTAACTTTAATAATATGACATAATTTCTATATTTATTTATTTATTTATTAACTATGGATGACTTACAGCTAAAACAAACATAATAAAAATAGTATGTGAGACTGACAGCCAATTAAAAGTCATCACTTCCAAAAATTGACAAAAAATTGTAAAAAAGTCCGAATCGTATAAAAAATCGGTGTGAGTTGGTTTGGCACTCACGAAAATTGATGTGTAAACATGTGAGCTCGCATCAGTTTGGTTCATGCGCTCACATTGACTCGGGTCTTACGCTGACGTCATCTGACGCTCGAAGTCTTACGCTTACGCGTCTGGCGCTCGAAGTCCCAGCTAGCCCCTACCGTAGACCGAGCTCTAAGATGTTTACACATCAAAACCTGAACATACAAAATAATAATTAAAAAAGCTAAGGCTCAGGCACTTTCTGACCGAGGACGCACCTGTTATGAATGGATCAAAATCATGCTGTTTACACATGTCATTAAAGTTTCTACTTGCATGCACTATACATGAATTTTGCCTGTAATTCGTAGAGGTAAATGGAACACGCAACGGTGCGTTCCATCGCTTCGACCTTCCGAGAACGGTAAAATAAAATTTGTATAGAATATCAGAATTATTAATAGAATTATTGAAAATTTTAAATAATGAAATACAGTCAGAGATTGTTCGCCGATTAATTAGGGGTAATATATGATACTTCTTACAGAGGTTGAGGTAATCCTCAGACCGGTAGGGCACTTTCTGATGAGAACACAAATACTTGATGAACCTCTTCTGGATGCTCTCTATACGATCAATGTACTTGTGATAACATGGATTCCAGATTTCAGACGCGTATTCCAAGTGGCTTCTAACAAAAGTACAGTAAAGTAAAATGGATACCCTAATCATAAAAAAAACGTATATTACAATTCTTACATATTCTATTTCTTTTGATTCTTCCATATCTGCATCTCGTTATGTATGTAGACAGGTTCTTCGTATTTTTCTTTTGCATCCTTTTTATGCTTCTTCCACAGTCATCTGTATCGTCTTAAGTGTAGACCAGATACATCTACATTTAAACTAACCTATGTCTTGTTTGTTCCAGAATGACGAGCCCCCAGAGATCACCTACTGTGTGGTTGGGGGCGAGGGCGGTCTGGCACTGCAGGCCGTCACCCCCACACACCCCATGCCGCCTCAAGATGAACTGGACGCCAAGTTTGCTGAGCTCGTGGTAAGTACATTCTTCATTTCTTCATCAACTGCTAAGCATGATGAGTCCTCAAACCAGACGTGATCAGGCTACATTTACTTATACCTTCCGGTTCCAAATGGGCCGGAAGGGTAGTTCACTGCTGTATTTGGACGACTCTGTTCTTTTTCTCCTGTGAGCGATTGGACCATTACGACACAGGAAGAAATTCTTCTAGATGTATTACTATACAGGGTGGCAAAGACATCGACGCACAACCTGTTATCATAGATTCAGTACACGATTTTGAATACCCCGCGTTGAATTTTTTCATCGGATATTTAAAAAAAAAATGCTGTTCAGTACATTTTGACCGTGTAGTGTAGGTATTGCACTTTTCTATGAAACACCACTTTTTAGGGTTCCGTAGCCAAATGGCAAAAAACGGAACCCTTATGGATTCGTCATGTCTGTCTGTCTGTCTGTCCGTCCGTCCGTATGTCACAGCCACTTTTTTCCGAAACTATAAGAACTATACTGTTGTAACTTGGTAAGTAGATGTATTCTGTGAACTGCATTAAGATTTTCACACAAAAATAGAAAAAAAAACAATAAATTTTGGGGGTTCCCCATCCTTAGAACTGAAACTCAACATTTTTTTTTCATCATCATTCGTCATAGATAGGTCTTCAAAAATGATATTGATGTTTCTAACATAATTTTTTCCTAAACTGAATAGTTTGCGCGAGAGACACTTCCAAAGTGGTAAAATGTGTGCCTCCCCCCTGTAACTTCTAAAATAAGAGAATGATGAAACAAAAAAAAAAAAATATGATGTACATTACCATGTAAACTTCTATCGAAAATTGATTTGAACGAGGTCTAGTAAGTAGTTTTTTTTTAATACGTCATGAATCGTAAACTGCTACGGAACCCTTCATGGGCGAGTCCGACTCGCACTTGGCCGCTTTTTTTGATAACAGGCTAGATATCTGTACGTTAGGGGGTCTAGAATCACGTGATGAATTCATGGTTACAGTTTGTGCGTCGATATGGGATGCCACCCTGTATCCATGACATCTGCATGGTGACTTAACTCCAGGATGTTAAATGCCGTCTAGCTCTGGCATACATACCTAACTTAATTAAATTGAATTAAATATTAAAATAACTAATTTGTTTATCCAATGTAGGTTTTTTTACCTTTTCTAAGTAACCACTATATGCGGCCCATAATCAACGTACATAATGATGTAGTTTTCCTACGCGGAGGTTTTAACTTTTACTAAGAAACTTCGGTTCTCATTAGATCTTGAAACTTGATAGCATGAATCGAATCTAAACAAGTGAATTCAATTGGCTACTTCACTTCAGGGACAATAACTAAAGTTCCAAAGAAGATATGATCATCATTAGTCTAGTAGGGTTTCTCCGTCAAAAATGTTTATTCAGAAGGCAGACTTGTCACCAAACCATTATTTAAAAGATTACATAAATAAAAGTAATCAAGTACATGTAAGCTTCCGTATATGACTTCCTACTATTGTATTCAAAATCGACAATGATGCAGAAGTATTTCCTTAAACTGTCAAGAAGAATTTTAATAACATTGCAGCGAATCCCATAACATAATATATTATGGAGTTGTCATAATACGCTCATCTTAGTTCCCATCATTATGCGTTTAATTTCGTCATTGTATGAGCATAGTTTATATCTTATGTAACTGACGACTATCATTATGTATGTAGATATAACTTTGAAGATGAAATTAGTTTTCTAAAACTGTGCTGTTTTTAATCTTGGTTCTTCATCATTCTACTCTCAATCTTTACTTGATTGTCGTTAAACTATCTAGCTTCTAATCAAAATGTTATACTATTTTCACAACAATATTTTAACTTTTTTTTTAACATTAAATTTAACCGAAATTGTAAAGGATACGGAATATTGATGAAGAAAGTGAAATTGACTTTTTTAATGATATACGTACCAATAATGGTCTGTACTTTGATATTACTCGTACTATTGCGTCTAGTTTATGACATATCAACGATATCCCAGAACACGTCACATTTTACATAAAAATTACTATTGGCAAATTCATGTGAACTCTAGAAGCCGTTCATACGTGAAATAAAATAAACTCGTCTCTCTTTTCTTTCTATTGGAAATTTCCTATACCTCTATGTGCACTATCTACTCAAACCGTATCAGTAGGTTTATTACCTTTAGAAACCTTACAGTAAGAACTTTATTGACTGTCTTTATTTCTCTGATAACATTTTATAGGTGTTTTGTTGCATTATCGTAGATATGCCTATATGGTAAATTTTACCTACTTTTCTTAATGTTGCTCACAGTTATCTTATCAGTATTGTCTTCATAATCATCATCTCTATTGAAAAATGCTTAGTGGTGCCCCAACATCGCCAATACAACCGGTCTTGCGCTTTCCGCAACCATTGGATTTCCACGATCTTTACCATTATCCACTACGTAATCTTTATAAAGCAGAACCTGCTCATTTGCTGTGATATCTTGTCCTTTTCCTCCAGCATCTTCTTTTGCTGCTTCTTTCATATCAGCTACATACATATCTTTAGTTATATTTTACTTCGCTGAAAAGAAACTCATCAACAGTTTCTGTCTAGTTTTCAGTCAGAGATTCCATCTAAAAGTTGTTAGGAAGATGGTACTCAAACAAGTGGGTATTACGAGGTACCCTTACATCTCAAGTTGGCACGTTAACATTATCGGTGTGGCTAGATAGGCAGTGATTGGAAGGTGTTGTTTAGACAGATGAGGCGCGGCCCCGCCTCCAGGCACCTGCAGGCAGGCAGGCCTGCACCCTCGGACTACTTTCACAATACATCGCTGTTATAATAGGGTTGACACGCCTAAATTAAAATATTAATTTGACAGTTTACAGGATGTTCTGGACATCGACATGCAAACTGTTAACATGAATTCAGCACATGATTCTAGACCTACAAAGCATAAACAATTGACTTTATTAAAAAGTCTGCTGTTTCATATAAAATTGAGGTAGGTACTTACCTACACGGACAAAATGTCAAAACCGCAGACTTTTTTTTTAAAGTAACGTTAACCGACGAAAAAATTCAACCCTCGTGGGCCTATTCAATCATGTAAGTACCGAATCGTCCCTTACATCGTGTAATGTACATGACTGGGCATCGCTAGAAAGAATTGAACTAAATGTGATAAATCGATCTGTTGAGTGAAGATTTGTCAAAATATTTGGTTATTTCGTATTTGCCGTCCTCATTAGGTGTAGATAAAATATTTGTGTCGTGAATATCGTCTTTGGTTTATTTCAAAGTAATTTTTACAAAAATATTCAGAATTTATGTAATAAGTGTTACAGGTACGTTTATTTAAATGTTAATCTAGTAAAACTTCATAATATAAATCATGATGTCATAACGTTGGTATTTTAGCCAAACTAATAGAAATGTTAATTTTATCTTTTAACAAGATCTAACAAAGTCTAGAATTATGGCTAAGTTTAAATTGGCAACATCCTTGAAGCTAGCTGTTGGAAAGGCTAAAGTTGATAATAATCATATTGCGGATGCTACACGCTGGGCCGAGGAATAATATTATTTTAAGAGTTACATTGATATTTTAATTAAATTCACAAAATATGCACAATAATTATTGCCGTAAAAATTAAGGAACGATACGATGCCGTCCCACGAACATTAACTGCCTCCTCAAATGGGTTAGATTATTCAACCTTTTTGACTTGTCAAAACATACACATTGCAGGACTTTCGTAGTTTACTGTTTGACTACGCTTTCCATAAAAATGTCAAAGCCCAGATAAATACTTATTAATCAAAGATTTCAAAAATCCGAACGAATTTTCCTCAGTATCTTTTCAAATAATACTCTTTAGCCAACCCTATGCCCGCTTATATCGTATAACAAGTATTGTATCGAGTGGTAGGTGGCGTTTAATTTGATTTACTAGCGGCACGGTGCCACGCAAATTGCCGTCCTCGATACCGCGGCTCGTTCGATCGGCTATCGCACCATCGCATCGCCACTTACCGATCTACGATCGCCGCCGAAGGGTTAAAGCTAGGAAAACGAGCTTGAGCTTCGAAAAGTGTTATTTTGTGGAACTTTATTTAATAAAGCGCTTTATCTTAAATCATTAATGGATTATGGTTCTTAAGAGTCGCGGGAGTACGTATATTGGAACGGGAGCAGTTACCACAGGAAGAGTTTATTTACTGTATTTGTTTTATCTTTTAAATATTCTCCAGAAAAATAAGTATTTTATGCGAGTGTCGATTTTGAAATGTCGATATCCCAATGGATATATCAGTTTGTGATTCATTTTGTACAATACATCTAGCGCTTTTCACAACTATCCACAAAAATCTGATGCAGTTGAATACCAAAACCATTCATTTAGTCATTTTAAGTAACATGTAGGCTAACTCACTTATTGATTCACTTAGTTTATTATTGACCTCAGCGGTTATCTAGTTACCAGACACTTCATATTTGTACTGTTCCGCATTCCAGTGCCTTTGTATCTAAGCAAAGAAAACATAATAGAGCACTTGTATGGACAAGTCACTGATGAAATTCTTCTTATTATGGAAAATTGTGCTTGTATGCTGTCATCACTTTATATTCATAGCACTATAGCATTCTATTTTGACGTCAAATCACGTAATTTGCAGACCAATGATCCTATTGATACGAGATCCATAAAAGATAATAGACAAAACAAATATTGAAGGCCAAACAAAAGTTGTTAAGTAATTCCGACGAAGACGATCCTTAATTGTTTTTTTTTCCTTTTGACCGTATTCGGGATCCATTATGCGTGTAATTTGATATTCATCAAATATTCGTAGTGATGTTTAAACATCGATATTTGGATAATCATGCATTCTTGTTGTCACTATGTGGTGTTCCTTGAACTATGGAAATGAGGTGCGAACATAACCTCTGTCACTGCATTTTTGTCTGTAAAAGGTTGAATGTTACGAAACGAAACAAATCTGGGCAAATAGCTCCAAATTGTTGTGCCTAAAATCTATTCAAATTAACACATTTTAGCACCGTTTAGGTATATTTCTAAAGAAGTGGTTATACAACCATTTTTGGTTCCACGGAATAAAATTCGTAAAATACTTACTTGGCTAAATGTTTTGGTCTTCGATTTAAATTGATCTTTGATCTTTAAAGAAAAGAGTGGGGCAAACATTAAATCACTGGATTGCAAGAAGTAAGGCAATTCAGAGCCAGTACTTTTTCTTTCATCCAAAATGTTAAAGGTGACATTCAAGTACTCGCATTTCCAAAAGATTAAGATATCAAATTATCAGCTAATAAAAATGAAAAAGTTATTGCTCAACAAAATATTTAATTAGCTACCTCAGTGTTAATAGCTATAAGCGGTTACATTAACCAAATTTCACCTACGCTTGCTAACCGGTTAGGACCGACACCAAGATCGTAAAAGATATTATATACAAACTGACTGTGATTTTTAATTCGTTGTACGAGTAAATTCTTTTATACATTTTAACAATTAATAAAGTAAATCCCTGCCACAATTCTTGGTTTTCTATGTTTTGTCGCGTCATTTGTACCTATATTTAAGATGTTTTTCATCTGACCTTTGCTTCCGAGTAACCGGAGATGCAGTCTTAAAACTTGATGCCTGAAGTTTCTAGAAAGACGAACAAGTATTAATAAAACTTGGATTTTATAAAAACGTTTTACTATTAGCTAACTGCATAATGATTGGTTTAATAATTCCAATAGTAGAAGATAAAAATATTAAACTAATAACAAATCAACACAACCAGACAATGATAATTGCAGACGTAATGAAAGTGACGCAACACAAATGGATATCTGACGTAGCTTTCACTGGACGATACGACAAGCACATGGCAGATTTGTAGCACTTACAAGCTCACACGGGAATGAAGATGCTACGCTGTCATTACAGACTAATGTTAGATAAGATGGCATGGCATGGTGAAGACACACTTGATTTCCTGTAAAGGTCAATAAAATTTCGCATATTCGAAAAGTATATTTGAGAATCAGTGTCATCGTATCTCTAAGTATTAGAAAATACTTTAACTATATAATAGGTTTATTAACCATCATTGAGTTAGAAATCTGGCCTGTTATATTTATTGAATTATACTTACATACCTACGAGTATTACAGTTTGAAAGTCATTTGTAAGACATGTTATTTCAATTATAGTCTAAGTATTCTCAAATCCCAGGTTCTCACGTTTGTTTTGGCAATGAATCAATCTTTTTTATATTTGGGTTTGTCCAGTTTGTTTGTTCTGAGTTTCTACCGCAGCCTTGTGGACTTCTAAAACGTCTTCTTTTGCTGAGTCAGGAAATAATTCACTTGGAAGTGACGATACATAAAAATGACCATTGTGGACTTTCTCCCGACCCCTGGTGTGATCACTGGGCGCCGGCACCATGATTGGCATAAGTACAAATGTGCCAATAAGTTAGTTATTAATGATTTCTCTAACGACTCGCACCTACGTGTTTTCACCTCATCATCAATCATTGTTCAAGTCTCTCTTAGCTGGTTTTCCACGCCCATTGTACTGTAAACTATTAAAGTAACTATATATTTGTTGATATGCAAAATAATATACAGTATGCTCATTATTCTAGAGTGAATCTCCATTCATTTCCTATAGTCATAAAATCTTAGATGGCCAACTTTCTTTTCATAGTCAATGAGAGTTAGCTTGTGGTTTTAATTACCATCTGCAATGAATACTAATTTGGATAGGCTTCTAGGGCCGCTTTTACTTCTAACAATGGTCCAGAACTGATTAACATCCGGTGTGAATGGAAAATATTGTTCTATGCATTTTATTGGGCTGTGTTCTAAGACATTTGATAAATAAATGTGAGCGATAAGATTGACGATAGGTTTTGACATGCTTTTTATGGCCTGTTGTAAATATTCAAGCATAAACTTGTGACAAAACACCGGATCGCCTTCGCATTAGTAAACACAAATAAAACTACGTTTCTAGACTCAACAGTGGGAGGTGTTCGCTTAGGTCTCAGACTAGATTCCTGAGCGGCTAGAAAGGTCTCACTTATTTACATTTGACTTTGAATACCGATCACAAAACTAGTTATATCATTTTCTAGTGCATTAGCGTGTCGTTATCATGAATTAATTTCTATTTAACCTTCGTCCAGTCACGAGAAGTCACGATCGTTTGATCGACTTTATTAATTTTATTTAATCCATTAACGCTCGCATCATTATTGAATACTGTTGATAGAATGTCATATTTCTGTAATTAATTTTTGAATGCCGAAGTACGAAATTTTATATGTTAGGTAGTGGTCCTTTGACATTCTGCATGTTTTCCTATAAAATTATACACTGTTTGAAGGATTGATATTCATATTTTGAAGGTTGTTTATATAGTCGTGATTGATCATAATCTCATAACCGCGCTGGGTTGTTTTGAAAACAATCAGATCATCTGATATGCAGCACAACAGTTACAAGACACGCATTTAGAGACATTTAAAATTTCTCAGAATAGAAAAAGTCAGCCATGGATTGTTTGTTGTTTCCTTTGACTCTATTCTTAGGAAGTCTTGAGGAAAAGTTATGATTTCAGTTCTATGTACGCCGTCAGATGACATTTGATTGCATCCTTCGACATTCTCGGAAACACTTTTGATCTTGTCTCTGGCTACACATTTTCTTTGTCAAATCTACAATCATTTGTACCAAGTAACTTTGTAAATGTTATATAGTTTAAGTGGTCGTAATCTGCTGAAAGTTCAAGGTTTTAGTTAAGTGTTCACATTCTTCGTCTGTGCATACTCATTGTATTACGACGATTGCTTGTTAGTTATTTTAGCATCAGTGACATCTATGTTCTCTGCTTGTTAACGCTTGTCGATTACACACATTTGATTAGTTGATTAATCAAATATATACACAGAAACTTTTGCCCGCGGCTTCGTCCGCGTTGTGGTCGGAAATTATGCCACGGGAACGTACCTATTACCGGGATAAAAATATCCTAGGTCCTAACCCAGGTCATGCACCTTCGTGAAAAAAATTATTGCAATCTGTTTAGCCATTATGGTGTGAAATAATTATAGACAGACAGAGTTACATTCCCATTTAAGTATTATGAATTGATACTTTTGTATTTCTAGAAACCACGTATTTATCCTATGTTTACGACAAAACGTGGAATAAAGCATAAATATAATTATCTTCAAAGGTGGGAAAAATAGTAATTCAAATAATAATATTATGAATTCACAGTATCTAAAGTATTCTAACACTAGAATGAAAACTTCGCGATATTTTCCAGTTTTAAATGGTTATAGCAATGGAAACGTATACGTACAAAATACAGTATTTATTATTATTATTTCCTACAAAGGAGTTGGTAGTAAAGGAGTGGCAGTGAGAGCGGATCTCAGTAACCTTTAAGATTAGCTTGATACTGCGTACAGTCAACCGCATGTATATGGTAACAGTTTGACTTTGATAACGCCATTAGTTTCTAGCAGGTAAGTGGTTTTGGCAGTTCAAATGTTACTTTGGCGCGCGACTGACCGTACTTTGTACAGTCGTCAACAAAGTGATGTCCGCACATACCTACATGATTAATGTCAAGTTAATTAAACTTTATAGCAGTTACCTAATTTGAATGGTGTTGATAAACATTTTATTGATTGCTTCCATTTGATAGGGAAAGTAGGGACTGGAATTAATAAGAATTAATTAAGCAAATATATCGAAGTTGGCCAAGAGGTTTTATATCGAGGAGATTTTGGGTATCAATTAATTTTAGGATTTACTCACACTTGGAATATTGCGGACCTCAGAATCATTTTTAATTTAATGGTCACAGATGTCTAATTACCATAATATTTAAAAGCTATAAATCCTGCAATTCATGTGCAGAATATTCCTAAGTATATTCGTCATCATGATTTACAACACGTAACAAACAGCTTTACCATAATGCACATACCTAGGAAACAAATCATTTAGCCACCTAAAGACCTAGAATATTCAAGTATCTAACAAGTCAACAAGGTTATAATTACAGTTTTCCACCTGGCGGTAAATGGCCGATGAATGAAACCTCAATGCCGTCATGACGGGGGGGTCATCTTAGTACCTAGTTCTAACCCCTTGTTTTCATTGACCGCGTTTTATGACATTTAGTTAAGTGACAAATTATTATAAATTACCGAGATGTAATTTGTGCAGACGGAGACGGTATGCCGTAGAATGTTGTGTTTAAAAGTTTAGATCGTGTTTGAATGATGGTGCATTTGATATGCAGCCAATGATTCTACTCATACCCTGTGGTGTATGAGTATAGAATCTGGCAAGGATTTGCATAATATGAAAAGATAGAAAGCTATGGGTAGCTCACCGTCCGGCAAGGACAGGCCCGGGTCGACGGCGCGTTGTGTTCCACGCGCGCCTCAAGGAGATGTCAGCAAATATTGACGGGGTCAATTAGGGCCGATGCATACCAGGGTCGCGGGTTTGTCCGAAAGGGTTACCGTGGCCCTGGCACACTGGCAACTGAAGAAACACGGGTGGGTTTTAGTCAGTAAAAGTCTGGCACGCCGCTCCGCTCCGCCCAAAGCGGGAGAAGTTATTTGACGATTTCCCACCCAAAAAAACAAAAGGGTATCCAAGAGAATGGGCAATAGACATCTTAATTATTAGTATTGTCACAGATTATGGCCATCAATAAAGTAAAATCAGCAATACTTCCTTGAGACCGGACCCAAGACTATTGATGAAAGTGTGCTAAGAAACGACCCGTTTCATAAAATTAAGTGAGCTGCCAAAGACGGGAAGAACTAAAAGCAAATTGCTACATCCAATGTTATTTGACCACGTCGTTGCGAGGCAAAGTTTCTTTCCGTTCGGTATTTGCGGTCACATCTGATTGAACGACGCGATCACTGTAGTATGTCCGCGGTCTTGCGAACTATCTCGGAAGTTAGAACTTAGTTTTTATCAAACAGTACTGTCCCAGTGCGGTCCAGCTGGATTACCACAAACATTTCCACATCTCTCTCTCTCTGTATTCCTTTCTGGATAATTTGGTATGAACGACGAGTTTTCTTCGTGTCTGTCTTGGAAATGTTATTTCTCTGTGCGTGCTATGTATGCTCTTAACATATCAAAAACTTGATGTTAGCGTGCAATCTACTGGAAAGGGTCATGGGCAAGCTCTTGACACTACGGAATTTAAAGTAGGTAGATACTGAAGTAGGTACTCACATAGCCTCCGGTTTCTGAATACATAATCAAGTCTAAGCTGTCAAATCTGTCAAATTTATTAACCACTGTGATTGGTTGAACAAAGTCAGAACAACCTATCATTTAAGTTGACATGCGGTGTGACAACAAATTAAATTGGAAGTACGAGCTTTCCGAAAGTGGAAGTTAGTGTAGGTTTTGCATGCGGCGTTATGTAATGACAAGCAGTGCGCCAGATGGTCTTCCTATCGGCAAAAATAACGGAACTTTCATACAAACTTTCGTCCCTTTATTTAACGCATTAAGGGGAGGGATTTTCAAAGATCCTTCCTTAATGCCCACTTTCGGTTTATATGGAACTCTTGTTGCAAAATTTCAGGTTTCTTCACCCTGAGGCTTACCCTGTGCGTTGTCTGTCAGTGAATAAATTTCAGATTTTTATTTATACGGGCCGTCTCAGAAAAAACTAACTTTTGAAGATGCATAAAAAATTAACATATATGCTCTGGCACTCTTCAAAGCGATCTCTAACGTTCATGAAAATGCGCTCGCCCAGACCGCACACCTCCGGATTTTTTTCCTCTGGGGTTATCTGAAGAGTCGGGTGTACAGCAGTTATCCATCAACCATATCTGAATTGAAGGAAAATATTAGACAAGAAATCAAGAACATTCCTACTCAACTTCTGAGGCGCGTATTCATGAATATAGGTAGGTACCTATATATAAATATATTCTTTATTTTTTTATGCATCTACAAAAGTGAGTTTTTTCGGAGACAACCTCTATTAAGATTTCTCCAAACCATTCTTCAATTCATCTTATTACAATAAAAGGAAGTACTTTTATTTTGTCGGACAAATAAATAAATCAATCCGCGAATTCCTACGTGCACTTAACTTAGTATTCAACATCAAGACTTAGTACGTGTATGATCGAAATCCGACTTTCGAAGTCTCAGAGAAAAACATCCGCGATCCAACGTGTAACTGATATTAATACGACATTTCGTTTCTTCGATTCTAATTAACTCTATTTTCTCCCGATGTGTGAAAGTAATCAGGACTGATAGTTTCATTATCGGGTTTGTGGTACCTGCTTTCTAGCATATTTAGTTTCTAGTATCTACTGGTTAAATAAAGATATCTGCAAACTAGATGAGATTTGCATGTACGTTTGTGCCTACTTTGTATCAATTGTGCGTTTTCCTTTACTTGGAATCAATATGGTACAATGACACTATTTGATGGTAGCACATATTTTGGAAAATCGCGTTTGCCATTGGAAACTGTTACGGAGGCGTCAAAGAGTGATTACGCAGTGATTTAGTAAGGTGGTGATCATTTCTAGTAGGGCTAAGTAAATTCGTCAGTCATCTGATCTAAATCAAAACAAATATTTTTCGAAGAAAACCAACTTAGACGACCATAGCTTAGAAAATTGTCTGCATGTTTTATTTGCTTGTCCTACTTACTACAAACAATCCATATTTTCTTCTAACTATATTGCATGTCTTTAGTCTTTTCTCATTTATAGTTTGGACGAATATCAATTTTACTAGCATAAGCCACAGTTACCAAACACATGTTATATTCCTTTGTGTCTCCACCATGCATGATATCGTGCAATAATAAAGCATTTGATGGTTTCATTGCAATTTAACGACAGACAACATTGCTAATCATTTATTATGTGGCGCCATGTTTTGTCAACTATACTCGTATTGAAGAAACCTTTCGTATTATGTCAACATCATTATTGTATTGTGTTTTGTTTGATTTTGTATATTCTCCATTGTTTCGTATTTTATTGCGTTTTATTATTGTATTAATTTGTATCTTTAGCAACCAAATGTTGGTTACTTTTAAATTGCTCTTCCATCTTCCATAGAGTAGGTATATAATTATATATTCGTATCTGCAAATGAGATCTAATAAAAAAAAATATACAGTGCTGTTTTTAATATTTTCTTTTTGTGCTTCAATCTTGTTATTTTTCCCTATATTTTTTTAAAGCAATTCATCTCTTTACCTCGAATAGCTACCTATTATACACCTTTGCATGGCAGCACAACATACCTTTAATTCTCTCATCATCAACTGCCTAACCGTTCCCCAACTACGTTGGGGTCAGCTTCCAGTCTCACCGGATGCAGCTGAGCTGATGAAGCGACTGCCTATCTGACCTCCACAACTCAGTTACTGGGTAACACGATACCCCTTGGTAAGACTGGTTGTCACATTTTCAAGCTTCTGATGACCCATAACAACTGCCAAAGATCCACGATTGACAGCCGGGGGGGCTTAACGTGCTTTCTGAGGCACGGAGGGGTCTTGATATGTAAAGATGGCCACCCATCCAATGGCCAACCGCGGCAAGCGTAGCTTAACCTGATCGATCGACCCATGTGGCTGTTACTACATAGCCACAAGCTCCTTATACCTTTAATTCTCTATTCAACATTATGTTTCAAAAGAATTTGAACTATGTCACCTCGCTTAATTAACCGAGGTCATAATAAAACATTTATCATTGACCCTGCTATGTGATGACTTTATGTTATGCATGGTAGTAGAGGCTAGAGGCCCCTGTTGTGTTCAAAGACTTGATTATGTATATTAAAGAATCTTTAATACCTTTAGAAGACTTGCAAACGTTACACAAAACGAGTTCGAAAAGTTATAAGTACAAAAGAAAACGTTTCCGGACACAACATTTCTCTTAAGGGGACTACATGACCTAAACGCAAATTTATAATGCCTAAAATATATGATCCACTGCAGTAACCAAAATCAGAAAAATATATGTAATTCCTCTGGATATATGCTAGTTAGATAGTGTGTGTAAAACATAATACAATTAACTTGATATGATAGAAAAATATCACGAAGATACCTCAAAAAATTTTTTTTGTCGATTAAACACCATATTAATATACATGCAAACATTCAGTTTTTTTGTCAGATTATTCTACAAGTAACATACTAACGTAATAGTGTTTTAATTGTTTAGTGCAATGAATAGATTTTTTGTAAATCCATAATTGCTTCCTATTTTGCAATAAATTACCAGCGTTGTGTCATCGCGCATCTCTTTCTTTTCTATGCAATCCGACAGTGACCGCGCTTTAGCTCTAGTAAGCCTCTTAAGGGGCGATAAGAAGCAATTTTTTAGGTTATTGACAATAGTGCATCGCGGCAACTAAGGTTCAACACAGCGATGCGTTTGATGTTACTTGAATCGAATGACCACCAAATTTTGCATTTTAAATTAAATAAAAAAAAAAATGCACGACTCAGTGGAATAATTTTTAGGTATTTCTTTAGTTGATTAAATTCCCTTTATCATTACATAAAATATTATAGTTTACGCTCACAATATTGAGAATTATGCGACGAAAAATATTTTATTCGAGCTCGGTTTTACGATTTTTTTATTATGTTGCTGTTTTATTTTTATGAAATATTTTTAAATAAGTATTTTCTTTGAACATTTGACAATACATTTTTTTTTTCATGCTTGTAATATGTAACTATGTACCTACCAATACGCCTAACCGGTATGTACCAAATCCGTTCAGTCATAAATGCATGATCAAGTAAACAATCTTCTTTCCAAACTTTGACATTTATAATATGTATTAATTAGTAAATATTAGCAAGGTCCATCTACTGCTTCTGCTTGTTTCTATCCATAGAATAAATTCTATAGAACAAATTGTTAAGCCATGGGAAATATCTTGAACTTGTCCGTAAGTAACTATCTTCTTATCAGTAAGTAACGATGGACACCATCATTACACTAATTACAAGGACAAGGTTATCTGCAAGTTATTTATAACTGTAGTAAAGTTTACTTAATAGTTTTAATTAGTGTAGGCACTTAAGGCAATAGATGTGGTTTGAAGATCCTTTCATTGTATCAACATTTTCTTCCATAGGTTTCCTTTGGAAACATCGAATAAATTCCCATTTGGTACGAAAAATGATGATGAAAATGTGCATGTTAAATGATCCTCAATTGTTTTTTCGTCCTCTTCGATATTTTCGAACTCAAGTCTTCGAGCCTTCTTGTTTTTGAACTACATTTGAGTGGCTGACTGCCCAGAGAGCTCCGGACGAACAATTTAAGTATCATTATTGTGGAAGCTATTTTAATGCTCTCTTAATTCTGTCTAGCTATGTACACATTGTTACTTCCGATCTTAACGTCAACTGTCATTTCCAATTCCAATTCCTTATTCGTACTTAATCACGTCTTTCGAACGTCATCCTGGAAATTTCCACATTCCAACGTTTAATCGTTCCACTTTCCAACTAGCATTAACCTAATGAATTATATTTTTAGATTCTACCTATTGCACTATTACCATATTAGAACAGAACACATTTTGTAAGTATTGCGTTTGAATATTACTTCATTGACTGTCTCGTTGGTTTAGTTGTTGTAAGATTGTTGAGCCTAAGGTGGTGGGTACGATCCCCAGTTTGGACAGTATTTAAGAAGTCAGAGGGCCTAGAAAAATGGCAATCGCTTCGGAGCGATTCTATTTCTACAATCGCTATCGCTTTCGCTAATGCATCCATCATACGAATCGAAATCGAACATTAACATAACATCACGCCTGTATTCCCCGAAGGGTTAGCAGAGGTGTACCTATACACCCACATTTCGCCAGTTATGTTTAAGTCCCATGTAATAGGGGGCGAGCCTATTGCCATCAACCGGGCACAAATCCAGACTCCGGGCTGCTACTGAGAAATTCCAGATGGAAAAAACCCAATAACACTTTGCCCGACCCGGGAATCGAACCCGAGACCTCATGCTCAGCAGTAGCAGTAGCTCATCTCTATGGAAGTAATCGTTCGACGCTGTCGATCCGTTTCATAGAATAGAATTTTATTAACATTGTCTAGCTAATTTCTATTCGTTGACCTATGATCATGTGACATTTCGATAGCTTATATCAACCCATATTTTTTTTGGCTTTTTACTTGCGTCATCGCTAATCGAATGTTACTTTGTCTAGGCCCTCAGGAAGTTAATAGTATCAGCTCGGAGTACGGACTTATGCCTGGTAGGTGACAATAGACTTGCCCCCTTTTAGATGAGACTGAAACATACCTGGCGAAATGTAGCTGTATCTACTACTTCTAAATATACCTCTGCCTACCCCTTTCTGCAGGCGTGATGTAATGTATGTTTTAAGGCGGAACCTTCAGGGTAGCCCGCGAAATTCAAATCTTGTTACGTTTTTTGCAATTTGTAGGTCACTGTCAGGTTGTATTTTGATTAAAATATGATTCATGACCGTAACAAATAATTATGGCTTTACAGAATTATAATCATTAGAATCAGCAATAAATCTCTCTAAGTTCATATTACTGTATTGAATGACTGTTGCATGCAATCATGACATTTGACGCCAATTCTAACTTAAGGAGTTGTATTGCTGATTATAATTCTGTAAAGCCGGATTTGTTACGGTCGCAAATCATATTTTAATCAAAATACAACCTGACAGTGACCTGCAAATTGCAAAAAACGTAACATATTTGAATTTCGCGGGCTACCTTAGCGCATCCCCCTTAAATTTATTGTTTAAATTATGATAATCTTCGTTCCTGAATGTGCCTTGTTGTAAGTCACATCACTCTCATCATAATACTGTTGCCATGTATAATAATATTTACAGAAGCTCATGTGTGAGCTGTGTTTGAAATTAATATGGATTGTTTTAGTTCTCACTCCTTTTATGAGCCAAGGTCTTGGATATTGTTATTATTAAGTTTATTATGATTTGTGATACAAAATATGTCGGTTTAATTTTCTTATGTAGGTAGGTATGCTCGTTTCGAATCATGTAAATGAACTTGACGGACCTTTTCATGAGATGAGCATCTCACATAGAACTAGTCATATACGAAACATGATTGTTCAAGTGGATTCGGAAAAAATACTTGTGGACACAAGTATCTTTTTACTTAGTTCAGGAGCCAGCTGTCCAAGCTCACCATTGACGGGGTCCGATAGGGCCGATGCCTGCCAGGGTCGCGGATTGTTCGAAAGAGTTACCGTGGCTCTGGCGCACAGGCAACTGAAGGAACACGGGTGGGTTTTAGTCAGTAAGAGTCTGACACGCCCTCCCGCTCAACCCAGAGCGGGAAAACTCATTTGATTTCTCACTGAAAAAAAAAAAAACTGTCCAAGCCGCTTTTACAATCACAACTTGTACAATCATGTTTAGTATATGACTAACTGTAAGTACATATGTGTTTTCTCTTTGTAGAATAAACTTATTATTTGTTTGTCCAAACTAATCTAACTAAAGTAATAGTTGGTTTCTGATACTGTTTCACAAGTTCACGACTACTTATTTCGACATAATAATCTCCTCCAATTGCTTCATCTAATTTGTCAAAAAAATCCAGGGTTTTTTGTGAAAGATCACGTAAAATTGTATCCATGTAGTCAGTACATAAATCTTCGCTACACGTCCTCAGTTAATTGGCTAGCCTGAAGTGTAGGACTTTGCTAAGTGGGCACTCATGGAATCCGAGCCTTGCAAATAACGAAGACGGTAGGTAGTCTGTCGTGAAACCTCACAAACGTAAATATCCATAGATATATTTTAATTATGTTTGGTGGGGTTTTGTGTCCCAAACTTTCCGCGTTTGTGATACTTGGCATCTTTTTGAATTTTGTGCTTTGAACTCTGTCAAGGAAAGTGTACAGCCCATGCTCTTAGACAGGCTTATTTGCAGGAAGCTTCCCCTAGAGGTTTCTTGACTTTAAAAGCAGAAGCTTTTAATTCTCTTTTAGACTTAGGTACTAGCCAATAGGACAAAGGCAAGAAAAATGGCTCCAGAATCCCACAAATGAGATACAATGCAAAAAAAATACACTTCATGATTATAAATTTATAATACTTATTAATGTTCTGTCTACTATTTTCTTAATTAATAGGTAGGTATTACTGAGTCGTAAAATGAGGTCGTTGACCCACAAGATCTCTAATGATACCTCCTCTAATTATGGCAATTGCTTTAAACGCTCGCTTCTTATGCGGACTATGCGAGTTGCACTCCCGCGCAGCAAAGCCGTTTGAAAAATACCGGCCAATCAAAGTAAATGGTGCCCTAAAATCTAGATTATAGTGATTATAAGTTGGTCATCAGTGAAGCATTTAGGAAAATAGGTTTTGTTGTGGTTATTATAATTGGAAGGTGATTTTAAGCCCGTGAGGTGTTGTTTTAAGACGTTTTATGAGGTAAGTTAAATTGCTGGTGAAAAAGATCAATTTAAAATGATGATCTCTTAAAATTAGTGTAGCTTATAACATAACATCACGCCTGTATTCCCCGAAGGTTTAGGCAGAGGTGTACCTATAGCACACCCACATTTCGTCAGTTATGTTTAAGTCCCATGTAATAGGGGGCGAGCTTATTGCCATCAACCGGGCACAAATCCAGACTCCGGGCTGCTACCGAGAAATTCCAGATGGAAAAACCCGATAACACTTTGCCCGACCCGGGAATCGAACCCAGGACCTCATGCTCAGCAGTAGCGCTTGCGACCACTAGACCAACGAGGCAGTCAGTAGTGTAGCTTATAATATTGAATTAATCTGTTAAGCCCACTGAAATCCATAAAACTATTTCTGGTGTTATTGTTATAGGTGTAAATTAAAGAACTCTATTAATAAAACTGATGTTATAAAGGCTCGTGCACACGGGCGCGACCCGACAGCGTACACAAAGACACCGCGTGCTGCGCGACGGGCGGCGCCTTTGTGTCAGGCTGTCGCGTCGCGCCAGTGTGCACGAGCCTTGAGGCTCCGATCATAGACTTCTACACAGACAGTCGACGACCGATTAACAAATATAATGGTCATCATTCATAATCGTAGGTACGTAATCATTTAAAGACATTTAGCTGTCATCTATCATAGTGATCCCCGGAGGCTGCCAATTATATCACATTGGTTACTGTTGCGAAACAGAGATGAAAGTCAACCTATTGTTCTTAATCAGAGATCGTGAACATTTTAACACATGCGTAAATACCTTTTTGACATTTAATAAAGTGCCAATGATGTCTGAGTAAAGTAATCAAACATAAAATTAAAAATTTAAAAAAATACCCTAACACAAACAAAAACCTCTAAAAACGCCTAAACAGATTTTCTTCTTTCTGTTTTCTTTTCTTTTCAGCTAAGAACACTCGATCAAGTCACCTTTCAAATAAAACAAAAAAAAAAAATCGGTGTGAGTTGGTTTGGCACTCACCAAAATTGATGTGTAAACATGTGAGCTCGCATCAGTTTGCTCACATAGACACGGGTCTTACGCTAACGTCATCTGACGCTCGAAGTCTTACGCTTACGCGTCTGATGCTCGAAGTCCCAGCTAGCCCCTACCGTAGACCGAGCGCTAAGATGTTTACACATCAAAAACAAATTGGGTCAGCCGTTTGGTAGCTGCGATGCCACAGACAGACGCACAGATACATATTTTAAACTTATAACACGCCTCTTTTTCCGTCGGGGGTTAAAATTGCTCTAATGAAGGCTTTGAACACAAATTGATTGCATTAAACATCTGCACTGCAGGTATTATTGCAAAGGTACCTAATGAACAACTCTTAAACGTTCAGAAGGTCAATTCTCATACTTAGAAGATGTTCAAATTCAAGTAGCTATTTCATCGCAGCAACAATCAGTGTTAAAAATGCAGGTACGTAGGTTAGGTAAATTAGAGGGTTTTTTGACAGTTTGACAGAAAGACTAAAGTGCGAACGCTCTTAAAAATACGAGAATTGACCCTCTGTTATTGTCCAGTGACCAAAATATTGTATCGAGCGCCAAAGGTGTGCGATCCCTGTTCTAATAATATAGTAGATTATTTCCGATGATACGTGTTTCATCTATGATTAAAATGGAAGTGATTTGATGGCCTGCAGCGGAGTTTTAGATTAATTGTAGCTCGCTTGAAAGTATAATTTGATTCGTTTCCATTGTCCCCTTTTTATGTGATTCGGTTATTATGGATTGGTTATGTAATTATAATTATGATTTCATACTTAGATTAGGTTCTTACTTTTTTATTATCCAATGAACCTTTACAAATGCAATTATTGGACAATAATTATATATTTACTTATAATAAAATATATAATAACTGTCCAATCATTGCATTTGTAAGACATTTCGTCATCAGTTGTAAAATTTGAATCACGTATTACATGTTTATTGATTAATTAACTAATAAAACAGGTTCATTTAGGTTCAAATGCAATTATTAAAGTTTCTGCAGAGACAATACCTTAGATTAAATTCGGTGTTAAGTAAAGAGGGGGTTAATTTATAAAGTTTCTTAAAGTTAAGCACTCACCTACCCTTATGATTAACGTTCGCTTACCTAATCCTATTTTTTTTGGCGACTAAAACTCTCTTAACTTTAAGCAACGTTTATAAATAAACTCTTTGATATTTAACTTATTTGATCTCTGTAATTGTGCCTTCTGGGCCCTATTTTTTTAATATAACTGATAATGCGACATAATTGTCAAATTGTCACATTTGCACGACGAGTAAAGCAGAAAATGTATGAAAGTAACATGTCATGTTGTCGGATTGCCGAATTGTCCCCGTCGACTCGATTAAATAAGCCCGGTTAATTAAATCTGCTTTCAATTATCATGATAACTGATCATAAAAGTTGACATTAGAATCTACATCAAATTAACTGAATAGGCAAATTTTGACAATGATTGATTCATCTCTGTAAACGGAACTGCACCTTTGTCATGTGACATTTATGTTACCAAATGCCTTAAAGATCTTTAATTAATATTTAAATTTAGTATGATACTCAAGAATATTTCCTTGTAAAACATAATATTACCTAACAATGATTAATGCAGATATAATGTATCACTGATTTATATCGGTGACCTTATCGGAATCTACAAAATTACAAATTCCATTGCTACTCAACCATTGCTAAAAATGTTAACGATAGTTTGCTGTGACAACCATTGCTAAAAATGTTAACGATAGTTTGCTGTGCCAACCATTGCTAAAAATGTTAACGATAGTTTGCTGTGACAACCATTGCTAAAAATGTTAACGATAGTTTGCTGTGACAACCATTGCTAAAAATGTTAACGATAGTTTGCTGTGACAACCATTGCTAAAAATGTTAACGATAGTTTGCTGTGACAACCATTGCTAAAAATTTTAACGATAGTTTGCTGTGACAACCATTGCTAAAAATGTTAACGATAGTTTGCTGTGACAACCATTGCTAAAAATCTTAACGAAAGTTTGCTGTGACAACCATTGCTAAAAATGTTAACGATAGTTTGCTGTGACAGTTACATTACACTAATCTTAATCAGTGATTTAACGTTCGTTACATAATCAACTAAATGCAAATAAAAGCACGCATACATAACAAACATGTAAATTAGAAGTTTATAAAAAGTGATTATTGGTTTCTCAATTTGTGTATCTCATACCTTATTTTTGTATTAGAAAAATAATGCTGATAATTTACAGCGTCTAGACTGCATAATGCTAGTTAAGCTTTTATTAAAAGTTTAATGCATTTCTATAAACTGATTCAGCTTTCTTCCGCTGCATTCACCAGTGACTGCATTTGATTATGATAAGATTGACCTGAAACTGTCTTTTACTTTGTTTATCTTGACTGGCGTCAGGTTTCTTGATTATGGTGTAAGCGAAAGACTAGATAATAATAATTTTCTTTCGCTGTTCTATAATGGCTGTCAAGTGTCATCAGATGTGACGTAGATTATGATGAAGTGTATACTTGATGCGCGTTAAAGGATAAGGTTACAGCTAATTTAATAAATTGAACGTCTGAAAACTTACTGCGCAACTCGTAAATTAGGAGTGTGTGGAGTTTTTATTTGTCTGAGGCATAGATATAAGGTATATAAGTATAGATATAAGGAGGTAAGAAGGTCTGAGGTGTCTAGTCAACAGTAGGACGCAACGGGTCTTGCTGTCCCATCCCGAAGTCATCTTCAAAACTTTGCAGTATGAGTAGTATGACAGATAAGAATAGGACAACTGAAGTTACTTTTCCCCTGAAGGCTTACAGAGAGTTGTATAATACACCCACATTTCGCCAGTTACGTTTAAGGGAACTACAGGACCTAAGTCTAAGAATGTTTATGGAGCGCGGACGTGGGAATGCATGCTACCAGTGTATATAAACGAGTTACCTATAGAAATATGCAATGTTATAAATGAGAAGAACTGCTCAAAGGTATTAAAAAAATACTTTCTAGATTGCAGTGCGATCTAGGAAAAATATCTATGTACTAATTGAATGATGTAATATGTAGTGGCACCAAGTTGCCGTGTCTGGCCATACCACTGTTAAACCCGCGATGGTTTGTGTGGTATGTTAATAATTTAAAAATATGCTATAAACTTTGTCGTTTTGATTAATAAACAAAAAAAAAAACCCCTTACTTTTAAGCATTATTGCCTAAAAGTATATGATCCACTGCAGTAAAGAAAATCAGAAAAATATATGATATTCTTCAGGATATAAATGCTAGATGTGTTAAAAACATAATGCAACTATTTTAATTTTATACGATAGAAAAAAATCACGAAGATGCCTCTAATTTTTTTTGAACGATTACGATATTACGATATAAATAATTGCTTCATATTTTGAAAATAAATTACCAGCATTGTGTCATCGCGCTTCTCTTTCTTTTCTATGCAGTCCGACAGTGACCGCGCTTTAACTGTTGTCAGCCTCTTAAGTCCCATTAATAGGGGGCGAGTCTATTACAATCAACCGTTCACAAATCTAGACTCCGGGCTGCTACTTGTGTTATTAGGTTTTCCACGACGGGAGGAAAACTGTTAAAAGGCCCTTAGATATAAGTCTTCGGATCTGTAAAAAAAAAAAACAGATGAATGGAGAAGCAACTGCAAACATTATCTAACCGACATCGCCATAATCAACGGCCACACAGGCACAGTTTCTAAGTAAAGTTTTTAATAACAGGTCACGATCCACTAAACCTACATTTCACAGCTTCGCATCCGCATCACTCACCATTTCCACGATTATATCGATCATAAATCGATCCACGCTTGATCGATTGCCTTTCTTTGCGGAAGTCCGGCACGGGCTGATGCGATTTGATTCGATTCTCGATGCGATTTCATGCGATTCGTTAGCAATGACCATACTCGCTGTGCGTTTGTTACCTTGCCAATTATCTACGGTCCAATTTCTGTGCGTTGAATGTAGAAAGGAGGAATAGAATGATAGGAGTTTATTTCCTTTATTAAGTAAATACCAAGGAAACAATGTAGTGCATAGATGAGATGTAAATAAGGCTTGAGATTATCGGATTTCAGATTGCGTAGTGTTCTTTTATAGCTGTATTACAACTACTACTGTTTAGAATCTAGTAGCGTTAAACGCTACTAGTTTCTAACCTGCTGACAGATATTGGATAAGTTTTAATGGAGATTTTCCAATTCGACAGGGAATTGCTCTCAGAAATAGCAACTAGTAATTCTCCAATAAACATGTTCTCTGTAAATGAAATAGGTGTAATGCATTTCTAGAAAGTTAAACTCACGCAAACCTCATTCAATATTCAGAGCATAACAAATGTCCGGCAATATAAAGAACTCTTCCTTCTTGCTATATTCCAAGTAGGTCACACGAAGTTCGATTCAATATCTATAAAAGGTGACGTTTGAAATTCTAATCGCGTGCTGCCCATATTTTACAGGTTATCTATGGAAGTAATACATTAACTGCATTACTGGACCAAATATCGCTTCGATAACCTGACTAAATAGTGTGTTGGAGAGTCCAAAATGTATCATTCCGGTCTTTTTTGGAATCGAAATGTAGTTTTTCCTTTTGCATCAGTGATACTAGTAAAATTTTGCACTTCGAAATCTTGGAATGAAGGGTGAGGTTAGTTTTAAATTCGTTGAAAAGATGGCTTGAATTTTTTGCTGCCTAATGATGTATTCCTTAAAATGTTGCCCCTACCTATTTAGTACCTGAGCTTAATTCGACGGCAATTTGGAGTCTTCTGTAGTTATATTTTTTCTACCTATACCTACATATATGCAGCTAAAAAAATTAGCATAAGATAGAGTAGAATGAAAATTGCTACACTGATAAGTGCTCAGCGCTTTTATAAGTTTTGGATGGACACCTTCGCTAAGGCAACACCTGGTATTTTGCTTTATATGACCTTTAAACTATTGACGAAGAACTTTCGTATGCTGCACTTGTTGACGTCATCACGTCAACGCCGGCTGTCACTGAAAACCAACGCTGGGGCTATGTCTCGCATAGGGTCGTAGCATTATGCTGAGCGATTGCCGTTTTGCGTGGATGTGACGCATATTTTCCCCCATCTCGTTCTTTTTTGTATTTGTGAGATTTTCTCCGCGTCATGTTTACCGTAAATAAACGTTTTTTTTTTTTAACTCTCCTGAATATGAAAGCTCCGATAATTACGTCAATTCTCAGTCGCGTTGTCACCCTGAAATGATGTAATTTCTCATCTTTTAATTTTTTAATCTACAGGAAGAGCTGGACCTAACAGCAGTAAACAAAGCAGCCATGATGGCTCTCCCCGCGGCCAAGAAGTGGCAGATCTACTGCAGCCGACGGCCCCCGCCTGGTCAGCCACCACCGCTTGCCACCGCGCCGCAGCTTGAGGAGTACATAAAGGCTTTGAACGAGATTGCTGATGTGAGTAGAAGGGTTTTATGTAACTTTTCCTATTTGTTGGCGAAATATGATTGCTGGGTTGATGTAGAACGTTCTACTTAATAAAAATATGAATACCCGTAATTCACTGACAGACAATGCACAGCCTAAACCACTGTGTCTAGTAGCATGAAATTTTGCGCAAGAGTTCCTTATATAGTGAAAGTGAGCACTAAGGAAGGATTTTTGAAAATGTATCCCCTTAAGGGATTAAATAGGGGATGACAGTTTTTATGCAAGTGCGTCATTTTTGCCGATGGAAAATCTCATTGGTTACACGGCTTGTGTTTAAAGTAATTAGGTGTGGCTGACATGGAACTGCATGATCGAATATGAAGAGAAGTAATAAACTTACTCCTTTAACGTAAATACCGGGGGCATATATTTTCTGCCTCCATTCAAAAACGTTAATTTTGTAACAGCACTTTACAATCCATTACAATCCGTGGTAGTTCTTTTTTATAGATAAGTAACAAACTTTTTAATTTTCCGGGACGAACACGAACAGTGAGTACTTTTTAAACTTTCGGGCTACCAAGCCCAAACTTTTTTACTAGGTTACATCAACTTTAAATCAAATCCGCTGGATGAAGAAGCACAGAACCGATCGAAGTGGCCGTGCTTGGGGGAGGCCTATGTCCAGCAGTGGACGTCTTTCGGCTGAAACGATGATGATGATGATGACATCCACTTTGCTTGGCAATTTAGCCTTACTAATAAACATGATCTCCTATCAATTCTTTCCAGGCCTTCGCTTCTTCAGAAGGTGTACCACCAGCAGAAGCATGCGCTCTAGTCGACGGCCTCAAAACAGCCTTACGGACGCGAGCGCACAGTTTTGTGCTCCATTTCATCAAGCAAGGAGGCCTAGGTTCCTTGCTAGATGCCCTTCAGAAGGCGCCAAGGGACGATGCCGTGACCAGGCATAACCTTATAGCGGCAATCAAGGCTCTTATGAATAACTCGGTAAGTAGGTTAAATGTAGTTTAGTGTAAAGATGGGTTAGTGGTTTTGGCTGTAGACGAAGTAAGTAGTTATATTTTGTTACGGGACAATGTAAGAATTAGTTCGTAATTGGACTGTATTCCAAATAATGTATCTGATCTATCCGAAATGTCTCTGTACATGTCTATTCTATCTACGCTATTTATTATTCTAAGAATTGAATTTTCTTCGAATATTCAGTGGCGCGGTCCCAAAAGGGTCTTTGCGAAGACACCTTAGCAGCGGTTTCGGAAAACCTAATCAATTTAGTCTGGGTTTGATGGTCATGTCAATTACTTGATTGCTTGTTGTTATTTTGGTGGCCAATCATGTGACTGGATGTCCAAAGTACATCATCCGTTATCGAATCCGCTATCCGCTATTGAACGACAGCTTTCCTGATCAGATGCTTACTTCGGGAAACCGTAAATTAGCTTGGTATTCTGAAGAACATGTTCTGTGATCACAGTTCCAAGATTCTGAAGATCATGGCAGTAAAACCTTCAAATGAAAGCTATCCTTATAACTTCTCTTTCTTACCTGCTTTATAAATATTGTTGGTTGCTTGCAGACCGGGCGCGCACATGTGCTGGCTCACCCCACGAGCATCGATCTGATCGCACAGTCCTTAGACACTGAGAATGTTAAGACCAAGGTCGCTGCACTTGAGATACTGGGCGCCGTCTGTCTTGTGCCAGGAGGACATAAGAAGGTAGGCTATTTCATTTAGAAGTAATAATGTAAGGGACTGGTGGAAGATTTTCATGGTTTGTAGCAAATATCAACGACTTCTAGGACGTGATAATGTACAGAAATCACAGTTGCTGCAATTGAAATGTTGGAAGGTATGTCTGATGAGAACAAAATTGGCATTGGAAGTATTTTGGAGAGAACGAAAATTGGAATTTAGGTGCAAGATTTTGGTTGGTCAAAAGGTTTCATATGGAGCAGGTAAAGAACAAAGTTGCTGTATTAAAATTATTAGTATCTGTCTTAAAGCCCATCATAATCCAAGAAGATAAATTTGTAGTAATGCTTTCAACTTTTCAACGCCAAAAGGAAAAGTGGTGCAGTATATTGCCCCTTACAAATCTTAGTTATCCTTGTTACAAAAAAAAACAGTATCTAAAAATCAGAAAAGCTTTTCTTTACACTATCTAAAACACCCTTCCCAAACAGGTACTAGAAGCAATGGTCCACTACCAAAAATACGCCGGGGAACGAGCCCGCTTCCAAAGTATAATGAACGAGCTGGACCGAAGCACGGGCGCTTACCGGGACGACCTGGGTTTGAAGACGGCCATCATGTCCTTTGTTAACGCAGTGCTGAACTACGGGCCCGGAGAAGAGAGCCTGGAGTTTAGGCTACATTTAAGATATGAGTTGCTCATGTTGGGAATACAGCCAGGTCAGTTTTTCTGGTAACCTTGACTAAAGTACTGTTTCACAATCTTCGAATGGGTACTATCCACCTGATGAATTATCTAATATTACTACTACTACTACTACTATAAGCCTGCATCATCCTACTGCTGGGCAAAGGCCTCTCCCCATGACTTCCAGCTCTTTTGATCCATGGCTGAAGTGGACCACTGGTCGTTTGTTTTCTCTAGCTCGTCCCGCCATCTTCTACGGGATCTGCCGTGACGCCTTCTGGCTATTCAGGGCTCCACGTAGTGGATATTTTGGCCCACTGCTCATTGGACATGCGGCAGACATGGCCAGCCCAGTCCCACTTCAGCTTAGGATTAATAATGGAACAAAATTAGTAGTGGAACAGGCCTTAAGGAACTTCGAGTACGAATGGAATGTATGTATGTGGGGATTGTTAGAACCAAATTATAGTTGCCTCTAAAGATTCAGTAAAAATGGAAGGTTCTTCTGGAAAGTTACGATAAAGTGGAGATCTGATGGATTTCTGGATTCTGCTGATCAAATAAAACCTCATAACTGCTCTATAGGTCAATGTATATTTATTTTACAAACTGAATGACACATAAAACATCATCTCTAATTCCAGTAATCGAGAAACTCCGCAAATACGAAAACGAGACTCTGGACCGTCACATCGAGTTCTTCGAGATGATTCGCAACGAGGACGAGAGGGAACTAGCCAGGAGGTTTGACAAGGAACACGTGGACACTAAGAGCGCGACGTCTATGTTTGAGCTACTGAGGAGGAAGCTCAGCCACACTGCTGCCTACCCACATCTGCTTTCTATGTTAGAGCATCTACTGCTATTGCCATGTAAGTGGTCTTTCATTGATATTTTGCGATAGTTCGCTATAAAGACAAGATGAGTTAGCAAAGAGGTTTGACATCAAGAGTGCCACCGCCATGTCGGACTTACTTCTCAGGATTGTTGGAGCATCTACTACTACTGCCGTGTGCGTACTCATCATCATGCTGTCGAAAGATGTTCCCTGCTGGACATGGCCTCCGTCAAGCATCATCACACCGACCGGTCCAGTGCTTTCCGCGTCTAGTAGTACATCAGATACTGTACCCAAAAAAATATTTACAGATAATCTCTATGATACACAACCACCTACCTATAGTTTTATGACAGTTGCGCGCACAGATTATTAAAGGCCGGCGGCGCATGAGGCGTTGCCCAGAATGTCACCATTATATAAATATTATTTTTATATACACATTTAGAACTAGGTATTGTGTATTTATTTTATTTTTTATTATTATTTTTTCGTATTCTGCACTGGTTGATGTCATCACGTCAACGCCGGCTGCAGCTGAAAACTAGCGTTGGGGCTCAGTCTCGCATAGGGTCGTAGCAATATGCTGAGCAATTGCCGTTTTGCGTGGATGTGACGCATATTTTCCCCCAACTTGTTATTTTTAGTGTTTGTGTGATTTTCTTTGCGTCATGTTTACCGCAAATAAACATCTTTTATTTATTACTTTTTCTTATAAGGAATTTCTGTAAAAAAAAAAAAAACGTATACATGGAAATTTAAACGTCGTCGTGGTATTTTTTTGTCATTACGAGTAAAAGCTTTGTATTAAAACTTATTTTTCCTATGTTCCAGTGGAATACAACCCTCAGTCTCAACACTGGCTGCTGTTAGACCGCGTGGTGCAGCAACTGATCCTGCAGCAACCAGCGTCCGGCAGTCGCGCCAACTCCGAGCAGGGCAGTGAGCGAGGCAGTACCTCTGATACCACAAAGGTACAGAACCTTGGTATAAGCTTAATCTTTCATATCCTCATTACTGGGACACAGGCCTCTTCTTTGTAAAGGGAGCGAACCGTAATCCACCTCGCCGGCCTAATGTGGCTTGGTCGAAAATGTCATTTGGTTCTAAGACAGGCCGCTTTCCTCACGAAATTTTCCTTCAGCGCCTAAAGCAATGGTGATGAAATAAGTTACACAAAGTAAGGCATGCTTGCCTGGGCCCTATTTGTAAGTCCAGCCACTACTGCTGTAACTACGGAAGACGAAACTATAGCTATAGATATATAGCTTAAATTTAGCCCAAAAATATTTTAAAACTTTAATAATACCTCCCAATGATTAATACAAAAACACACTTTTATATCAAAACTTAACGTGTTTGTTGAAACGAAGTTTGAACTGAAATGTTTATTTCTGTAAGTAAGATCTTGTAAAAGTTTTAGAAGATCTATTTACGGAAATACATATTTCAGTTCATTTCACACTTCAACTTGTAACAAAAATGATCTTATAGAGGCATGAGGAACAGGGTGTAAAGTTCACTCATACCTCCTTAGAAAAGGGAGCATCCTCGGACCAGACGGGTGTCGTGTTTGGTGGGCAACTGCCCGACGGTTGATGTCGGGACGTTGTATATATGCTAGTCGCGCGGTAAACTCTGCCTGCGCGATGCAGAATTTGCGATACGTCAGTGTGACATGTAACTCGCATGTGGCGGTGTAGATACCGCTACAATCTAAAACAAAAACCGTATTTTTCCAGATCTACGACCCAGATGTAGCCCCCCTGGAGATCAACGTGGGTGAGATAGTGCACCTGCTAGCCAAGGAGGAGGAGCTGGTCGCCGCCAGGAGTAAGGCAGACAACCTGGAGAGAGAGAACATTGACCTCGCTACTGAGCTCGCTAAGAAGGTACCTATGGGAGATATCAGCTTCGTGGAGGATGTTGTTGGAGATTTATTATCATAATAGAATCAAAAATTGATTATTCAAATTGGGTTGAGAATCAGCACTTCTTGAGCGTCAAAAGTCTTAAAAGACATTCCCTTAAAGGCCCGTTCATTTCTTGGTGCTGTGTTGGGAACAAGTGGTGCAATAAGCTCCCCAGCAAAATAGTCATTGTTAACAATTTGATGTTGAAATAGTCTTTATTTCATAGCAGTAAGGGTGGCTTTCGGTATTAATTAATTAATTGTTCTATCTACAATCATTAAACCGTATTGAAGTGTGTACTGACTCGCGGTTGATTGTAACGAAACAATGTTATTTCAAGATGTTGGTCGCTTCTGCACTAACTTCTGGGCTTGCACCAAACATTATTTGATATGGTATATGGATAGGTACCATATAAAATATCCTTAAATACTTCATTTCGTATCCATGTAATGGTTAAGAAATTAAAATTCAATCATTGGTTTACAATCTTTATAAAACAAGTGCATATTATATGATAACCTTTCTTCAACAACGTTTATAGCAGCCTAATGGTAGCGGAAAACATACTCCTAATAATATAATTATTTATTTTTGTTCTTAATTATAATGGTTTCCATTACAGGCATAAATACATTTCTCATTTTGGTTATCAGGTTGTTACATTTTACGATGGCGCTTCATGAATCTTATACCACTTTATTTATGGTTCAAATTACATTGTTAAATGTCATCGTGGCATGGAGCAGCTAGTAATAAGGCATACGTCATTACATGAAGCTATATTTACAAAAGAACACTTTTTATGACAAGATGTTCAATTCGCGGGGTGGTAATGCCTTTATAAACTGGCATGTGCTGCTGGTTCTGAAAAGCTGAAGTTTATTTCAAATACTTATAATAAAAGTTCTATGTAAGAAAGATTGGTAGCTTCAAGGTCATCCAAAGGTTTACAAGATCCTCACCTTGTTCTCACAAAAGAACATAATATGGTAATTTATAAATGTGGCTTTCAATATATATTTTGCAATATAATTTCAAGGCCAACATTATTGTATTCAAAATCTTTAGACAAAGTCTGAGATAGGCAACAAAAAGACATTAAGTGTAGTGGCACGACTGATTAATATTTTAATTAACTTTTTTGTCGAATCTGTCATTAAATGAAGCTCAATGCTGAATGCCTAACATTTTGAGTCCCGAGGTCGTGATATCGAGCGAGACACAATAGATAATCATTGTGTCACAATAGATAATCATTGTGTCACAATAGATAATAATTGATTCATTACGCGGGATAGCTTCTGTAAACAGAAAGAGAGGATTCATGGTGCCCATAAATGGTGCCTGAAATTTTTAAAATAACAGGTCTTTTTGCCAAAATTACCTACTCAGCTTACCAGAACCTGACGCTTCACCAACCACCAACAATAATACCTACCTCTCATCACACACGCATGTACTGACTAAACTAACCCACTAACAGGAGAAGCAAGTGGATGAGCAGAGTCAAGAGCGCGAGGAGTTGGAGGGAGTGGTCTCTCGGCTGAAGGAGCGGCTGGAGAGGGAGACTGCGGCGCACATGGAGTGCTCCGAGAGGGCGCGCGCTGCCCTCTGCAGGCTGCAGCAGCTGGAGCAGCAGGTATGGTACAGTGGCAGGAGATGGCTAGCATCACCAATATGCCAGGAAACGAAGCTAGCTGTTTATAATTTCGTTTGCTGCGTTCTTAGTTTAGTTTCCAAACGAGAAAACAATTTTTTTTACTGACTTTTTCAGTCGAGTTAACTAGTTATTTTAAAATCAACATAATTTTTACTGTTTTAAAGTTGATATTTGTTTAAGTGGAAGAAAATATTTAATTGGAAACAAGGTTTTGAATATGGAATAGATGGGCTGCAATCCTACAGCGTTATTATGAAGTGTTAAAATCATAATTTTTCCGTTGCCTTCTAAATTATCATAAATACGGCCTCTGGGGGCCATGTCTACTAATTTACAAACGTCACAATGGTCTCTGCATTGTGAGTTTTTGACAGATTTGCCATAGAAAATCTGTCAAAAACTAACAATGCAGAGACCATTGTGACGTTTGTAAATTAGTGGACTTGGCCCTCTGATCTCTCTCTCGCAGTGTTGAGTAAGATTCTGCTGTAGTGTAGTACACAGAGCATGTAATTAAGAGACGGAACTTAGAACATTCAGTTTGTGAGAAGTTCATAACCTTCTTTAGCCAACCACATAAAAAAAACGTAGCTACCAACATGAAAATTCTAAGTAGCACTGACAGTTGTCGGTACTACTCAGAATGTCAATGTCATGATTGTCAGTGTCAGTGACAATGACAATCATGACCTTGAAGGGCAGAACTGTCATAGGATAGGGATGCGCAACGTATACAAATCAATAAACTTATCGATATTGAGAGTTTATCGATATCGATGAAATGCATTCTATGCAGATAATAACGGGGCTCCAAAACTAATTAGTTTTGTAAATTGGGTAAAATAAAACACTGATTTATATGATTTCAGCATTTATTATCAAACAAGATTGGTATTTTTTGGTTTTATTTTGTGTTTATTTACTGCGGTACCTATCAATGTAGAAAATAGATGCTAATTAAGCATCATATGAAAAAAAACTTAACTTTTGCTGTTTTTTTGATAATTAAAACCATATGTATCTAACATCTATTTTACATTGGGTAAGGGTAGGATGATGATGATCTGTATTTAACATTGGTACAATATGTTTTTGTGTATAAAAACTCAACAACAAGGATTTGCAACAAATACGTGGTTGACTGCCTCGTTGGTCTAGTGGTCGCAAGCGCTACTGCTGAGCATGAGGTCCTGGGTTCGATTCCCGGGTCGGGCAATGTTACTGGGTTTTTCCATTTGTAATTTCTCGGTAGCAGCCCGGAGTCTGGATTTGTGCCCGGTTGATGGCAATAGGCTCGCCCCCTATTACATGGGACTTACAACATAACTGGCGAAATGTAGGTGTACTATAGGTGCACCTCTGCCTAACCCTTCGGGGAATACAGGCGTGATGTTATGTTATGTGTATGTGTGTAATGTGGTTGACTCTAGGTTCTGTCAGTAACCTTGTTCCTAGAAACTCTAAAAATATGCTCAATATAGTAGTAGGAAGTATCTATATTCTCTTGGTGACCTCTTAAATATAGCCAAGACTAATATTTTGTTATTTGTTGTCCAAGGTCGACCCTTAGGCTTCCTTTTTTGATTTTCTTGCGCCGACGCGACGTCACAATTTCTTTAAGCACGCCTGACTCCAATTTTTTCCAAGAGATTGGCGCTGCGTCTTAGTGATGCCAAGCTGTATTTCGTTTTTTTTTTTATTTCTCCATCAACTGCTATTCCCTTGTTGTTAAATCTGTAAAGTTAATTAAATATAAGCAAAATATTTGATGAGACAAGATAGAGCATATATTAACTCTAAACAATTTTGAGAATTTCTTTCTGTTTGTCTATTTGTTTGTAACATCATCACATGAGAAAAGTTTAATGGATTATAATGAAACTACTTCATTTGTGAAGGTATTAGTCTAAGCTATGTAGCATATCAGTTGCATTCATTTTTGCGAATTCCAATTGTTGAGAAGTGGAATGGTGACTGAAGATATATGATTAAAGATAGCAATACAATACCTATAGATAGAGACAAACATTAAACACACTGACATACTTTAAATTGGGTATGGGTGGTGTGGGTTTCTAAAGATATTGTTACTAGATATGGTGCAGTGATTCAGTACTAGAAGGCAAGGTGATGCTGTTGCTCATTTTCTTTAATGACGTCTTTAGATGGAGAAGGGTTGGCTTGTTCTTTGCCGGGAACTACATGCAACAGTTTCTATTTACATTTAAGAAATAAAATAACATGAATTTTATGAGTCTTAAGACAACCCCTGAGGCGGTGTAACAGACTATTGTACTTTGTATGGTAAAGTCGTCGCGTAGGAGGTCGTGGACGTATAGTATGTATAGTGTATCATAATGATAAAGTACTTACTGGGTTTTGCCTCTGATACGTTTTCCAAATGTAGCTTTATTTTCAGATCTCTTTTGAAACTGGGTATGTATTCCTTCTGAAAAGTAAATGGAAAGAGGTATTAGTAAAGTAATAGCAACATTTTCCTTTGTCATGAATTATCATAACACTGGCAGTCAAAAAAATCGAACATATGCCTTAGTGACAAATACCCTCAATCTCAACGCATAGTGTTATTAACACATTTCTTTAGGATATTGAGACAATACGTAATTCAAATAATTTGATAATTTTATTTAAAATACTTACCATTTTGAGACCACTCCATATGGATTTGTCTCGATTGCTGGCTCATGGTATCGCTTCAGGCAAAAGATCTGAAATGATAGATATGATTTGAAACTAGTTTGGGAACCACCAGATATTCTAGGTTCACTAATTGTTTTATTTTAAATAATAGAATTTATTTTTCTTTACTACTACTACTTTTATTCTTTCAAATAAAATTTGAAAAATATTTTAAACGAAAGGCTTCGCTTGTGTGGGGGTTGGAAATTACCCCACATTCCATGTATCCCAGTATAATTTTCCGACTTCAGACCCCCTCAGCAGCTCACCCTGTATTTGTCTTATACAATATATATTATATATAATATGTATTGATACACTAATATGTATTGATTCACATACCAGATTGCTCTTGCTGGATATTTGCATTCTATTCACTAGCTGGTGGACAAGGTTCTAGATTCTAGAATAAGAAAAAAAAAAGTTGGTGTCTTGAACACTCGATCATCACAACAAATGTTTTGAGGGTGCGTCACAAATTATTTGCTGCAGGGAAAACAAGAATTAAACTATGCTTAACCTTTTTAAAGTGAAAATTTCTTTAGGCATGTTGGGCACTTTTGGGATGGGAATAAAGCATTGAACTAGCTTGACCGTCATGCTGAGATACACATTCATACAGATAATGTGCAGTCCTACAACTGACTTTTTTTTTCTAATTAACTTTGATTGTCAGTTAAGTGGATGTTACAAGTACCTTATAGTATTTAATATGAAACTTAAACAAAAGGTTGCATCTTTTTTTTTAATAGTTTGATGGATGACATAAAAGGACTACTATAGGTATATTATCATCAATAGAGATCAATAATGGTGTTTATTCTAGTTACCTTTTCACTCTGAATGCCGATAAATATGTTGTGGAAATTCTGCCAAATTCAAAGTTGGGATTGCATGTCTTTTCAGACGATTTCCTTTTTTGTTGAAATCCTTTTTGCCTAAGTGGTTAGCACAAACATTTCGCCGCTCATGCAGTTTTTCTATTGTTAGATGCACCAGTTCTTCATTCCTACCAACTGCTTTAGCCACTCTCGACAGCTGGAAGATAAAAAATATAAAAGGTTACTTATAACTGACTGCGAATTGATTAAGTGTGGTTTAAAGTTAAGAAAACACCCCATCTTACTGTCAGTGAAACTAAATGGAATAGAAAACTTGGAATATGAAATTATAGATTTATTCCATATTCCCAGTATTTATCACATTTAGATAATATAATGTCTTAAGACTCTCTGACCCATGTATTTAGCAGTCAACCTATTTAGACTGAATTAGATTACAATTTAAATTAGACAAATATTACTGTATGTAGGTACAATTGTTATAGACCATTTTTCCAAATTTCAGCTAATCTTGATTAATGCCCCGAGGGTCGTATTACAGAATTTGAATTATGCTATTAGATTACAATTAGATAGTGCTATGTGAGCACAAGATCACATTCGCAATAGGTAGCGGTACTCACCGGTTTGGATCCAGTGGAAACTTGGAAAAAAGTAACTTATTTCCAGTATGCTCGGCCTCCTTGGTACCGCAAATTTCACATCTGCTGTGTCCCTTACCCATGATGGTTCACAAACTTAAGAGTCACTGCCTCGTTATTAAGTAGTAATAACAATCTATGAGTCGATTATCTCGTAAGCGTCAATATTTCATCAAGAGTCAATATGTTGATAAAACTATGTCTGTGATGAAACTGAGGAACAGCTGCTCGACTCAACGTTATACATACAATCACAGAAATGATTCTGATAAGTTATATACCGAAACCTTACAGAAAAAGGAAAACAAGAAACAGAAAAATCGCAACTCGAACTTAATCACGCGAAGGCAGACATGTTTGTGTGGTGTGACCATAAATATTTACAGATTCCTTCCATATTTCGAGAAATAGTTGAGTAGAATTTTACAAACGTGTCTTAAAATGAAATATCCTAGATTAGAACACATAGTTTGATTAAATATTTGGAGGGTAATATAAAAAAATATAGTTTTGACGAAATCTAAAGACAAAAGACTGGAAATAGTTTCTACTACACTTAAAATAGATGTTAAGTGGCAGCACTTCGTAGTGTAATGTTGGTCATGCTGGCGTGTGTTTCTGAATGTTGGCTGAAGAAGGTTAGGAATTCCATACAAAAATTATTTGTTCGGAGTTTCACAGGACTGGTGTAGTAGTCAGTTTGCGAACTCGGGTGCGTGTATGAACGCATTTTTCTGTCTTTGATTTAAGATATCTTGCAAGTAATAAACAATTTTTGTCTGAAAGACGTATTATAATTCTGATTAGAAAAACTATTTTGTATGGGGTCCTCAAAATGAACTGAATGAATATGTTAACCCGAAATAACATGACTTTTTGAATAAGAAAGGGCTTATCATTCTAATAAACACTACATTTTGCTAATACTCAGCGACTTACGCATGGGTAAAATGGGTTACACATTTTTATCTTCTAACATCAAGGACCAAAAGTGAATCATAATTATTATAACAAAGTCATCAGCTTGCTAATGCCAATTCAATTATTTTAAATGTATTTGGTAATTTTAGAACAAATCGAACATTTAATATTAATTAATATTTAAAATTATATTGTACATTTTAAACTTCCAGCTGAATCAGGAAAGAGCAGAAAGAGTGAGATTTGAGAAACTAGTCAGTGAAGGAAGCATACCTGATGATGCGAAGGTACGTAAAACATCCAATTCAAGTTCAAATTATGTTAGTTGGCGAAACTTCACCGACAGGACGGGGTGATATATAATCATGATAAAAACAGGGTTGTAGAGACATCGACTTGATGGGATTCAGTATGTGATTCTGAACCTCCTTGCGTTGAAATTATTCGCGGGTTATTTAAAAAAAAAATGCCGTTCCGTACATTTTGTGGGCATTGATTGCACTTTACTATGAAACAGCTGTCTTTTTTTTTGATAACCTTCGTAAAATGTGTACGGTCTAGAATCATGTGCTGTTTTATAGTTGGCGCGTCGATGTCTCTGCCAACTTGTATATTTATTTTTCAAACTTAATATTTTCATAGGTAGTCCTTTTTCTTTTTATCATGATTCGATATCGATTCCCATCATATCTTTGAAGTTTCGTCAGTTCCGAGAACTTGACCCAGTATAGGTAAAAATGATTGCATATTTTTACCTTACGATATAATAACCCAACTGTTATTTACAGGTGAGCAACCTCAAGAGCGCAGTCATAGAGACAGGTTCAGTCCCGCCACCGCCTCCCCCGCCGCTGTTCTCCCCGCCGCTGCCGCCCGCGCCGCCGGGCCCCGCGCGGCCGGGCCCTGGGCCCGCGGGTCCCGCGCCTCCGCCGGCCCCGCTGGCCCCACTGGCCCCGCTGGCTACGGCGCCGCCGCGCGCTAAGAAGAACGTGCCCACACCCGGCAATCCTCTAAAGAGCTTCAACTGGAGCAAACTGCCGGATACCAAGCTGCACGGAACTATATGGCAGGAGCTCGATGATACGAAGCTGTATAATGCTATGGATCTTCATACGATTGATAAGATGTTCTGCGCTTATCAGAAGAATGGTGTTCAGGTTAGTTTCAATAAGCTTTTAATTTTTACTTCAGTGTTTTTGGCATTCTTGGCAATTTTCAAAGTTCCAGTTAATTTTTTTGTATAGTTAAAAAATGCCTTCACAATTGAAACTAGCCACAATTGATTAATAATCATGAACTTGATAAGTAACCTATTAACTTTTAAATAAACAATTAGTCAATATGGGGCCAACCTGAACGAGACCATCACGGTTTTTGAATAATATGTCTGCTAGAATTATCCTCAGCCACTCACTGACTATCCAGGGTGGCAGGGAAATCGATGCGCAACCTGTATCATGGATTCATTCAGTCCATAATTCTGAAAATTTTGCTGTTCCAAAAGCAGATTATTAAAAAAAAAAAAACTGCTTTTGGAACAGCAAAATTTAAAAAGTAAAAATAATAATACATAATAAAATATTATATATATATAATTTAAATTGTTTATCAATAAACAATTTTAAAAAATTACGCCGGTGGTCTAGAATCATGTGCTAAATTCATGGTTACAGTTTACCCTTCGATGTCACTGCGATCCTGTATATGTATCCCCTTAGAACTTTCATCAGTGCTAATATTTGAATAATATCCATTTACAGAACGAAGGGTCAGTAGAAGACCTAAGACAGTTAGGCTCAAAGCCCCGCACTAAGATCCTGACAGTGATCGACGGTAGACGCGCACAGAACTGCACCATTCTGCTGTCAAAACTCAAAATGACCGACGAGGAGATCTGCCGGTTAGTATTATTTTGTATAGAGAACAATTTAAGGATTTTTTTGAGCATATTATATTGCTTTAAAAAACATTGTTTGTTCTAAAGATCCAGATGTGAAACAAAGTCGTTTAATTAGTCGAAAAAAAAAGTTTTGTGTGGAATGGAATAGATTTAGCTCGACTGATTGATATTTTTGTTAAAAAATATTTAATTCATCTTATGCAAAAAAAAAAAAAAACGACTGGCTGAATGCAACATATCTTTGCTACGGTGTCTGCGGGGCGACGAAGCAAACGGTGTCATGACTCTGCTATACTTAGCGCGGCTATCGGCACTCTGTGTCCGCACAGCTCTGTAACTGTCGGAGGTGCGGAGGATGCGCGAAGGAATCCTGCGATCCCGACCTTTGGTAGGTTTTAGTCGGTAAGAGTCTGACATAGCTGTCCATTTTCCCCAAATAGAGGGTATTTATAAAAACATCTTCTGTCTTGGTAGCCGAATCCCTTTTAATTTAACATATCTGATTATTTTCCTGATGTATTTCAGGGCAATCCTCCGCATGGACAGCGGCGAACAGCTCCCCATAGACATGGTGGAGCAGCTGGTGAAGTTCACTCCCAGCGCCGAGGAGGCCGCACTGCTGGAGGAACACCAGGACGAGCTCGACAGCATGGCACGCGCTGACCGGTTCCTGTATGAGATATCCAAGTGAGTCACATGTCGTTATTACTATTATCGACTATGGTAACCCACTGCTGGACAAACGCTCCTTCAATAGAATCTTCCGTGTTCTTCACCAACCGCCCAACAAGGGAAAGGTTGCCTGCTTGTCGGTCTTCTATAGATTGTACATACTTTGGTGAGTGTGCGCAAGAACTCCACGATCTCATTCCACCGGCCCCCTTCTACCATCGGACGTCTAGACGTACTGCAAGTTACCTAGTTGCTTTTCCACCAATTCGCACTAAGCGCTTCCAAATATCTTTTATAATGCGCACAGCAAAAGAGTGGAACTCTCTCTACCTGCGTCTGTGTTTCCGACCGCATACAACCCAAATCTCTTCAAAGTGAGAGTGAACATGCTTCTTCTGGGTAAGCTCACTCCATCGTCGACTTTGTCTCTGTCATCTCTGACCTAGACTAGAGTCAAGAGCATACCAATCTCAAAAAAAACAATAAAAAAAACAGCTAATTACATCAATCTTCCAGCCCTACGTAAATCTTAGCTCCTTTTAGTCTGAGGGCGTCATACTTTGCTAATTTGTAGTTTACCGGTGCAATTAAAATATATTGCGTTCGATGGATGTTGATTGATTGCTTCAAATATAATCGATTATTCTGATTCACAACCATTTGAACGGGAAAGCTACTTAATGATAACTTTAGTGGTACATATTTTTTTAAGTGGTATTATAATTATTATAAGGTATTTCGCAACATAACTTAAGTGCTACTATAAAATATAAATTGAGTGAATTATTTAACAGGAAATCAGCGGTAATTTGTTTTATTAAGAAAAACATAATTTGTTTTTTTTATACTAAATGCCTTTCTTTTTTGAATCACTCAATGTGTATTAATTTATAGTACGAGTAGCACTTCGAGATATGTTACGAAATACACTCATGGACAAATTAAGAGAACGTAAAAAAGGTATAATTTCTCCTGCTGTAACTATCGTGCGTACTGGCCACAAACATTAGTAAATACAATAAAAAAAAAAGTTTTGGAATGTTTTTTTTTTCGAATTTCATTTGTTTTTATGTAATTATTGCGAAATATTATGTTTCATACTGCGAAAATGTTTATCGAGTTAAAGGTGAGTTGTTACTGCAAATACACTGAGAGTGCCAGATCTAAACACTACTCAAGTTGCTAGGGCTGTTACTTTAATTGAAACTGGGCACACCTACAAACATATGGCCCAAACATTACGAGTATAAAAATCTGTGGTACACAGAGTTGTCAAGAGGTATCGGCATACCGGACAATATACGAGACTCACAGGACGGACTTAAACGGAAAACTGGGCAGAGATGACCGGTGCATCGTCACCAGCGTGCTTAGAAACCGGACCTTAACTTCTTCTGAGGTAAGAGCGAAGCTCCAAGAAGTGCAAGGGGTACAGTTACAGTTCGCACAAAAACTGTGAGACAACTGAAATCGGCCGGAATAAATTGAGACTTGCCTGCCAGAGGCCTTTTTGCCGCGTGCCTTCGAGTAGCTCGAGTTAATTTAGCTCGCAATCACGAAAATTGGAATGTCAAAGTTTGGAGTCAAGTTCTATTCACAGATGAGTCCAGATTTTGCGTGAAGCCAGATGATGAAAGGATTAAAGTGTGGAGATGCCCGGGAGAGGGGTACGCTCAGTGCAACATGGTTGGAAAAGAGGCATATAGGGGAGGGTCAGTTATGGAGGAATTTGTATGGGGACAGTACGGAATTCCGCGTTATTGAGAATGGGTCACTAGCAGCGGCACGATATTTAACTGAGATTTTGGAAACAAAAGTATTGCCTTTTGCCTCTTTTAAAGAGGATAGATTTGTTTTTATGCATGACAATGCACGCCTCCATGCTGCGGCCGTTGTGGTCGAATACCTTCGAGACGTTGAAATCAACGCTATGGGGTGGTCAGCGCGCTAGTCCGCCTTAACCCGACCCGCGGTTGTATGGAATAAGTTTGGAAGACAAATTAAGAAAAGAAATCCTGCCTTCGCTAATTCGAGAGATCTTAAGAATGCATTACAGGAGGAATGGAACGCAATTTCTCAAGATTTTTTTGCTAACTTCATTAGAAGTATGCCAAGGACACTGGAAGCAATTCAAAGAGTTAGAGGGTCCAACACTAAGTACTAATTATAGCCCACGTTAAAGCCTTTCCTAAGAATTTATGAACAAAAAAATTAGATATTAAGTACAAACATGTTTATTTCCTGTATTTTGTTTATTGTTTTCTTAATTTGGTTAATTTATGTCATTTGATCGTTTCTTTTTATCGAAGTTTCCAATTTCAAATTAACGAATAATAGGGTTGACCAGTTTACAGAGTTGAGGTATTTTTACTGTCGACCTAAAAGATCACGCAGACATGGAACGAGAGCGCAGGGCGTTGTCTGTTAGAGCGAACATGATTGCCCGCAGATTTTCGCGGTGTTAAGGCTACGCTCTTTAGAGCGTACTGAACTCGCTGTACTCCTGCAGTCTGTGGGCTTACTACTCTAAGAGAAATGACAGCGCCATCCGCGTGTTACAATAACGCGTTCAGGGCGGCGGCGGCAATGGGGCTGCCCCGACCCTGCACGCCTCGGGTGTGCGCACAGGCGCGCACGGCCGCTCCCCGCGCGCAGGGTGCGGGCTAGCCCCAACATCGTACTGGCGATGATTGCGGGAAAGCTGGACTGCCCCTTCATCCGGCGTTGTTCCAGCAGACATTGTGCTGTACCAGTGTCGGAGAGAAGATATTAATTTTACTGTTTTGATGATTTATTTATTTTAATTTGATTTGATTTAATTTTATACAATTTATTTTGATTTAATTTTATACAATTTATTTTGATTTGATTTATTTTCTTAGATCTTATTTGGAATTTTATTTGATCTTATTTGGAATTCTATTTGATTTATTTTATGTGAATCCTATTAATTTATGTTTTGTCAATGGGTGTTATTTACCTGAAATAAATGAATTTATTTATAATAAGCAAAATCCAAAATAATTAACTTAATTGTCACAAATATCCATATTGTTATGTATATTATGTTGTTATATACACGCTTTTTTGCGTTCCTATTTTGTCCACGAGTGTATATAACAATTTATTTACTTCTTAAATAATTTTTACCATAAACTACCATTTTAAAGCTTTCCCTACAATCGAATCCGGCGACTCTAATGGTTGTGAATAGGTGTGCTCGGAATAGGAGGCTCGATATCATCGATCGGTCGCAATGGACGTCTTGTGGCTAAAATAGCCGGCCTATTGTTAGTGTACCTTGCTTATTATTTTGTTGATGATAATCATACCTGTTATCTCCAGGATCCCGCACTACTCGCAGCGCGTGCGCCTACTGCTGTTCAAGAAGAAGTTCACCGGCGCGGCCGCCGAGGCCACGGCGCGCGCGTCGGTCGCGCTGCGCGCCGCGCGCGACATGACGCGCTCGCGCAGGCTGCGCGCGCTGCTGGAAGTGGTGCTGGCGCTAGGGAACTACATGAACAGGTAACAGGCAACATCACTGCAGAAACTACGTCCTTGTTGCTCGTCAGCAAAGGGCTGATTTTTCCCAAGCCAGATATCTTGATCCGGGGAATCATTTTGTATTTTTTTCCTAGTTATGAAAAATAAAACATTCATTTTATTACAAAACTAGCTGCTGCCCGCGGCTTTGCCCGCGTGGATGTCCGAAATTATCCTACGGGAACGTGCTACCGGGACAAAAAACCTATGTTACTCCTTATAACATTAGCTATCTGCCAGTGAAAGTCCGGTCAAAAACTGCCCCGTAACCGTTTCGGAGATTAGCCTGAACAAACAGTCAGACAGAAAAACAGACAAAAAAAATAATGGTATTTTGTTCTAAGTACCGTATATACTTTCATATGCATTTAGTAAAAAGCTGTTATTTTGACATTACAAACATACACTTTAATTTTATTTATTTGTATAGATAATATTTAGATAATATACCTATACGTTAACAGGCTTAAAGTAATAATAATATGTAAGTACATGTATAAAAGGAGGAAAAGAGTCATAAGGCATCTAAAAGTACGTCGCAACGCTGTCGACAGGAAAAGTGCCCAAAAGCTGGCAGCATTGCCACGTTGAATGGCGATGCTGATTAATTAGCCAAAACATTAGTCAACCCTCTGGTCACGTGAAGAGTCGACCAACCGCTGTGCGATGTCTTGAAAAACCAAGTGGGCACTGGGAGCCCATGGCCCTAGTGTTTCAACTTCAAACGGCTTGAACATGGTATAACTCCCAATAAGATTGGAATATTTGCGCCGTCTGAGGTTTTCCGTACCTGCAGCAGCCGCCGCAGCACAGCCGCCGTGCGGGAGATGGGGTGGCGCCCAGATTGCATACCACACCAAAGGCCGACTTAACTTCCAAGGCATTACCGTCATTCCATCTGGTATTTTCCTGTCGTCGCGTGCCAAGCCGTTGGGTTACAAAACAGCTGGACAAGAGCACGACGGATGGTGTCATTAATACTGGCGATCCGTGCTATTGAATATATTTATTTTGAATTTTTTAGTCTTTCCATACTTACACGGGTAAAAGACGGGTATATGACGTTCGAAAAATCAGCCTTAAGTCTACCTCCACCATCATCCTCTACCATCTACGGAAAATACGCGATGGAAAGTTACTGCTTACATCAACTATGATCAACTGATAAATATGCATTCATCAGTTGATCATAGTTGATCAGTTTTGGACGTCATCTTGCATTTTTTTCATTCGATAAAATTCTAAGTACGGCTAAGGATTTCGTAAATTGATCGTACTTACCTGCTATCATTCTCTGCTAACAAAATTATGAATTACTGTGAAGTACTAATCACAAAATATGATGTTTTACAGGGGTGCCCGAGGCAACGCGTCTGGTTTCCGTCTGACGTCCCTGAACAAGCTGGCCGACACCAAGTCGTCAGTGTCACGCAACACCACGCTATTGCATTACCTAGTCGAAATGCTTGAGACACAGGTATGAAATAATCTAATCAGGAGTGAAAATATTTTATGTGGTTGTTCTACGAACGAGCGATCGTACGAACTTTGAGCACGGAAGACGTGGAGTCCGAAACAGCTATAGCGAGGAACTCTGCGGATAAAGATTTAACACTTTAATTGCCCGATGATTGTTAGACTATTCAATTGTAAGCTAGTAGACACGGTAGTGACTAGGTATCTGCTTAGCTAGCGGCTAGCGCAAATTAGGGCAATCTCATTTACAATCGTGTTGACGCCAAAAAATGTAAATAAAATACAAATAATTTCACTCTTGTACCTATTCTAGAAAGTCTCGTTCTCTAATTAATTAATCTGCAAAAAAAATATGATTGTCATCATGAGAACGAACGAAGGACACTTCGCATCAGGACACCGCTGAAATCACATACTCATGATTACGTGCGCGCGCGCATTTTCTGGAAATTTTATAACCGCTACAATGTGGGGCTGCTAATACTGCAACCTATTAACTATGAGTGAACATTAATTGTTAGTGAAGTACATGATCTCGTCCCGAATAAAACACCGACTAATGAAGCCACGTGGAGCCAGCTAAACTGTCCACAACAGTATCCAGGCCAGTCCTTACTCCCTTCCTCAGCGACGAATGCTCTCTTTGAACGCGTCACGTAATTAATAATGAACCCGCGCGCAATACCTAAAATCTCACGGCAAACGTAATATTAACACTAGATAATTAAGCCAACAAATTGCCTGTGGGATATCATAAGTTGAAGCAACAATAATAGTTGCACCTTTTAAACAGTGTTGAGAAGATGCAATTCATTTGTTGCTTCTAATTTATTGTATGCTACAGGCAGGAAACATACATCATTTAAATGTGGCTATACATAACAACCAAACTTCAAAAAATACAATCTTTCTACTGGTTTCCAGTTCAAAGACATCTTACTCCTCGAAGAAGACCTCCCTCACGTGCGCGCCGCAGCCAAGGTGTGCGTGGAGCAACTGGACAAGGACGTGGGCGCGCTGCGCGTGGGCCTGCGCGAGGTCGCGCGCGAGTTGGAGTACCACGCCGCGCTCGGGAGCCGCTCGCACAACGACATGTTCCTGCCGGTCATGAGGGACTTCCACGCGCATGCTGTTTGTTCTTTTACGCAGCTTGAGGATCTTTTCCAGGTGAGCTTAAATCAGATATTGTTTCAGGGCGAGAGAGAAATGTAGTGAGACTGACCAAGCCATCTCTTTCTGTAAAAAAATATGGCTATTTGACACATAATAATACGGTCCTCCAGTCCATTTTTAAGACGCGGTTCTCCTATAAAAAAGTTATAAAAGTGATCCTTGAACGGATTGCCTATGACAACAACAATATAAATCAAACGATACACTTCTACGGTTACAAAAGGACGCTGATCAAAAGGACTTAGATATTTGTCAACTTTTTTGCAGGAAGACAAAAATATTGTGTCATCAAAACGCTAAGAAGAAAAGCCCGTTTAAATATTTTTGTCCTACTTAATTAATTGCTTATCCCTAGAATTCGTGTAAACTGATCTTCCTCCTCCTCAATTTTCAGGACATGAAGAGCCGTCTCGAAGCTTGCGCACACGCCTTCGGCGAGGAAGCGTCTGCGTCACCGGAACAACTGTTCGGTGCACTGGACTCGTTCCTCACGCAGTTGGGAGACGCGAGGGCTGAGTGTGACGCGGCTCGTAGGAGGAGAGACGAGGAGGAACGTCGCACGCGGCATGAGCAGGAGGTGAGAACAAGTGGCTGATAAATAATAATACCAGCCTATCATTGACCCACTTCAGGTCTAAGACCTCTTCTCATACAGAGAAGGCACGAGCTTTGATCACCACGCTTGTTCAAGACTCCTATTTATTATTCAGACTTATATTAACTACTAGCTTCAGCCCACGACTTCGTCCGCGTGAAACTTCTTGTTTAACACAATATATGTCCAATGATACTCGTCTATACTGTAGCTTCCGATTAATGAAAATTATCCCCTACATGCAAACCCACAAATTTTACCTCTTTATAATATTAGTGTAGATAAGTCCAGGTTTCCTCACGATATTTTGGTTCTCCTTTTTTGGGAAATCTATGCTATATAATCTAATAAAGCTGAAGAGTTTATTTGTTTGTTTGACCGCGCTAAGGAACTACTAGTCGGATTTCAAAAATTCTTGAGGAAGGCTATTTAACATCTCGCTACAACCCTTAGGAGACAAGCAAAACTAAAAAGAGTCAGAAAGAACGATAAGCAAAAACGAAGTAATTCGTGCGGGCGGGCGAAGCGATGGGACGCGGTGGGTCGGGGGCCGAGGGAGTTTTATGAAAATGTGGCTGTTATTTTACTATACTGTGTATCTTACGACTTCCACGCGAACGAAGTCGCGGGCACAAGCTAGTGTCCAAAATAAACTCAGAAAGTGGTTGACAGACGAGAGAAAACATAACAAAACATAACATCACGCCTGTAATCCCCGAAGGGTTAGGCAAATGTACACCTATAGTACACCCACATTTCGCCAGTTATGTGTTAGAGCGTTTCTGCACTACATCCAATCCGAATCCGAGTTCAATCCGAATTGGGAATGTTCTAAATTTGGACGGACAGAGTTAGGATCTAGTGCACTCCACCCATATATTCTCGGACTCGGATCGGATGCAGTGCAGAACCGTTCTAAGTCCCATGTAATAAGGGCCGAGCGTGTTGCCATCAACCGGACACAAAAAATACAAGTTAGGAAAATATGCGTCACATCCACGCAAAACAGCCATCACTCAGCATAATGCTGTGACACTATGCGAGATCGAGCCACAAAGCTGGTTTTCAGCGACAGCCAGCGTGAGCACAGTATGGAAGTTCTATATTAACATAACTTTAATTATAGATATTTCCCGAAGAAGTCGGCAGAATTGATATGAATGACGATAAATCAATGCGACGCTCCATAGATTGCGATTTTTCGACCCATAAGTGAACAAAACGTTACAAAATCTACGGTCAAAAAATATTTTTAGTCGGCAGGAACTATTTAAGAATACCTCATGCCATGATAAAAATCTTAGCCATTACTAACTTTTATCGTCTACTTTGTCCACAGCTCAAAAAACGCACAATGGAGCGAAAACAAGCGTCTAGTCTCCTAAGCTCTGTCGGCAAATCACTCGGCAAGTCGAACGGGAACGGTGACTGCAATGGTCACTCGGACAGCTCTCGTGACGGAACGCTCACCAACGGACAGAAAGGAGAGTTTGATGACCTCATCTCCGCGCTCAGGACAGGAGATGTATTCGGAGATGACGTCGCCAAGTTCAAACGATCTCGGAAAGCTTCCAAAGTCAGCCATAAAGGCCGAGACTCCCCCCCAAGGGGCGTCTGCAGAGAGGACTCCAGGGAACGACAGAAGAATTGAACGAACCAACACATTAGTAAAGGTTATTGAATGTTTGTAGCGTCCAGCGATCCTTAGTTGTTCAATGTCGATGCGATAGTATGCTTTATTTATTAGGAAAAATTTCAAAGCATTTTCCGGTGGGTAACTAATCTAATATTAACTATGTTTCTGTCACATAGTTCAATATATAATTTTGGCTTTAAAACATTTACCTGGCTTCTGTCAAATTGACGAGAATACCCGTGGCTCGGACGGTAGACTGTCGGAGGCAAACGATTAGTTTAATCGAAACGTGATATTTACCGAGTAGGGGATCCTATTGGTCCGTTATAAGTACGGAGTCACAAATATGAGATTACAAACGAAGTAGGAAGGATGTGACGTGTCATAGAACACATAGTTTAATGTGACAACGAAAGGACCGCTGCCATTTTTATGGATTAATTTTTGGAAATTTCTCACAAACATGGTGCCTAATTTTGGATGTTTTTAAGGTCGTGGCCTGACGGGGTTTTGGCCTCATTTTAACTGTAATCTCATTACTTTTATGACAACTTGGGAACTAATTTTTAATTTTCATGAGTTTTTGTATTTCACAAAATAATTTTCTGAAGAACATTCTCTTTAGTTTAGTGCAATAATACCAGTGAAAGAGCTCGAATGATCATGTTGCAGTCCACAAGAGCCTCAGGCCTACCTGCAGGCCACGACCTCCGAGGATTTTCGAAAAGCTTTTGCTGGTTATCGACTGAAGTAGTCCAAGACTGTGCATGTTATTCCATAGACGATTTATTTTAGTCTTTATTACTTATCTATAAGCGTTGTGTGATTTGAGTAACCATAGAGTTAGAGTGTATTGAGTTTTTTACTGGAGTTCTCTTGGTTGTAGTGAAGATATCGTTGTATTTATCGATTTTAGTTTTATTTCGTAATAATAATCAGGTTTGACTTAAATGTGCAAGTAGTTGTCTAAATAATTAGCTAGAAAAATGTGACATGCAATATTTATAACAAACTGACAAGTCACTTTTGAATAGTTTACTACGAGTATAATATCGACGGTTCAATTGATTAAATTTTGACTTCTATTAATGTCATTTTATAATATGTAGTGAGAAGACTTTTATAGTTAGTAAAGATGTGATTACAGGAAGCTCAAGCAGAAATAAGTTGATAAATATAACGATGCTCACAGTATGAATGTTGATAATTTTTTACATATCTCAATGTACCTATAGACAAATCGAACACAAAACCTTCTTGAGTGTTAATACAATGGGAATTGACAAAACACTATACTATATACTGTTACTAAATTAAACTAGGTGTAGGAATTGATACATACCTAGATTATAAAACAATTTTGGAATTTTGTATCAACTAAAGCGTGGTAGAAAGTTTTTGATACATTTTACATTTTTTATAAATTATCATCATCAATTTAAATTATTCCCAAATGATTTTAGAATTGAAAAAATATGATTTTATTTCATTGTAAATATTATTTTTAATTTTTGCCAAATTCGTTACCGTCACATTAAAACGGAGTCTATAATTTATTTAAAAATAAAATCTTAATGTATGTAATAAAGTTTGTCACTTGTAAATTTTATTGTTTTGTTCAGTATTGCTTAAGCTCATAGTATATTAATATAATGATTATATATTAGACACTATTTAAATTAAACCCTTGAACAATATGCGGTCATTTTATTTTATGTGGCCCTAATAAATACATAACACATTGAAGATTATAAGGAAATTAATAATACGTTGGTCTTGAGGTCCTGACTGCAGAGCGTGAGGGTCGCAGAACACTTACTCCTAGCGGAGGTCCCGAGGTCGATTCCCAGGTAATGCAGTGTGTTTATGTGTTATTGCGTTAGTAATTTCACTATTTTCTGGGTTGCTACCGAGTCGGTTGCCCGGTTTAAGGCATAAGGCTCGCCCCCTATTACATGGGACTTTAAAATTTACAATTTAATGGCATGGCAGCTTAAACGTCCAATGCTGCGAAAATTCATCTAAGATGGTGAGAAGATGGTAAGGTGTCAAAGTACTATGTGGGCCGATCCCGGCGGCACTGCAATGCCGGGCCGACCCGCGACGGGAGTGGAGCGAGCCCCGAACATCCCGTCAGCTTTCAAAAATCAGTTTAATATACTGGTCCCTCAGTGAGGGAACTTTCAGATATTAAGCTGAAAAGAACAGATACTACACTTTGATCTTAGCCAAAAGGCCGAGAAGCGATATCGATGTAACAGAAATCAGGGAGCCTAACTACATTGCGGAGAGTCTTAACACCGCGATTCAGGAATCGGCTATGAATATAAAGCGCCATCTATTGGTATATTAATGAATAATTTCGAGTGCCACCGGACGTCACCTTTGGCAGAATCCATACTATACTTAAAATAATATTATAAATTCAAAAGTAAATCTGTCTGTATGTTACCTTTTCACGGCTAAACCACTGAACGGATTTCGATAAAATTTAGCAAGGACATAGATGGCATCCTGGGATGAAGGACATAGGCTACTACTTTTTGTCCCGGTAGCATGTTCCCGTCTGATAATTTCCGAAATCCATGCGAGCAAAGCCGTGGGCGGAAGCTAGTGTAAAATAAATTGTATATTGTGTCGTCGTCGTCCTTGCCGTTCCCTCAATGCCAGACTAGTTTTGCCCCCTAATGGTATGGGCGCTGCGCGCTGGTATATACAATATTATTATGTACAGTCGCGGACTTTAATTGATGAGCCACTTTCAAACTTTTCAATTTTGCAGTTTTATATATTAACGAGATTAAACGATTGAACACGAACTCAAACCGCATGTTTTTTTTTTTTGTTTTGTTATGGCTTCGCAAACCGCATGCTTAAAATACAAGATGATAAATTACTAATAATCGGAAATAGGGAAATAGTCTTAACCATAGAGGTTGAAGGTTGATTAATAGGTTGTCAATGATAAATCAATGCAATGTTGCACGCCTTTATCTATTATATTTGATACTGACCTCCTTTGAATAAGAGCTAATTAAATACTCGTTTTTCCGAAAACCTATCCGAAGACAGTCACTGATTGATTGATAAAAAAAAAATTTTTTTTGGGCTTTAAATGCAATATCTCTATCCGCAGAGAGTCCCCAAAATTACGACCTATGGTTAATCCTAAAAACTTAGTGGAATTTATTGCGTCAATTACATTATTATTATATTTAATTTGAAAATTTGGAAATTTTAACTGCCTTTGGCTAAAATGCATTATTAATGTTTTATTTAAGTTGATATTGAGGTTATTATTTGCTAACCATAGAATTGCTTTGTTTAATGTTTTATTTATATCAGTTGCATACATATGCTTATTATCACAAGGAATGGTTATCGTGCTGTCATCTGCAAATAGTGTCATACTGTGTTCTATACATTTAGGAAAATCGTTGATGTAAATGGTAAAAAGCGGTGGTCCTAATACGCTTCCTTGGGGTACGCCATAGTTGACGTTGACGTCGGATGGGATGTAAAAATTTCTTCACGTTTAGTGCTCACATTAATCATCGTTATTTCTGTTGTTTGCTTCCTTTCTTGTAAATATGATTGTAAGAGCTTTTGAACATTTCCTCTTACACCATACGCTTCGAGCTTTTTTAATAGAATATTATGCTGCACATAATCAAATGCCTGCGTCATGTCGCAGTAAATTGCACAGATTGCTGTATTTTTATCCATATTTATCATTATTTTATGTAGAAAGTCGTAAACCGCCATATTGATTGTTTTACTCTTTCTAAAACCGTTTTGCTCATTACAAATTATATTATGTTTATCTATATATGTGCTTAGTTCTCGAGAAATATATTTTTCAAATATTTTAGAGAAAATGGATGACAATGATATTGGTCTATAATTTTGCATCAAGTCTTTCTCATGCTTCTTATGTAATGGCTTTACTATAGATTTCTTCAAAGCATTAGGAAACATGCCTTCACAAATACACAAGTTCATTATATGACAGAGTGGGCCACATACAATGTCAGCGACAATTTTAATAATCCTTTTACTAACACCATCATAACCTACACTCTTCGTGTTTTTGAGGGCTAAAATGATTTTGAAAATGTTTCTAGGCAAGCTGGGAGCCATAAACATCGAATCCTTCCTATTCAGGAAATGACCAATCATAATTTTTTCGTACCTACGCTAACGTTACTATTGCTACGACGAGCGGCACCTTTGTGTCGCGCTGTCGCGTCGTGCCTGTCTGTGGGAGCCTTTATCCACTTGGTGCATAATCTACTATTTTGTTTTGGCGCTATTTATATGTTTTGTTGTACTGAATTTCGTGGGAAACTTTGATTTGTGGAATTTCAATAAGAGACTAGATAAAGTAGTGTATGAAACTGCAAATAACTAGGTATTACAACAACTGTATGAGACTATTAAAAACCTCGCCTACGGCTCTGTTTTTAGACACACACTCGTGTTTTAATACTCCTCATTATACATACAAGAGTTTCATAAACTAATATTATTTACGTCACAATTTATTGATAGCCATTGATATTTCAGAATATTAGTTTTATAAATAGAATTACCATCGAAAGCAGGTCGCGTTGCCTAAAATATGATACCTCCTACCCACATTTATAACAACACGTGGCGGAAAATATTGAGTAGAGCTTCAATGACCAAAAAATACGAAAATAGACTTCAGCTAAGTTATTTAGGACAAACGATATTACTTACTCGAGCATGCTTATAGGACTTTATCAAAGCTTCTTATGTAAAAGTCTTAAGTAAGTAAGTAAGTACTTGACACCTATTTAGAATAAGACTTTTCATATGAAACACAGTAAAGCAGTTCCATTTTTTAAATTCGGTGACAGTAAAGATAATAATAAAAAGTTTATTTTGGAACAATAACACAACACAAAGTACAAAAAGTAAAACGATGATAGCTGCAAAAGTATAAACTTTAGCGCAGCTAACAACGCCCCTCTCCAGATACAGAATGGAAGGATGTTCCATGCAAGTGCTTACAAGTTGAAGTTAAGATAGTTAATTTAGAGTTAGTTAATTAATAATAAAGTAAAATAAAAAAGACAAAATATAAGATACAAAAATAAAACAGAACAGGACATGAATTGGGATGTTGAGTTAATGTGGTGAGTGTAGGGTGAGTGGGTGCGTGGGTGAGATTTAGTGAGTGTGCGAGGGGTATTTGTGGCGAATGTGACATGTGTGTTGCGTGTGGTTTTGTTGGAGTGTGTGTGTATTTTACACTTCTACGAGTTTCTCTGTTTGTTAGTTCAGGTTAAGTTCCGTTTTGCATTTGCTCTTGGTTAGTGGGTAGATGTGAAAGGTTTTGTTTTAGAATTTAAGTGATTGTAGTGACGACTTGCAGCTACAGTTCTACGAGACTCAGTGTTACAAGCCCCATTCGAGCGGCGTGTAGGATCAAAGGTAAGTTGGCTGTGTTTGCGAAAAACAGTTTGGAGGATAAATAGCTGTCTGACGGTGAGAACCTGGCAGAGGGTATATAGGGAGGATGTCGAATATCGGATCGGTTTCCTTGCCAGTACCTTCAGGACAGCTTTCTGCGTCTTTCAACCCGCAGCATCAATGTAGGCCTATGATGTAAGAACCCAACAATTATAGGCCTGTGTCAATTCTGCCAGTTCTCAGTAAGGTGTTTGGAAATTTGATGCTCAATCAAATGTTAGGTACGTCACTTTAATAAAAAATCCATCTTTCATGAACAACAGTACGGTTTAACCAAAGGGCGTTGTACCACTGGCCCGCCGGTGTTACCCTAATAAAGAACATTTTTAGCGCTTAGGAAGAAGCACAATATGCCATTGGAATCTTCTGCGACCTCTCTAAGGCGTTCGATTGCGTAAACCATGTGACATTTCTGCTGAAACTAGAGCACTATGGGATTAGGAATACAGGTCTAGATTTACTAAGATCATACTTGATATATAGAAAGGTTAAAGTTCAACGGCATAAACTCATTAGGGTCTGAAATGAAAATCAGTGTTCCTCAAGGTTCGATATTGGGTCCATTGCTCTCTTTAGTTTACATTAGTGCTTTACCCCAATTACTTCAGAATCAACCGAAGATGGTGTTATGTGCATATGACACATCGTTGATCTTTAAAATAGACCACAAAATTATGACGACGTGAATAATTTCATTCTTGTTCAAGATTAGTTTACGGTAAGTAATTAGAACTAAATGAAAAAAAAACCAAATGTATTAGATTAAAAGTACCTAATGTTAGAAGTTGCGAATGTGACATCATGTTGAATGGAGAAAGACTAGAATTTATTAATCAAACGGTTTTCCTATTAATCACGCTAGACGAGAAATTACAATGGGGACCCCACATAACATCTCTTGCAGGGTGGCTAAGCTCGGCCGCTTAAGCTGTTAGAAAGATAAGACAGTTAGCAAATGTAGAAACCGCGCGTTTGGTCCATTTTAGCTACTTCCACAGCATTATGTCATATGGCATTTTACTGTGAGGTCGGGCTGCTGACATTGAGTCAATTTTTATTTTGCAAAAGAGTGCTGTCAAGGCCATTTATGATCTACATCGCCGAGAATCTTTTAGGGAACTACTTAAAAAAAGCTTAATATTATGACGGTACCTTGCCAATTCATTTTTGAAAATATTGTGTTTGAAAGAAAAATCTACATATTTTAATAAAACAAGTGATAGACTTAACTTTAATACTAGAAATAAAAGATAAACTAGATCAACCATTTTGCAGATTTCCTAAAGCACAATACATCTTTTATGGGGTACTGGGTTAAAAATTGTTACAACAAAACACCTTGTGATATATTACAATGAAATGGAAGAAAATTTCAAGAAAAACAAAACTCATATTAAAAGTACAATTTGTAAACAAACATATTACAAATTAGAGGATATATCCTAGATAAGAATACTTGAAAACATGCTGATCCAGCTCCATACGACAAAATAGAGTCAGACAAAATCAAACTGGTTGCCAATTTAATTGTATAGTTTATATTTTTTATGGCATTGAATTTACATTCTGTAACTACTTAAACTCACACACTAGTTAGTATCATTTGATAACATGTTAAAATTTTAGAAAAATCATCTGTTTTCAATGTTTGTAAATATCTGAGCACCATGCTTACCATGTATCTATCACATAATTAATTTACCTGTCATTGCTTTATATTTAATTATTTTTACCTATTGTGGTATAGTAATTTTATTCTAGATGCATCTTCTTCACATATAATTATATAATTAATGTATAGAAAATTTTGTATTTTTTTAAAAGAGTAACGGTGTGGTTTCTTGCTCATTCTTCTCCATACGAAACTACCTTTTGGAAGGGGCAACTAGAATCAATTCTATTTTCTTGTAAATTTTGATGTTCAAAAGGAAGGCACTTTTGAACATCAAAATGTGCTTAATTGAAATAAATTATTTGACTTTGACTTTGTTATAACGTAACATCACGCCTTGTATTCCCGACGGGATAGGCAGGGGTGTATGTACCCATAGTAGATATACCCACATTTCGCCAGTTATGTTGAAGTGCCATGTTGTTATAGGGGGCGAGTCTATTGCTATCAACCGGGCAGAAATCCAGACTCCGGGATTTTACTGAGAAATTCTTAATGGAAAAACCCAATAACACTTTACGAGACCTGGGATTCAAACCCGGGACCTCATGCTCAGCAGCTTGCGACCACTAGATCAACGAGGCAGTCTCGGGGAGGTCTTTTCATACATTTTTTATTGTGGTTTTTTTATGACTTGGACATCAAAACAAGATTAGGTAGGGAGGGTACATAACTACTACCTACATAGAATTAGGTATGTAAATGAGAAGATTTTTCCAAATTTCCGTGAAATTTATGTGGGTTACTGTACAGTATGAGAGGCATTATGAATGCGGATGAAAATAAGAGTACCTCTACGGAAATACCAAGGAAACGATGAATGGATTGTGTGAAATATGATATGGTTAGAAAGGGGTTGATGGAAAGGAGATGTGTGAAATAAGAAATGCCGCGCCGACCCCATCTGAATAGGTATAAAGACAGACTGAATAAACTAGCTACATAGGTACATATTCTGTTACAAAGATTAACATCTTTTTATAAAAGGTTTAGATGGTTTTAACGAGTGTTGGTAAGGGACTTTCGTAGGCTTACCTATGTCGTTTAAAAAGGGTTAGGTAAGGGAGCTGTAAGCTTCGGTGACAATATCAGCAATAAGCTATTTCATATAAAAATGTTCAGATTTCTAAGTTAAGTACCGAAAATGAGTACCTATATTTTCAGAATAATGTATGTAGAGATCGATTAATTTAAACCTGCAAGCCCTTCCACTAAAATTTCTATCCAAATATTGGAAATATGTAGGTATGCTACAAGCAGTGGAGAACGTGCAATTTTTTTTTTCGTACATGTCGAGGGTTCTGTTACTGGAGTCGCGCCGCAACGTCAAGTTTAAGGCGTTTGTGGTGCGCGTACCTAATTATTATCTGCCCCTCGTCATGGATGAAGACTTTTGGCCGCTGAACGTGGTGTTCCGCCGCTGCCGCGGATAACTTCCACAGTGCAGCACTTAATCAAGCTGGTGCAAAGTGAAGTGTTACTAACATAGTTTTAAGCCTTATTTATTAACACAAGTTTTGTTTACATTAAAATATATATGTTTAGGTTAAGGTTTAAATGGTTTTATTATTTATTATTATTATTAAACTGGACGATCTCTACCGACGATGAATACGAAAAAAAACGAAAAAAATTAACATCACACCTTTTTCCCACGAAGGAGTAGGCACAGGTATCCAGCTCATCAAAATTTCGTCAGTTATTTTTATTTAAAGTCCTATGTAAGTATAACAAGGAGCGAGCTTATTGGCATACAAAATGAGCGTAATTCCATTGAAAACGAGTTTGCTGCCATACAAAATGAGCACAATTCCTTTGATAAATAAAAACTAGAATAAAAAATAAGTGAATAAAATATTGTCTACATGAAAGCATTGTCCAAACAAAGCTTTTACATCAGCAAAAACAAATCAAATCAAAATAAAAGAAAGTCTTGGTTCACTGCACATTTCTCTTATTTATTTTTTTGCTCCTACTATAACATGAAGGTCTGCCAAATCATATGATAGACAGAGAGGTTCATGAACATTTCAGTATGAATAATGTAGCAGGTTTAGTTAATATATCATGTATGAAGTAGGTAGTAACTCGTTGCTTGGGAAGATATTCGTAACGTATTTCTGTTCAAAAGGAACCTTTGATTTGGTATCAAGAAAATCTTGTATGAACATCTTGATGATTTGCACCAAACGGCTAGCATCGCATCGGATCAGAACGGATTTTACAATCATTAAACGATACTAAGTCCTGTACACGGTATTTAAAGTCTATATTACCAAGCCGCGCACAGCAGCTTGACCACGGGCGTCTTCCGCGACACGTGATCGTAACTGGAAGTATGCGGCGACGCGTATCCGATCATACGTTCATCCGAATTAGAACACGTCAACACGGTAGGAATTAAACTATTATATTTGACTAGGCGCAAAAACTTATACGTTCGCAAGCGACGCACGGTCCGGAGTCGATCGTATGCGCCGACATCTTGCCGGACGCGATCGGCTATCGCCGCATCCGTTCATATCCTTTCCAATCCGATGCGAGCTGTTTGGTGGAAATCATCCTTTATAGAAAAGAATATTTAATGCTTTGATTTATGGACCGCACAATGATTTTGTTAAGCAAATGGTGTATTTTCGAGTAAAACATCGCTCTGTTTCTGTCAATCGTTTCAAAATGACAGAGACAGAAGGTTATTTTTTTTTAGCGCTAAATTCATTTAGTGGTTTCCTAAATAATAATAGCCGCATGGGTCGATCGAAGGTTAAGCTACGCTTGCTGCGGTCGGTTCGCGGATGGGTGACCATCCATTACATATTCCCCTCCGAGCCTCGGAAAGCACGTTAAGCCGTTGGTCCCGGCTGTTATTTGTAGAACTTTGACAGTCGTTATGGCTAGCCAGAAGCCTAAAAGTCTGACAACATTCTTACCGAGGAGTATCGTATTACCCAGTGACGGGGTTGTGGAGGTCAGATAGGCAGTCGCTCTATGTAAAATGCTGGTATTCAGCAGCATCCGGTTAGACTGGAAGCCGACCCCAACATGGTTGGGCAAAGGGTAGGCAGATTGATTTTGGTGCAAGCGGGCCTTAGATTTTGGTGCGAGCGGGCCTTAGATTTAAATTCGCTCCCAGTCAAACCAATTATTAGTCGATTACAAAAAAACCTTTTTACAAAAAAACAACCGACTTCCAAAAAAACAATAAAAGACGTGAAAAATAACTTTAATTTCGGAAGTCGGTGTCTTTGGTTTTTGTATTTTCGTTTTTGGCCACCGACTTCCGAAATTAAAGTTATTTTTCACGTCTTTTAGTGTTTTTTTAAAGTCGGTCGTTTTTTTGGAAAATAGTTTTTATTTTTCACTTTTTAGTTGGTACCTACCTACCCCACACAAATTCGTATGCCACTACTTGGTATGTAAATAACAGTGACAGGAAATTATTAACACATCATCCATATAAACTAAGTGGAAAAAATATGCAGTATTAAGGATAACTCAAAAAGTACCAGTCAGATCTTGATCAAATTTAAATGGGACCACATGTGAAGCACCAGCTATCAAATAAAAAAGAATCATCCTAATCGGTTCACCCAGAAAAAAGTTCTAAGCAAACACACATAAAAAAAAAAATAACATACAGACGAATTGAGAACGTCCTCCTTTTTGTGAAGTCGGTTAAAAAGGAGGAGGTTCACAATTCCACTGTTTTTTTTATGTGTGTTAGTGAACTTTTTTCTAGGTGAACCGATTGGGATGATTATTTTTTATATAAAAGCTGGTGGTTCACATGTGGTCCCATATAAATTTGATCAAGTTCTAACTATTAGCTTTTGAGTTATATTTTTTCAACTTAGTTTATATTGATGATGTTTTAATAATTTCCAGTCACTGTTATTTACATATCAAGTAGTGGTATACGAAATTGTGTGGGGTAGGTACCACAACTAAAAAGATAAAAAGTAAAAACTTATTTACAATAAAAAACTACCGACACCAAAAAGTGAAAAATAACTTTAATTTCGGAAGTCGGCGGCAAAAAACGAAAATACAATTTTAAGAAACCGACTTGCGATATAAAAGTTATTTTTAAATTTTTGGTGCTTTTTTTGGAAGTCGGTTGTTTTTTTTTTTTTTTTTTTTATATCAAGACGTTTGCCATTTTTTGTACTTACCTAATGATGAAATAAGCTTTGTTAACTTTCTTCCCTCAACGCTGCGGATCATGACCTAATGCTTTGTTAGCATCCAATAACACTACGCCTTTATTCTCCGAACCGTAAGTGTTAAGGCGAATCCTCAGCTGTAGCCCGCCAAATGCATTATTTTTTGTTTTTTTGCAAATTGCAGCCCTGTTTTATGTCGTATGTTGATTAAAATTCTATTCGCGACTGTAGGAATTGTCATCATCGACTTCATATCAATCGTCAAACTTTGGACTTTGGAAATTTGTTCCATCTAAAAAATTTTCAGAATATTTCGTATGAAAATTACATTAGTATTACCTTACATTTACGCATAATTCATAAGCGACTTTCACATAAAATAACGGTTGCGACTTCGGAAAAAGACCGGTTTCATAATAGTATGGTTTGTAAAATACTATGTTCGTAACATCATACTATTTCCATCAGTCATTCCTGAGAAAACCACTTTGGAATCGTGCATAATTGTCATCGATTTATGCTTGTGACTGTACCTACTAGAAAAACGTAATTTAACATTTTGTTCACGTTTTATCATTTCTGTTTTTTTTTCCTGAATCACAGCTGAAATTGCTTTTTATAAGAAGATAGAAACGAAGGTTCTATAACTTGTGATATACCTATACCTACCAATGTATAAAATCAAGGTTGTAAGTTTATGCCTAACTTCCGCGAGAAGTCAGAGTCTAAAACTCGAACTCAAAGCATTTTTTTTCAATAAAACCATTTGCGGGTACTATTCAGTTGTCAAAGGAGGTGGTCATTCAGAAAGATGAACCTAGTTTCCCATTCCAAAGCGTAGTCGTTTCTTTTGGAGAAGAACGGACAAGAAACTGCATGGACACTATTTTAAATTATATTGTTACAAAATATTAGTTTCCTCCATCATTAATGATGAATTTATAATATTATATGTGAGGACGATGTAAAAAGACGTGCATTTTAAAAGCATCCAGGGTAAAAAAAATAAGAAACAATTCAATAATACAATAATTAAATTAAGCTTTGGTAGCTAAATGATGATCAGCCCCAACTGACGGCGCCCGCTCACGAACATTACGCATGGATAGAGTAAATCAACCCCAAATAATAATATTTCATTAATATTAGGTCTTTACCTATGAAATTGCCGTTCTGCAGTACTGGCCATTTCAAATCAAAATAATTTTTGTTTGGCTAAGAATTCTAATTTCAAATTAATTTTATTTTAAAAACATGGATTTTTTTTTCTAAAAGTAGTCATTTCTTTATTGATTAGTGTTACATTTTCATCGCATTTCAATCTTTTTCGTCATCATGGATACGTTAAAAATTCGAGTAATTATGGAATATGAGTACCGTCGTGGCAGCAACGCGGCACAAGCGGCACGCAACATCAACGACGTTTACGGAGCTAACACTACAAACCAACGCACCACCTGTTATTGGTTTGCTCGCTTCCGTTCTGGAAATTTCGACCTGAAAAATGAACCTCGCGGTCGTCCGAAGACTTTGGTCGACAATGACGAATTAAAGGCGATTGTGGAAGCTGATGATACACAATCTACGGCTGAATTAGCAGCAGCTTTCGACGTTAGCGTCAAAACAATATTGGTCCATTTGCGTCAAATTGGCAAGGTAAAAAAGCTTGACAAATGGGTGCCCCACGAACTCAATGATCGCCAGCGCGAAGTACGCGTCGAGACGTGCCTTGCACTGCTCAACAGACACACAAATGAAGGAATTTTGAACCGCATTGTTACCTGCGATGAAAAATGGATTCTGTTTGATAACCGTAAGCGCTCAGCAAGTTGGTTGGATCCTGGTTCAGCACCTAAACAATGCCCTAAACGAAAACTTACCCCTAGAAAAGTGATGGTCACTGTTTGGTGGTCTAGCGCCGGTGTGATTCATCACAGCTTCTTACCAAACGGGGTGAGCATTACTGCAGATGTGTACTGTGAAGAACTGAACACAATGATGGAGAAGCTGGCGCATCTCCAACCAGCATTGGTCAATCGCTCGTCTCCGCTGCTCCTGCACGACAACGCGCGACCTCATACTGCACAGCAGACGGTCTCCAAGTTGCAAGAACTGGGGTTGGAAGCTCTCCGTCATCCGCCCTACTCACCAGACCTTGCGCCTACAGACTACTACTTTTTCCAGAATTTGGATAACTTCTTGGCGGGAAAAAAATTTAATACCCGAGAGGCAGTACAAAATGCCTTTGCAGAATTTGTTGCCTCCCGTCCAGCTGATTTCTTTAAGAAGGGCATCAATAAACTGCCACTGCGATGGCAAAGATGCATTGATTGCATGGGTGATTACTTCGATTAATACAAATAAAAAATTCATGAAAAAAATTCGTTTAAATTTTTTCATACAAAACGGCAATTTCATAGGTAAAGACCTATTAATAAGGTGAAAATAATAAGGTTTCATTCAGTCTTCTTTCTTTGGAATGCGCTCCCTCCGAACATCAGGACGACAACCAGTAGGTTATCTTTTAAAGTGAAGGCACGTGAACATATTCGTTTTCTCCTCTACCTATCGTTATTTCTCTTGACTAAGTTTATTTTCGCTACATGTACATATGTATCAGGGATGTTGCGAATATTCGCATCCACATCCGCAGATGCGGAGCTTCTGCATAGATTTGGACATCTGCATCCGCAATAATCAATCGGATGTTCATGCGGATGCGAATGTAATACAAGTTGCAACAAGAAAGAAATTGCGTGCCGTTCGCAAGTGACACTGTCCAATGGGAGCGAAAAAATTGGTGACAAGATCCGATGCGTTTATTGTGGTGCATCATTTGTTTCTTGTGAATAAATTATTACGTGTTTGTTTGCGCTGTAGATTACTTACCGTATAGATAGATATTTTGAGTGTTATTGTGATACAGTGATCATTGTGTGTAAATAATTGTTTATTGGGAAATCTTTATATTAGTCTTAGCTCAGCTTATTAAATTAAACTCTCCAGGATAATTCCATTATGTTACACCGGTAATATACTATATTTGTATAAGATCTTAAACATCCGCATCCGCGGATGTGAGCCTTCAAAAATCCGCATCCGCAATATCCCTGGTATGTATCTATGTATTAGTATTTATTCTTTTTCAAGTTATCTATCCCTTATGTTGCACCTGCCATGTTGTGTCTCTGCATCACCCTAAGGTTGACTGGTAGAAAATGCCTCAGGCATTAAGTCCGCCTTTGTACAGTATTTTTTTTTACTTGTGCATAAAGTTTTAATAAATAAATAAATAAATATTTCCTTACACATAACACCATCTAGCCTAATAGGTGACAAATTTCGTTTAGGTATACCTACGACATTACATTCCATGGGCACTGTTCGAATCGTCGCACCGTTAGAGAATTTAATTAGTCCGGGGTTAGACTGTCACAGGACGCCCACGAATGGGGTTCATTTGTATCCGTAGTTCCAATTATGGCGGTTAAACGTACGCCAAAGAGAATACACGAGATTATGTTAACACTATAAGCTATGCGCTACACGGAACGTTACGCTATACTGTACGATGAGTAGATTATAAACGTTTGCTGCCGAAATCGAGTGTACTAAAGAGTTAATCGAAACCGCCATAGACCTAAAAATTACAAAGTGATGTATAAATTCAGTTACTTATTTAATAAATGGGGTTGAGGGATAAGCAGTATCACCCTGTACCTTTGGTTATAGCAACAAACTGTGATCCACGCTCCGTCTGCAATGCACGGAATTATGACAATAATTTGATGACCCTTGTAGCAATCATTATTACGCCTTTGTAATTTACAAACTGAGCTGATATAATTTCTCAGTAGCAACCGGAGTCTGGATTTGTGCCCGGTTGATGGCAATAGGCTCGCCTCCTGTTACATGGAGAAACAATGCGTGATTATGTACACAAGATTCTTGTTTTTTACCTGTTTGACATAATGCATGATGATGAATGATAAACGTCATGACAACGTACGATTCATTTGCTGCTCTGTGGTTCATTTATTCAGACTTGTGACAAAGCCACAGTTATTTCAATAGTATGCATACCAGCAAGGGGTTCTCACTTTAATCATAAAGTTCAAAGGGGCCATAATTTTCACATGGCAGTTTTCAAAAGTGATTAAAGCATAAATGCCGCTGTAATTCAAAGTTAGATGCAAGCACTAATGCTGAAGCCACATGGTCGCGATAAGGTGAACTACACTTCGCGCGTTCTCTCTCGGACACCGCTCGAGTCTCGACCGACGTCTCGCTATAAACAGAGAGCGCGCGAAGTATAGTTCGCTTTATAGCGACAATGTAGCCGTAGCATAAGAGGTTTCCGAGCTCTTTCAAAGATGGTAGTTCTACCTACCTACCTAGTATTAAGAGCTCTATAATTAATAAACTTTAACGGCACGGATCTAGTTTAGTCGTTGAATTTAAGTAGTTAATTAATGGGATGCAAAACTTTTGAACCGCAGGCTACTTCAAAAGTTTTGCATAGGCTATTAATTTACCAACAATTTGTGGGTCAAGTGACAGCTATAATTTAACGGTAATTCCGTTTATCCACCCCAAAAAATCCACCATAAGGTGGATAAGCAGAAACCCATGGCTGAGAAATGAGAATCCACCATAGGCCTAGTAGGATAAACGGAATTTGTAGGCTTAGGGTGGACTCTCAGACATACGTTCTGCGTATCCACTACCTTAGGATGGATTTTTTGGGGTAGAAAAACGAAATAACCGTTATTTTGTTAAGTTTAAACTTTTAAATGCATATTATAAATTCTTAAATGAAGCCTAGATAGAAACAAGTTAGTTTTGAATTTGTCTAGGGCCTGGCAGCGATTTTAATTCACCAAAATCTGAAATTGCGATCCAGAATGAGGTCGGGGTGGCTCAGCTTATGGAAAAGGCTAGACTTGAGGGTTAGATATTTATATTTTGGCCATATATTTTATACCGCAACGTGCCCATGTCGGGACCTTTTGACAGGCTGCCACATTAGTGACAGCTCACCACGTAGGTCTTCGTATACCGCTACACATACCCGGTTTTTGGTGAAATAAAAACGCTGGTCTCTAGACATATTCAAAACCAACTTATTTCTTTAATATATTGGGTAGAATGATGATGAGAACGAAAGCTGCAATAAATATCACACCAGGACCTAAATTCTTGTGTCCCACCCACCCCATATCCAGCACGTGCAACGTGCGCTGCATAAAACCACAACCAAGATGTTAGTTGTCGAACCCACCTGCAGTGTAAGACTTTAATCGCCTCTTACAGAACCTTTCATGCACGACGAGTTACGACGAAGCTTAGCTGTTCCCCCGAAACGATAAATTGTCTGGCCCAACTCTGGGCGTTTTTTTTTTAACTAGGTAAGACCTCCCCTAATGTTGTTATAGGTAGGTAAGTTTATAGAAATTAACTGCTTATTAAACTGACACGCTACGTCAGTTTGCCGTGTTATCATACAACTGCCAAAGAGTCTCAGTTTTCAGATTTGATTACAGTACAAGGACAATTTAACTTGGTAAGTAGTCGATTTGATAAGCAATGAATTTGCCTCACCTTACTTAGATAGTGCTTGAACATAACATCAGTCGAGAGCTGTACCTAACATAGCTTATCTTTTTTAAGGATTATTTGTCCAAAGAACTCTCTTTACCCAAGTCGCCGGGGTAAGAATAAAATTTTAATACCCCGAACGAATTGTCTGTGGTAGTGAAGACGGTTGGTGAATAAGGATCTTATCGTAAACACTTTAGGAAATGCGGAGAAACCTTGATTACTAGGCTTTGTTTTATTTTTCCTTGAGGAAAGGAGAAAAATATTATAATCTTTATTGTATTCCTGGCTTTTTATCGTTACAGAGATGGATCTTTATATCTCGCGTTTGTTGGCGTTGTATAGCTAGAACGCCCTGGGCAGAGGTTAACAATTATGGTCTAATAAAGTGATAGTTAAAATTAGAACACGTCTGTAATGGCATTGATTAAATACAGGATAAATTCTGAAGAGAAGAGATAAAAAACATATATCCACTTTAAGTTTTTCCATTGGCAAATATATACAAATTTAAATTGTTTCATATTATATACGATAAAAAAACACAAAAAGAGAGTTATAGCAGAGCGTGGTTTCGATCCACGGACCTCTGGGTTATGGGCCCAGCACGCTTCCACTGCGCCACTCTGCTTGCGTAAGAATGGGGCGAAATATAACTCCACTATCTTTGACTGATGCAATAATACAAAATATGGATGAACCAGACTAGCCTAGCATACGAGCCTTGTAAACAAGAGGAATGACTTGTGTGTATTTTAAATAGTTCTTTAAGAGTAGCTTAGTTGCAGCAAATTTTTAAATAAAAGTAAAAAAATAAAAGGGAATAAATAGCAGAGCATGTTTTCGATCCACGGACGTCTGGGTTATGGGCCCAGCACGCTTCCACTGCGCCACTCTGCTTGCGTGAGAATGGAGCAAAATATAACTTCACTATCTGCGGCTGATGCAATATTATAGTACATTGATCGATCAAACTACCTTACCTCGTGTAGACATACAGCGCTAGTAGTCGCTGGCGATTTCATGCACAAAGGTTTTGATATCTTTAGCGACAAATCGGCTGTCAAAATCTGTGTAAAGACATGGTGAGATTTTGAAATCGTCAGCGTCGTTGGTGACAAAAGTCTCTTCGTGTGTGCTTAGCATAAGATCACAATTCTTTCTATAGGTAATTGTATTCTCACATAAAAAAAGGTAATATTAGCAGAGCATGGTTTCGATCCACGGACCTCTGGGTTATGGGCCCAGCACGCTTCCACTGCGCCACTCTGCTTGTGTGATGATATCGTGAAATGTGCCTACTGTGTCTACTGCTGATATAATATTACAAAATAATAATCAATCAAACTATCCAGAGATACTGGTTTGTCTTTAAGAAGGATATACTTAGGTGTACTAAAAATAAAAAGAAGATTTTATCAGAACGTGGTTTCGATCCACATGATGTTCAAAAGATGGGTTTCATATCTACCTACGGTTGATGCGTTATTAAAAAATATTGATCAATCAAACGAGGCAGGTGACAGTGTATAGTAAAAGGCCCGGCCTGTAGTTTAAGAGGGCCCTTTTCTTTTTCAGGTTTCTAAAAACAAAATTAAAAAAGGAGATATTATATAGCAGAGCATGGTTACGATCCACGGACCTCTGGGTTATGGGCCCAGCACGCTTCCACTGCGCCACTCTGCTTGTGTGAGCAATGGGTGAAATTAAGGACATGTTAATATAACCATAGGGCCAAATGCTCCAGTCTTGTAAGATTGTTCAATATTTTGTACAGATTGCATCAGGATCAACTATTGATAATAACCAAGCATATACACGCTCATCTTAGGTATTTTCCTTTTGGACGTGAAAATACAACTTATTTATAGCCAAAATAGTTTGTCAGTATCTAGTTTCATTGACCAATCATATTTTGGGTTATTTCATCAGCCGTAGGTGCAGAATACACATTTCACGTTATCATTACACAAGCAGAGTGGCGAAGTGGAAGCGTGCTGGGCCCATAACCCAGAGGTCCGTGGATTGAAACCACGCATTGCTAATATCCTTTTTTTATTTAAATTAGAATACCTACGTATATATTCATTCTTCTTATAAACAAACTAATATCTCTGGCTAGTTTAATACATCAATATTTTGTAATATTGCATTAGCCGTAGACAGAGAAGCCACATTTCACGTTATCATCACACAAGCAGAGTGGCGCAGTGGAAGCGTGCTGGGCCCATAACCCAGAGGTCCGTGGATCGAAACCATGCTCTGCTAATATTATCTTTTATTTTTTTTAAATGTGATATTACAATTACCTATACCCAAAATAGTATGTCTTATGCTATGCACAGACAAAGAGTTTGTCACCAACGACTCGCTGACGATTTTGAAATCTCACGTCACTACTGGTTTAGTTATTGTTCTGAGGTCTTTACACAGATTTCGACAGCCGATTTGTCGCTAGTGATGTCAAAACATGTGTGCATGAAATCGCCACCGACTAAAGGCGCTGTATGTGTACACGAGACTAAGTAGTTTGATTGATCAATGTGCTGTAATATTGCATTAGCCGCAGATAGTGAAGTTATATTTCGCCCCTTTGTCACGCAAGCAGAGTGGCGCAGTGGAAGCGTGCTGGGCCCATAACCCAGAGGTCCGTGGATCGAAACCACGCTCTGCTATAATCCTCTTTTTGTATGTTTAATGATTACAAATTAGGTAATGTAAACTTAGTGTAAATATGTAGTAAAGTCATTGTCAAGTTTAACATTATTTTCATTTCAATAATGTGTACCAAGTTATGCATCTCGCCCTTGTGTTAGCAATAATTCATGTTTGGTTGTGGTAAAAGGGCCCACTTGTACTTAAGTGCCGTCGCCACGATATTTCGTTCTCATGGCACTCCACGAGTTTTAAATGGTCTGCCAATTAGTGTTGACAAACATTGGTTAAGATTTATTAGCGATTAGTAAACTAGTTTAAGAAATATGTTTTAGGAAGTTAGTCTATAATAAACCACCTTCCGAGTAAGACTCCTCGTTTTACTTCCAAATTCCTCCGGCAACGCTCCCGAAAGTTAACTACCAATTCTTGTCTGCAAATATTATTTTAGGATTTTATTGCATACTTGGCCGATTTAGATTTTTATGATGGGTATTTAATTAATTCCTGCATTTTTGTAACCATACACACATGTTGGAAAACACCCTCAGCTATACCATAGAATGGGCCCTACGTTTTAGAGCATGGTGGCGACTGTAGTATGTAATAAGGATGTAGTGTAGATCTGTATGTAGGTTTGTACAAATATTTTTATACGTCATTAATATTTTTTTTAAACTAGTTTAGGTCGGCGTTTCCTATCTGACTACTCTGAGAAGAAAGGCCGGAACAAATTCAGAGGTCACAGTCTCTTTTAAAGTCCAGACACAATCTTGATCAGATCATGTGAAGACCATGTAGATTCGTGTCTGAACTGGTCTTTTGAGGATAAACCACACATAATGAGTGGACCTGTCCAGTCAGTGCACGCATTTGTCAGTAATCGTGTAGCTCAGCTCAAAACTTAAAGAGCTTATCGATTCGACGAACAATACCAAAGAAAGGACATTTGGGTAGGCCGCATAAACTACTTAAACTGCCAGACCATGATTAAAACTGAAATAATGACCATATACTCCTCTAATTCACAATAATTAAAATAATATAATAATTTTTACAGTAAATATTCATGTGTAAAATAGACAGCAATTATTTTTTCAAAAATCATGCCTTTTTGTCCTCAATAGTGTTTTGTCTTTGTGTTATAGTATAATAGACTTTCTGGTATAGTTTCCGCTTTATAGAACATTTGAATCTATTATAGCTTAGGTCTTGAATGTGGCTAGGAAATTTATTATAATAACTTATAAGTACATTGGCATCTAAACGAGCCACCTATTTTTTTGAGTCTGGAACAACAAATTTGTGTTTGTTCCTAGTATTTATATTATGGATATCAATGTATTTCTTAAACATATTATTATTCTTATTTGCATACAAAAGATTTTCATAGATATACTGAAAACGCACAGTCATTATATTAATCGCTTTAAATTTGTCTTTTAGGGAGTGTCTGGGACTTAATTTATAAATTGAACGAATTGCCCTTTTTTTAAATAAAAATTGTCTGAATATCGGTGGCATTTGCCCACAACCGAATACCTTACGACCTCACACGAATATAACTAAAGTATACTAAACGGGCTGTCTCTAAATCAGTTGAATCGCGATTTTTTAACGGCGTATGCTGCAGAGCTAAGCTTTTTTGACAATTTAACTATATGAGGATCCCATTGAAGCTTGGCATCCAAAGTTATACCTAAGAATACTGAGTTATCTTCGGGTTTCAACTCTTCAACCTTTATGAGAACACTAGTTTCTACTTGGCTAGCATGAGGTATCGTAAACTTAATACATTTGGTTTTTTTCACGTTAAGAAGTAGGCTATTAACATTAAACCAGTTAACTACTTTTGCGAGGGCGCTAATTTATATAGTCTGTAACCAGTTGCTGACGTTTGAGTTTAAATAAAAGTAAAGTGTCGTCTGCAAGCAACACTATACGCAAAATAAATATTCGAAGACTAGATGATGGAATATAATATATTCCATAAAGTACAGTCAGTAAGAGCTAATTTGTGCGCGCGCACTAGTCTTCGAATATTTATTGTGCGTTTTCTCAAATTGTTGAATTTTGTCTTGTGTCACTATCAAATTCAGTCAGCGATATCATGTTTATCCTTTATGAGGTAAGTCAAATCGTTTATATAAATAAGAAATAAAAAAGGACCAAGAATTGAGCCCTGGGGGACCACCATTCTTCCTACAGATCCAGGTGATATTTTTCTGTTAACATCAACACTTTGAATGTCTGAAAAAAGAAGTAAGAAGATCCAGAGAGGCGTTCCGGATTCCGTAGTGATGCCAAAAAGGAGCCAAGCTCAAGTGCGACTGGGCTGGACACGTTTTGCGCATGTCGGATGCATTGTGTGACCACCACAATATGGGTCCCCAAAAACCTCCTACATCATCGTGTAAGGTCCAGGCGTAGATGGCGAGACGAGCTTGACGCTTATAGGAGGGATAGGTCCATATTGGCTCAGGATAGAGTTTAGTGAAAAAAGGAAAGGGAGGGTGGGGGGAGGGGGGCTGCAGTGGGAAAAAATTGGTTGATTTTGTTGGGTAAGTAATATATGATATAATTACAAAATCTCTAATATTTACAAGATATAACAACTGAATCTATAATTTTATTTAATATAATGATCAGTTAATATAATAAACGATTGAAATAATTTTAAAATTAATAATTTTTTAAGCATAATATACTCGTACATTAAATATAATATCATAAGATATACCATTCAAAAGCCATAAAACCTATTTAGTCTAATAATAGAGGGGATCTGGCGCTCGGCGGCCGCTGCCGCAGTACGATCGCTTCGCTCGCTCGCCATCGCGCGTTAATGGTTACTGTACTAACCTTTTTTTTTTCTTGATAACGTGGTGGAAATCCTCATGGATGTCCTCCGCCCTGGGGCGGGCGGAGGGGTCTATCAGACTTCTATTGACTAAAACCACCCCGTGGTCCCTCGAACACATGCACCGTGGCCTACGGGGGCACTTAAGCACTCTTCAACGCAGGCCCTGACTGGCCCGCTTCTGCGGGCCCCGTCTGGTCAAGCGGGGGGAGTGGCAAGGTGTATGGCTCCCCCCGCGACGTCTAAGAGAGGTGCGTGGAACATTACGCGCCACCGGTTGGCTTGCTGCGGGCCGGGAGAGCACTCGACTTCTCCCTCTCCCTTTCCACTGCCTCCTTCTGCGACATGACATTTTCGCAGAAGGAGATCACCGCGTCCCCGTCACCGACGCTGCGCCGCCGAACATACTCATAGAATGAATCCCTGTTCTAACCTAACTCACATGATTCACCAACAGTAGAGGGAATCTGGCTTCTAACCTAACCTATCGGAGTCAGATTGCTCTGAATCGGGGTGTTAACTATAATGATGGTATCAATATATATTTTAAACGATAGACCTAATGATTTTCGATTAAATAAACGTTATATCAACGCATACAGGGCAACCAGTTTCAGCAGTAGATTAAATATTCAGGCCATTTCCATGACCCAAATCGATCAGCTAACCGGCCAAATAAAATGACGTAAATACGAAATCCTTATCTGAAAATAAACCGCCAATACTTTAAACAATGGGCCACTCAGCGGCAAACCATCAGGACTCTAATTAATCTTTATTGTGAGTTTTCGAATGGTTTCCTCAATTTTGTCGACTCTTATTTATAATAACATTCGTTGCGTAAAGGATAAATGTTTTCCAAGTTTCTTAGGATTATTAAGAAATCCTCCATGTGTTTACGTAGAACATTTACTGTAGAAACTTTTGAATTCAGATTTATTAACGTGTTTTGGCTTAGCAACTATTAACTATTCCTGTCACTGTAAAACTACAAGTGTCAATTAAATTAACCCATTTACAGGCACTTTTGAATTTCTATAGGAGGTAGTCATTCAGAAAGATGAAGGTAGTTGCCCATTCCAAAGCGGAGTAAGTGCCTATGGAGCAGAACAGGTAATTCCATAGGCAGTATTTTAAGTTCAATACTGAATAGTCAATTCTTTATTGCATTCCATGTGACATAGGTGGTGTAAAAAAAGTAATAGATCAATATGGACCCCGTCGGGCACAGCAAAATTTGTAATAAATGAGTAAGAGAAATAAGTAATTAATAAGTTAGTTAGTTTAGTAAGTAATTAATTCATCATAATCAGCCTATAGTGTTCCCACTGCTGGGACACAGGCCTCCTCTCTTTGAGAGGGAATGGGCTGTAATCTACCACGCGGGCCCAGTGCGGGTTGGTAGATGTCACATGTCTTCGAATTTTTGGTTCTAGGACATGCCGGTTTCCTCACGATGTTTCCCTTCACCGTTTTGAGAGCAGTGGTGATGAAATTATTTACACAAAGTAAAGCGCCTGCCTGGGTTTGAATCCACAACCTACAACTCGTAAGTCGGGGCCGATACCACTAGGCCACCACTGCCAGTAATTAATTATTAACTTATTTATTTAATTTGTCATCAAGTTTAGTGGAAGATAGAGACGGGAGCATAATCTAAGCCAAAGCAACGTACTAAGTAAAGGTTTTCAATCTCGGCCTTCAAGTTATAAAGCAATGATATGTTACAAACCTAGTGATTTCAGTGCATTAAAAGTTCGATAGTCACCGTTGTAGTCGCCAGCAGGTCAAGCTACGATTTTAAGCCTTAAAATGTTGGCGGTTAAGTTCAAAATCGAATGAGGAAATCTGACAGTTTGTGGTAACTTGCATGGTATAATAATATACTTCGCTAGGTATAGCATTCCGCGACACAGTGGTCATGTGGGAGACACAAGCCTACGTCATCCCCGCTGTGTTACCAGTAGTGTGTAATAGTAACTCCCCAGCCGCCTATAATACCTGTGCGAATGCGATAAAACAATAACGTTTTAACTAACAATTAGTTGATATATGTTTAAATTGAATTGTTTCGTTTGATTGGAAAAACGAAACGACATTTTAAATGCATTATATGTATATATTTTTTAACACAATGGTGACTGAAAATGTTTCCATAATTCGTGTTTTGTTGCAATAAAGTGGCAACTGGATAGTGACGTAAGCATGTGTCACTCCCGGAATGCCAGACCTTGCTTTTTTAGACCACGATAACTTTATGTGCTAGCGACTGTACGGTATAACTTGGTACCGTAATTAACAGTGAGTGGGTACAACTTGTAACCTCTACTAATATTGTCAAAATGAACGAGAGTAGTTGTGATTACGAGTGTGAAAGTTACAAAAGTAAAACCTCGTTATGTTCATCCATTTCCCTTCCCAGAATTAATTAACAATACTTGGTGCGGGATTGTGTTAAGATGTGAACCTACACGTTCCTAGAAGGACTTTAAAATCAAAAGTTTAATATTTGACACGTGCGTAACCTGTCGGGTACTTTACTACTCGAGGCTCTTTGCTAACTATTGTGCCTAAGCCCTATGAAACACTGCAAGCCATGTAGTAGCTCGAGGTAATATAAGCTACCATGTCTTAAATTAACGATGGAGGGAAAACATGGGGTCATTATGTTGGGTTCTGGTTCAACTACGGTTTTCAAGGATAGAAACTATGTACCTACTGCTATGCTGCCATGCTTTCGATACTGGAGGCTAAAATCTGTAAAGGATCATGACGTCAGAACTCAGGAGTGTATGCATATGCATGGCTAAAAGATAATGCTATCGTCGTGCTCGTTTATATGAATATAACATAATCGTGTGATCAATCAAATCGCTTATCTACGTTGTTATGTAGGTAAACGATCGTGTACCTAATCGCGTATTCGTGCGATGGTTCGGTTAGGACGCAGGTTGACATTACGGCTAATCGAAGTGTATTGGAGAAGAAGACATGTTGCGTCGACCTTAAATACACCGGGATAGAAGCGGGAGGATGATGACCTCTGTAAGTCATCATCCTTCCGCTCTACTGCTCGAAATATAAGTAGGTACATTCGGCTACAAACATTAGTGTAGATTATCTTTTCTGTACAAACTTTAGTTGTAATAAAATAAAATATTAAGCAATTCTGCGCTACGTTGCTAGAGAATAAATTGTTTATTAGTGAAGCGTTGTTTATTTCCTTGCAAAGTTCATTAGGAAAATGAGATCAACATGTTGATATTCTATATTTTGCACCACAAACAATTAGAACTTCGGAAACCAGAAGCCCAAAGAAAATCCTTTTAATCTATTGCACAAAATATCACGGACGGACGGACTATGCAAATATAGCATTTCGTGAAATTGCCAGCTTCATTAGTCGGTTTTGCCTTCGTATAATGAGAGAAATAATGACCAACGCTCTGGATTGGGTTACTATTTTAAGGGCAGTTACGACACGTGGAATGGACGATGTTTTCGGAAGAGCTTAATGTTTTATTTGCTAAAATGTTTATGGTAAAGTTAAATAATAAAATTCAAATTTAAACTCAAACTCAAAGCATTTATTTCAATTAAACCATATACAGGCACTTTTGAATTGTCAAGGAGTCGGTCAGTTAGTCAGAAAATTGAAGTTAGTTGCCAATTCTAAAACGTAGATGCATTTGATTGCCAGAATGTAGGTTTACAACGTACCTATGACCTGAAAACTATAATCGCCCCTTTATATTCTACCATTGAATGGTGTGCAAATATTTAATTTTCTCTTGTACAAAGATATTATATTAATTAAATTTAAAAAAAGATAGCAACAACATCCATTAGGATTTTTAAGGATCAATTCAACTAATTAATGTCAAAGTTATACCTATGCCCGTTTATGAGATAACGTTTAATATAATGTCAAATACAGAATATAAATAATAGTAAATTTATTTATCTATTTAATATAATTACAGGTCTTAACCTAATGCGATAGCCAAGTCACACACACAAAATTAAAATTAAAGCACAACATAAATCTCAAGATTAAATTGTAATTAATAATGTTATAACTAATATATTATTTGTGGGTTAAATTTTTGGGAAAATTAAATGACATGTTTCGTTGGTGTAACAGTCTCAAGTGCGACTATTGCATATGGGGTCCTAGATTCAATCCGTGGGTGTACGATCAGAAAATTTCAGTAGAAGCCCAGTCTGGAATCGGAACAGTCTCGCCCCATATTAAATGGGATTTAAAACCTAATGAGGGAAATGTGGGTGTACCTGCTGTCCATACATTGCCTTCCCTTTGGGGAATATAGACGTGAATATTAAGCTCTTATGTTGTTGTTGTTGTTGACGGCCTCAGTCAGGTCATGATTTAAGGTCAGGTGGCGCACTATGTGCGTCTGCCGCTACGGTTTGACGGCAAAATACAATAAATGTACACTAGTATTAAATATGTTTGTCCTTTTGATTATAAGATATGTGATGTATAATAAAGTTAAATAAAAATAATTATTACATTGGAGCTGTGAAAGTTTTAATAATTTAACAATGAAAAGAACTTTGGGAGTATGATTACTGAACTAGTTTACTTTATGACAACAGGGCTCCATAAGTTAAAATTCTTCGTCGTCGTTCGTATGTTATGATAAAATTACATCGGAAAATTCTTATAAATCCAACGAATATGCAAAATCTCATCGTTTATGGATGAACTCTCTCCCGAGAAGTTCTACAAAGGAGGCTTTTAATAACATTAGATTTGCATTTAATTTGCGTCATAGTCCGTACGTCCGTCTAATCAATGCTGGTTTTAACATTACAGGCGCCCTGAGCAAAATTTCGGCGGCTCCGCTCTCCCCTCTTGGAGAGTAGAGAGGGGTGGAAAATTTCAGCACTCCGCCTAGGTTTTCTTATGTCCATTCATAAAGAAATAGGAGTTACTTTGTTGGCTTATGCAGAAAAGTTTGAGAATTCAAAGAATGTCAGATGCAAGAGCAAGCGAAGAGATCTCAATTTATTTTTGGTTTTCTAACTCTAAACGAACTAAAACAAAAGTAGTCTGCAGGCGCCAGAGGTGAAGGGGCGCCTGGTCACCGCCCCTTTGGCGCCCTTTCACCTCTGGTACCCTGGGCGGTCGCCCAGCCGCGTCCTACCCTAACGCCGGCACTGCGTCCAATGCCAGTATCTATAAAGTACAGAAAGCACACGGATTCACAGTCCAATCTAGAGTCCTCAAACTACAAACTTAGGACGATAGCATTTACTAGCACAAAATGTGGAAAGTACGCTGTTTGCGTACTTTCGAGCGTGAATTTTAGAGCCGCAAATATTATATCTGACTATGTTTAGTGTATTCAGGATGGATTGCACGACATGTTTGGCAGTTTGAGTAATTTATGCGACCTACCCAAATGTCCTTTCTTTGGTATTGTTCGTCGACTCGTTAAGCTCCTTAAGTTCTGAGTTGAGCTGCACGATTACTGATAAATGCGTGCACTGACTGGACAGGTCCACTCAAGCTGTGTGGTTTTTCTTCAAAATATCATTTCAGATACAAATCTAAATGGTCTTCACATGACTTGACCAATAATATTATGTCTGGACTCTAAAAGAGACCTGTGACACCTGAGTTTGTATTGGCCTTTCTTCTCAGAGTAATCAGATAGGAAACGCAGAGCTCATCTAGTTTAAAAAAAATGATTGACGTGTAAAAGTGTTACACCTACTTAATTTATTGTTATTTTAAGAGAATGTTTTAATGAATAATATTTCTTGACATTAGCGCGTCACATAATGTGGCAAACATGTCTGTACCTAGTAATGTTGTTAGTATGTATGATGTATGACACATGTTTAAGCAAATCAATATTTTCTTATCTTATCTACTTACAGAAATAAAATCATTTATCATTTATCATGACAAAGGTCATGGCATGGTCAGGGCATTAAATCGACTGCCTCGTTGGTCTATCTAGTGGTCGCAACCGCTAAGTGCTGCTGATCATGAGGTCCTGGGTTCGATCCCCAGGTCGGGCAAAGTGTTATTGGGTTTTCCATTAGGAATTGCTCAGTAGCAGCCCGGAGTCTTGATTTTTGCGCAGTTGATGGCAATAGGATCGCCCCCTATTACATAGGGCTTAAACATAACTGGCGAAACGTGTGTACTATTAGGAACACCTCTGCCTCATCCTTCATACAAAAAACGATGGATGACGTACAATACTGTATGAAGAGAGAATTAGGCGATAAAAACAGTTTGTACAGTAAAGGAAAGGGTGCACAATATCTTATTTGATGCGATGGGTGGTCTAGGGCGGCGACACGATGATATTTTCGCGAATTTTCACTTGTTTCCTCGAGTTCAAAAGCGCGCGGTGAGGATCAATCACACACACAAACTTTCCACGAATTTTCCACGAGGTTTCTTCGATTTTTAAACGCGCGTGGTGAGGTTCGAACGCACACAAAAACGCCATATTTTTTCTTCTCTATTTCAAATTGTTGCGACGAGATTGCGCAAGGTGGCGCCACTTGGTATAGCCATCTTGCTCACACGCGAACGAAAGGCGATGTGCAGGAATGGGATAGGAGATAGGAAGTTGCAAAACCAACTTATCTATTAATTCGTTTTTGCCAACATAACAAAGAAAGGAAACGAATCTACCATATTTCAAATCGAATCGGCGCAACCAATGATATTAAATCGAAAGTTGGTTGTTTGATATTCCATTGGTTGCTGCAACTTAAAGTTGCGGTTACTTTATTTAGCTTACAAATATCAAAATTGATAGAGATACAATTTTGATGTGTAAGCTAAGTAAAAAAGTGTTAAACGTAATTTTTGGTCGAACGACACAATCCATCACAAAATAAAAGCATAAAAGGGTAATTGCGTAAATCATACGGATTTATCTAATATTCTTTGACTGTGGAAAGTGAAAGATGGTGAGTATCTTCTTGAATTAACTTAAATTTTTCTTTAAAGAAATCGTAGGCGGTACTGATCGGTTGCCACCCAAAATAACAAAAAATCTTAGGTTTTTTTAAAACAGTTTCAATGAATATTTATAATACGATATAATGTTGTTACAATTTCGAATTTGCTTACCTTTCCTCTGACATCCCACACGATGACCTATCTTTCCAATTCAACGAAATTCGGTGTTTTTTTAAACGGAACTGTAGGTATAAAATCTAATTTCACTTATACTACTCTTATTAGGCCAGCACACTATATACATGAACATACTCTACGCCTTCTTCCAATGGGGGTCGGCAGAAACTACAGAACACCACCTGCTACGATCCGTACATATTCCTTTTGCCTCGTTTACATGCATACATCAGCGGTGCTATTCAGCCTTGCGCGCAGCGTTGCCTCAGCGGCGAAACAGCGGCGAATCAACTTGTTTCGTCGCTGCGGCAGCGCTGCGCGCAAGGCTGTAATCCTTAGAGAATAGCACCGCCTGATCATACACGTACATATGCTTCGATTATAACTATTAATCTAGGTCTCGTTTCTTATAAAATCAACTTTAATACTGCCAGTGTTTCCATAAAGACGTATTCCGTTTGACCAATTCTGGTACGTACGGATATCAAAAAATATCACGATCAAGCCCAGGAAACCCTATGTAGGGCACAGTTATCACCTATTACGACAAAGTCGAAGTCATTATTAAAGACCCAAATCACTTTGGCTGCTGGCCATTTGCAATATAAAAGTTCCATCCAGTTTCAAAGTTCTTTGTTGGTGATGTTCTTCAGAAAGGTCAGGTGCGTAGTACTCACAACCGGCGTGCGTGTATGACCAGATGTATGAACGTAAACGAGGCAAAAGGAGTATGTAAAGACCGTAGCAGGTGGCGTTCTGTAGTTTCTGCCTACCCCCATGGGAAGAAGGCGTGAGTTTATGTATGTATGTGTAAGTTCCATGAATGCCATTCGATAGAGAAAAACAAAATCTTTTATTTGAATCTTAGGGCTCGCGTTGATATGTGCACGTTAGTTGATAAATTATTCTTGTTTAGTGTCAAACTATTGTAGTGATTATGATTTTGAATAGCAACTTGCAGTTATTTTTTATGTACTTAATTATTATTAAAGGAAAATTTAGAATGACTTGTAAGTTGGTATTTATTAAATTAGTACTATACTTTTTGATTCTAGCCTCCTTTACCGTATTTCTCTCTTAGCATTATGAAGGATCCAATCATTTTAAGTAAAACATTAATGAAGCCCAAAACAATAATTTTAGTGTTCATTTCAAAATTATTTTATATTACTGTGACATCTAATGAAAATTACAGAAAACTCAACTGGTTCAAAAAAACATACTTATTTAATTTGAGTTCCTTTTATTATATTTTTAGTGTATAAATCATACAAGTGAGTGTTACCAGAAAAAAAAAAAGTTTTTTATTACGAAATAGCATTTGAAACTATAGTTTTATTGCAACCTGTAGGTGTAATTAATAAAAGGCAACTAAAAAACCTTACCTCTAGGAAAAGCAAAACTGTCAAATAGGCAGAAAGTATTTCTTAGCTATTTCTGTATCCACTGGTACGAGGAAGACAATGTATTAGCAATAAATTGTTCTATGTGACTTTACCACTGGCCGGTCTAATTGATTACCTGGCTCAGGAGACTCTTTATATCTTTATAGAGAGGGCTATAGATAGCTCTAAGTTAAGCAGTCTACACACCAAACTCGCTTATCCGCCGACACAGGCCGGGCGGCTTGATGTCGGCGGCTTTATTTCAAAAGAATCACGTCGACGACTTGTACCGTTTGTACCGTGCGCGTTTCGACGACTCATGTCGGCGGGTCGGCGGGTTTGGTGTGTAGACTGCTTTATAGTGGCGCAGGGCAAACTTTTTCAGGGCTACCTGTTCGAAAATGTCTGTCAATCTTATCTCTATATTGACGGGATCTTACTACCTATGTAAGTATATTATTATTTGTCAACTTATTGTACTCGTATACCTACTTACAAATAATCATCTGCCCGCCTATTCCCAACTATGATGGGGTCAGCTTCTAGTCTTACCAGATGCAGATGCTAAATGCTAGTGTAGGGGACAGTGCGGTTTTATTTTTGAAGATAAAAACCATGGTCTGTTGAAAGGCACTTGCCACAATATTGTCAATTTTGTACATACTTTTTTTCACACATGAACTCAAAACTTTTTATATGAAACTTTTACATAAAGAAACAAAAACTTCTTACTGGTCAATTAATATAAAACAAAAACATAAGAATACTTCTGCGCTTTACGCTAGACTCGACACTTGACAAACGTGATTTATGTTCTTCACTAAGCTCGTTCAGTTACGAAGAAAGAAGTACTTAGGGCTGCTGTGCAGGGTTCCAATATGTTGGTCGTGTCCCGTCATAAAGTTGGTTTCAGGAACTGAAATAGCTACCTTTTGAAGAAAATAAGGGCCTATTTTGGTAAAGGTAGCTAAAACCTTTATAATGTTTTTGTAAATAGTGGGGTTATTTCATTTCGGTGGAAAATTATAAATGCTGGTTTTAGATAGGTCTGTATCGAGTCACTTATACATACTGAAATAATAAACTAGGAACCAGAACTACTTAAAGCAAAAACCAAACGTTATTTACAATACGTGCCGTACCGAGATCCAAACAGAGCACAAAGTTCGTAGCGTCTTCACTAATTAGGTCAAAGTTGTAAATTACATCATGTACATAATCTATCTTAATCATGTTATGTAACTAACTTACAAATATAACATAACTAAGTTAGTTGGATCATAACTCAATCAAGTTCTACTATACGATTGAGTATAGTCTTCAAGAAAATAGATCTGAAATGATTTGTTTCAATGTGCCGACCTGATTCTCAACAACTACTTTAAGACATGGCGCAAGCTATGCGACATGCGACAGATCGGCGACTAGACGCCACGACAGGCTGCGGCCGAAAAAAATCATATAGTTTGTTCATAGCTCCATACACTTGGCGTCAAGTGGCAGAGTGCAACGACAGGCAAACTCTCACTACTTGCCGCAGCGACTAGATGCACGGTGCACGCGCACACCCGACGACAGTCGCATGCGATGCTTTTGCTGTGAGCGCTGTGGAAGGTGCACGAGTGTTTGTATTGCGCTTTCGCTTTCGCATGATAAGCACTTAGGCTAGTGCAACTGAGGAACAACACGACCGTCTCCCTTGATTAGTCAAAGAAAATAATTGCTTCCTGCACGACGTTCGTCGTAACAACTAGTCGCAGATGCAAACGACAGCTCTGCGACTAGCCGCAGAGACAAGACGCAGATTCTAACGACAACTCTGCGTCTTGTTGCCAGCCACAAGACGCATAGTTTGCGCTAGCACTTAGTAAGTAATTCTGTATAAGTACGTAGATCTTGCGATCACTAATGTAAACAAATGACTAGTTCTGAACGTTTTCAAGCTGTTGTGATGAAGTCTGCAGACATACACTTATCTGTGTCATAGATCAAAATGAAGAAAGAACAACTTCTAAGTAATATGAAAAACTAATCATTGAAAGAAAGTTTTCCGTCTTTATTGGAAGTCGATGAAAGGTCATGAATTATAGGTCTAAAAATATTTTGTTAGTGATTGATAGAACATGATCAAAATGGTGAAAAACATAACAAGAAAATCGTCTAAAAATAGTAAATGGTGAACCTAGCATTTTTTGACTAATTACAAAAATACCTACACTTGAATCATTCTTCATCAACTACTACTTAAATAATGAACACAAATTTTAAAAAAAACCTCTGTTATATGATTGTTATTATCACAGTTATCAATAACATTTTCCAAAGTGAATCCACCCGGTAAAGCCTCGTGTTTGCCAAGCTATTGTGGTCTACTATACATCCCTCTACACAGTCATCAGGCAAATTAGTCAAGATGTTGTTATCTATGCAAGAATAAGAGTTGTTGGGCATAAAAGTATGAGTATTAATAAGATATCTAAAGTTATATCATGTCAACAGGCTCATGAACTCAGTTACTTTTCTGCTCTGTGAGAAGCGGGGTAATTGCGTAACGCACTAACAATAGGAATGGCTTTCATTTTGACAGTTCAACAACATTCATTGCGTTATTTACGTTATTGAGCCGACAAATTTTTCGAAATTATGAAGCAATGGGTTCAAAATTATTCAAATTGTGATTGATAGTGTGTAATTAGGGTGCAGGAATTGCCCTACACAGGAAAATCACTTCGTCCCTGCCTGCGAACTTTGAATTTTGCCATAAGTAATTATATGAATAGTAGATTGTTATACAAGGGTTGAAAGGAATCAATTCCCATATGAGGTATTTAGACGCCCGTGCGCAACGAGTAGGAATTGGAGACTTTCACCCGTGTTAAACACTCTACTTTTCATTTCGAATATAAGGAAAGGAAAATTAGTAGTTTTTCTAAAATATTTATTGATAATAATAACATGAGACTCATTATTAATCAAATATCTACATATCTACAAATTCAGTTAATTTACTCCTAAATATTGGTAGTACCCGCATTTTAATGTGCAACATGGCTCTTGAATCCATACGGATACTTGAGTTAAACATGAAAAATAAGTCATGAAGATTCTTTTGTAACATAGGTAAAGGGATTTTCGAAGTTTTAAATGGAAAAGCGGGTCACAGCCAGCCTTGGGGCAACTTAAATTATTATTAACCCCGAAACATAAAGCATCTAAACAATGATTCTGAAAATATATTGGGCAAGTTTATGATATGATCGTGTATATTTGCATAAACCCACGTATCCATGACTTGCCGGAAATTAATGTTCTTGCCACGAGCATTTGTTTCTACTCAATTTCCGATCACTTTATAACAGTACTTTTTTTTTTTTTTTGTTTGGGAAATCATCAAATGACCTCTCCCGCTCCGGGCGGAGCGGAAGGGCGTGTCAGACTCTTACTGACTAAAACCCACCCGTGTTCCTTCACTTGCCTGTGCGCCAGGGCCACGGTAACTCTTTCGAACAATCCGCGACCCCGGCAGGCATCGGCCCTATCGGACCCCTTCAATGATGCTGACATCTCTTTGAGGCACGCGTGGAACACGACGCGCCGTCGACCCGGGCCTGGTCCTTACCGGATGGCGAGCAGCCCATTGCTCGCCATCCGCAAGCCCGCGCCTACGGTGGCCGGGAGTCGGCAATTGACTCCCGACGCCCAGGGTGTCTCCTCCTGCGGCGACTAGGGGCGTGAGGGCGCAACGATTGCCGCACCCTCACGCGCTCTGCCTCCTCCTTCGCGAGCATTACTGCTTCGCAGAAGGAGGTGACGGCTTCCCATTCCCTCTCGCTCCGTACCATGGCCTGTACCAGGGCCAGACGCGAGAGATCGCCGCCGCCGATCGCCGCCACGAGGACACGGCGGTGCTCCACCCAAGCTGGGCAGACCTCCTCCGTATGCTCCACCGTGTCCTCCGGTCGATCCACACAATAACAGTACTTCTGGAACAGAGTCTTTTAGCGCGTGGCTAAAGTCATAACTTAAGTCGCCATCTTGTTTTTTCAATACAATTAATGTGTCCATTTCACAAATGTTTACAAATGTTTAACAACTTATCTATGCCGTTCAGGTGCCCAAACATCTTTGTAGCACTCTACGTTACATGGCAATAGGTTCTATTGTGACAGTTAAACAATGTCCAATGCATGGCTTGGTTGTCATGAACATGCATTTGCTTAACAAAGAGCGCAATGTATTGTTCAATTGACCCAGTGGAGGCTTTTGTGATCACAAGTGTGTTTGTAACTCGGGTGCTATTAGGTATAGTGCTAATTATAAATGTGTCACAAATGGTTAGGTAAGGGTGAGCCTAATTATCCAGAATGCTAATTAAAAATATCCGATAAAGTACCCTAATTCTGTATCACGGGGAAAATTCCCTGGAAAAAGCACATTCCAATGTACGTGAAAGCCGTACAGATTTTTACATTAAAAGCGTTTAGCCTGAGTTTTATCGGTGTAAGAGGATAAGTAGAAGATACTTATAGCTAACCATTTGGCCTTACAATGAGAGGTTCTTTAAAATATCGCACGTACAGGAAATACTTATAATAAGACTTGAAGATGGATGATCATAATATTCTGGGATAATCCTTATTGATTTAGTGATACCAAGAGATATAATTATCTCTTAAAGTATTCTTACGATATATCGTAAGAATACTTTTTCCATAAATTACAATATGTAAGCAACGCATGCCATGCCGGTCATTAGCTAGTAACAAAGTAGTTTTTCGTGTCTGTCTATGTGAGCGCTTTGTTCTTCTAAATTTCACAATGGGTTTTAATGCGGTTTTCACGATCATTTAAATAATTTTAAATAATTTATTCCGGAAGGTTTATATCGATTAGATATAACTTAGATATGTTATAGTCCAAGTGATAATAAGGGCTTTATTCATACTGCCCGGGCAGCATATACGCAGAGTCCACCAACTGAGTATTAAATGTGGCTTCTTTGTCTACAAAATCCACCAATTGAATCTATTACTAGGCGAGGCCTCCTATTTCTGAATGGCAATAATAGTAAGGCGTAGCCGACGGAGCCCTGCCTTGCGAGGCTCCTACTTCTAGGTGGTTTAAAAAAGATTACCACGAAGGGGATGGCGGGGTCTATAAGACCCCGCCATCCCTGTCCGAGTCGTTGTGCCCCAAGTCCCGAGCTCGCTTCGCTCACTCTTGCATCCTAAATTCTCCTAGTACAGTAAGTAATATTGCATTTTGTACCGATCCCTAAGACATAAGTTGGTGGGCTCTGCTTATGTGCTGCCCGGGCAGTATGAATAATGCCTTTATTATCACTTGGACCATAACAGATATACCAGATAGAACTTAGATATACCGGATAGGACTTAGATATATCGGATAGAACTTAGATATACCAGATAGAACTTAGATATACCGTACAGAACTGGATATACCGGATAGAACTTAGATATACCAGGTAGAACTTAGATATACCGGATATAACCTAGATATATCACAGAAATATCGATGTTTTGACATGACACCACACCAGTAGATAGCACCCGCGTGATGCAAGCTACCTATTTATTTTTCTAAGATGCACAGATTTTTCTATTTGCAAAGAAATCGTACAATAAATAATCGGTCCTCCCTGTCGTCAATCTAGCATAGGTACTCGTATACTTATATTAGCATACAATATACTTATACCTACATAACATCTTGGTAATTTAACTTGATTCATTGTCTACTGATGGAGCCATTGCAACATAAGTAAATCTTAATTATTCTACATTCCTTACCTCCATTACTGTAATAATATTTTCCTACCAAGTGACAGTTTAACGATGTGCACAATTCGACGATTTACGAAGGTACCTAAAAAACGGTTATTGCTTCTAAAAAAACCGTGTAACTGATCCCTGTAGTTGCTTGTCTGGCGAATTTCAATTTATTGCTCCACCAGCTACCTTGGTACAGATAAATATTATGTTTTATGACATTAGCCTGGAGCCAATCACGATTACTGGTAAAGACATAAGATAAGCATAAATCGTTAGAGCGCTATAATAAATATATAAATAAATAAGAAGGCTGAAAATGTAGAACAAAATATACTTAACACCTGTATTTCACAAAGGTAGAAAAAAGTGGCTGTTTTAAAAAAAAAAAACTCTAGACAAGCTGTTTTATAATTTATTGCTAACTTTCTGGGAGTGATCGAAGTATTCCCGTTGTCCCCGTTAATTTATTGAAATATTTAATTTAATTACACTTTTCAAATTATGCCCGTTGTCCCCATTGCGTTAAAATTATAAGTGAGATTGCCTGAGAATATTATACATATACAAATGCCTACATATAATATAAAATTTAAAAATACATGATATCTAAATAATAGCTATACACATGAAATTAAAAATACAAATAATCTTTATGGCCAATTTAATTTCTTGAGTCGCCTTTAAAAATATAGTACTTTTAAATTCTATTATTTATTAGTTGTAATTATATTGTAGGTATTTTCCGCCTTGGAGAATCCAATTAAACCTGAATTAGTACAAAGCGGGATTGTAAGTAGCCCAAAGTTATTACGATCACGCAAATGGTGTTATATTTTGTAAAAAATGTGAAACTCAAAGACAACGCGGAAAGGAGCAGGACATCAAGACACAAAACGACAACCTCAAGAAGAAGTTTACCTACTTCGATTTTATAGAATTTTTAATACTGTGCAACATACCATGGTCTCAAATTAGTAACCCAACACTCCGAAAATTCTTTAATAAAATATATTTGCTAAAGAAATTGTTGCAATTGCTCATAAAAAAGTCAGTATTTTTTTTTTATATTTTTGTGTAGGTCCCATAGAAATAGTTGTTTATAAGGGACTGGATATAATGAACCCAAAGTTGTAGCGGTATCTACACCGCCACATGCGAGCTACACATCACACTGACGTCACGCAAATCCTGCATCGCGCAAGCAGAGTTTACCGCGGGACTAGCATATATACAAGGCCCCGACATCAACCGTCGGGCAGTTGCCCACCAGACACACCACCCGTCTGGTCGGAGGATCCTCCCTTTTCTATGGAGGTGTGAGTGAACTTTACACCCTGTTCCTCATACCTCTATACTGGTGACCCCGAACATGAACGTCAGCGCAGCCTTCGTGCAAGTACATCAGCTTGACGTCATCATCACTTCCTCAAGCTTTCGAGCGGCGAGTCACACAGCCAGCCTGCACCCACGGCTTCAACGGGTATCCTGACCACCAGCATGCAGCGACCGCGCATACCTGGTCATCACACTCAGCCTCATCAAGCAACCTTGGCGCAGCACACTGCACTCTCGGCCGGTCCACAAGCAGAGCCTTCAAACCCTCTCCTGGTCGACGCTAGCAGTCAGCCTCAACCCGCCGCTGTACCACATCCGACGCACTGGGGTACCACCGCAGACAGTTCCGACTCACTGTGAACTATGCGGCATCCAGTTCCGACTCACTGGAAACTCAACTGGCCCTGGTAAGCCTCACAAGTTACAAGCCCACTATCAGCCCACTATTGACCTCCGGTCTCCAGGGGGAGTGATGTAGCGGTATCTACACCGCCACATGCGAGCTACACATCACACTGAAGTCTTGCAAATCCTGCATCGCGCAAGCAGAGTTTACCGCGCGACTAGCATATATACAACGTCCCGACATCAACCGTCGGGCAGTTGTCCACCAGACACACCAGCCGTCTGGTCGGAGGATCCTCCCTTTTCTATGGAGGTGTGAGTGAACTTTACACCCTGTCCTTCATACCTCTTTAAAGTCAGCCCATGAATTAGCCTTTGCAGGCTTTGAATTAGTTTCTGGATTGAATTGACCTAGAACGGACCTATACTAAAACTAATTGGTGATCCAGGGATCACCAATTAGTTTTAGTATAGGTTTAAAAAATAATATTACTGTCTGGGTCCGTTTGTTAGACGATTACTTTTTATAAAGTAATAAACAAATATTATGTAATGAACAAAAATTACAGAGTCGGTAGATAATATATATATATATTTTAATATTGTGCTGTCTATTTCAAGTGTGGAGAAGAGTTGGTGCAAGCTATTGCCATTAAATCCTGGAGGTTTATCGGTAGAGTGCAGCTAGCTTATCTGGCCTGGTGGATTTAATTGGAACTAACGAAATCACTATGCAAAGTGGCAAGGTCTGTCATTCTTAGTTTACTGACAGCGCCATCTTCACCGGGTCAGATGGGCTTGCTGCACTATAAGTCGAGATCGAAATTAATACTTATAGATTCAGTTTTCAGTTTTTTCAGTTATAAATACTGCTTATTTATGGTCCGCACAAAATAGGTCGGCGGTCCGGACCCGGACCGTGATCCGCCATTTGGCGACTCCGACCTAGAGATTCTACTGTGTTTGATTTGCAATGCATAAGCAAACAGTAAGCGAGAACTTCTAGTATTGTAACCGGTAATTGGATCAACCATACAAGAGCGAGCAAAGGCTCTTTGATGTCGGCAAGAATAGATAATAGGCACTCTCTTGGCTTGTGTGCCCAGAGGCGTCTGAGAGTAGATCCGGTGGGCCTGAATTTTAATGAATTTATCTAGTGAACCAAGATTACGACCAATTATATTTTATAGAGGTCGTAATAGTTGTGTTCTTTCATAAATACCCGGTTCCGTTTTCAAATTCAGCTGGTTCTCGTCACCCGTGTCAGCACCAATCCTTTCAGCAAAGTAGTGGAGCGCCACAGTGAAGTAATCAAACCACATGTGTCTAGATTAATTGTACCATTTATGTCCTATAAGGTACGTGTAATGAAAAAAATTGTACCTGAACGGAAAATAAAATATAATATAATGAAGCTTTCGAAGAAAAAACGTGGTGGCGCGGCCACCAGCTGCGCCACCACGATTTTTGTAAACTATTATGCGCCTCCAGACATATTAAACTGCACAAAACAAATGTTATATTTTGCCCCTATAAAGATTGTACTCTGTGGTGCGCTATGTGACTGACGTAGGCTATCGGCTACCACTTTAGATATCGCCAATTGTGAAGGCTTTTTTAATGTACAAGCAAGCGCACTGCCTGTGGGTGGCGAAATATGGGCTATGAGCATGTGACGTCACTCGAACGGTTAGGCCCAAAGAGGTGGCTCGCAGTATTCCATGCGCGCCTTTATAGGAGGACGTGCGGTCGTGGGATCGGTGGCACTTGGTGCTAGACAGGGCGGGCTGATACCAGTCGGGGGTGCAGCAAGTATCTCCCGGGCCGGACTTATGGTAGTACAAGCAAACAGTGGGGTTTTAGTCGGTAGGAGTCCGAAATAACCCTCCGTTCTGCCCAGACGGAGGGTATCTCTGAGGATTTCAAATAGGAACAAACAAAAAAAGTGGACATTGACAGCGACTTTATGTCGAAGTAGTAAGGGTGGTTTTCGTAGTGCAAATATCAACTGATGAGCGGTTGACTGCACATTTGGCCTGTAGCTTGTCTCATTTTCCAATAGACTTCCGATCACCGCCTGAACGCCAGATTTTCAGCGCAAATTGAAAAACACGGTTTTAGAAATTTCTTACAAAATTCTAGCATCGAATAAATCAATTTAAAACAATCTCCTTGGCTCACAAACCCACAACCCACTTGGTATCTATCTAATGGTCCACTCTTCATCATTCGATGCCGTTCGGGTTAAAGCCCGCAAGATCTTTTATTCATACCTTCGGGGCTAGCTCTTGTCTTCATAGAAAGATGAATCTTGACAATGAGAGGTAAGGTGAATCCTCAGCTGTAGTCCGCCAAATTCAAATTCTCTTTGTTTTTTTGCAAATTGCAGCTCTGTTTTACGTCGTATGTTGATCACAATGCGATTTGCGACTGTAGGAATGCTATATTTATTGAATAATATAATCATCAAATTCATATCAATCGTCAAACTCTGAACATTTATTTTGTTCCACCTAAGAATCTTTCAGAATATATCATATGAAAATTCTTGGGTGGAACAAATTTCCAAAGTTTGACGATTGATATGAAATTGATGATTATTATACAGTAAATATATCATTTCTACAGTCGCGAATCGCATAGATCAGTATGCGATGTAAAACAGACCTGCAATTTGCAAAAAACCAAAGAGAATTTTAATTTGGCGGGCTACCGCTGAAGATTCACCTCAAGTGTTTTGTTATACAAGGTGGAGATGACAATACCTACAACAATAAATTAAGCTGCGTAAGTTTATATAATAGCGTTCCCAGTCTGTATACAAAATATCACTCAAATATATCCAATATTTTAGTCACTATAGCTTTTCAAAATTGACAAAACCAGTGGTCAGCCCAGCACTACTATTTCCTTTGTTTAGAAAGATCTATTTAGTTATTTTAGTGTTAGGATTAATTCAATAGTTCTTAAACACTAGTATTGCCAGTGTTTCATTTATCGTCGTTTTGTCGTCCCCACATTGCATAATGGGTGATAATATTGTGATAGGTAGGTCCGTGTTTTGAAATGTCCTAGTTCTTCCGAGACACGAGTAAGTTAATGTCAAGCCAATTTCTGAGACGTGAAAATGTTAGGCGTTTTATTATGTTCTGCCGAAAATAGGTACCTACCTGCCTACTCTTGTTGTTCCACACACGAATGATGTAAACAATTTGTTTTTTTGTAACTATATGTTGATTTAAAAGAGTGTCCATGGAGTTTCTTGCCCGTTCTTCTCCATAGGTACCTACTACGCTTTGGAATGGGCAACTAGCTTCACTTTTCTGACTGATTGACCCTTTGACAATTCAAAAGTGCCTGTAATTGGTTTATTTGAAATAAATGTTTTGAGTTTGAGTTTGAGTTCCCCTTGCTTGATAATTATACAAGTAATATAGCCAGATAATATGGTTCTTCAGGACGAAATCCGAAATGTGTGTGTGTGAGCGAAGTTATCAAAGGAACCTCGAATTCTAGATTTAAGAGCGCATACACGGGTCCACTAGCGCCACTCCTTTTAAAAATTTTTATCTCCTAACTGAGAAGGAATTTTGTTTTCTAATTCCTTTTATAAACTTTCATAGTGAGACACGAAGCAACAAAATACGATATAAATGAATGTGGCCGCTTTTGTTAAGATCGAATTTTGTTGCTTCGTATTTCAATATGAAAGTTTATAAAAGGTATTAGAAAAATATTGACACACTTACCGAGGTCGCTTATTGAGCCGTTTTTCAAAATTCCTTCTCAGTCATGAGATAATATTTTTTTATAGGAGTGGCGCTAGTGGACCCGTGTAAGCGCTCTTAAGAGAAATCCATGGAATTAGTTAGTACTTACTACGTGAAATCTGAAGGCCATTTCCCGTAATTAAAAACGTTCAAAAGTTAGACGCAATATTATATCAACAATCAATGTCAAAAACTTGTGAAAATGTGTCAAGAATGCGTTCTTAAAAAACGGGAATTGCCCCTCCGAAATGGTTGAGTTCCCTATTCATATTTTTTTTTACCTTCAGGGCCTGGGAATCGAACCCAAGATTTAATAGTCATTTGGCATTACAATGCAGGGGAAAAAAACAACGTTTATCAGACAGACAATAATTTATTAAAACATTCAATCAAGAGATCTATAACGTCTGCTCACGGCTAAAACACGACAATACAATATTCTTCGTTATTGAAATCTCACTTATTTGAATAATAATAGTTGATACGATTATTTTGACATTTTTATTCATATTTCTTTTAGTTTTCATCATATTTTTTTTTTCTATCATCTACGTACAGGAAACAAAGGAATGTTTAGGGTAGAAAATAATATAATATTACTTATTAAATAAGCGGCTTAGATGAGCCCGAATTGTTTTTTTTTTATAATTAGTAAAAAAAAAAACGATTCAAATGATTTTTTTTTTTTGTTTACCTCCTTAATGGTTTTGATAATAACATAACATAACATGACTCCTTGTTTCCTCAAAGGGTAGGGCACATTTCGCCAGTTATGTTTAAGGCCCATGTAATAGGGGGCGAGCCTAAACAGAGCCGGTTGTGATATTTTTCGATATTATAATAACATGGTAAAATTAACTAATGTATCTATTTTTTATTTTTTTTGCATTTTTTAAAATTTTACTTCTTTTTTTTTTCTGCACATAACTAAACTCGTCTGTTCCTTAACAATACTAATCAATTAAAATTATTGTCCATAATAATTTAAAAACAAATTATTCGGTTTTATCTGGACATAAGCACTAACTTAGTGCCAACAACGAAATATTTATCTGAAAAAAAAACTTATCGGATAAGTACTACTTATACAAAATTTGTACGGGACCAATAAGGCCGTATTTTTTTGTAATATCGACACAATAGTGCTAACAATGAGTCTTATTACACCCAATAGATTTAGGTATTATTAATGTATGCTTATTTTGAAGCTATGTGCGTGTGCGTATCTTAGCTTCTTAAAAATTATAAATACAGAACACAACAAAATATTAAATTTATTTAATAAAACATGTAAGTAGCAACACAGTTTAATACAAGATTCCGAACTGTCTGAATAACACACATAACATTATAACACCGTCGTAAGGGTTATGAGGTGCAACTATGGTACACCCACATTTCGCCAGTTATGTTCTGTTGTGTTGTATGCCAGTTGTATTCTGAACAATGTGTACAAAATGCTAAAGAAGGCAGGGTTATTCATTTCTTCCTCATAAGAATTTAGTTTTACGGTTCTCAACACAGCTTTACATTTAAATATCGGCAAACTAGGTAAAAAGTCTAAACTGAGCAAATAATAAAACACAGGCATCGTAAATGCATATTTTGAGCAAATGTGTTGAAAAACGTTGTATGACACACGTTCGGAAATTGATTTTTACAAACTCGTGACTATGGTAAGCCCTCGACTTCGTCTCGGGCTTACTCGTCTACTCGTTTGTAAAAACCACCTTACAGCACTAATATCATAAATAACTATTTTACAAAAAAAAACAACCGACTTCTAAAAAACACCACAAAGTGAAAAATAAGTTTAATTTAGGAAGTCGGTGGCAAAAACTAAAATACAGATCCAAAGACACCGACTTCCGAAATTAAAGTTATTTTTCACTTTGTAGTGTTTTTCGTAAAAAAAATATTCAAACACTAATGTTCTTGGTTTTAACAGTACGTTAACATTAAAAAATAATAACCTATAGAAACAAAGATACGTACAAGCTTATAGACAGTTATACAGATTCTGATGTTATTCTAAAAAATTAAATTACGAAGACTTTGTCATGTAGATGTTTGATAGACAATCTACATACAGAATGCCTTCCTGCTTTTATAGTAGGTACTTTAAAAGCAGGAAGGTTTTATAACCGTAAGAGATTATAACCGTATGCGGATAATAAGGTTGTCCCTTACATCCGGAATTCCGGTCGCAGAGCCGGAACTGAAGTTCCGGCCCCATAATTATTATGGGGCCTTTTCAAAATGGTAAAAGTAGTACCTGTAGTATGTATATTATTATAACAAAATTTATGTATAACAATTATTTATTGAAAAAAAAGGAAAATCGAGTATGTAGTAGGGATCGTAGCAGGTGGCGTTCTGTAGTTTCTGCCTACCCCCATGGGAAGAAGTCGTGAGTTTATATGTATGTGTGTGTGTGTATTTATAAAAATGAACAAATAATAAATTATGAATCAAGTACAAATTTAATATGATGTCTTCAAATAATAAGTGGAATCAATCATATTGATTGACATTAATTAATAATTTAAACTTAATTGACACTCTTAAATCATACACATAATTATTATAGTTACAAATCTAAGTTTTTATAATTTTTTTCGACCTTTTATTAAATACAATAAAAAATCTAAGACATACCACATACCATTTAAAATTTATGAGCAACACATTTTTATAAAAATGATATCTGAATGATTTAAATTCATTTTCACCCAATCCAGCACCACCTTATTTTAAAATATTCAAACTGCAACGACACCTGTGCACCTTTAAATAAATTAATTACTTGGACTTTATAAAAATACATTTAAACGCTAATATAACTACTAAAACTGACTATTAAAAAACTTAGGACAGCATTATTAAAAAAAAATATGCTGTTTGCAATTCGCAGCTAATATGGCGCCTACAAAGTACACAAATGTCATTCAAAATGTGAACTATCTACACGTTTTAATATCTGGCACGACTCGCAGTAAATTATCCTATAATTTATGAATCCTACGCAGGCAAATTTTACGTAAAATTACCAATAATACGAGTATCCTAACATAAGACTCGGTACACACTAGGCCATTTCAGTCACCTATTTGTTGCCGGCGACAAATAATCGCATCGCAGGACCTAATGGTAATTTATTGTGGCTTTTAGTTTCAAATTAATTGTGTACCATTGACTATTAAAACTCGTTGTCAGAGAAATGTAGCAGTAAATTCCGTTGAAAAATTGCCGACGTCATCAACGAAATAAATTATCTGGTAAGGGACAAAATACTGACTTAGATATTTTCCGATGAATCCAACATACCGTCAAACGGGGTGAATAGGAAAGCAGAAGTGAATCGAGATGAAACATTGAAAAAAGATTTTAACGATAATATAGTTTGTTGCCAAAAAGGACTCTAATATGTTAACTGTATTATAATATTAAAGATTATTTCAATATTAAAATCCCTTTTAAAGTTTCGTCTCGATTCAACCCTGCATTCCTATTCACCTCGTTTGACGGTACGTGTGTACGACATAATATAAACTTACGAGCTAATCTTTAATGAAATTGAGACAAAAACAAATTAAAATTACCCTAACCTTATTAATTTGTGTAATCTAGAACAGAACAATTATTAAGTTAAACTTAAGTCTATATTTTTCGTTCCCAAAAATAAAATTTCTTATTTGTTACCTTGGCACTCGTATCTTATATCACAGATCTTTGACTAATACCGTCATTCTTATGAAAGTACGTACATTTTCATTGCAGGTCAGCACCGCTCTTCCCTCAATTTTAAAATACTACAATTAGTGCATTTGAATTTTTAGTCTGTCGAAATAAGTGTGTGAATTGCTAGGAGCGGTCGTAAAAACACTTGTTTTGAAATGAGAAAAGAGTAAAAACTTTAGCAATTTTTGTAAAATCTGTACCTTCTCTACCTCTCAGAAATTATTTAATAATAAACTTAAAATATCCGATCATTATTTTGTGCCTATACTGCTCGTAAACTGATGGGAAACAATAAGCAGGGTTTTTTCTGTGGTCTGAAACCGTGTCTCGGTACATATAATCAGAAATTACTACATCTCCCTGTCAGTATACCGCTATTTCCTAATAATTTGACATTGATCCCATAAGAGTTATGCCTCCTTAGAACTACAAGTTGTCAAGGCCTACTTCTTCCTTAGTCTCGCACAAATAACTCTTGAAATGGTCATGCCCCTGTTTCGCCTCTTGATCAAATAGTTTATTAATTGTATCCTTAAAAAAACCTTTCGGTTGGATAAAACTTTCCAATTTCGTTTCTATCGAGAGTTTCCTTTTTTTATTATCATTTGAAAGGCGAGGAAAGTCTAGGGAGTAACTCTGCCGTATTATCTTTTGCTTTTCGGCGTTTTGTTGCTCAGTTTCAGTTTTGTGAGCGTCTTTATTGGTTTTGTCTGTCAAATGATCTTCGAACGCTTCATTGCCGAATATATTACTAGCACTCGGTTCTATAATTACTTGTTCAGGGACTTTGGTGAATAGTAGGCGTTCAGAGTCCATAAAAGTTAAGACTGGAGATCTTTCGTTGATTACTTTGCAAGATTCACCGAACAAGTCCAGCTTTTTGACATTTCCACCATTATTACTACTATCTTCATCGTATAATGTGTCAACAGATCTTTCGGCGTCGGAGTTTTTATTCTCTGGTATAGTGCAGAGATCAGGATCCCTCGTGAACGTTCGGTGATATTCGTTGGTCGTCATCTCTGAGATATCGTCGTTGAAAATGATTTTTTTAGCTTTAGAATTCTTGTTACTAGACAGATTGGTTTCTGATGAATTGAAGCGGGTCGTAGTGTTGACGCTGGATAATTTGTTGGCTGGCGACGTTACAGTATTGTTATAAGCTCTTTCAGCCTGAGAATTCTTGCCCTTGGTATGAATTCCAAATATCCTCTTGATGGAGTTTCTGAACTGTAACAATACATGACCGAATAAGATAGAATTTTGATAATTAAAGATATAATTTTATTATAATCTGTTCGGTCGTTGACTTACTTGTGTATTCATTCCTACGTAAATTAGAGGGTCGTAGCAGATGGAACTCTTGGCGACCAGTGCTGGTATCACACCGGCTCCAGGGGACACCTGTATGACAAAAAAAAAAAAAATAAGGAGGGTTTCACTCGCCTATTTTCAGAGTTAATGTAATATCGACTCTCAAGATTAGGTATACCTCTATTTGACCCTTCATAACACTCATTTATATACTGCATGATTATGACGGGTTAATTAAATCTAATAAGGTTTTTATTAAATTCTGATCAATCGACCTTTTTGTAAGAATATTTCTAAACGAGGTCAAGAGTTGAAATACCATGTTTCTTTGCTAATGTTTTCGTTGTAATATGTTTTAGCCTTGAGCAGACGATAGTCCTTGAGAATTTAATAAATACTGTTTTTATGAACTGTGTGCGATACGGAAGTAGGCAAGTTTGCTTTTCTTTTAGACCTTTGTTCTAGAGTTATAATTTGAAAGTATGCTATTTGACCGAGCGAGCGCGAAGCGCGAGCTAAGCGTCTCCGTTTCAGCTCGGGCAAAAATACTTTCGTATATCCGGATGTCCGGCTGTTTTTCTCGACAGGTCTTATTTCTCAACCGATTCTCGTGAAATTTTGTGAGCAGGTTCATTAATGATATGGATTTTTCTTGTCGATTCTGTTTCTCGAATATTTTCTGAATGTCGGAGATATGGGGGTTGAAAACGTAAAAAAAAAACCTTTTCGCCATTGCGCGCTCTTTGCACGCGCTTCTTGTTTTAAGGATTTTAATTTAAGGTGCGCGATAAACATTTATTCCGTTTTAAGCTATGCAAAGAAAGATTCGCGAAGTATACAATACAGCTCACAGAGCCACTAGTTATATGGTTATTTGAGAAATATAAATAGCTAAATAAACAAACCTACCAAAGCTAACTAGCTAGCTACCTTGTTGCGTGGAAAAGCTGTGGGCTAAACTGTATCAATTAGGTCTTCTTTTTTTTGTATTGTCAATGAATACGCTATTCGCAAGCATACTTATCATTGTTTTTTTTTATATACATATTGTCAATGGATAAGTAAGACTAGCTTATAAAGCTGGTTTTGAATGTTTATTGATAGAAATTAGTAATGAAAGTACGAAAGGTCAATCTAATACCTACTTACACTAAAAATAAGACTAGATCTACCTGATTACACTTTACACTATAATAGTTAGGTATATATTTTTTCGTAAGTGACCAATATATGTTCTTTTAGATCACGTTTGGACAGACGTAAATATATGGTGATGGGATTTTATCGCGCACTTGATTTTTAACTCTCGGTGTTGAACCGAGCATTGAAAATCCAACAGAGTACATCCCAGCGCGTCCAAAAAACACACTGTTGGATTTTCAACCTTTGGGTGCTAAGCAGTGCGTTGAAGATCCAGTACGCAAAAAAATCCTGCTGCGATATTTTTACGCCGTCGTTCGTGGATTTTGAATGAATAAAGAATCTCTAACTTATAAGGATCGTATAATATTTTATTATTTTTGATCATAGTAAGTTTTATACACATACATGCATACATAAACTCACAACTTCTTCCCCCTCGTTTACGTTCTTAGATCTGGTCATACACGCACGCTGGTTGCGAGTACTACGCACCTGACCTTTCTGAAGAACAACACCAATAAGGTCACTATATGTCCTCTTAGTTTCCTCCGGTTTTAAGTTAGTTTTATCTTTTACATAAATCTTGTTACATCTTCATCTGCCTTCGCAGTTAGTTTATCTAAATCAGAATATTTAACCCAAATCAATATAGAAAATCAAATCAATCGTACAAAGTATTGTCGAAGTGGAAAGATATTTTAATATTCACAAAGTTGTCATTCTCCGCCATAGAGAAAAATAAATTAACCCTGACAGTATATTCAATTTAAGTATCCATATAAACACAATTCTCGACTTCTCTTATTATATCAAAGGAATGTGACAGAGAGATACTCGTATATACTTATAGTTTCGAAACTTTACTGATGAAGTCCATGAATATAGTAGCTTTAGAAATTCATTAAGATTCCTCTAGTGTGTAATTTATGAGTTTCTGTATTGTAAGTTTTAATTTTATTTGTATTGTTTATACGGTTGATTTTTTAATTTACTTTTGTATCTATTTGAAAATATTAAAAAAAAAAAGTTTTTTTGAGACACTAGGTAAGAAACGAAAATTCCGAAATAATTTAACATTGGACAATTATTTTTCAGCCCTGTCTAAATTGCACTTAAATATCAATCTATGACACTAAAATATGTAAGGACAAGAAAATATCAAATCAAACAAAAAGGATTACCTCGAAAGATGGCACATACGCGAAGGGTTTAAACGACGTTAGAGTTAGGACCAAAAAACCTTCCATCAAAAGTCCTTCGGTACGGATCCGGATGTATGCATCATTATAAGTAGGTTCAAAGGTACCTACCTAAGGTACTCGTAAAAAGGTTTCTCTTTATTCTCTGGCTAACAATGTGAATTACATACGAAGGCATTTACAGGAATGCATACAGAATTGTAATACTGAGAAGACGGGAGAAATTCCGGGATTACCTACCTACTTATGTCACTGTTTTATAATAGGTCTGGGAAAAAAAAAATCGTATTTTATATACAAATTCAAGACAGAGCTCGTGTGGCACCCAAATATCGAGCTTTTTTGTATACCCAGACATTATCAAATGGGTCAAAAATGTTTTGTAATCTAAAACTACTAATCTTGCTCCACTTTTCCAAAAATGGCATCGAATTTATTTATTATTTATTTATTTTGCATAATGTACACTCAGTTACAGGCTAGGCTAAAACTTAAGAGTACATGACCCCGTTGGGGCGCAGCAAGTATTATTACATTTAAAACTTATTACTAGGTTCTAACTTATTAACATTATATTGCAAATTTTATCTGTAATAGAGCGACCAGAGCGAGCTGCATCTTTGACATCAAAAGTCCCGGACTGAAAACGCTCGAACCAACTTTGTGCTACTTTTACTGACACTGCGTTAAGTCCATAAACATCTTTTTTTTCGCGGCTTGTGTCGCATTTTTCTCTTTTTTGTAATAAATCTTCAAAATGTATCGAATTTCTCCGTTTGATTCAGTAATTTTAGCGAACAGAAAAACAATAAAAAAATGGCGGAAAGTCGTTTTTTCTTGTACAATTTCTTTTTAAATGTCATCTATGTAATGGTGTTAAAACCAGCCTGTTAAAAAAAGTACAGCTAAAGAGATTTTACTACAACTTTATACCTATAAAATACGAGAAAGCTTTTCCCCCGTCCTATTATTCGTGAAAAGTTTATGGTGTAGACCTGTTCTTAAAATGCTATGTTAAATATAAGAACTTGAGTTCCGAAAATTGTTTCTTCGTTCTATTTATTTTTATAAAGGAAGAAGTTAACCATTTAAAATGTAGTGGCGTTCTTTTGTGACTAAGGGCCTGTTATTTGATCAGTAGTCAAACATACTAATAGTTAAAATGCGTTAGTTAAACTAACGATTTGTTAAAAATTACATAAGTATGTTGTTTGACGAATGTTTAAGCTAACTATAATTAAAAAAATACAATTTGCTATGAAAGTTAACCACACGCAGACAGAGTAGTTAAACTTTAACTATTGTCAAGTGACTAATTGTTAAATTGACTATTGGTCATTTTTAACTATGTATCAAATAACGGGCCCTTATAGTTATATCCCAAGAGTTGGAATCGGTAAACATAATAGGATATTGCCTATTGAGAGCAGTATCTAAGTTCTTGAGTTTAGGTTGTTTATGGTAGTGGCAGTATTTTTTCCAAAATCCATAGATACTAATATTATAAATGCTAAAGGAACTCTGTATGTCTGTCTGTATGTTACCCTTTCACGCCTAAACCACTAAACCGAACGTTATAAAAATTGACACGTAAGAAGTAGGTAGCCTGGCACTTTGAAAAGGACATGGGCTACTTTTTATGCTGGATATTTGTATTAAAAATTATGAAATAATAAATAGACACAGACGAAGACGCGTGCAAAAGCTAATATTACGTATGAATAAAAAATAAGAAAATAACATTTTATTCATTGAAATAAAGACGGTCTCGATAACTCATTTCTTAGTTGATGAAAAGAATTGTGCTAATGCTGAAAACGATCATAAAATTATGAATATTAATGATCTTACTCAGAAAGAGCTGGAATACAAGATTAAAGGAATTCGATTAATTAACGTCGAACCGTTAATCGTTTGAAAACTAATCGATTACTTCTCTTTTATTGAATTATTTCTTTCTTGCACTGCCTCGTTGGTGTAGGTAGCAAGTGCAACTGCTGAGCATGAGGTCTTGGGTTCGATCCCCGGGTCGGGCAAATTGTTAGGTTTTTTTATCTCGAATTTCACAGCAGCAGCCCGGAGTCTGGATTTGTGCCTGGTTGATAGCATTTAGACATAACTGGCGAAATGTGGATGTTGTGTACTATAGGTACACGTCTGCCAAATCCTTTGAGGAAACTAAGCGTGATGCTATTAATTACTTTTTCTGTAGTCTGTTCATAGAAATACTAGCAGTCTAGACATTTTCAGTTCGTATTGTTGAATAAAATAATAAATAATTAAGAATTAAAATGAATGTAACTCAAAGGCAGATTATTTTGCTACTGTAGCGATTATTTTAACCTACTTAAAAAAAGGAGGAGGGTCTCAATTCGACTGTATTTTTTATTTTATTTTCTAATATGTGTTTTACCTCAATATTTTTTTCTAGGTGAACCGATTTTAATGTTTTAACTTTTATTTGATAGCTGGTTCTTCTCATGTGGTCTCATATAAATTTGATTAATATCCAACGAGCAGGTTTTAAGTTATCCATAATAATGCGTAATTTTTCCACTTAATTTATATTGATAATATTCTTCCTGTCTCTGTTATTTACATATAAAGAATTTATGTGGGGTAGGTACCACAACTACAAAATGAAAAATAAAACCTTTTTTACAAAAAAATAACAAACGACTTCCATGAAGTTTTTTTTTACACCATCATTTTACAGCAGAAAAGGAAAACCTGAAATCACAGATTATTACCAATAACCCCAGTTTATCGGCCATATAGGGTCATTATCTTAATACTTTCCGATTTTAATCAGCCTACAATGTTCCCACTGCTGGGACACAGGCCTCCTCTCTTCGAAAGGGAGTCGGCTGTAATACACCACGCGGGCCCAGTGCGGGTTGATAGACGTCACATGTCTTCGAATTTTTGGTTCCAGGACATGCCAGTTTCTTCACGATGTTTTCCTTGGTTCGAACTCACGACCGACAACTAGTAAATCGGGGCAGTTACCACTGGGCCACCATGCACTGGTCTAATAATGTAATCACTCAACTGTCCTTAGTATTCTACGCACCAGCTGTCATACTTTCGTATCAATTTGTAACAGGTAAAAGATAAAAGGTGTTTTTAGTATTATTTCTTTGTCCCATTAGCGATTTTGGTACATTGTCTTCACATATAATCAATGTATGCAAAATTCGATCTAAAGAAAAGCGGCCACAATCCTCTAGATCGTATTTTGTTGCTTCGTGTCTCATTATGAAAGTTAATAAAAGGTATTAGAAAATTCTAGACACACTTACCAAGGGTGCTTATCGAGCCGTTATTCAAAACTCCTTCTCAGAGACGAGATAATATTATTTTAAAGGAGTGGCGCTAGTGGGCCCGTGTGCGCCTTCTTAATCATACATTTTTGATATTTAAACACTTCTCAATTTTAAGCAACGTTTATAAATAAACTCCTATGTAGTTTGCTACTATTGCGATCAAAGCTAATTTAAATGTTACTGTCCGTTTGGATTAAAATATATGTATTACATTTAGGAAAGGATTATAGGCTATTAAAATAATCAGCTTGGATTTAGCACATTGCAGATTCATTAATATTACACTGAAAACTCAATTGTTAATTAATTAATTCAAGAATCCTCATTAAAATTGAAAATCGACGTCGAAAACTATTGCCTAACTGTTTAGCATATTATTCAGCAGAATATTTGCATGAATTACTAAGCAGACATCTAGAAACCTCTACGTAAAGCAACAAAACTTTAACTTTAGTTATGACAGGACAATAATTCACTGTAGGTAAAGTATTTCAACTAAGTTGGTTTTGAATATCGAAACTTATACAGACAGGAGATAGCAGAGAAATCGACGCGCAAACTGAGACCATGAATTCAGGGGGGTTCAGATTCATGTACTGAACCCATGGTCTCAGGTTGTGCGTCGCGCGTCGGTGTCCCTGCAACCATGTATTACTACATAATTTAATTTCACTACTGAATAGGTAATGATACCATATAATATATATTACTGACTCCAGATTTTTCTATTAGTGAATTTTCAATAGTAGATAGCTCGATGTCTTACCAGTTAGTGCTATTAGATTCATTCCCTTAATATGATTATTCCCTTAAGATGCGCCAAGGTAGCCCGCGAAATTCAAATTTTCTTACGTTTTTTGCAATTTGTAAGTCAGTATCAGGTTGTATGGTGATCTAAATATGATTCGCGACCGTATCAAATATGGCTTTACAGAATTATAATCATTAGAATCAGCAATACAACTCCTTAAGTTAGAATTGCCTTCAAATGTCATGATTTCATGAAATAGTCATTCAATAGGGTAATATGAACTTATTACTGATTATAATGATTATAATTCTGTAAAGCCATATTTGTTACGGTCGCGAATCGTATTTTAATCAAAATACAACCTGACAGTGACCTGCAAATTTCAAAAAACGTGACAAAATTTGAATTTCGCGGGCTACCCTGAAGGTTCCGCCTTAATGTGAATTCAGCCGATCTATTTTGTAAAACTCTCATAGTGAAAACTTAGGTGAAGTGAGCTTCACCGTGACATCACAGCAGCGGGCCCTTTCAGATTAACAGCGCTGCGACACCTATTTTTAAATGTCGGAACATGATGCTGAGATAGGGTTCTTTTGGCCTCATAGAGGATTTTCTGTTGTTATTTACATTTCACTTTTGTTTTTTGTTTTTATGACTGTATTTAGTTTAGTTTGTGATAATCCTGTGCGAGTCTTAATAAATACTTTTTCTTGTTTTTTATTTCTTGACGTGGGCTGTCAATGGAACGACAGCTCACTTCACCAAACTTTTCACGGCGAGATTTCTACAGAATAGATCAGTTGATTCTTCTTCTTTTACTCTGCGAAGTGTCGGTGGCATATACAGTTCTGCTCTCACCTTCGAGGAATACAGAATAGGGGTAGAGGTTCCGATGGGTTTACAAAATGTATTTTTTAATATAGTTATTAGCTCTTGTCCGCGACTTCACTCGCGTTTACGTTGGAAATTATCCCACGGGACTTGTACTAGTTACTACCGGGATAAAAAGTATCCTTTGTCCTAACCCAGATCATGGTCTACCTAAGTGCTATATTTTATCAAATCCTAACAGCCGTTAAGGCGTGACATGGTAAAAGACATACATACAGAGTTACTTTCACCTTGGAAGTTTGGATTAGTATGGATTGGTCTAGGCTACCTCCCAGTTTGAAGTCCTTTAATATTTTAGCACTAGTATGTTAATACTTACAATTCCTTCAGTAGCAAACTGCTCCATCAGCGCGAAGAGCGAGTAAGGTGTCCACGCGACGGTGAAGGACACGATCATGATGAACACCATTGCTGTCGCCTTCGCCTCTGCTTTGGACACGCGTCCCAGGCGTTGGGAGTTCTGGAAACAATATCATGGAAACTTTAGACACTGAACATAGCAGTGATGGTTGCAGGTGGTGGTGACTCGTTTATTCTTCTCTTTTTTTCGTGTCGACGGTACTTTGATAGCGGGAATAGTGACATTCTTCAGGTCATCAAAGGTGCAAGTGAACGGGCATTTAGGACTTCAGCAAGCGGGCAATGGCTCGTTTATTGTCACCACAGATAAGATGGCATGTTTAGATTTATGACTGAAACGATTGAGGAACAAATTTAAAGAAAAAACGTTTCTAATAAAGTAGATGCAATATATTTATACTTACGCGAGCTGTTTGTTAAATAAAACAGACCCATTTCTTTAATGTGAGCCTGCAAATATTTGCCAAAACTTTTTGCTAAGAATACCTGGTGTTTTTAGAAGTAATCTTGTTCTAAATACTTACAAGCAAAATGCAAAAATATTTCCCGAAAAACATTGAACTATAAATAGACAGACTGGAATTTCATGAGTAATCTTATTCCGCATACTTTCATGCTAAGCTAGGTATAGGCATAATCTTATTTACATGAAAATAAGACCAAGGCTAAACAAAAAAAAAACCCTAGGTACGTTTTAAAATCGCAATTTTGGGGATGGCTAGGAAAACAAATTCGGAATTCCTAAAATTTTATGTCTATAATTTTACTGTCACTATTCTACAGACCGACGCGCAAACTGAAACCATAAATCCAGCACAAGATTCTAGATCCCCTAGCGAAGAAATTATACTTCGAATAAAAATTAAATAAAACTGCTGTTTCATAAAAAGTGTTCGGCAAATGCACCTACGCGGTCAAAATGTATGGAACAGCATTTTTAAAAAAAAAAAACTGACTTAAATTTTCAACGTTTAGAATAGGCGGAAAGCGCCGCAGGAGACGCCCTGGGCGTCGGGAGTCAATAGTCGACTCCCGGACACCGTAGTCGCGGGATTGCGGACGGCGAGCATTGGGCAGCTTACCGTCCGGTAAGGGCCAGGTCCGGGTCGACGGCGCGTCGAGCTCCACGCGCGATTGACGACGTCTGATAGGGCCGATGCCTGCCAGGGTCGCGGATTGTTCGAAAGAGTTACCGTGGTCATTGAAGAAACACGGGTGGGTATTAGTCAGTAAGAGTCTGACACGCCCTTCCGCTCCATCCAGCGCGGGAGAAGTCATTTGATAACTTGGCAACAAAAAAAAATGTCTGCCACCCTGTATAGCAAAATTTACAGCAATGGAAATTTTCCAATTTCACCGCCAGAAAATAAAAACAATGGCGGTCCTGTCGCATAAACGATCGTTAAGGTCGTCCCACGCTGTTTGTAAACACGTGAGGGAGGCTAATCAACCGTTATCCGTGTTTACTATGGAGACCTGTACGTGTTAATAATCACACGATTAAACTTATGCGTGCCGGCTGGCTGTTTGATATAGGTGTGTAGAAAAGGTTTAGAAGTACCTACTTAGGTAACTGACAATTACGTGTGTTATTTTAAGTAAAAGTTTCTTTTGTTTTTCGCAAATACAACTCTCAAACTCTCCCGGTCTTATTACAAAGAAAGGTTGTTCTTTAGACATGGTTTAATCCATCGAGCCTCTTTTTGAAATAAGAACCTAACAGAAATCGAAATATAGTTCCTTTTACAAAACTGCAACCTAAGTCCGAGTTTAGGTTGTCAATTTTGTATTAAGAACTTTACTAAAGTCGGCATTAAGTTCGAAATACTAAAATTGGCTCGAAGGTTTAGGTTCGGGCTAAAGTTAGATAATGTTTTGTAATAAGACGGTCTAAGTTCAAATTACGCCATTGAATGTCTATTACACGAAATAGGTAAATTCTAAGTTAGCGAGTTGTATTGATGATTTTAATGATTAATAATTTCTTTAAATACCTACATAAGTTTTATTCATATTTTGATCAAGATAATTATAACCTGATACTAAAGTCAAAGTCAAATCATTTATTTCAAATAGGCACATTAAAGATACTTTTGAACGTCAAAATTTACATGTAAATAGAATTGATTCTAGTTGCCACGTCCAGAAGGTAGCTTCGTATGGAGAAGATTGAACACTGACCTGCCAATTGCAAAAAACGTAAAAATAAAACTAATTTCGCGGGCTATCCTGCCTCTTTCGCCTTAATACAAGTAGAAAAGTATACCTACACTGTTATCAAGTCCAACAGGATTGCATTGTACATTTTGTACAAGCGTTTTTTCTAATTATAATTAAATTAGGACTGGCAAAATTAAACAAAAGACAGATTTCCTCAACAGTTTTCAACGACAAAAGTTTTCGGCGGAAGCCTCTCTTCAGCCGTCAAAAAATTTAAATCAATCTTACTTACTTTAAAGTCGAGTTTCCGCGACATTTTTAAACTTGTTATTTAATTTTTCTAAGCAGATTATTATTTTTCTAATGAATTTCGAAGTTTTAATTACATGCCGTCTGATGTCCAAATTAACACGATGATTAACTTTCCTAATTTATTAACCTGATTACCGCTCTTGAAATGTTTTTTCGACTTGAAGGTAAGTAACTAAATTAGGTAGATAATTTGTACTCAGACATAATACATAATACTTTTATTTCAGCGGGAAAATAACGTAAATACGTACGTAAACATGTATAAGTAACTAAACATACTTATTAAGGTAATGTCGACTATTCCATTGTTAAATGCCTTAGTCAATACCTTCTTCTACCTACATATTTAACAAACCAATTTTCATATTAACCTTGTTAATATTGAATCAGCTTAAAATATTGGGAAAATTAACTCGATAGAAATTATGGCCCTTTAACTAATAATATATTGACGTACTCGTATCTACGTCGTTACTGACACTAATACACGGTTCACTTGCCTAGGCTATTCTATTTGGATGAATCGACCAAATTGAATCGTGTAAACGAACACTCACAGTGAATTCTTCAATGTCAGCCTTTCATTACTGCAACTTTCAATCAAAGTTATGTATTTTTTTGCATGATATGTGTAGGTACATGTAATACGAGTACTTTAGTTTAAGACATCACTTAGGTAATCATATTTTTCTCTTCTTGTACTCACACACTATTGTCTATATTTCTTTTTCATTTCTCCATTCGCAGGTCTGCTGGAAGAAATTTCTGAAGAAATAAGTATCTTTGTACTCCAATGTTATAATATGTCGTATCTCTATCTATTTTAATGTATGTACATAAATGATAAAACAAATAAATAGAGTCAATTTGGTTGAACCGTCTAATATTGTCTTAACAGAAGGACTATAAGGTAAGTTACTTTTAATTACAATATTTGATGGCCTCCCGGACTTCAAACCAAACGACGACTGGACATTCGACTACGATTTCAATCTAAATGAATTCGAAAGGAGTCGTGGGTTCATACATTATTCAAGCGGGGATTGTCCAAATTGCTAAAGATATTATGGTAATGGCCGGCCTGAACAACAAACAATTTAGACTTGTAGTTTGTTTGACATAAATCTAAACTTTTAAATACCAGTTTTTTTAGGTTATGTTTTTAAAGGAGTTTTAGGTACTAAAGATGAAGATGCTGATTTATGTTGCCCATTTGCAGTAAACCTAGGCGTTATCTAAATTGTCCCTTAAAAGTTAAGTCCTGCATTGAGCTTATTTCCTCATTTATAAATATTATTTTCCTTTGCGCTTCTTTTTTCCTTTAAGGGTTTGTTTATATAAAAGAAAACTTTTTTTTTTTACAGAATATTTTGTTTTAACATCTTATGAGAAATATCTATCTACAGGTTCAAGTGTAACGGCAAATTATAAATCATTTCGGTTTTCTTATGTTCTAGGGATAGGAATAAAAGTAGCTTGAACAACGAAATGCTTAGAGGTTGTACATATTGTGCCATTGGCACACGTGTTAATAAAAAAATGCCAGAAGATGGTATGGTACAGGCATGCATGGTATTTTTAGCAAGCAACTGTCATGATGTGTAGTCACAGCTTTAAGTATTGAAAAACATAACACATCGTAAGCTCTTGACAGTTCTGATGATATTGACGTAGGTGAAGGTAATGACAGCGAGAGGCTCGATCTGTCTCATCGCCAACAGGAACATGATGTACGTCAGCCCGTTCATTGACACTCACTTTTTAAATGTTAAAACAATCGTCATAACGTACCCTCTTCAACATCCTGATAATGTTGACGTAGCTCAAGCGAGAGGCGAGGGCAAGAGACACGATCTGTCCCATCGCCTACAGGAACATGATGTACGTCAGCGTGTTCATTGACACTCACTTTTTAAATGTTAAAACAATCGTCATAACCTACCCTCTTCAACATCCTGATGATGTTGACGTAGCTGAAGGTGGTGAGGGCGAGAGGCACGATCTGTCCCATCTCGAACAGGAACATAATGTACGTCAGCGTGTTCATTGATAACTAACTTTAAATATAAAAGTAATCAAAATTGCGTACCCTCTTGAGCGTCCTGATGATGTTGACGTAGCTGAAGGTGATGACGGCGAGAGGCACGATCTGTCCCATCGCGAACAGGAACATGATGTACGTCAGTGTGTTCATTGATTGCTCGTGCCAGTTTACTGAACAACTGTGGAAGAAAAGTAAGATTAATTGGTTTACTTATACTATTCTTGTACAGTTAATAGTTACCTAGGGTGTTCTTACACCCACAAGATCGATGGTATTGACTAACGCCTATTATAGACCGACCAACGTAGATAGATATAACTGTATATCCCTTAACACCTAACCTACAAAATGTGATCGATCCGACGTCGATCGTGCCCATTTTGAAGGAGTATTTTTTAATTGGTTGAACTCAACTACTCAACATAAACAGCCAAATTTCATAACACAACCAGCTGGACCTATACCTATCAACTATCTTAAGGCTCCCGCACACAGCCGCAAAGCGACTCTTGTACAACACTTTCCATGAAGTTTTCATAGAAGTTGTCCTACTAGAGTCGTGTCGCGCCTGTTTGAGGCAGCCTTTATACATTCGCGCAAAGTGCAAACGCTAAGTAGGTTTGTGAACCAGAAAATATTTGAACTACACTCACATAATAGCAGATCGTAGTCAACCTTAATATTAGTATCTTAAAGGCATGTTCTCAATTTCAGTAAATAATTAAAATAATATGGAACCACGTTCGGCCTTGTCCCACAAAAGTTGGAACGAAGGCAGGAATCTGAATTATATAAAGTCATGCGTGAGAGACTCTACAGCATTTATGTATTTCTTATATTTCTAGGGCTGAATAGGGTTCAGTAATATTCATGCTTTACGTGCCTGTGGCTCTTGAATTCCTTTGATGTATGATTGGAGCAGTGGTGGCTCAGTGGTAACAGCCGCGACTTAGGAGTTGTAGGTTCGAACCCAGACAGGCTCATTACTTTGTGTAAATTATTTCATCACCACTGCTCTCAAAACGATGAAGGAAAACATCGTGAAAAAACCGGCATGTTCCAGAGCCAAAAAAAAACGAAGGTATGTGACATCTACCAACCAGCACTGGGGCCGCGTGGTGGATTGAAGTATTCCTGTTGTCCCCGTTGGCCATGTCCCCGTTAAAGGGGACAAAGGGAATTTAATAAATAAATAAATACTTCCCGTTGTCCCCTACGGCCTACACAGAGGAGGTGGCCTGTCTCCAAGTAGTGGGAACATTATAGGCTAATTATATAATCAGTATCAGGAGACATCATGCATAAATTCATGCTTAATTATCCATGTATTATGTCTACTTCTAAAATAGGTTGTAAAATGTAGGTACTAGTACTTGTCATACAAGAGCAAGTCAATAAAGACTGGTTTAGGTTGAGGTAACCAACGGGATTTTTGGAGGTTTCCACTCAGAGCACTAATTTCAACACCACTTGACTGAACCGCACCTGTGCACTTTATGCTACTGTCGGTTCAGTATTCAGTTGATTGTCCGGTATTTTTATCTCACGAAGCGACGCGCGCTTTACTCGTGGTTACCAAGTGTATAAACACGCAGTGAGTCCTAACTTATTATCCTAACTAATATTATAAATGCGAAAGTAAGTTTGTTTGTTACCTTTTCACGCCTAAACCACTGAACCGATCATCCTGGAATTTTGCATATACGTTTTCAGGTGTACAGAAACGGACATAGAGTACCTTTCATTCCGAAAAAAAGTACTGTTCCCGAGGAAAACTATAATAATGTTTTTATGATAATAGATGGCGCCACGTGTCTTTCGAATCATGATTGAATTATATTATTGTAGAAACTTTAGTAGTGTGTTAAGAGGTTTTTTTTTTACCTAATACATTTTGTGAGTCTAGAGTGTCGATAGGCCGGTTTTTCATCCTGCTAACTATAATTCCCCGAATAACCCGAATTGATTGTCAAATTCTAAATTAACGCGAACGAAGCCGCGGGCAAAAGCTAGTATGTGTATAAATGCAGGAGCTCACAGTGCTGTCCGAGAAAATGGCAAAGTAGGAAGTGTGTGCGTGTGTTATGTGCTGACGCTACTCGTCCTTACGTACACATTCACAGCGTGTTTGTACATTTGGTTACCACAAGTAAAGCGCGCGTCGCTTCATGAGATAAAAATACAGTATCTAATAATGTGGCGAACCTGAGGGCCTAGACAAAATGGCATTCGCTTCGGAGCGATTCTATTTCCACAATCGCTATCGCTTTCGCTAATGTTTCCATCATACGAATTGAAAACTAGCGATATCGCTTGTCAAAAAGTGCCACTTGGCTACGCATGTCTATGGAAGTAATCGTTCGACGCTGTCGATTCATTTCATAGAATCGAATTATGTTAATATTGTCTAGCTAATTTCTATTCGTTGAGGTTGATCACGTGACATTACGACAGCTTATGTCAACCCCATACATCTTTTGGCTTTTCTACTAGCGTCATCGCTAATCGAATGTTATTTTGTCTAGGCCCTCTGTTATCATAAATATCGGATATTAGAGCTTTCGGGTAGCAGTTGAAAAATAAATAAGGTCAATAAAAATTTCGAGGACTGGGATTCGAAACCAATATCTCTACCCACTAATGGATACTCAGGAGGTGTGCTCGCGATCACTTAGTATAAATGACGAAACTGTTGTTACCTATTAATTGTTAAAATCAGTTTCTAAGAAAATTACATTATCATCAAAATTTCTATAGAAAGATTTCTATTGCTGGATGCCAGAAAACTGAGAACCAATATACAGAAATAAATAGGTTACCAGGTATTCCCTTACCAGTTACTAGATATAAAAAGTGATTGACAGTAATTTTAAAATGGCTTATACAAACAGTTTAATTATACTACTCCTAGGCACTAATTAATTAAACTTCTCAAATTAAATTCTCTTACAGTAAAAATGGCGTTAAAACCTCACTGGACAAAAGAATAATTGAAACCCTTTTTATGTCTTAATTGACTTAGCAAAGCTACAATTAATTATACTCAACTGCCTTTTGAAGAATTTGTATAGAATATTTTCAGGCATTACAAAACGGCGACGTTTTTCAATCGGGCACGCCAATTTGTAAAACGGCGTGTTATACGATACGGATACTACATATACATACATGATAGCGCTGGCAAATAAAAACAGTACCACAGACTAAAACAAACGGCACAACGGCTAATGACGTAACGGAAACACGAATCACTGCAATAAATAAGTATGTGCTTCTGCATTACATTATAAAATCGCAGTAAATTAAGTATTATTAATTTTATGGTATGTTTTTATTTAAGTGTTAATTTAAAACTCTAAAAAGGAAAATGGAACATTGTAACTGTCAGTTCATTTAAATAAAATAATTGTTACATAATTATGTAAATTTACAATTTAAAGTATTTATAAAGTGTTATTAATTTCAAATCAAATATTGTGTGCCATTACATTATTTTTACTAAATTCAATCAAAATGTTATTGTAAAACAAATGCTAACGGAAGTCGTTGCTGTGTGACGTTAATAGTTGTTTTAAACGTATAAATAGGCTCGCTCTAATCGCAGCCCCCCGACCCTTGCTCGACGACGCGCCAGCCCGCGCCGTAGCTGAGCCTGTAGTTTTAAATTCCACAGTTAATAATAATATAATTTAGATCCAGCCTGTCCCATCTTGCTGCCCTCCCCTGAGTGAGGCCCTAAGCCGAGGTTCGTACCCCACAGGGGGTGCCCTTAGCGTGCGGTCACCTAATTTTTAAGTATTTTTCGCCCCTGGCTGGAGGCTTTAAGTTAGTAGCTTAAGGCACCCACAGGCTTGCCCGGTTAAGTAGCCAAGACCTCAGTGGTCAAAACTACGAGCTGCCAATTAGGAAAAAAAAAAAAAAAACGCAGAGCTCTGAGTATTAAATTGTATTTTGAACTGTGTGCATCTCGTTGTAAAATAAAGTTGTGTGAATCATTATTATTATTATTATATTATTATTTTGTGTTGTGATTATTGGTTGTTAGTGATTAAAAGTGTTAACAAGGTGTCTGATCGTTATCATTTGAGATCCCCGAGCCCTCCCGCTCTTACATAAACATAGCGGGGCGGAGCGTCTTTTTAGTAGAGTTTGTGTCCGGAGTCAATGCAAATTCGAGCAAGGCAATTACTTAGTTACTCGAGCAATAAATAGTAGCCATTGTGCAGCCAGCTTAACTTGTCATAAGATCGTAGCTCTACGCATTAATTAGTCTGTAATTATGGCAGCAGAAAGAAGATGACTACCAAGTTGACGACTAACAGAGATGTAAAAAAAAACGTTTAGTTGACACAATGAATACATGAAACTAGACTAATCTGAAATCATAATCTTACATAATTATTATGTATTGCAAAAACCTGATGTGTTTACTCCCAAAACTAGGCCTGAGCCTGTATTTTGGGGGCTAGTAATTCAGCCATTATATTAATTTGTACAAAATTCAGCCATGATATTAATTTGTACAAAATTCAGCCATTATATTAATTTGTACAAAATACATCTTTAGAGGAGTGTCACTACATTGTTGTAATTTTTTTTTAAACATGGTTTGCCGGTTTCAAATAAATTGGAATAACGAGGAAAGAAGTTAATATTCTAATTATTTTAAACGATAAATTCTATAAATAACTACCTGATATTCGCAGCCTCATTAACATACTGTCCCCATCCGACCAGCGGCGGTGTTGTTAGTGCCAACGAGTAGGTCCATATGAAGACTATTGACATGATAGCCCCTTTGGAACTGAGGTGCCTGGAGTTGAGCGGCCTGGTCACCATCATGTACCTCTCGAAAGATATCACTGTTAGTGTTGTTATTGATGTTATTCCTGAAACAAGCATAAACTATGGTTAATGTCAAGGATTATTAAGCCCACGTTAACACATGACCCTAATTGCATAACACACTATCAATCACAATTTGAATAATTTCGAAGCCTATTGCTAATTGCATTGCTTCATATGTTCGAAAAATTTGTCTGCTCAACAACGTAAATAACGCAATGAATGTTGCTGAACTGTCAAAATGAAAGCCATTCCTATTGTTAGAGTGTTACGCAATTACCCCGCTGTTACCGATCCACAAAGTTGGACTTAGTTTTATTGAGGTTTCGCTTTTTGAGTAACAGCTCGGTGTCTACATAAAGGGTGTAAAAAGACACTTAATGAACCTGACAGGCACTTGTACTCCCCGTCATTGTATTTTTTTTTCTGTACGTGACCGCATCTGGGAACCTTCTGGATATTGAAGAGGAGAGATATTGAAGAGAGAGGGAGAGAGAGAGGGAGATATTGAAGGTCAAAATTCCAATTTTTACTGTATTTTTTTTACGAAAACCCGTTTTTAATGTTATGACACAACTTTAAATACCCCCTCGACCCCTGTACCGTTGCATGCACCCATAAGCACAATGTTACCGCAAACAGAAAATTTTCACACCAAAAATAAAAGTCGTGTCCCAGCAATTATTTTTGTGCAATGTTACTTAGTTTGATGTAAGTACAGAATGCTTAGTTGACGACTATGTGATGGGTCTTCATACACTCTGTATTATGTGCACTGTAAAGATAATTTTGTTCATAACTGGTGAAAATAATTGCATCTCATTGGAAGCTTGTGGCTAACCGCCGCGGTCGGTCCATTGATGGTGACCATTTTTACATACCGACGCCGGAATGGGACGCCCTAGGAAGACATATAGTGACCTTATTAGTGATGTTTTCAGAAAGGTCAGGAGCTCGCAACCGGCGTGCGTGTATGACCAGATATATGAACGTAAACGAGGCGAAAGGAGTATGTTATGATCGTAGCAGGTGGCGTTCTGTAGTTTCTGCCTACCCCCATGGGAAGAAGGCGTGAGTTTATGTATGTGAATATGTAGCTGTAGACCCTTTCGTGCCTCGGAAATCACGCTAAGCAGTTGGCTGTCATTCGTGGATCTTTGACAGTCGTTACGGGTCGTTAGAAGCCTGAAAGTCTGACAAACAGTCTTAGTAACGGGTATCGTGTTATCCAGTAAATGAGTTGTGTTAAATAAGATAAAACGCGCATTATTTAGATTTTTTAATTATCTATCCATTAGTGTAATCCTCAAATTAATAAAACGTCACCTTTAGCAAAAGATGCATGCAATCAATAATTTTAGTCACTTTTTTATAAGGAGATTTTAAATGTATTTATAACACATAAAAACAAATAAGAACGTGCAATGTGAGGATAGGATATCGAACATTAATTATGTGCTTTTAGATGTAGTTTATAGTGAAAGCGTTAATAGCGTCTGAATAACGCACTATGGCAAGGTTTTGGTCGGGGTACCGCCTTAAAAAAGTCTTGTCCACTTAAGTCTTACAATCTTTGTTGCTATTCACATTGCTATATTTTTGTAAACCAATGTTGAATGTATATATCCTGTGGGTGTTCTATAATAAATACATAAATTGCTAATGTGTGTGTAATAATAATTGATTTGTAATATACCTATTGCACACAACACAAGGTATTTATATGTATTTGTATGTTTGTTACAAATATCAAGTCTTTCATAGCTATTTTTGTATCGAGATTGTTACTAAATAAGACATGGATGGAGGATGGAAAAAACTATTGTCATGGTCAAATCCTTGTTTAGAAAACAACAGACCACCTACCCACGCCATAATTAACGCTATTGTGTTTTCTTTGCTCGTCATCCTCATAACAAAGGAATTATTTCAAGAGTAGAAAGTTGTTTACTTTTTGTCTATGGCGTACCTGAACTTTTAGTACCCACCTAGTCTTCTATATCTTCTATCTAATATAATATAAAAATCTCGTGTCAAAGTGTTTGTTATCGAACTCCACCGAAACGGCTTGACCGATTTTTATGTTTTTTTTTTTTGTATATTTGGTAGGTCTGAGAATATTTATAGGTCCTAAAGTATATTTCATACCGCTGCGGGTGAAACCGCGGAGCGCAGCTAATATCTGTATAAAACACAAAAAATGTTTCTACCTATGTCCATTATAGACTTTAAAACCATCCAACTGATGTGCCTTAAACTGATTTTATTAGAAAGGCGATAATGCAACAATGGTTTTAGATTACTAAAATGGATGTTTTTTTTAAATCTAAATGTCCTTTTTTTCCAACAAATAAACAAAATGTATTTCTTTTTTTAGCGTAGTAGCACACGGTGGGTATCCGCTAGTAGACTATAATATTCATCATTTGCAGGAACCAGGGTTTGAGAAAAAAATATACTATAGAATTAATAAATAATACTGAGATGAAGACTAGTAGAGATGTATGGAGGAAAAAATCGTATCACACCTATCGTAGTTTTTGTTGGTCCCGAATAGGTCGTGGCAGCGTTTGGAAAGTTTTGTCGAGTCTTCTCGTCAAGTATTCCGCAGAGCCTAAGGACTAAAGTCTTCAATCAGCGCGTACTGCCTGTTATGACTTACGGAGCCGAAACGTGGACAGTCACGCTACTGCTGGTCCATAAATTCAAGGTCGCTCAGCGAACTATGGAACGAGGTATGTTTGGAGTGTCTCTGAGGGATAGAATCCGGAATGAGGTGATCCGGCAGAGAACCAAAGTTGTCGACATAGCTCACAGAATAAGCAATCTGAAGTGGCAATGGGCCGGCCATATTAGCCGTAGAACTGATGACCGTTGGAGTAGACGTGTTCTTGAGTGTAGGCCGCGAATCGGCAAACATAAGGTAGGACGTCTTCAGGCTAGGTGGAGCGACGGTCTTAGCAGGGTGGCTGGTAGCAGCTGGATGAGAGTTGCCGAGAATCGAGCTAAATGGCGTGCAATTAGAGAGGCCTATGTCCAGCAGTGGACTGCTGTAGGCTGATGATGGGGGTACCACCTATAGAGGTATGAGGGACAGGGTGTAAAGTTCACTCATACTCTATGGAAAAAGGAGGATCCTCCGACCAGACGGTTGTTGTGTCTGGCGGGCAACTGCCCGACGGTTGATGTTGGGACGTTGTATATATGCTAGTCGCGCGGTAAACGCTACTTGCGCGATGCAGGATTTGCGTGACGTCAGTATAACGCGTAGCTCGCATGTGGCGATGTAGATACCGCTACATCACTCCCCCCCGGAGACCGGAGGTCGATAGTGGACTGAGTTTTGTATCTTCCGATGCTTGCCAGGGCCAGTTGAGGTTCCAGTGAGTCGGAACCGGGTGTCGCATAGTTCGCGGTGGGTCGGAACTGTCTGCGAAGGTTTTTCCTCAGTGAGTCAGGGTGGCGCTGCGTTATGCTCCAGTGCGTCGGATGTGGTACAGCGCCGGGTTGTGGCTGACTGCTGGCGTCGACCAGGAGAGGGTTTGAAGGCTCTGCTTGTGGACCGGCCGAGAGTGCAGTGTGCTGTGCACACCTCTAGGCCTTGTCTTATAAGCGATAATAATGTAAGCCTAATATAAGGACGAACGTGACGTGAAGTCGCTTTCGTACTTCTTCTTGCTTTGTATTAGAACTTGGCCTTAATCGTTGTATATCAACTATTAAATAATAGTCAAATTACGTTCGTAATATCCCACAAATGGTTTCTAAGAAATTAATTGATACATAATTAATTTATTTAACCAAAGGCATTTTGATTTCACGAGGTAGATACTTTGAAAAATTACTGATGTAATAATAATGCAACGAGAATAATTTCAGCATTATTATTTTTCACAAATGTCTTGAATTAATAATCCCTTCCCTATGGATTGTCTTTGCCAGGAAAAGAACGTAATCCCTTGTGATATTCATTTATACTAAGATTGTGTCATATTACTGGTTCAAGGACAGGAAGATATGAGTTTTCTTATTGTAAAAATAAGCGTAGTAATATTATTGGGATTGTGAACAGTAGCCCCTCTACCGGTTGGTAATAAGGTCTGATTTTCACTATGCCTGTACGATCTAAAAAGCAGTAAAAAAACGTGGTGGAAAATCAACAGAATGTGGACTGGAGTCACAAGTCTTTTTTTATAGACTTTAGTTTTGGTTTTTATTTTCTTTTTGTATCATCATAATATTTATTTATTTGTCCAACTTACATCTATCATTTCAGGGTAATCTATTTCGATAGTGTACTTATTTAAACTCATAGCCTAACTACATATTTTAACATAACCTAATTATATATTTTTTTCTAACTTATTACCAGATATCGGAAAATAGGTAGAGTATATTTTACCTAAACTTCGAGGTTAGTAACATAAGAGTGGATAATACCTCCTCTGAAATATCAGAAATGATGATAATGACGAGACTGCCTCGTTGGTCTAGTGATCGCAAGCGCTGCTGCTGAGCATGAGGTCCTGGGTTCGATTCCCGGGTCGGGCAAAGTGTTATCGGGTTTTTCCATCTGGAATTTCTCGGTAGCAGCCCGGAGTCTGGATTTGTGCCCGGTTGATGGCAATAGGCTCGCCCCCTATTACATGGGACTTAAACATAACTGGCGAAATGTGGGTGTGCTATAGGTAGGTACACCTCTGCCTAACCCTTCGGGGAATACAGGCGTGATGTTATCTTATGTTATGTTATGATAATGACGTTTTAATCCCGGGATTTAAAAATCACGAATTATTTTTTGGGCTTTATACAAATTATTGAATTGACGAAACATTTTACATTTTTTAGGGTTCCGTTCTAAAATTGTATCAAATTCGAATGTTTTGTTTTAAGTATATAAATCAATCTTTTTATCGCAATACAGTCAAGTAAATACACACAATATCTATCCAATATTTCAAGAATTTATTTTGCTGATGTAAAACAAAGCACTTTAATTTAACAGTTTTAGTACGGAACCCTAAAAAGTAATAAGATTCTTCGAAATAATAATTTGTTACGAATGTATTCATAGTGCAATAAATAATTAGGAATTTCTTAAATCTCGGGACTTAATCGTCATGTTTCTGATTCCGGGATTTTAGATGAGGTATTATCCACTCTATGTTACTTACTTCCTCAAAGTTTATATAAATATGCTCTACCTATTCCGATCTCTGCTTATTACAAACAATGCTTTCTTTTTGAACTCACTCAGAGAACAACAGAACAGTTCCAAGTCACTAGCTATGAGGTTGAGGGTGCGGAGGGCACGCGACAGTGGCGCCTCACTTAAATGATTAGCCATAATTCCGATCCAGCCTGTCCCTTGCTGCCCTCTTCCAGCGACGCGCTAAGCCGAGGCTCGTACCCCACAGGGGGCGCCCTTAGCGTTTTGTCGCCTAGTTTGTAAGTTTCTTAAGCCCTGGCTGGGGGCCTTAATTTATTAGGGCAACCACAGGCATGACTGGTTAAGCTGCCGACAACTTTCTAGGTTGACCAGTAACAAGCCAATTAAAAAAGAAAAAGAAAAAGCGGTTCCGCCAGTAGCCGTGGCTGTCAACGTCGCCACACGTACATGTCCGGAACACACAAACCTATGTGCCCTAAAATGTCCGTATTATGTACCTTCCCCCTAAGTAATTTATTATGTTTGTGTAATTATCTTCCCGTGCGAGTTCCAATAATTACTTTTTCATTATTTCTTTCAAGTGTTATCCAGCTGTTTTGCAAACCATCGCTAAAAAGATCTTTTGAACGTTCCCCTTGTGATTATGAAAATCGAGTACCCCTATTTTACATTATATTTAGATTAAACGTTCATACAACAGCGGAGCATTATGTCAGATAGCTAAACTGGGATTTACGTACATCCACACGGATAAGCTACAACACGAATTTGTATAATAATTCATAATTTATTCATCATTCAACCTTTTATTTATTACGTTGGCGTTACTATGTAGTTTTATGAATAAAAATAATTTTTATATTTGAATATAGTTAAATAGTAAAAACATACTTACATAATGGAATAGAAGTATGTCTAACAATATCATAACACAAACAAAAAATAGGAATATTAACTATTAGCTCTTTTAGGAGCAACCTGTATCAATCCAAACATTTCCCTCCACCACTTTTGTTTTACGGTCAGGGTCGGTCACCGTGCTCGCTCGATAGGCGGATCTTACACTATAACGCGCCACGCGCGGTGGCGCGTGTCCCACGCACCTGAGCGTAACGGAACAAATAACAACAACGATCTATCTATTATTGTTGTATAACAACAACAGATAACCCCCCACATTACAACGAGGGTTATACCCTCGTTGTAATTTCTTTGTCATTTTAATTAAGTACTTAAGTCGTTCTATTCTCTCTAAACTATTTAGTCGATGATTATTGTGCACTGTAAGTGGGTGTCAATACGTCTAGTCGCTGCAACAAGACGCAGACCTATCCTTTGCGTCGTCTGCGACTAGTCGTTACTACAGACGTCGTGCACGAAGTGATCATTTTCTTTGAGTATTCGACGTGCTTCGATGTCCGATATGAAAACAACGACATTAAACCTATCCATGTTGAGATTCGCAATACAAACATACGTGTATATTCTTCAGCACTCACAGCAACACTGACGCTGACCTGTTGCATGCGAATGACGTCAGGTGTGCGCGTGCACCATGCGTTTAGTCGCTGCGACAACTAGCGAGAGCGTGCGATTCACCTAGCCTGTCGTTGCGACTCTGCAACTCGTCGCCAAATGTGCTGAGCTTATAACAAAATACATCAAAATTGTCGGCCCCAGCCTTTCGTTACGGCTAGAGTGCGCCATGTCTAAAACTCTAATGAGCTTATGTTTGCTTATATGTGTACTATTAGTATTTTGATATAACAAAGGTATTTTTTTTTTCATAATTTACCTTAACATTTTGAAATACAAGAGTGACCAATCATAGAGATCTATAGAAGAACAAAACATGATGCGTCAACCCCAAGTGAATTAGAGATGATGAGTTTACTTCGATATTTTATTTTGATGTAATACATAGTTACTTATTTTAGTATTTTAATCCATAATAAAAAATGCTGTGCTCCATTTTGCTGAGAATTCAATTCCGGAAATATGGACACGAGAACTCTTTAAGACTGGGTATCTTCAACACAACAAAGGGTTTATCGCCTCTGACAGGCTATTGTTGTACTTAGACACATCGAATATAAAAATGGAGTGTCCACGAACAATGGAAGTGGAGTGGAGTGGGACTTTAGTTCTCAAGAATATCCAGATGTCTGTCGTGTCGTGTTTTTGTTTTTTGTTAATTTTTGTCTATTTTTTGTCTATTTTTTGTCTTTTTTGTCTATTTTTTTTTGGCGTCTTAATTTTTAAAGTATAAGTATTTGAATTTTGAACTGTTGCAAGGTTGTACTTAAGACATTACCCACACTATGCGACATGCGACTGCGACAGCTCGGCCGAAAATTTCATTTTGTTTTAACCTCCACTCACTTGGTATCTAGTTGCAGAGTCGCAACGACAGGCTAGGGGAGTTGCACACTCTCGCTACTTGTCGCAGCGATTAGGCGTTCGCACTACCCGATGACAGTCGGATGCGCTTCGCTTTCGCATAAAAAAGCACCAAGGCAAGTGCGATTGAAAGCTCAATAGTCTCTCACACACAACGTAACCGTATCTCTCGAATATCTACTCAAATAAAATGACCGCTTCCTGCACAACGTCTGTTGTAACGACTACACGCAGACGCAAACGACAACTCTGCATCTTATTGTAGCGACAAGACGCACAGTTAGCGCTGGCACAAAATGAATTAAGAACAATTTTTTGATAGCTTTTCGTACGTATATATTCAAGTTTGATACGTTGTAAACTAAGCTAATAAACGGATTATGAAACGACTTCTGCAGGGTCAACAACTCAACATAATTATGTTTTATGCGACAGGTTTTTTCATGATTTGCTCTCTGTACAGCTAGGCATGTCATAATTCATACCTATTAACACCTGGGTTACCTACTTTACCAGAGCCTACTTTTAGTTTTTTTTTTAATATGTACATAAATACCAGCCTATTATCGTAGGGCAAAGGCCTCTTCTCAGACAGAAAAGACACGAGCGTTGATCACCACGTTTGCTCAAGACGGGTTGGCGATTTCAGATTTATATTAACTTTATGTCCCGATTTACTCGCGATGTTTGTCCTTCACCGATGTCATTATTGGCCAAGACAAACTCAGAAACTACATATAAATTGAAAAAGTCAAATTAGTTCTTGCGCGGACTTGAACTTACAACCTCATACATTATAGGCGAAGCCTTACCACTGAGTGCGCCATCACGACATGTCTACATAAGTAAATATATTTTGCATTCAATGGAAACTAAACAGTAACATCTGTGGATAAAATTTGTAACATACAATTGAATCCTACTAATATTATAAACTAGCTTCTGCCCGCGACTTCGTTCGCATGGAAGTCGTAAGACACCACAATTTACTAAAATAACAGCCGCATTTTTACAAAACTTTCCTGTACACTACGTTTGTAGTTTTGTTCTCAGCAGCCAAACTATGAAGAGAGTCAGGACTGGTGCCGCGGGGGCAAGCGACGTACAGTTGTTCTTGTGAGAAGTAGCTCGTTCTGAGGTCGACACCTGCAGCTTTCAGTAGTAATTTCCCATTGCTTGCGGAGTTTTTCGTTGTTATTAAATTAATGAACGCCTGCGTTCCTGTATACACTACAAAATGACTCAACGCTGATACACTGACTGATGCACTCTTACAGATTATTCGTGACGAACAGCTATCACTAAAACAATATTAGGTATAACAGTAGATTGTAAACACACGAGATTTCTCATTAACAGTCATCTAACTTAATTTTTATTACGTGATGCTGGAAAATACATTCAGACAAACAGACAAAAAATCTAAAAATGTTTTTATCGGCATTAAAATCTTCCCCAAACCTTGCAAAAATTACTTAAAAAATATATAAAACAATGTACAGTTTTGACTCTGCTACGATTTTATTAAACAAGGTGATAAATGATTTTATTTCTGTAAGCAGGTTTGTACAAACACTTTTACACGTCAATCATATTTTAAAAACTGGATGAGGTCGGCGTTTCCTATCTGACTACTCTGAGAAGAAAGACCGAAATAAACTCAGAGGTCACAGTCTCTTATAGTCCAGACATTATTTTGGTCAGATCATGTGAAGACCATGTAGATTTGTGTCTGGAATGGTCTTTTGAGGAAAAACCACACAGAATGAGTGGACCTGTCCAGTCAGTGCAAGTATTTATCAGTAATAGTGCAGCTCAACTCAAAATTTATTCAACAAACAATACCAAAGAAAGGACAGAAAGAAAGGTAGGCCGCATAAATTACTCAAACTGCCAGACCATAATTAAAACTCGACAAAAAAACAAGACAGATAGTCACATAGTCACAGACAGACACATACACATAGTCATATAGTAGACACATAGTCTACATTCACAATAATTAAAATAATATACTATTTTACAAATTAAATACAACGATACGACACGACACGGTGGAGACGACTATAGAACAATAAATTAAACTGCGTATCTATAAATGACTTTCCCAGTCTGCATACGAAAATTCAATCAAATATATCCAATAGTTTAGTCACTATAGCTTGTCAAAGATTGGCACAAGCCATAGTCGGCCCATCACTACTATTTATTTGTTTGAAAAAATCACTTTTTTAATTTCGATGCTAGGATTTATTTGATAGTTCCAAAATATTCTTGTTTTCATTTATTGTCGTATTCGTCTCCACATTGTTTGGATATATAGATGTTAAAGTTTGTATCTTTGATGTTTGTTACTCAATAACGCAAAAATAGCTGAACGGATTTGGATGAAATTTGCCACACAGATAGTGTATGACCTGGATTAACACATGTCCCGGTAGAACGTGCCCGTGAGATATTTTCCGGCATTCACGGGGGAGAAACTTCGGGCAAAAGCTAGTATTTTATAACCCAAACACAAAAGGCTTATTACCTAACGGACTGTGGCCTGGTGTTAGCCTTTAAGTCAACCGTTACCAAGGAGACGAAGAGTTCAATTGAAGAATTAAACCTTGTAAAGGATCTAAAATAAGGATTCCTGTAATCCTAACTAATAAATTATTAACAAAGTTTTATCAAGGATTAGCTGGAAGTGGAGAATTAATTTTAAGTCCTGCATTACTCAAATTGATTACCTAACTAATGTTAAATTTAAAACACAGGCCAGCAGGGTAATTGTGGAACACACTAACAGTAGGAATAGCTTTCATTTTGACAGTTTAACAACATTCATTGCGTTATTTACGTTGTTGAGCGGACAAATTTTTCGAATCTATGAAGCAATGGATTAGTAATAGGCTTCAAAATGATTCAGATTGTGATAGATAGTTTTTTATGCAATTAGGGTGCTGAAACATTCTTTGTGGTTTTTTAGGCTCGTTTTTTAGGCAAATTCCTTTATTTGCACAGTGTATTTTGTATGAACGACCGCACTCTACAGGTGGGCCGCATCGGGTCGCAGTGCAGTGCACTGGCTCGCTCACCAGGCGTATTTTTGCTACTATTTTGTGCCGTAGTGTATAATTTGTTTTCGAGCATTTTTGCAATACGGCGCTCTGCGGCCCGCTGGGCTATAATGTGCGCTTAGCTTAAATCAGCAGGAAAATGAAAAAGCCAACGATTCGATTTCATTCTCATCCACCGAACACGCTTGAAAAGTACTTCCGTCCAGTAAACATGTGGCCAAGCAATTTCATTTCGATTCAAGTCGTTTCCGCAAAGAAGTTAGCTTTCTAATATAAACAGGCAATCAAACTGTTCTTACTGCTTTACGGCGAGTTTCAAAGTGTAGTTTCCTAAAAGTAGTATAAAGTTATAGGGTCAGTAATTAGTTTTCTGAAAGTTGTAAGTATGTATCTACTCTTGTTAATAGCTGTTTGGCTGGCCATTACTTCATTAATTGGCAACCATTACTTTTTTTCCTTGTTCGACCTAGGTTTTATATTAATTACCATAATCTATCACATAGTTTATACCGAACATCGTTATGATTATAAAGTCAATTTGTATAGCGATTCACAATCGAAAGACAAATGGGCAATAAAAAAAATGCGTTTATTGGCATTACAGCAACAAAAATACACCTTAAAACTAAACAAAAACGGAAAACAAAGATTATAATGCCCAAGGGGCCTCAGCTCAGCATATTGCAAGATGACAACATAAGGTGTACCACCTGACGCTGATTTTCAGCTGCATCCCACGAGTCTCATACGCTAGAATAAAAAATAAATAGGGAAGTGTGTGTCCGTACAAATAAATTAAAAGTGTTGTAACATGGGTGTGTGTGTTGTGTTGTGATTAATGAAAACCTAAAATAAATACCCAATACCTGAAAGAAAGAAAGAAAAAATATTAATTGAGACTCGCACAGGATTATTAGAAACTAAACACACTCATAAAAACAAAAAATATAAAAAATAAAAAATAAAAATAAAAAAATAAATTAAAAAAAAAAAATAAAAAAAAAAAAAAAAAAAAAAAAAAAAAAAAAAAAAAAAAAAAAAAAAAAAAAAAAAAAAAAATTAAAAAAAAAAAAAAAAAAAAAAAAAAAAAAAAAAAAAAAAAAAAAAAAAAAAAAAAAAAAAAAAAAAAAAAAAAAAAAAAAAAAATTAAATTAAAAAATTAAATTTTTTTAATAAAATAATAATTCTATAAAATTAGAAAGTCCCTATACTTACATAGAAGGTAAAATCGTGTGGCTGCGTTGTTCTTCTTGACTACGAAACTGATTTTCATGCGGTTTTCATTTCCATTTAGGGTACAAACATTAATAAATAATTGACTGATAAAAATGTAAAAGTAATTGAAATTAAAATTGAAAAAAAAAAACGATAAAATTGTTAAAAAAATATGAAATAAATTGTTATATATGGCAGATATGTCGACTCGAATTTTTTCAAAATCTTTTTGATAGTTTAATAAAAAAAAAAAAAAAAAAATTGAAAGTCGAGCAACACTTTTATGGGATTCCGAAGGATTTTGAAGGAAATTCGTAATCCATTGCATCATATGTTTGAAAAATTCGTCTGCTCGACAACGTAAATAACGCAATGAATATTGTTGAATTGTAAGCGTGTTATGCAATTACCCTGCGAGTTAAACATGATCATGTATAGTTGTATGTTCAATAAAAAAACTTGAACTAACAACTACGACGACACTAATAGAGGTCCACTTAATGGTTATGGTCGCACCATGACGGGCTGTCAACGATTAAAATCACGATTACTAATTCCCGACCAATTCCTATGGCCCTTCATTTGTCAACTTTCCACCACTTTAGATAGCACCTAATTTGTCCCTGACCATTCACAGCATTGACTTAAGTACTTTCAACTGCCTTCCCCCTTTGGAGATAGCGGCTTTTAACTTCAGTTGTTTTAGAAACAAAATAATACCCCTAAAGCCTCACAAGGTCAGGTGATTATAGATCTAATTCATAAGGGCATACTAGAATAGAATAGAATACTCTTTATTATGTACACCATAAAAATTACAGATATAAAAGTAGAAATTTTACATAGGGTGACACAATGGGCGGTCTTATCGCTAAAAGCGATCTTTTACAGACAACCTTTGGATGGATTCAAGGTAGAAGGAGAGACAATAATGCAGGTAGTCAGTGGTGTACCATTTACATATACAACAAATACATACATACATAAAACATATACCTATCTACATAATATAATATATACAATAATAAACATGAAACAAGAGTAAGGAAACTAAATGTAATGACAATGTTTAAGGAGAGAGGAAGTGTTTTTTAACCAGAATTTTAAAAGTGGACAAAGATTGAGCACGCCTTATCGACATGGGCAAGGCATTCCATAACCGTACTGCTTGAACTGTAAAAGACTTGTCATAAAAACTGGTGGAATGCTTCGGCATCTCTAGTCTTAAGTTTTCCGATGACCTCAGGTATCTATTATGTGTGTCATGAAGGAACTTGAAACGTTCTTTAAGATAAGAGGGGGCTTTAGGGTTGAACAGAATAATGTCTACAATAGCGTCCAGTTATTATCATCTCTTAAGTGAAATGAATTCACAATAATTGTTTTGCCAAGGTAAGTTATTTAAGATTCCATCAGCAGAAATATATTCTTGAATAAGATTCAAAATGTAACGGTAAAGAAATTCAATTTAAATATAAGTTTGTAGGCAAGACCTTGATATAAATTTAATTGGCTAGAAACACACGCATTGACTCTTATCACCGGCGACTCGCTGGTTTGTCGCTAGCGGTGTCGAAACCTGTGTGTGGACGTGAGGTTTTGAAATCACCAGCGAGTCGCCGGCGACTAAAATTACAGTGTGTGTACTTAACATTATTTTCTGAAAGCTACCAAAAACATGCAAAAGGTTCTATCATGTCAACGATTTCACTGAAACCTCCTTAAAAGTAACGTTTTAGTTGCTCTGAGGATGTTGCTCATAAATTAATTTGTGTCATCCGTCTGTCACATCAAATGTCACACAAGTTCTGTATCATTGAATACAAATTGAAATTAAAATGTTTAATTTGTTTTGAAGCAAAAGCGATGCAAGGAAACAAAGAAATAGAAACGGCAGTTGTTCATATACCAGCGTCGATTCATCAATGATCGTCGAAAGGTGTTCATGCAAGGTACGGTTCCTTGCGCTCGTTGTAAACACCAGCGACCTGATCAACGAAAGATCCACGTACACCGCGACTCTGCACCACTCCTTATTAGCACCAGCGGCTATATTCACAACCTACATCATGATTGGCAATTACGTCATTAGCGGTTTTCGTGAAAAACAAGCTTCGAAGTTCCTGCAAGCGTACTCACTTGTAGCGTGTTCCATCCTGCAAGGTGCACTATCGATATCTGTGTTTCAAGAACTGAAGAAGGTTAGCAGAGCTAGTACTGCGCTCGTGCTAAATGCCATCCTGCCAATTTTTACTTTAATGCTGTTGACGGCAGATCTAATAATTGTATTGCTTTCGAATCGAGAGCCAATGATGCTACCTATGTCTCCGTCAATGTCGAGGGCAGTCTCGATTGCCCGCACGATCTAATGTAATATTTTTAGTTTTTTTATCAGTGTATTTTGTAGTTTTATTAAATTGGTTTTCTTTGCTGTGTTTTGGTTTTGTTCCTTTTCTTGTTATGACCACGTAAGTGAAAACAAGAAAAACATTCTTAAGTACTAATAACAGTTTAAAATTAAAAAAATTCAAAATAATGAGGTTAAAATTTTACAGGAGATCCAAGCCGTTAATTTGGTCCCTGTATAAAAGAGTATAAGTATAATAATCCCACCGCACCCATTGTGAATTCCGGATCTGAAATTCAGCCTGATTTAGCGTTCGAATCGTCCGAAATCGAACAGGACGTGGCGGTTGGATACGTTTGAATGTCGGGTCAAACTTTATAATTTGGAACTCCGGATGAATGTGGTCAAGTCTATACATAATGGCCAGAGAATGGGCAGCATCGCTGCGTCGCAGACTAGATATATTATGTACTAGTTGTTATTCTTTTCTCTTGTCGTGGTAGTACTTTTGCCATTTAGCAAGGATCATAGTGGGGCTGCTCACCCAGTGTAACTCAAAAGTATAGTAGAACCGATAACCCATGAGGTAAACATGTTTTTGAGTTGAAAGATCAAAATCGTAATCAAAAGTCATTTATCATTGCATTTATCGCCGCCCGCGCAGCGCATTCGGGTGTGAGTTTAGGTGCCTGTATAGACGTGGATGTCTGTAGTTCGTTAACGTAACATGCCTATATTAACTTAGCATACGCTACGCAACGGGTGCATGTTGGTGAATGTAGAGTTCAGTTGATTCGAGTAAGCCGCGTGTAACCTGTGTGCAGCTTACTCGGGAGTCCAGTCCGGTGGATGGGGTCAGTTGTCCGCTAACAGGTCGCGGGGCAGAGGTCTCGCGTCAGGGGGGCGCGCATGCCAAGGCGCTATCTGCTTGACATGGGGCCAAGCAGATGCGTCGGCACGCCCGAACATTCCCTTCGCGAGGCGCCGCGCATACTCATCCAGGCTCTCAATCCCGAGGTCCCGGTCAATAACAGCGTTTCTCTCGAAACGAGGAGCGTCAAAGTGCAGCACTGTTATAGATACTGCCCAATTTAAACTTTATGGCGGCTCTGAAGTGTGCTACTCGCTGCGCAGTTCCTCACCCCTCACCCCCGCTGACACGTGAATATTGTTACTACGCAGCGACTCGCCTCATGTTCCGAGCCGTAGTAAAGTTTGAATCGGGCTGTTATAACGTTTTTTCTGTTTCTTTTTTTGTGTGCCTTAAACTAACTGGTTGAAATAAAATTTTCTGTGATAAATTTTAGTTGGGAAGAAGAAGTGACGCAGCAAACTCTTCAGCAACACATCTTTCTATTGGAAAGTGAATTAGCGAAGATAAGGTAGAGCTTTCGGGCTAGATGGAGCGACGTACCAGCTGGATGAGAGGACACGATGAATGAGTTAATTATAGCACCATGTCTGAATTTATTTACGTAAGTACTTGTTATGGCTCTCTTGGTGGTACAATGACCTATGATGACATATCATAGTTCAATGTAATTTAAGAAGAGATGTTATTTTATAGAATATAGAATTTCATAAAACGATTAATTAGGTTTGGGTTTTGTTTTAATTTATTAGGCTCATTAATTTTAGTTCTGGGTATTACTCAATTTTAAGTAGTTAATTAGGTATTATATTTGATTGGAATCTAATTTCAGTGAAAATAAGCCAATCATAAACTTACTTAACTGTTTTAGGTATAGTTAATTGCCCTCTAACATCATCAACATGTACATAAATTAATATTACAAGGTTTTGTTTGCAAAGGATTTATAGCTCGGCCTGTGTTTTTCCTATATTTCTCGAGACTTAATGGATACGAAACGATTTTAATTATTTATTATTAATTAATTGGCACATGTCTACTAGACAATGGACGATGTATGTAAATTTAATAAATTAAACAATTTTAGTAATAAAATTATTGTGTTTGAAAAATACAAGTGCAAAAGTTAAACCTTAGTGCGTTTGTCCACCGCTGTCGTCACCGGGACGTCACCAAAAAACGAGATGATTCAAAACGAAGGTGACGTCCGGATGACGGTGATCGTGTGTCCACCGCGACTAAACTTGGCATGATAAAACAAAACAAAAACCAGGCGAAGAGCACGGTGCGACGGCTGTGTGTGGACAAGATTAAATCTGTTTTGTTTTGCCGAAACGTTGGCCTGTCACAATCTCGGGCCGAGTTGCACCGAGCTAATTGAAACTTCTTCAGCCAGAATGACGGCACTTGGGTGACGGATGTGCGGCGGATACGAAACTATGGTAAACATATGTATCGCTACTTCGGCGCTGTCATCTCGTTCTCGGTGAAGTCCCGGTGGCGGAGGTGGTGGGCAATCGCCCTTACACCTGTTAGGTATTTATGAACTAAAATCAAGGCAATTTTTCCATATAAATATATTACAAAACTGTTCTCTTACATTGATAGGATAATCGCTTTTCTGCGAATTGCTTTCACTATGATACATAATACAAATATGAGGAAAATCGTGTAAAATCATACTAGAAACGCAATAGAAATCGAAAACTTGTATTATTAGGCTGTTACACGTGATAGAGATTATTTTTATTTATAAATTCGTAAGATCTTCACGATTTCATTAATATTACCGGTTAAAAATAAACTATTCAGCATATTGTATGGGTAATTTGAATCTTTGTATTGCGTGTTTTTTTTGCGATTCACATTATGAATAATGAAGAATTATTCTCTGAAGGCCCAAACTATACATATTTGTGGCAGGGACATCCACCAGTACCTACACAATTCTGAACCCCCCAGAGTTGAAATTTTTCATCGGTTATTATAAAAAAAAAAAAAAAAATGCTGTTCCATACATTTGACCGCGTAGGTATTGCACTTTTCTATGAAACAACAGTTTTTTTTTAACCGATGAAACATTTCTACACTGAGATCTCATGGCAGCATGGAGAGTGCGACTGTCGCAACCCAGTGCTGGGTACGCCACAATTGCGGCGGTAAGTCCCCTCTTTGAAGAGTGGCTTGAGAGGCGCCACGGCATCCTCACCTTCCGCCTGACGCAGGTCCTCACCGAATATGGCTGTTTCGGGAGGTTCCTGTTTCGGATAAGGCGGGAGGAAACGCCCGGGTGTTATCATTGTGTGGATCGACCGGAGGATACGGCGGAGCATACGGTGGAGGTCTATCCGGCTTGGGCGGAGCACCACAGTGTCCTCGTGGCGGAAATTGGCGGCGGAGATCTCTCGCGTCCGGCCCTGATCCAGGCCATGGTACGGAGCGAGAGGGAATGGGAAGCCGTCACGCCCCTAGTCGCCTCACGAGGAGACACCCTGGGCATCGGGAGTCGATAGCCGACTCCCTGCCACCGTAGGCGTGGGCTTGCGGACGGTGAGCAATGGGCAGCTTGCCGTCCGGTAAGGACCAGGCCCGGGTCGACGGCGCGTTGTGGTCCACGCGTGCCTCAAAGAGATGTCAGCATAATTCATGGGGTCCGAAAGGGCCGATGCTTGCCGGGGTCGCGGATTGTTCGAAAGAGTTACCGTGGCCCTGGCGCACAGGCAACTCAAAGAACACGGGTGGGTTTTAGTCAGTAAGAGTCTGACACGCCCTCCCTCTCTGCCCAGAGCGGGAGAGGTAACATGGTGATTCACAAAAAAAAAAAACAAGGTGGTCTAAAATGATGTGCTGAATTCATGGTAACAGTTTGTACGTCGGTGTCCGTGCCACCCTGAATAGCTCAGCTCGCCTAGCAGCAAAGTGATAGCTAAGCTAACTGCCGAGGGTTCTCCAGAAGTTCATTTAAATACCGTAATTAGTGGAGACTGCTGCTGAAGCATTTTAAAGCAGACATGCAGTGAAGCATACATTTTGCAAGGCACGTAATAAAGCATGGAAACAACCCACATCAATTTTAAATGTATGGGAATAGATTGCACTCCAAGCGTCATATGGTCCGGTCCAAACTCGCTAATGGACAAACTGTTCGATATTCCTCATGAGTATGTGTTATTATAAATTCAATCTTTTAGTATTGTATTATTGCATAGCATCAGCGTGTTCGCAAAAACGACATTCGATTTAGCGTTTTTCGATCCAAATGTGTTTTCGATCTGCCGTAGCACTCGCATTTTTTTGCGAAATAACGTGAGTCGAAACAACGTCATTCGAACTTGCATATTACTCCCGTGTGAGTACTATGTAGGTACTATAAAGCTACCATTTACTGGGTACGTCTTCCATTGGATGAATGTACCCTGGCGGCTGAGAGTATGTCATGCTCACTCTAATGTCTCGCCGATGATGGCGCATGTGTTGAATCATTTAGCTCCCTTCAAAATGGTTGAGCTGAATGGTGCTAATCCATGCGTCATGTTCGTGAACGGGCGCCGTTAGTAGGGACTGCAATGATCATCTCTTAACTATCACGGCTTATTTTAATTTAATTTAATATTAGAATTGTTTTTAGCTTTTTATTACTGACGCTTTTAACGTTCTGCATCGTTCTCACATGCATTATTTCAACATGAATGATGTAACCAATATTTTGTAACAATATTTTGATTTAAAAGAGTGTCCGTGGAGTTTCTTGCCCGTTCTTCTCCATAGGTACCTATTAAGCTTTGGAATGGGTAACCAGCTTCATCTTTCTGACTGACCGAACCATTGAAAATTCGAAGTGCCTGTAATTGGTTATTTGAAATAAATGCTTTGAGTTTGAATATAAACACCGTAGTTTTCGGAGTAAACCCGAAAAGTAGTTCAAAATTGTGCAAATAATTTGCACATATTATGAACCGGACGTGAAAGCAAGGGTTGCGTATATTAATTTTATGTTAATCACTCCAAAATGGAAGTAAAACATGCTTTGGCGATAAAATAAGATCATCGTAGATAATCAATTGAATAATGGATTTTTTTTCCCCAAAAACTAGTCGTAACCAAAATCTTTTGCGCCTTAATACACTGGATCGCAAAAAACCCGGGTCGCTAATAAATGGCGTGATAGTTTCTTAAATACATAAGACTAATTTGCGAAACTATAGTATATTGTAGATGACTGATTAATATATATGTTACGGCTAAAGGTGGGTGTGAACATAGACTTAAGATTAGCCGGCTAAACTTAGGTTTATCTTCGAGAAGCAGCTAAAGTTCGATATCATGTTAGTTTGCGTCTTATGGTTAACAAACCGACTCAGAGTACCCCGACTCGGATAGGTTATGTTAGAAGGCTAAGGCGGTAGCTCCGCTCTTCTTCGCTCCCGCCTTAGCCTTCGTGGTTATTTTTTTTAAACTACCCAGTAATAGGAGCCCCGCCAAGCGGGGCTCCGTCGACCTATCTTAGCGCAGGTGGTTATCAGTTACTAGATACATTTTTAGCCGTTTCGTACAATAACATTAATATAAAGATAGAAAAATTAATACTAAAGATAGAAGAAACTAACATTAACACCTCCTCGAAGATAAACCTAAGTTCTTAAGTTTATGTTCACACCCGCCTTTAGCCGTAACATATATATAAAAATGTGTAATAAGTTTTCTACACTATAGAACTTTAATTAATAACTAAAAAATAAGAAAATTTCGCATCTAACTTATGACAACATTACAAAAAAACAACCGACTTCCAAAAAAAACACTAAAAGACGTGAAAAATAACTTTAATTTCGGAAGTCGGTGACTTTGGTTTTGTATTTTCGTGTTTGGCCACCGACTTCCGAAATTAAAGTTATTTTTCACGTCTTTTAGTGTTTTTTTTGGAAGTCGGTTGTTTTTTTGTAAAAAAGTTTTTATTTTTCACTTTTTAGTTGCGGTACCTACCCCACACAAATTCGTATACCACTTCTTGGTGTGTAAATAACAGTGATAGGAAATTATTAGCACATCATCCATATAAACTAAGTGGAAAAAATATGCAGTATTAAGGATAACTCAAAAACTACTGGTCAGACCTTGATCAAATTTAAATGGGACCACATGTGAAGCACCACCTATCAAATAAAAAAAGAATCATCCAAATCGGTTCACCCAGAAAAAAGTTATGAGCTAACACACATAAAAAAAAAAAAAAAAAAAAAAAAAAAAAAAAAACATACAGACGAATTGAGAACCTCCTCCTTTTTGTGAAGTCGGTTAAAAAATACACTTCGCAGTAAATCTTAAAAAAGAAAAGTGATTTGTCAATTTAATAGGTATTTTTTATTTCCTCCACGAGCCCGTATCACTTCATTAAGATGATGTGGCATGCTGTAAACCAATTTTTTGATACGATTTTGGTCTATGTTTGCCCATTCTTCCAATAGCGCATTCCTTAACTCGTGTAAGGTAACGGGAGCAGGAGAGCGTTGTCTCACGCATCTCCCGAGCTTGTCCCATGCATGTTCTATGGGATTTAAGTCTGGGCTGCGAGCTGGCCACTCCATGCAGGTAATACCGACGTCTTGAATATACATATTGACCAAACGAGCAGCATGTGGTCGCGCATTATCGTGCATAAAAATGGAATTTGCACCCATTTTCACTAAGAAAGGACCAGCATGCTCATTTAAAACCTCTTCTAAATATCTGACAGCAGTCAGAGAACCGTTTTCTATGATCCTAACTCCGTGCGATCCTCTGAAGATATCCCAGCCCAAACCATTATTGATCCTCCACTGAATGGCACCTATTCATCAAAACACGCTTGATGATACCGTTCTCCTGGTCGTCTAAATACTCTTCGTCTCCCGTCATGCGTAAATAAACAAAATCTGGAATCATCGGAAAACATAACCTTGGACCAATCTTCACATCCATCGGATGTGTTCTCGAGCAAACCGTAACCTGGCAACTCGATGTTTTCTGAGCAGTTTGCGGCCGTTTGCTGGTCTATAAGGCTTTATATCAGCTTCACGAAGACGTCGCAGAATCGTATCAGAGCTCACATTGTTGTGGTGAATTTCTTGAAGACTGTTTCGGACCTTAACAGCCGTGAGATGTCGATTTCTTAACATAGTGCTCACGATGAATCGGTCTTCTCGTGTATTTGTGCACCATGGCCTGCCATTTCCTGGTCTCCTGATGTTCATGCCAATCTCTTGAAATCGTTGGAGTACTCTTTGGACCGTTGAAAAAGATACTCCTACTGTTCTAGCAGTGCTACGCTGACTTCTTCCTTCTTGTACCATGGTAATAATCCGTGTACATTCAGCAGGTGTTAACGACATGATATTGCACTGATACTCTGATCAATCCAAGGAACCATTTATAATGACAGCTCGGTTTGAAACAAAAGCAGAAAAAATATTCTCTTCCTAATTATAAATTTTGCAATTTTTCAAGGAGCAGTTTTTTTTTTTTAATCTCTAACTTGTACTAATGAAACCTCTTTAGAGATTTAGAATAAGCATTAGTAACCTGTTTACTACATATTATTTATTCTAGCGATCTAGGTATATAATTTATGGAGATATCACGGTTTTTATCACCCATTCGGAATTTTTGCGATCCAGTGTATTATTATAACCAAGATTTCCGTATGGACTAGTTTAACTCTGAAGACGTTGTTGCATCCGATCCGAATACAAAAAATATGCTCCGCTTAAAGGCTGAGCAGACTAGGGCGAACCGCACCGCATTGCGAACATTAGCCTACATCACTTTCGTAAATTCTGTATGAACCATGCTTAAATAATAATGCTTAATGTATTGAAATGTGATGCAATGTGGCTAACGTGTGCTTAGCTTTACTACGTAACAGTAGTAGTATTAGTACTTGTGGTTGTGAACTGTGACCAATTATAATTGAGAACTGTCATCATAGATTCTATACTAAACTTTATCGGCCAGTATTATTTCGGATTCGGATCGGACACAGTGTAAAACCTCTCTAACTCAGGGAAAAACAAAATACATTATTTTGGTTAGCTTCCAGCCACAACAAATGTGGCTAAAAATCCCTATTTTTCACGCCCAAAAAATCCGCAGAGAGTATCCTTTACAAACATTTGCGGTTAAAAGGTTTGACTCCGAGACAAACAACATAATAAACCAGTAATTTTCAAATAAATTATCCAAAAAAGCAAACGAATAATTCGTAAACTTTATTGTTTTATGATTAGAATACCTATCTGAATAATGTTAAAAAAGTCCTAAGTAAATAATGTGCATCCGAAGCTTTTGTTAGGTAAGCTGATAACAGCGGACTTAACAAAACATTCGGATCCACATTATTTACTCATAAGGACAGAGATTAACTGCCTCGTCAGATTAACGACCTCGGAGTCGTTAGTCTCGTGGTGCTAGCATGACAGCTGAACATGGGGTCTTGGGTTCGATCCCCAGGTCGAGCAAGGTATTATCCTAATAATACCTACTGCGTATGGTAAAGAGTTGGGAACACACGTTAACATCCCATTATTCATATGGTTATAAAACAAATGCAATATGCAACTGTCATGTGATCCCAAAATGATAATAAAATATCGTACTGATCATCGCCGCGTGAGACCAGTGGTGGCTAAGTGGTAACGTCCGCGACTTACGAGTTGTAGGTCATAGGTTCGAACCCAGACAGGCACAAAGCGTTGTCGAATTTATTTCATCACTGCTGCTCTGAAAACGGTGAAAGAAAAGGAAACTGGCATGTCCTAGAAATTTGAAGCCGTGTTGTTATCCACCAACCCACACTGGCCATGCGTGATGGATTACGGTCCTCTACCTCCCACAGAGAGGAGGCCTGTATCTCAGCAGTGGGAACGTTATAAGCTGATTATGTAGTAAAAATGTTTATAAGACATACCATTTAATAATTTTGTTCTTTCACTCACTATACCTAATCTAGTGATGTGAAGCTTAAAGGATTTTTCTTTATAAATAAATGTAAGTTCATACTCATTTTTCGACACTAAGGGTCTCTATTTGTATTTCTTTCAAAGACAGCGAAAAAAAATTTTTTTTAAAATTATCTATCGCTATGGGTATTATTCTGTAGTCTTTAATCAACATATAGCCTAATAGCTTTTGCCCGCGGCTTCACACGCGTGGATGTTGGAAATTATCAGACGCGAACGTACTACCGGGCGTATATGTTAAATAATTCAGGTTATAAGCGGGTAGTAATAAAAGCTCCGGAAAAGAATTAAAATATTAGCGTACTCAAAATATGAAATTTACTGCTTTAAATACTAACTTTCCGACAGCTTATATGCGAATACAAATAAAGAAACGACCGAATAAAATACTGAAAATTCCGAAAAATTAATACAATATTTACTGATGGTAAAATCTACAGGAAGTAATTTTTATTGTAACTTACCTATTATAAATATAGAATCAACCTTGCACCTAACATACCAAACCTCGGGGTGCCCCTGACGTCGGCCGGCTAGGGTTAGGGTTAATGAGCTGGTCGACGGAGCCCCGCTCCGCGGGGCTCCTATTTCTGTGTAAAGAGTTTAAAGGAACTAACCAACCGAACCTCGGGGTGCCCCTGACGTCGGCCGGCTAGGGTTAGGGTTAATGAGCTGGTCGACGGAGCCCCGCTCCGCGGGGCTCCTATTTCTGTGTAAAGAGTTTAAAGGAACTAACCAACCGAACCTCGGGGTGCCCCTGACGTCGGCCGGCTAGGGTTAGGGTTAATGAGCTGGTCGACGGAGCCCCGCTCCGCGGGGCTCCTATTTCTGTGTAAAGAGTTTAAAGGAACTAACCAACCGAACCTCGGGGTGCCCCTGACGTCGATCGCTTAGGGTTAGGATTTTCGGGAACATATTATATGTTTTCGGCAACTTAGTATTTTTTTCGGAAGATTTGTGGTTTTTTTTGGAAATTTAGTTTATTTTATTTGAAAGTATAGATTATTTCTCGTAGAATTATAATTTGAATAAGTTCATGTTTGTTCGCTAAATACGACATTTTTATTGGTTAATTTTGTATAAATTTTTCGGTAATTCATTTTAACACAGCTTAGTTAGTATTATAGTCAACCACAGATCGCTGGAAGTTAATTTGTTTTTCGGAAGCTTTATTATTTCCCGTTATAAACTATCAGTGTTCCAAATTCCATCCAAATCTATTTAGTAGTTTTTGCGTGAAAGAGTAACAAACTTCCATCCATCCATCCATCCTCACAAACTTTCACATTTATAATATTAGTAGGATTCTACTTCTATTTGGTTACTAAGCAGAAAAATAGTAGATTGTTATACAAGTGGCTAAAATGACCCATTATATATGAGGTAATTTTACTTACGAGCTTTAGCGAGCAAGTAAATAGAAACCGAGTTATAATGGGTTTTAGCGCTGTGTGTTACACTCTACTTTTCACCACGATTGCGAGGAAATAAAATAATCCACTTCAATATTTAGTAAATAGTTTACTTTTTTATAATTTCTTCTGTAGCCGCAATAAAATGAACGAATTCCACCGAAGAGATCGCCGCTTTTAATTCCATTTTCAAAAATAAAATGTTCTTCTTATATATCAAAAAGTAATACGTCGAGTCTTTATTTATGATTATTCTACTTATGAATAAATACTTTTTCGTTTTTGTAGGCTCGTTCGTAACAGACTAAAGTTTAAAAAAAAACTTTCCCTAGAGGAAAAAATGCAATTTTATCCCCGCTGTGGTATGCTACAATGACGGACTTTTTGAACAAGAGGAGTGAAAAAGAATTTGCCTGTAAGACTTCTTATAAGACATACTTTACGTGTAAGCATTTTAGTTAGATGTCTAACAATATTATCGAGATTTTCACATTACTGGATTAGTTAGGAAATCTCCATTTTCATATATTGCATATTCTGTTACTAGGTAACAGGCTCATGTAGTATTTATTACGTTGTGTCCGATTCGTTTAAAAGTAGGTAGGCCGACTTACCCCGCGTAAAAGTACAAGTTTTGATACTAGTCTTCAAAAAGTCTTGTAAAAGACTTGTTTAAAACATACATTTAAGTGCCAGTTTTTACCGAAGGGTTAAGCAGAGTTGACCTAAAGTTGGTACATACACCCACATTTCGCTAGTTATGTTTGTGTCTCATGTAATAGGGGGCGAGCCTATTGCCATCAACCGGACACAAATCCAGACTCCGGGCTGCTACTAAGAAATACTTAATGGACAAACCCAATAACACTTTGCCCGACTTTGAATCAAACCCAGGAACTCATGCTCAGCAGTTCGGGTTGCGACTACTAGATCAGAGAACCAGTCAGGTTTTTCAAAACATGTCATGTTTATAACCCCTCATCGGATATAGTTGAAGTTTAGTAAGAAACCGATGGATATTTTCCTATAAAATTTAACTTAATTAATAGAAAATAAACAGTTAATTTATCAAGTTAAATTTAATTTGAAAACATCCATCGATTTCTTAATAAACTTCAACTATATCGACGACCATGGTTACTTGTCTTTTTTGGTGACTGTAGTACTATTGCTAACTATTTTGATAACCTTGTCGATTTTTTACATACATACATACACACACGCCGTCTTCCCATAGGGGTAGGCAGAAATTACAGAACGCCACCTGTTACGATCCTTATATACTCCTTTTGCCTCGTTTACGTTCATACATCCGATCATACACGCATTTATTTTTTATTTTCATTTGATTTTTTATTTATATATTATGTCGGAAATACGTTAAATCAATCGTTTGACATTGACTAATCGGGACGCCAGCGCCACCTGGTGGCGCTCGACAGAGTCTATAACATTTGACCAGAGTTAAAGTAGAGTTTGTTGTTGGCGGTTAAGCAGTGAACACGTTTAGAAACTGTCGCGCGTTCCGTATAGTTGTGTCGTGTACCTACAGTGTGCGAATTGCTAGTGTGATTAGTTTGATCGTAAATTATAATTTGGTTTGAACTGCAAACGGTTTTTCTATTAGGCAATTACTAACACTTTCCATAGTACGCCCATAGTAGTTAAAATATGGCTGATAATAACGAGAGAGACGTACCTTCTCCGTTATATATTATAATTATTAATAACAAACCTAGAGCAACCAGCAAGCAGTTGTACATATTATATTAAAATCACTTGGATAAATTATATATCGGAGCATAGTACTTAAAACGACCAAAGAGAGAGAATCTAAAAAAAAAATAGATTTCGCTCTGACAAAAGCAGCAATAATATTAGTTTTTGACAACGATTGTTATTTCAACGAAACGTTACTGTAAGTAATGTATGAGACATTGCTAAGAACGACACATAAACAGACACTGGTAGATCAACAGGAAAAATACAAATGTAAACATAAGAATAGCCTATTTGTTCATCGCTTGAAGCAATTTCTAATTGACAACCTTTGGATGTACTTACAAGAATCGCGAAAGAAAAGATAACAAACATTTTTCCCGTTCGTTTTAGAAGGAACAGGAATCACCGATCCTCAGGCAGCATTATACCGGAATGCTTTTTTTTGTAATATATACAGAATCGATATTATTTTTACGTCAATATTGCGAAAACAAAAACAAATGACTTATCTGAAAAATATCTAAGTGAAAAGCGTCTAAGTCGTTTTAAAATATCTAAGTGAAAAGCGTTTAAGTCGCTTTAAAATATCTAAGTGAAAAGCGTTTAAGTCGCTTTAAAATATCTAAGTGAAAAGCGTTTAAGTTGCTTTAAAATATCTAAGTGAAAAGCGTTTAAGTCACTTTAAAACATCTAAAAATGATAGAGACAGCATGAGGCCTAACAAAAACTTAACATTGCTCTACGTTTGAGCTTTATTTACCATTACTAACATTAGAGCTTTACACTAACTAGCTATACACTAACATTAGAGCTTTATTCCAAAACGTACTATGTGTGTTTTTTTAATAAATAATTTGTATTTTTGCTTCTTTTTACGAATGGCAAGACGCTGTTCATTCTATAATAGTTATGTATGATACCAGTGCAATTAGTAAGTTTTTACAAACGAGTAGACGAACGACGAGTTAGTAAATACCAATTTCCGCACGTGTGTCATACAACGTTTTTCAACACATTTGCGAGAAAACAGTACAATAATATCGGATTCCACGCTTGAAATCATAATATTATTTTGCTTTTAAATATCAGTCGGAAAGTCGCAACAATCTTTGAGGTTTTAAATATGAAAAAGGCGCCAATTTGCAAATGGCGCCACGTGCGCGTGGTGAAAATTAGAACTACATCTTTCGTCTCATTTTCAGCAAAAGCGCTTCTTAGGAGGTTTGATTATCCAGCTTATTTATTCTCGTAATGTGAAACTCCTTGGTGGAATTCTTATATATTATGGAAATTAAAAATAAACCGTAAAGGATACGCACGGCGCTATACAACCGAGTATGCGGTAAAACAGGTACTTAGGTGGGAGTACCTATTTTATCGCACGTTCCGTTGTATGGTACGTAATTTTTAACTTTCGAATAATGTATACAGGCATCGTAAATGGATTTTTTGAGCAAATGTGTTGAAAAAGTATATTTTTGCAAAGCGTTCTAAATCATGTGTAATAAAGATCTCGGTTCATTCTCAAAATGTACTAAACTTAGTTAACATTCATAAAAAAACCTCCTAAAATTTTAGTACAATTTGGAATGACTCTACGTTAAGTAAACACATTTCGGAACGAAACGCGTACCTGTCACTAAAGAAATGGCGGCCTGTCAAGAAATAACTGTCAAGAAATGGCGGTTATATTGAAGAAAACTTCGCCGAAATAAGAGATACAGAAAAAAGTCGAAGACGCAGGTAGAGATGGGTCGTCGACGTATTTGGCGTGAACGAAACTAGACCGTCTAATTTCATTCATCGACTAGTCGATTAACTAGTTAAATTCGTCGACTAGTTTACGCGTCAACTTGGATAAACTTTGCGACGAAGTCTACGCTGTCTACGGCGACGACGGTGACGACGGCGGCGACGGGACTTAAGGCGGTAGACTAGCCTCCCGCGTGCTGTAGGTAGCTAATATGAAATTCCCTTCATACTTTTCCAGGCTTATGATTGGCTGAATACCTACTGAATCACACACTGAACATCAAAAATAAAAAAAATATGAACAACTATCAAACAAGTACAGACAAACCGGTTTGTCTCGTATCGTTCGACCAGTCGATCGCCTTTCTCTTTTGCACACGTGAAATACCATAACGGCATCCATTTCTTCACTTAACAATAATTTAATCCGACCCGTCCAAATATCAACTCCCTCATACTAGATTTAGAGTTCAAATTTGTTTGCTTGATTGTTTTATTTCAACGGACGAATGGATTTGTATTACGCGTCTACGTTCTCCCGTCTGTCGTCGTGTTGCAAGTTTCAGTTTAGCCGTTTTGAGGCGTCCACGGATTTGACTAGTCCATCGATTAACGGTGAACCGTCGATTCGTTCACAGTACATTGACGGTTGAAATAACTAGTTCGTCCATTCAACGCCCATCACTACGTAGAAGTGACCCTGAGTATGGAAGAAAAATGTGGACAAAAGGAAGAGTACTAATAAACATGCTCGCAAATCAAAATTCTGCCAAGCTAATGAAAAACTCACAAACGAAGATCTAGAAGGTATCAATATCATAGTATTCATTATTCATAGTTCTATCAAGTTTTATATTACTACAGGACCCTTTTTTTTTTGGATGGGAAAATTATCAAATGACCCCCTCTGCTCTGGGGGAGCGGAAGGGCGTGTCAGACTCTTACTGACTAAAACCCACCCGTGTTCCTTCAGTTACCTGTGCGCCAGGACCTCGGTAACCCTTTCGAATAATCCGCGAGCCCGGCAGGCATCGGCCCTATCGGACCCCGTCAATGATGCTGACATCTCTTTGAGGCGCGCGTGGAACACAATGCGCTGTCGACCCGGGCCTGGTCCTTACCGGACGGCGAGCTGCTCATTGCTCGCCGTCCGCAAGCCCGCGCCTACGGTGGCGGGGAGTCGGCTATCGACTCCCGACGCCCAGGGTGTCTCCTCTTGCGGCGACTAGGGGCGTGAGGGCGCAATGATTGCCGCTCCCTCACGCGCTCCACCTCCTCCTTCGCTAGCATTACTGCTTCGCAGAAGGAGGTGACTGCTTCCCATTCCCTCTCGCTCCGTACCATGGCCTGAACCAGGGTCGGGTGCGAGAGATCGCCGCCACGAGGACACGGTGGTGCTCCGCCCAAGCCGGGCAGACCTCCACCGTATGCTCCACCGTGTCCTCCGGTCGATCCACACAATGACAACACCCGGGCGTTTCCTCCCGCCTTATTCGAAACAGGAACCTCCCGAAACAGCCATGTCCGGTGAGGACCTGCGTCAGGCGGAAGGTGAGGACGCCGTGGCGCCTCTCAAGCCACTCCTCAAAGAGGGTACTTACCGCCGCAATTGTGGCCCTAAGACGATAATTTGATTCAGTATTTTATTAATAACTATCACCTAGAATCCTACAGTCTCATTTCCATATCGTAATTCATGATAATATATTTTGTGTTTCACATTTTCATAAGAAGCTGTATAGTTTTCGTGATTAAAACAAGTCAAGATGCCTTTTTATTAAAGTATAATATGATGCCTCAAGAAACCAAAACTCATAAGGCTCATGTCCAAAATAATAACCCTCGGAAAAGGTCTCGTATAAATTACTTTATAAGAAAGATGAATAGTACCATTGTCCGTGTTTGCAACCACTTTTATGTCTATTTGTGATATTAGGCGAAGACGCTTGAATGGCATTTGTAGACATTTTCTTAGACACGGATGTTCAAGACCAGAAAAACGTGGGTGTGCAAGGATTTCTTAAAAAAAATAGAGAGCTAACAAAATCTATTATTGCTCATATTTCTAGCTTACGATGTGTCGCGAAAGCCATTATGGGCGAAGCAAAAGTGTGAACGAACACTTTTTGGAGATAGGTCTGGAGTCCAGACCTATCTCCAAAAAAATATATAGCATTTGGAAACATAAGCAGCTCCAAGATAATCCATCCGTTTGTTCATATGCCAAATATTATAATATTTTTGTTATAATTTGGGTTATGGGAATCCTAGAACTGATGTCTACTCCTTTTGTGAGATGAAGAAAATTGAGTTCTCTAAGTCCACAGATCCGAGGTCAAAACAAAATGCAATAACTATGTACAGGTTGCATTAATTAAGATCAAAGAAAATTATTCAGCTACTCAAATATACAGATGACGATACAGTGAAAAACTGTAAAAAGCTATTATAAATCAAATGTTTTAAAAGTAAAATATACAACAGTATCAATTAAGTGCAAACTTAATTTATATTATACAAGCTGCGCCCCGCGGTTTCACCAGCAGTGGTATGAAATAATTATACTTTACAACCTATTCCCAGATCTACCAAATACACACAAAAAAAAAAACATAAAAATCGGTCAAGCCGTTGTGGAGGAGTTCGATAACAAACACTGTGACACGAGATTTTTATATAGAAGGTTACAAAGCTTGTCTTCATATTCAAGTCCAAACTAAACAAAAATACATATTTTCTTAATTATCCTTTTACCGTTTTAAGGAGTTTAGTGCATTTTTGTATACAGATCTTATTCCTCTGATCACAATGGACACTACGATCTTCGCCTTATTTTCGACTTATTTTTAACCCCGTACCCACAAAACCAGACACAGTTTCTCTCCATGCCATATTATGTCAATCAATCGCTGTCAGCCACTATACTCTGTACCTACAAGGATCCATTAGTGACTGAGCAAGAGTGGCTACTGACTGACATGCGTGATTCACTTGAAGATTGAAGGTTCAATGGAGGCTTGACAGAAAAACAAGTGAATAAAATTGTCAATGACGTTCTCAGGGGGTACCATTTGTAAATATTATTCATGCATGTAGGAAGAGGTGTACTACTCGTACAGTGTGTCCTAGGACTAAGTGCAAAAACGAAAATGGGTGAAAGTAAACCACTATACATCGACAAAAAAATTGGAAAAAAAATCTTAATAATTACTATCGATTTTCTTTGCTTTTTTATTGCCTATTAAAGACCCTTGTATTTAACACATAATAACTTTTTATTAATTGACTTAATTTCGTTAAAATAAAAGCAATAATGATGGCTGATAAATTGAAATTGCACAACATCCTTAAAAACAGTCATCAAGTAAAAAAAACACCTGTCTTTGAAGAAATTTTGAAATTTGTGTCTGATTTTTTCAATAAATTTCGATTTTTACAAAACTTTTTATATATATTCTTTGTATTTTTTGTCAATGAATTATTGTCTAGTTTCACCCATTTTCGTTTGTGCACTTTATCCAGGGACACACTGTATGTAAATACGCCCACATTTCGCCTGTAATATTCGGGCATAATTAATGTGTACTCCGGGCTGCTACTGAGAAATCACATACCATCACGCTTGTATTCCCCGAAGAGTTAGGCAGAGGTTCAACCACATTTCACTAGTTATGTTTAGGTCCCATTTACTAGGAGGCGAGCCTATTGCCACCAACTGGACACAAATCCAGACTCCGGGTTCCTATTGAGAAATTACCGATTAATGAAAAAAACCCAATAACACTTTGCTTGACCCGGAAATCGAATCCAGGACCTCATGCTCAGCAGTAGCGCTTGCGACCACAAGACCAATGAAGCAGTGAAATCGTGACTAAGAGATCGAACATGGAAAAATTGTCTTTCTTCTTTCTAGATAAACGAGGCAGCCCAAAAGAAAAAAAAAATAACAATGGAAACTACGAAAAAGAAAAGAAATTGAAAAGCATAAAACAAGAAAACATTCCCCTTTGACATCATAGGCTTGGTCGCATGCCTTCGTAATGATAACGTATTTCCCATTACAAATGTGAGCACCCACAGACATGCTCATATACCTGCCTATATATTATAGACAGTGCGATTCAAAACCCTTTCTCGCTGCCGTGGTCAGCGACAAATTATTGTTGACTCGGATCGTTGATAGTTTTTTTTTTTTGCGTAAATACGTTTTAATTAAGGAAAATAAAACGAAAAAGTTGTTGAGGTGTTGAACTACGAAATCGTAGCTAAGGTCTACGTCAGCGTAGCAACCGCTACGACAGCGTAGCTACGTGCTACGACAGAATAATTTGCAAACAAGTCATGTTATTGTTAGCTCAAAACTTATACTTTTAATAATATTACGTTGAAACACAATGATCAAACTTCGAAGAAGTTGTTTCGGTGGTTTAACCTACTAAGTAATTAAGCCCAACCGACCCGATACAAATTGTTTTGGCTTGACTGCAAAAAATAACGATTTATTACTTTAGTTATTTTTTACCGCCAATGGAGTACCTACTCGACGTGAAACTAGATCAAACAAGTTTCTCATAATACTGAAACAAAACTTACTAACAAATAAATGGCTGAGCCGTGGCATTATAAACCAACTAAGCCGTGAGCAACAATTTCGGACAGCCTCTAAGATCGCTATCCATTTTCTGTCGTTCTATAGCCCATTTATGTTAACTGGGTCGCACTATGTTTTCATTTGCTCAAAGTAAAGGCATGTACAAGGTTTCATACGATATTAGATAACAGTTAAACACTCCAGGGATCAGAAGCTTAACGTCCTATTCAATATTGTTAGGAGCTTCGCGCGAGCATGATTTTAATAAAAAATTGATATTTTTATTGTTTATATCGTCTTATTTTTTCTTTTTCTGATACTTTTGTTTTCTTTATATTTTTCTTTTTTATTTTCATATAAAGCCAAAGCTAAGCTAAGTCATACATGATAGAATCGTTACGGTTATACAACCGTAATAATTCTAGCATGGTTTTAGGCCACGAACAGACACAGCGAGGTATGCAACGTGAATGATCATCCGCGAATGCCACTGGCTCAACGAATCGCCACATCGCCAATCAAATTCGCCTCAGTGACGGATTTTCACGGTGAGCAACCCCCTTACTACGTGCGTGGAATACCATCCGCTCGCGATGCCTGTACGCGGATTTAAAAATGCTTTAATAAAATTATTCTTCGTGATAGCTATCTCGATAGGTGGAGAACTAACTGCAGAAAAATAAAATGTTCAAATGTCTTAATAAGTTAAGTTACACCGTAAAGTATGTGAACTTATCAGCAGCTTAATATCGTAATTCTTAAGTGAGAAAGGACGACATAATGGCCTAATATTTTATACCTACCTTCGCAGGTACTCTGCCTCGATAATGTGGATATAAATATCTCTTCAGGACAGGGTGAGAAAATAAATCCATTGTGATTATGAGGTTTGATGTTTGATACTCCATCGAAATTGGAACACAGATTACAACCTGGACTAAATATATATATTTTTAATCACTTGATCCCGAATTACGATATCGACTAAACTTTACCAGTTTTGAAAACAATTCCCGGTAAATTTAAAATTTCCTAAGTTTCCTAAGGTAATCTAACTGTCACATTAACAAAATATACACCAAGTTTTTTTTTCATTTGCGTTGACTTCCAGGGAACATTTTTCAGGTCTAATTAAGTTTATTTCTTCAAGAAACTAATGTCCTACCTTATACCGTTTTTAAAATATTCAAAATCTTAATTTTATCACTTATGTACCTTAAACAAGTGTAAAATATTCTTACTCCATAAGCATTTGCTTTTCATTCTTAAGTAAAGAGTTTTCAATTCTTGCTTATCTTCCGACAAGAAGGTCAAAGATAATGAGTTCGTTTGATGTTGCCTTTAATGAGCTGTCATGGATATAATTCAAACACTGTCATAGTTGACACTAACTTTTGCCTAACTCAAAGGTACCTTTTACAATGGTCATCAACTCAATATTAATTTATTTTGTATGAAAAGGCTATGAAATCTAACCAAATCGGATTTCCAAGATAGTTTCTGTTAATATACAAAGCACTATGTCGAAGTTAAAGCAAATAAAAAACACGGTGTATATAATTTATTGTTATATTTTATTATCATAATTATTATTTAATTATAATTATTTGTGTATATTGTTCTTGATAACTTGAAAATGTACTTATATACAATGTATAATTGAATTAATGCACAATATGAAAGTAATTTGGTCAAAATCGTTTACTGAATCGATTATGACCCTACAAAATGGTTGAGCTGGATGGTGCTGATCCACGCGTCATGTTCGTGAACGGGCGCCGTCAGTTGAGACTGGTCATCTCTTAACTGCCACGGCTTATTTTTATTATTAATATTATATTTTGATATTTTTTCTAGATATTTTTTTTTGCGTTGGTCTCTCATATAGAAGCAACAAGAATAATGTACCCAGGATTTTATAATATCTTGATTTAAAGAGTTTCTTGACCGTTCTTCTCCATAGAGATCTACGTTTTGGAATGGGCAACTAGCTTCAACTTTCTGACTAACCGACCGACTCTTTGACAATTCAAAAGTGCGGCGTAAATGGTTTAATTGAAATAAATGCTTTGAGTTTGAGTTTTGAGTCATTTTTAATATAGGTAATGTTTTATCCCAAAAATAATTAAAAGTTCCGTAAATTACAGTCACAGTTCCGCTGTATAGTCTAAACAAGTATTAACTACGCTAGACTAGATACGTGTGCGACTGTGTGCGTGCATAGATATGTAATGTGACCACAATTTTCTCCCATAATCAGTATAGCTAATTTAATAAATAAACAATGTTTTATACATAATAGTATAAAATCAGTGTATGTATTACGATTATATGTCGATTATACGTATCTTTATCTAAAATAAAGACCTCGTCGTTTTATGACGAGCAAGCAAAAATCAACTTTAGGATGGTAACGCAATTATGAGGTCGACTGTACCTACGTGTAGTAGAGGTAACAGCTAGTAATACTAAAATGGTTGTGGCTTCTCATGTTTTGTTATGCACAGCCAGCAAAAGAGGATATAGTTGAAGTTTAGTAAGAAACCGATGAATGTTTTCGAATAAAATAAAATAAAATTAATAGAAAACAAACAGGTATTTTTCATTAGAAAACATTCATCGGTTTCTTACTAAACTTCAAATATATCCGGCGACTCTGGATACTTATCTCATTTGCTGATTGTACTTGTTTGAGGATTGCTTTTATGCCATTATATCCCTCAGATCATTTCGTAGTAACGTGTACCAATTAAATTATTGATTTCAAGTGTTATTAATTTTTATCCAAGAAATTGGCGTGTGTACCCTGTGTTAGCCTAATAATTAAATTGTAAATTCTTAGAAGGTGTTCTAGTTCTGTTCAAGGCATTGATATACTGGGTTTTCTAGTATATCAATGGTTCAAGGTGTATTATTTTAACTAGGTCATCTTGTTATATAGCAAAGAAAAAATACCAAACTCTTATTAATTGTAATAGGTTTCTAATCGCTAAGACATGATGAAGCTTAAAGTTTCGTGCGAACTATGACACGGGCAAAAGTTAAAATTATATTCAATGGTGCCGATTCTTTTGCACACCGAACTAAACTAACTAAACTATCACTAAAATTCCTTACTTTTGGCTATGAGAATCTTAAAGCTATTCTGCAATAAAATATCTCTAAATTTAAAAATCATTTTGACGCAACTAAATTTGACAATCGGGACTCCACATGGTACTTGTTTGCCCTACCCCGTGATTTTTTTTTTTACAGCCGGAGGCGCGCATCGGTGGCAGCCTCGGCGTGTTTTATATGGAATTTTTCACTTTTTACATGGAAAATATTTAAAAATATATCTACATATAGAGTTATATGGGTTTAAGGGTTTCATAAAGGGGGTCAAAATTTTCATTATTTTTGCGATAGGACACACGGTTTTCGAGATATAAGCAAAATAATAATAAAATACAGTACTGTTTTTGCCTCTGAAGTCGAGGTGTTGTGGTGAATCTTAGTTCATGACAACTTATTTTATTCCATACCTTTTTAATCGCGATTAAATATAGCCAGATTTAGTTAAGACAACCAAAATTTTAGTTGAAAAAAGGTCAAATTCAGAATAGCAAAATTGCCATTTTCACTAAACTAATAAATCAGTACCATCTTAGTGCTGTCAAACTAAAATATAGTTAAGTTGTGTCACTTTAGTCTATTTCAGAATGAGAAATCGTCTTTTGACAGGAATAAACAAAATTTTTGTGATTTTTAGTCTAGTTTAGAGAATTTTGTGACAAGAGAATCGGCTCCATTATATGTTTATTGGCCTACAACATATCCATATTTAGTTTATGCCCAAACAAAGACTTGCAATTGTCTTCATATACAATTCCCAAAAATATATATATATATTTGCACAGAAACCGGTGGAAGTAAATTTCGCAAAAGAATATTGTTTCTTTTGCGGTTTCTTTTGGCACATTACGTAGCGAATGCATTGGCATTAGCTACGTAATGTGTATGTAATGTGACAAGATACGGGTTTTGTTTTCATATTAATTGTTATACAACGATGTGTTTTAGATTATACGTTTATTGCGCACAATGAGCACCATACAAATGAAATACAAATTAATGACATAGTATGAATACCTGCTGATGAAGCGCTGGGCATCTAAAGATTAGGGTAGAATATGCTTTAGCTACTTTACTCTAAAAGCCCGATCACACGTACCACAACTACACCACAACGACAACACGTGGTCGGATACTAATTTGTTTGAAAATGAATATAATTTATTCGCACAGACCACATTTGCCCGTCATAATCAACCGTGTGGGCGATACCGACCACAGCAAGGCTACGTCACAGCCACCACGCAACTACCAGCGAAACCGCGCACTAGCGGCCGGCCACATTGCAAACACAACTATCTGTCTGTCTGCAAACACTTATAGTCATATCTCAACTACTAGCAACAACGCAACTGCAAGAAGTTACAGCGACACTATTCACACGTAACCACTGCTTGTCCACATGTTGTCGTTGCCATGTGGTGTGGTCGTGGTACGTGTGAACGGGCCCTTGAAGAGTGACGTCCGGTTCCCCTTGAGTTAGCTTTGATGAAAAACCTAGCTGACTGTCTAGTACTTCTTACGGTGACAAATTAAATTAAGTTTCTGTCATATTTTTCGTGACAGACATTGTTCGACATCGAATTTATTCGCGGCTGACGGTATAAGACGTGACGGACATACCAATAAGTATTAGCAAACCTGGGCTTTATATTTTTACCTATTATACCTAACTCGAGCAACTCATATTACTTCTAAAATAACAATGCTTAATACTTGCAATAGACTTCTTCCTTAACGTAGTACGCATATCGGATGCGTAGATACCTACTGAAGGATAACAGTACCTATTCCATGAATTTTATATGAGTATACGATATATCCTGTCCGGTCCTGTCTGTTGGGTTGGAAAAGAATTAAAGTTATCGGAAAAATATTGCCGACTAGCTACAATATACCTAGAGGAACATATCCAGTCACAGGTCTGTTGTAAGAATAAAAATATTTTCAGTAATTTTTACTTTTACACAACTTATCATAATATCACGCCTATATTCCCCGAAGAGTTAGGCAGAGGTGTAACTATAGTAAACTCACATTTCGCTAGTTATGTTTAAGTCCCATGTAATAGGGGGCGACCCTATTGCCATCAACCGGGCACAAATCTAGACTACGGGCTGCTATTAAGAAATCCCGGATGGAAAAACCCAATAACACTTTGTCTGACGCGGGAATCGAACCCAGGACCTCAGGCTCAGCAGTAGCGCTTGCGACCACTAGACCAACGAGGCCGGCGTGATACTTATATGTATTTTATATTTATCTTAATAAATAAATAAGAAATTCGAAAAAGAATTAATTACTTCGTCGAGTATGGAATTATAGAGGCATGAGGAACAGGGTCTAAAGTTCACTCATACCTCCATAGAAAAGGGACGATCCTTCGACCAGACGAGTGTCGTGTCTGGTGGGCAACTGCCCGACGTTTAATGTTAGGACGTTGTATATATTCCTGTTGGGCGGTAAACTCTGCTTGCGCGATGCAGGATTTTACGTGATGTCAGTGTGACGCGTAGTTCGCATGTGGCATTGTAGATGTCGCTACAGAATCATATCAAAGATCTCGCTCTAAAAGCGTTGAGAATCCCGCTATTACTCTGCTACGGCATCAGGACGTATAATGTTTCCATTCAATCAGGATTGCATTGGGTATAAAATCGCTTTATAGCCAGTACTTTCACGGCATGCGTTCAGATTATACAAGAATTATTATTTATTTTATGTGGTTCATAAATTGTCCTTATACTTTGGGCTTTATGGGTAGTAAGCAATTTGACGGGGGCTCGTGGCTGAATAATAACAGCTGAACGGGTCGATCGATGAGGTTAAGCTGCGCTTGCCGTGGTTGGCCCATGGATAGGTGACTATCTTTACATATCGATAACCCTCCGTGCCTCGGAAAGCACCTTAAGGCTGTTTGTCATTCGTGGATCTTTGACAGTCGTTACGGGCCGTCAGAAGCCCGAAAGTTTGACAATCAGTCTAACCAAGGGGTATTGTATTACCCAGCAACTGGGTTATGCTCCATCCGGTAAGACTGGAAGCCGACCCCAAAATAGTTCAGAAAAGGATAGACAGATGATGATTCGAGTAGGCAGTGAGTACGTTGAGCCGCCTTTAAATCCAGCCAACAACGTGCATTACCCTTTGAGTAAACACGAAATCAATGTAACTGGTCGTGTAGTGTAAAGCATCTTGGAATTATATTTATTATAACAAGTTATTACACTATGGCCTAAAATCTGGAGAACAAAAAAAAGAGAAAAAAGGACATTAAAGAAAAAAAAACAGAGCATTGTGAGTGTTGTTGTTTTGTTTTTGAATAAATAAAGAGTATTCTATTCTATTCTGGAACATATTTGTAGGAATGGAACGTTGATGATTGCATGGCTGTGTGAAAGAGCTGAATGCTAAGATGTAAATAAGATAAATGAAACGTTACGGAATTGATGAACGCTAGTGATGGCGCCAAACACGTAGCCGAATACTGGGCCGCTTAGAAGGAGACAAATGATGTATGCTGACGAAATATGCTTGGTATGACGTGGAAGATATTTAAAAAGGTAGAATGACAGTTGCTTTTGAACGTCGGAGAAAAGATGCTAAGACATTTTATTTTACCAAATATGTATTTTTATGTTTTCTACTACCTAGTTTATTTAACAGAATAAACCAGTTTATAATATTTCTTTTACTTTTCCTCTGACCTCATAAATTCCCACATACCTTTAAAATGTTCACTCAGGTACTACAAGAAGCCCACTGAAGTAAAGAGACCTTCTAACCTTCATGACCTCAGAGAAAATTGTTACGAAAACCTAAATTCAATATCAGATCTAATTAATCCTACAAATCCGACGTGTTATTAAATTAGTTCCAACTTATGATACGATCCCTAAAAGTTTTTCAATGAAATCTGCTGTCACAACTTGTAATTTATAACTTTTAATAGTGCTTGAAATATGACATCACGACTAGGGGTCGGATTTATAAACTTATAAAATACTAGCTTTTGTGCGCGGAATCGCCCGCGTGAATGTCGGGAAAACCCAACCGGGATTAAAAGTACCCTGTGTGTTAATACAGGTTTCCGACATCTTCTACGATCAACGTGATTTAAAATACGTATTATTACTTTTCTGTATATTTAACGCACGCATTAAACTATCTGTTAACCGTTATTTCGCGTACATTGGTGTGGTTTACAAGTTTACTTATTATGTAAATAAGTTATTATAACATCATCGATATATATATATATCGATATATATAATATACATTAGGTGGAAATAATACGTATTATTGAAGCTAACTGAAAAACTACAAAAGCAAAGTTAATAAAATTTATATGGGACTACCCCTGAGATATACCCTATCTATTAAAGAAATAATTTTTATTTTTCGTACATTTCGAGAAAATTGTTACGAAAACCTAAATTCAATATCAGATCTAATTAATCCTACAAATCCGACGTGTTATTAAATTAGTTCCAACTTATGATACGATCCCTAAAAGTTTTTCAATGAAATCTGCTGTCACAACTTGTAATTTATAACTTTTAATAGTGCTTGAAATATGACATCACGACTAGGGGTCGGATTTATAAACTTATAAAATACTAGCTTTTGTGCGCGGAATCGCCCGCGTGAATGTCGGGAAAACCCAACCGGGATTAAAAGTACCCTGTGTGTTAATACAGGTTTCCGACATCTTCTACGATCAACGTGATTTAAAATACGTATTATTACTTTTCTGTATATTTAACGCACGCATTAAACTATCTGTTAACCGTTATTTCGCGTACATTGGTGTGGTTTACAAGTTTACTTATTATGTAAATAAGTTATTATAACATCATCGATATATATATATATCGATATATATAATATACATTAGGTGGAAATAATACGTATTATTGAAGCTAACTGAAAAACTACAAAAGCAAAGTTAATAAAATTTATATGGGACTACCCCTGAGATATACCCTATCTATTAAAGAAATAATTTTCGAAATCGATCCTCAATTGCCGGAGTTATCAAGAAACAAACATACAAAAAATAACATACCTACAGACGAATTGAGAATCTCCTCCTTTTTGAAGTCGGTTTAAAGTTCATCCGCATGGTGTCCACTGGTAATTTACCCAAGAGACTGGCGGCATTAACTACGTTGTACGGCAATGCTTAGCCTCTGGCCGAGGTAAAAGTCAGTCCTTGGATCACAGAAGTGTAGAATAGGTACATGTTTTATACAATGTGTCTGGTCACCGGTGTTCGACCCGTTAAGGTTAAGCAATATCATCAATTTTATCGAGAAATCCACGATAATAAGACCTTTTGCCCGAACAATTTTAAGCCCTATTTTAACATTTAAAAAGTAACAAAACAACCAAATTTTTTCACATATTTTACGTTTCAATTATTTTTTTAAGGTTTCAATGGGAGTTTTTGATAAATCTTTTAGTGTTAACTTATTATCGATTTTTTTGGCTGTCGAAAGAAAACCAATTTTATGCATGTAGAACGTCTACATCGGTATTTATTGCAAAATAAATTAACCCATCTACAATCAGTAAACAAAAAAAAAAAATGGCCGCCATTTCAAAACAGTAAGGGCCTTAATGCCTTATTATCGTGGATTTGTCGATAATTGATCATATTGCTTTGCCTTAACGGGTCGGACACCGGTGACCAGACACATTGTATATGTTGGGGTAAACGCAGGGTAATAAGACAACATCTTCCATCAACATCATATAGGTAATGTTGTACCAATAATTTCGTAAGAAGTAGGTAATTCTCATTCCCAAAAGGTAAAAATAACGCCAAACATTCATGAAACCACAAAATACATAGTTTACAGGGTAAAACCGTTTCATTACCTACACATATTTAGCTATTCGAAGCACGTGAGCTTATAATATTAACAATGAACTAATTAACCTATTTAGATGGAGCGTTAAGATAGGAAGTACGTAATATGGTGTTGTATGTGAGGAGTGCAAGATGTAGGTTAATTAAATATTTTGTTGGGTTATTGGGTTGCCGACGTTGTCGTACTGTCGGCAATATAATATGAACTTTCGATATAATTTTGTTCATGATCAAATGTTTTTTTTTAGGCGCTGCGCATACTTGAGTCATAACTATCTTAAGACAGACTATCGCTCGATGAAACCATTTTGGCGCACACTCCCAACACACAGCCAGGGAAATTGTTTTTTAAGGGGACTATATGAACTAAACGCAAATTTATAATGCCTAAAAATATATGATCCCCTGCAGTAACCAAAATCAGAAAAAAATATGATATTCTTCTGGATATATGCTAGTTAGATAGTGTGTTGAAAATATAATACAATTAACTTGATATGATAGAAAAAAAACACGATAATACCTCAAAAAAAAAAAAATACCATTGAAAACCATATATACATGCAAACATTCAGATTTTTTGTCAGATTATTCTACAACTAACATACTAACGTAATAGTGTTTTCATTTTTTAGTCCAATGAATAGATTTTTTGTAAATCCATAATTGCTTCATATTTTGCAATAAATTACCAGCGTTGTGTCATCACGCGTCTCTTTCTTTTCTATGCAATCCGACAGTGACCGCGCTTTAGGTCTTGTAAGCCTCTTAAGCAAATTGACACCCTACGTCAATTTCCCGTGTTATACTCAGCCATTTCATACAACGAAAATTGTAATGAAAAAGAATGAACATTGTAATCTGAATAAGGTACGAACAATTTCAGTCGGTAGTCAATTTGTCTAGCAAATACTAAGTTGTCAAAAAGTGGTCGTCTTTGTTTTAAGAAAACCGTTTAATTTTGGTTAAGCCCACTTTTCTCTCCTATTTATCATAGTTTTATATTTTTGCCTAACAGGAAATCTCAAAAACTCGAAATCTTCACTGTATGGCTTTCAGCTTTTAGTAGTCGCTCAGTTTAAGAAATTGATAAATAATAAAAATAATGGACCACATTTTCAAACTTTAAACTTTTATTTGTTGAATAAAACTTTTGTCTACTTTGTACGTGGTATTTTATGTATTGTTTTGTAATGTGTGTTTTGTTTGTGCAGAATAATCAATTCATCTTTCTTTTCTTTCTTAAATCATTATTAAAAAAAGAATGTTTATACACGTATAATTGAATACCGCGACTCTCATAGAAACATAAATCTTTCGAAATTCAGGATAGCACCCTTAATTAGGTAATAAATTCCCATACTATCGCTGGCAAAGTTTAAAACATTTCTTATTACTTATTTATTACGTCTAAAATAAATACTGTAAACGGATTATCTTGAGGATAGACGTTTTAGCGGTAGGTACTGACATTAACTACGACGTTAAAAAGTGTGTGTTTGTAACATGTTACAAACACGTTTAAAAAGTATCTGGTTGGTTGTTAGTAGGTATTGTAATAACTACGGGGATGTAGGAAAAGGCGTTAAATTTAACTAGTGGATACCCGGCGTGTGCTACTACGCTAAAAAAGAAATACATTTTATTTATTTGTTGGAAAAAAAAAATTGGTAAAAAAAATAATTGTGGTTTAAAACTATTTTCGCATTATTGCCTTTCTAATTAAACTAGTTTGGGGTACTTCGGTTAGATGGTTTCAAATTCTATAACGGACATAGGTAGAAACATATTTTGTGTTTTATATATTGATAACGTTTTTATTCTAGCGTTCGTGTTTACATCAACGCGCGTATCGTTTTACTCGTTTTTTCAAATTTAAACGTAATTCAAATAATTTGAAAGCTCATTCTAAATTCGGTTGACTGTTCGAATATAACTCTAGAGTTATTTCACTTCGGCCTGCACAACATAAGGTCGATTTTTGCGGACAACCTTTACAGTACTTAAACATACATACATTAACTCACCCCTTGTTCCCATGGGGGTAGGCAGCAACTACAGAATGCCACCTGCTACGATCCTTACATACTCCTTTTGCATCGTTTACATTCATACACGCATGGTTGCGAGTACTACGCACCAGACCTTTCTGAAGAACATCACCAATAAGGTCACTATATGACCTTCTAGGACATTACATCTTCTTTTGAATCGCACTGTTGCCTTATTACATCATAGGTCCATAAACTTTCAATAAAATAATGCTTTTTAACTTGATCTGATAGGCTGGAAATAATCTGTACTTTTTGTGAAGGAGAGAATATCTTAAGAAAAAAAAAACAAATGAAGAAGTAGCTTAATAGATGGACCAATGCAAAAACATTAATTTGTTGTTATACCTATCTTCAAAATAAGCAACTTTAATATTTAATCAACAAGTGACAATGGACTCAAATATGTTAGTAAAAATATTTTTTAACAAGTGTGTTAGTAAACTTAACCTACACACTTAATCTAACATTGCCATATAATGTTAATGAGAACCCCTGCTACAGCTCAACACCGAAGTAGAAAGCTTGCAGTAGCGATTTACACATAAGCAGACCAGTCTGCTCGCGACACACCGCAGTATAATGTTGGGGCTGGCCTGAGTGTGCCGCACGGGAGGAGCCGCACCGTGCCCTCGTGTCAGAAGTCGGAGCCAACTTTTCGCTTCCGGCCGTCACTTGTTCGATTTTCGGGAGCACCGAGTCGTGGGATGCGGTGATCTCCTTCTGTGAAACTGTCATTTGACAGAAGGAGGCTGCGGAAAGGTTGAAAGAGGTCGAGGCCACTCTCCCGATTCGCAGCAGACGTGCTGGGTGTCGGCGGAGGGCGGACAACGCCCACTTCCAGCCTCCATAAACGGGTCCAGAGGAACGGCGGACCTGGGGATGTCCGCCGCCCAGGACAGGACCGGAGACAGTAACAGGATCCGAGGCGGTGGAGCGTAGTGTTCCACGCGCGCCCCTATTGGACGTCGCGGGGGGAGTTATACACCTCACTCCCCCTGCGGACTTGAGGAGGCCCGCAGAGGCGGGCCGGCACTGCCCGGGGATCGTGGAAGGCGCACAAGTTCCCATGATCCCCGGTGCAAGTGTGAGAAGGGAACACCGGGATGGTTTTTAGTCAGTAAGAATCTGACAGACCCCTCTGCCCCTCCAGGACGGAGGACATCCATGAGGATTTTATAACCCGGAAAAAATAAAAAATGGCCTGCGCCCGGCGCACCAGGGAGGCGCATCTTTTTCACATCATCGTAGCGTAGAAGCAATCGACACGCGCTTCTGCAAACATCCCTGATGCACTACAGAAGCGGAACAGCCCCATCAACACCCGGAATTATAGCATTATTATATTGAAGGCGAAGGGCGCTATACAATTTTTCAGAGTAATCTACACACAGGCTGCACGTGTAAAATGAGGTGCAATATACATGAAATAAGTTTTTTTTCTCTAATCTAGAACAACGTGCAAATCTACGAACGACCATATTAGGTCCCACCGACAGCGCCCTTCTTTCTCTTTCAATATCCTCATCATCTTTGAGGTTATCGAACAAAAGATGTCCCAAGTATTAACTTTACCACTCAACTTCTTACTTTAGTACCTACTTATATATTTCATACAATACTTTTATGAACTTTTAAGTTAGCGACGGCACACAATTAAGACGTCCCCTTGACTTATTAGCAATATTAGCTAGAACAAAAGAAGACGCTACTGTAACTTGACTCACCCTTTACCTACAATGAAATTAAGAACATGCTGATTATTGTTGTCGCTCCCATGTCAATTTAATGACGTCAATTAGTGATAGGGTAACACTGTTTAACATTGTTATTATTTTCATACAAATAACTAATTGATTCCATCTATTATCTATATATATAAAAATGAATCCCTATTTCCCTTGGTCACGCCATTACGCGTGAACGGCTGGACCAATTTCACTAAAAAAAAAATTGTTGTGTTCGTTATTGTCTGGAGAAGGATCTTATGAAATAAAAAAATAAGGAAGTTGATCAGAACGTTACAAAATTTAAGAAAATTTTACGCCAATATTAATTTTACATAACTGTCAGTTGTTTGAAATAACTGTCAGCGATTGACAGAATGCGAGCTGCAAATATCGTTTAACACAGATGGATCGGTTGATAAATGAGTCGATAGTTTTAGTTTTAGTCAATAGTCAAAACTAAAACTAAACGACATATGACGTTCATAGTTAAGACAGGACAACGTCTGTCGGGTCAGCGTGTATATATATAAAAATTAATCCCTCTTTCCCTTGGTCTCGCCATCACGCGTGAACGGCTGGACCGACTTCACTATTTTTTTTTGGTTGTGTTCGTTATTGTCTGGAGAAGGATCTTATGAAATAAAAAAATAAGGAAGTTGATCAGAACGTTACAAAATTTAAGAAAATTTTACGCCAATATAAATTTTACATAACTGTCAGTTGTTTGAAATAACTGTCAGCGATTGACAGAATGCGAGCTGCAAATATCGTTTAACACAGATGGATCGGTTGATAAATGAGTCGATAGTTTTAGTTTTAGTCAATAGTCAAAACTAAAACTAAACGACATATGACGTTCATAGTTAAGACAGGACAACGTCTGTCGGGTCAGCGTGTATATATATAAAAATTAATCCCTCTTTCCCTTGGTCTCGCCATCACGCGTGAACGGCTGGACCGACTTCACTATTTTTTTTTTGGTTGTGTTCGTTATTGTCTGGAGAAGGATCTTATGAAATAAAAAAATAAGGAAGTTGATCAGAACGTTACAAAATTTAAGAAAATTTTACGCCAATATTAATTTTACATAACTGTCAGTTGTTTGAAATAACTGTCAGCGATTGACAGAATGCGCGCTGCAAATATCGTTTAACACAGATGGATCGGTTGATAAATGAGTCAATAGTTTTAGTTTTAGTCAATAGTCAAAACTAAAACTAAACAACATATGACATTCATAGTTAAGACAGGACAACGTCTGTCGGGTCAGCTGGTCTCCAATAAGTATGTGGTGTACTCGTAATAATAAAAAAATGATCACCGAAAGTGATCCCGAAATACCGAGTAAAAGATCATTACCTTTCCTATCCTATTTATTTTAGCATTATATATTTGTTTAAGAATATGTTAATTATTTGTTTTGCATTACATGCCTATATTTAATATTCTAGTTTAAGACGTCACAAAATCAAATTCTTCTCTTCTTGTTCTCACACACTATTGTCTACATTTCTTTTTTATTTCTCCTTTCGCAGTTCTGCTGAAAGAAATTTCTTAAGAAATAAGCAGTACCTAATGTTAGGGTTCGCTAATTTACATTTTTATTTAATTAAATTGAAACGCAAAAAGACTAGTTTCCAGGCCAGTAACTATGTGATTCGTATATTTTGTACTGGCAACACTTTGGTTTGTCAGTTGGTCGTTGGATGCTTCTGATTGTCTAACCAAGTAGAGGTCAGCACATTGTCATCTGTGATTGGTTGACGACATTAAACCGTTAACCAATCACAAACTCGATTTTACCGCGCAAATTATCGGAAACCTGGGAGGCGGGAAAAGTTCGGTTGGACACTCTGACTCGAGCTGTTGGACGAGATCACGAGAAGGTTGTGAGTAAAAAAATAAAGTTCTATTTCCTGTAACCTGAATTTTCTTCAGTACTTCACCTAGGCATCCTGAAACTCTAAGTTTAGCACATACTCACAGTTATTTGCCTAGTTTAATACTAACTTTGTACTCAGTACTAATATCTACTTCTATCTGTATCTATTTTGCTGTGTGTATATAAATAATAAAATAAATAAATAAATGATAAATTATTTATTTCTGTAAGTAGGTTTATACAAACACTTTTACACGTCAATCATATTTTTAAAACTAGATGAGGTCGGCCTTTCCTATCTGACTACTCTGAGAAGAAAGGCCGAAACAAACTCAGAGGTCACAGTCTCTTTTAAAGTCCAGACTTAATCTTGGTCAAATCATGTGAAGACCATGTAGATTTATGTCTGAAATGGTCTTTTGAGGAAAAATCACACAGAATGAGTGGACCTGTCCAGTCAGTGCACGCATTTGTCACTAATCGTAGAGCTCAACTCAGAACTTAAGGAGCTCAACCACTCGACGAACAATACCAAAGAAAGGACATTTGGGTAGGCCGCATAAAGCACTCAAACTGGCAGATTATCATTGAAACTACATGAGAAAGTGAAAAAATATATTAAATAAAAAGTTACCTACATAGTCCTCACCTTCACAATAAATACATAATAGTACTATACTTCATAAAGTAAATTGTCATGAAATTGTATATATAATAATTATCAAAATGTCAAAATTTATGTAAAATAAAAATATAGAAAAAATAAAAAATAATCAAAAATAAATAAAAACACTCAGTATGCAAAAAATGGAGCAACTCAATCCCAAGCCTTTTTGTCCTCAATATAATCCTTAACGGTATAAAAAGCTTTCTGGCACAACTTACGTTTAGTTAATGATTTGAATTTATTAAGGCTTAGATCTTGAACGTGGCTTGGAAGTTTATTATAAAAGCGTATACATTGACACCTGAACGAGCCGCCTATTTTTTTGAGCCTTGTTGTAGGTACAACAAATTTGTGTTTATTCCTAGTATTTATATTATGGATATCATTGTATTTTTTAAACAATTTTATATTTTAATGTGCATATAAAAGATTTTCACAAATATATTGAGAAGGCACAGTCATTACATTAATCTCCTTAAATTTCGTCTCTCTTGCTATTATCAGCCATATTTTAACTACTGTGAGGGTACTATGGGTAATGTTGGTTATTGCGCAATAGAAAAAACCGTTTGCAGTTCAAATCAAATTTTAATTTACGATCAAATTAATCACACACTGTAGGTACACGACACCACTATACGGAACGCGTGACAGTTCCTATGGTAGAGGTAGTGATCTCCTCGAAGGCAGAATGGTAAGTGTGCACTCGTCCCATCAGCCAGGCTCTGTCATAGCACGAAGTTAGCCGAGTATACACGTCATCGCGACGGTGCTGCCACCTCCCGGAACTCGTGCTGCGCTTCGGTTAATGTCCATAGTAATGACCGTCTCCAACATATACATAATATCGATTATAAATTAAAATCGCTTTTTTTGTCTGTCTGTGTGACAGCAAGGGAATTTCACCATTTAGAGAATTTATTCTGGTAGGTTTATGTGCACAATACATTAATATTAAACCTGAAAATAGTAAAGAAATCTCGGTATTTTGTCAAGTCATAAAAATCGGGCGAGGCAGAAGCGGGTCGCTAGTTACCTGTATACAGGGTGGATTTTTGAGATGGGGCAGCAAGGGCAGCTACCTTAACCGTTGCAGCTACAGGAAAACGGTCATAGGAGACTTACTTTAACTTTTTGATAAATTTTGATTTGCATTCACAGATTTTGAAAAAAATGTACAGTCACCAGGAAAATGAACAATTTTCACATAAACTTTTTTTTTATGCCAATCTATAATTTTTCATATAACGATCAAAAACCGCTATGGGACCTAATGAGGTTTGAGTACTAGAAAAGTCATAAATCGCAAAAAAGCTTTTCCCATACATTTTATAAAGTTCATTCTTTAATAGCCCCACATAAAAAAATCTAGAGGCCTGAGTTCAGGACTACGAGGTGGCCACGGTATAGGACCATAATTATGTTCCTATCCACTACCTCCCGAATTGCCGGTCTAAATTAGAACGGGTTTGGCTGCGGTTGTGTGGCGGAGCGGCATCTTCATCCTCAGAGGTAATTTTTGTGACAGAATTTCGGAAATCATAAGCAACCAGGTAAAAAACTATCTCGATTCTGTTTTCAAAGCAAATTAAATTATGACGCCTATTCGTTCGAAATTCGAATATTTTTTTTTGTTTATTTTCGGTCAGTCTTCATTGTAGCGGTTAGTCTATCCATAGAACAAAAGTAAATTGTAGTCTATGAAATGTATGGGAAAAGTTTTTTGCGATTTCTGACTTTTCTAGAGCTCAAACCTCAGTTGATCCGATAGAGGTTTTTGATCCTTTTATGAAACATGATCATTTCTTAAAAAGTTAAGGGAAATCTCATAAGACCGTTTTCCTGTAGCTACAACGGTTAAGGTAGCTGCCCTTGCTGCCCCATCTCAAAAATCCACCCTGTATAGTAAGTTGACAGTGATCCAGTGGTGTATAAATTGTATAATTGCGTAAAAAGGGCAACTCTTTTTTAATCTGTTTTGCTTAGCTGTAAGTCGTTCAAAGGAAATAAATAAATTAACTCAGGTACGGACCTCACTAGCCTCGGCATTACCGCCTCGCAGAGGCGGTTCGCTATTTACCTGTATATGGTAAGTTGACAGCGATCCAGTGGTGAATAAATTGTATAATTGCGTAAGTAAGGGTAACTCTTTCTTAGTCTGTTTTGTTTAGCTGTAAGTCTTCCAAACGAAATAAATAAATAAAATCTGCTACCGAACTCACTGACAGTCAAGCGATGCACGATGTTTATCAGCACGCTTTACGATTACTTACTGAAATTATTAAGCTATTTTCGGATATAACTCGTAACTCGTGCCTAAACTAAATTATTCTCCTATTTGTAGCAATCCAATAGGTACTTCCTCGAACCTTCTGTAATTTTTCTCACTTGGTTAGATACAACAAGTCGAACGATAAATAAAAATACCCTTCGGTATTTTCATGAATAAATTACTTACATCGATGCCCAGAAGTCTAGTCAAAAGTTATTTATTGCTGTAACCATTTTTATTAAAAAACTTAGTCCAGATTCTGTGTAATAATGAGTGTTTCGTTACCAACTTTTTTTAAATTAAAACTAGGTTACATTATTCGGAGAATTTATGACTCGTCTTTTAATATTACTAAATAAAGTAATTTTTATTTATAAAGAGTTGCCGAAGTGATTAAGTTCTTCAACTTTATTCAAGCAAATAAGCACATTTTTTTTTTTTTAAATATTGTGTTCTCCTGGATATGTTACTAACCCGACTGAAGCGAAGCTAAAAAGAAAGTATATATTTTTATATGCTCTGACTAGTCTGAGTGACTGACTTTTTATTTATTAATTTTTTGTATTGTTTGTTTTTCTCTGCGGCATGTTTACCGCAAATAAATGTACTTTCTTTCTTTCTTTATTTTTTCTTTTTATGAATTTGTTTCAAGTAAGTAGTGGCTTCGAACGCAATAGACCATCTCAAACATAAATCTGCATGGTTCTCATATGGCCTGACCAACATTAAGACTATGACCTCCGAGTTTGTTTCAGAATTTCTTCTCAGAGCAGTCAGATAAGAAACACCAAATCATCTTGCTTTAAAACATAAGTCTTTTTTTACGTGTAATAGTGTTTTTTTGAACCAATTTACAGAAATGAATATCAATTATAATAAGTATATCAGAATGAACGTAGGCCTACACATGGATACCTAATACGGATTTTTAATAAGACACTAGCTCAGCCCGCGGCTTCGCCCGTATGGTACTTATGTTGATAAAAAGCCTATTTCCTTCCCCGGGGTTCAAAATATCCCCATACCGAATTACATCTAAATCGGTACAAACAGACACTTTAATTTTATTTATTTGTATAGATGAGTATAGTTTTCATGAAAATTAACAAATTTTACTATCAACACTGAAATTACGAAAACAAATAGCCGCTTAATACATTTATGTTCATATAACTCGACAAAATGTAGGTAACATATTTTTTTGATATTTCTTAGTTGGTCTCAAAAAGATGTTCATTTTCTTGAATATTACTCACTTGAAATTTATTTGCAAGAATTGTAGTACATATATACAGATGGTCGGTTTTTTTTAAACAGTTTCTAAAACTATTCGCTAGAACTAGCATGCAAAATTACCTCGTTTAATATAAACACATGTATATTAAAGACTATAGCTAAAAACAAAAGACACAAACAATAAACAAAGCGCTCAGTTTGAATGGTTTGGGCAGAATATATTGCTGACCACCCCAGCGTTATCGTAGAGTTCATAGCATCCCCAACCAACCAAATATTAATTTCGTTATTTCACATTATTTGACGCGATGATACGGGCGGAAGATTTCCAATTGAATTCCGTTTAGCTGGGAGATATGTAAATGCGGATTCGTGAATGCATTTTGAACGGTTTGATAAACACTGCAAATAAATACCCTACAATCAGAAAGCCTGTAATTAAATTAAACCCGTAAATCAAAATGGTAATAGTCAATAAATCCATTGTCATGATTTTGCAACAGGTTAAATTAAAAAACATTTTTTTCAGAGCTGATGGATATATGGATCTAAATCGCTATTTTGTAATTTGAGCCTGGTGAACGCGAGAATTTTTATTTCAGGGAGTCCAAGGAACATCCGAATTTGCGAGCATTCGTTCGAGCATTTATTGAACGACGAACATTCATTCACAAAACAAACTGTTTGGTGAGTACGTGAATCTAAACACGAAAAACGAATTCTCTAGAAGCTGCTCGCAAACGAATGTTCGTTTCGGAAATTAATGTTCGTTACGTTACAAAAGCTCGCGAAACAAATGTTAGCAAAACAAATTCGTGCAGCGAATGCTCGCGGTGGTTACTGTCCATTAAATTAGGACTTTTCAGAATGATTAACTCAAGATAATTTCACCTTTTTTCGAGAGCTAGAAACCACAATGAACAAGTAATGTGAAACATAGTAAGGAGGCTGTGCTCTAGTTCTGTCATTATGTAAGACAGAAGCCACGTTAGAGCCGAAAATGATTTAATTTTACATATAAATGGGTCTTGTCTCGCCATATTACTGTCCGACAGAAGCTCTAGCTAGGTGAATGAGAAAATGATTATCTCTTTCGTCTGCCTCCGTTAATATTTTAGTAAATAGTTTAAATAATTATGATGGAATTTAGCAGATAGAGGGAACTTGGTATCTTACAAAGGATAAAGGAACTTTTCATCTCGGGAAACTGATTGACATCATAACTTGAGTATTGTTGTTTTTGTAGCTGACTGTACTAAGTTTTATTCCAAAACCTGAGAACGCCGTTCTAAATTATTAACCTAAAAGTTAGGGGTGGTGTTTAAGAACGCTTTCCTAGAACTGTAATGGTGCCCTTCATGCGCCATATCAAATTAACACACTGTTTATAACGTAATCTATAAACATCGCGTTCGAATTTCGTAGTGATGTTTATAGCGTAAGTCCCTTTTCACACATTCCAGCTGCCGGATGGCCGGGTCGGAATAATCGTGGTGAATTTATTGGTAAGCCGTGATTGGTCCAGTATATGTTAAAGCTTCCATACAAACTTCACGGTGTCCGGCGACAACGCCGTCAGTCGGAACGTGTAAAAAAGCAATAATACTATGATCCTATGTGCGAGCGATGCGACTTGCGTTAAGCGACACGCGCGCGCGTCACCTGTTTGCGTACGTCGCTCAGCAAGTCGCTTCTTGGTGACTCAAGGTATGCTCAAGGAGAAAACAAATGAAAGAAGTTGTTTACAACTTCTTTCATTTGTTTTCTCTGCCACCGCTCTCGCAAAACGTGTGTCGCTTGAGCGTGTAGCTTGTGGTCACGAGGATATACATGGGTCTTATTACGTGGGTAGATTACATTACAACTCATTTCTGAACGGTATACTTTTGACCTAAAATTCACGTTTACTAATACATATATTACTTTTAGAAGACTTTTTTCACGGTATTGGGTAGTAAAAAAAGGGTGGGTATTTTTGTTTAGTCTCTAGAAATACTTAGTAGGTAACAAACTAGTTGCGTATAATGAAACAAATGAACAAGTGATACTGTTATGAACAAAAAAGAAGATGATAATAATATAAAGTTAATAAAAATGTGCCTCTAAGAAATGTCACGTAGATTTGAACTAATTTTAAAACGTTAAGAAGCCATTTACGTGACAGGATGTGGTGCGATCATCAACTTGCTATTCAAGAAAAATATTGAATCGCAAGACAAGACGCGCAATGTAAGTATTCAATTGAAAAGTTTTAGACCGGTTTGAAAAAAATGCTTTTAAACCATTATATTTTTCCAAATCGTCGCTCTTCAGAGAGTTTAAAAGATAATTAAATTAGTTTGGTGTTGTGGAAATAGTTTATAACGTATTAATAAAGGTGACTTTAATGTAAACTGCTTCTGAACGATTTCTACTTTTTTTACATTCATGCCTCAATTATCTCGACTCAGTCAACAAGTCAACTCTGTCAAGAAAATAACTGTATGTTCGTTTAATTCCAGAATTAGTTTTTCAAAAACCGACAATAATACGTTTTCTAATATTTTTTCTTATACTATAATATATAATATTATAGTTACATAAATAACAAGAATTTAGTAAGCAAATCTGCATTTAGTAAAGAAATGAGTGACTTACCTAGTAAAGCCATAAAGAACCCATAGAGAACACACAAGGTCTTCCCGAAGATCCAGCGATGGAAGAGTGCTGATATGAGGGTGAAGGGGTTGCCCAGGACTGACACCGAGAAGTCTGAGCAGACGAGATTGAACAGGATTATGTTCAGCGGTGTCCATAACTGGAACAAAACAAATAAAATCATTCTAAGCTTCTAGGTTAGTATTGGCAATAAGATCATTTACTATAACACTGCAGAATTATTCCGATCTGTCACCCTGCTTAGTCCGCTTAAGACTTGCAGAAAAAAAAATGATCGGTCCCCCTGTTAGCAACGAGGAGACAGTTCGAACTTCATTCACTCCTATCTGTCCCTCTGTTAGCAACGAGGAGACAGTTCGAACTTCATTCACTCCTATCCGTCCCCCTGTTAGCAACGAGGAGACAGTTCGAACTTCATTCACTCCTATCTGTCCCTCTGTTAGCAACGATGAGACAGTTTCAACTTTATTTACTCCTATCTGTCCCCATATCATTGATAGGGGGACAGGTAGGAGCTTAGGAGGTTAGGAGGATAAGAGCTTCGTCCCCACTAAGGGGACATAGCAGGGTGACAGATCGGAATAATTTAAACTACACACTCCTCCACTGCTTGTTACATACACTTTTCAAATGTTTGTCTGGAAATGTTATTCGAGTGGCGTACAGTTTTAAAGTAAACGTTATTTACGCATGTTTTTACTGCTTAGGTCCCCACTTAATCCATTTTGCTGCCTGGGCAGCTTAAACTTGTAGACGAACGATAGTATTGTCCTCGTTGCTGTGGGTATATTATGTATGTAGATTTGTACACGGTGTTTCATCAGGTACCGACAGAGACAAACTTTCAGTGCTTTGTTTTTTAAATAAGTAAATATATCATTAGTGAAGGCTAATGTATTATATTAAGTATTAGTATGATATATTAATTCTTGTGAAATCATGATCAATTTTAATGATTACACACATGGCATGATAAATTATGTGCTCGCCTACGTTGACGATATTATCACAATATGTGTTGTGTCATTGCGTGATCATAAGATACAATCATAATATTTTCTAACACATTAAACAAAACAAAAAGAACGAAGCAAAAGGAGTATGTAAGGATCGTAGCAGGTGGCGTTCTGTAGTTTATGCCTACCCCCATGGGAAGAAGGCATCAGTTAATCTATGTATTAAGGTGTAGTATTCTCTTCAATTATTAATTATTTTGAATGTACATTTCAAGGCGGTTCATAATGATATTCTATGCGGCAGGCCTATATTCAAAGGGACACGGATTCTGGATGACATCATAAGCCTGCGATAACACTTGACACGCCCCTGATTACAAATGACATATTTTAAATGCGTTTATTAATGTGTGGATAACATTACTCGTACAATTACTGTGATTTACATATGTTGTGTTAGGCTCAAAGAGCGAAAATACTCATAGGCCGTCGATAGCCTGGCTTCTGATTTACCGGAGTTAATCTAAACGATAGTGGTATTGGTTTGATAAAACAAAACGTTGTGTTACTCAACAGTCAGTCATTTGCCGAATAAATCGCTAATAAGACACAATTGATTTTCTGTTGTTATAGCCCGCTAGCGGGCTACCTGGGGCCTGACTAGGACTATATTCGTGTTGTGGCCCTTGTAGACACAGCTGCAACCAATTAACCATCTCAGGAAGATCTATATAGCTGGAAATATCCTCTTATCGATGTGGCTGCCGGGATGGGAAGAAAGAGGTCGTAGTGTAGTCTCGTCGCAAGTCGATAGGTAACTTATTACGACGCACAGGCTATACCATTGGCCCTGAGGCCGAAATTAGGCTTGATAAACGTGGTCAATACCTAAGACAAATAAAAGGAGATGAGGACCGTGAGTACAAGCAGAAATTTTAATAAAAGAGAAGAAAATTGAAACATTGAAGATATGAGAAAATTTACATATCTTTTTGCTGAAGATAAGATTCTTATAGCAATAAAGACACTCGAAGAAAAGGGTTTCGTGAACGTTCCTATGACAAAGAAATAAAATATAATATCAAGACAAAGAGAGAGCTTTCGATAATTTTAGCGAATAAGAAACAATACATTCCCAGTTTTTAACGGCATAACTAATCAGTAATTGGATAATCGAGTAATTATTGTTAAATCGACTTCATTAATGTATTTGAAGAAGAATTTTGGCTTATATTGGCCTAATCAAAAAATTTTGCTTCTCAGACGCAGAAGTTCTAAATATCAAAAATTTCAAGAAAAATAAAAATTACCCGTCAAGTAAAGCTTAAAAAAGGTTGAATATATTTTAAGCGAAGGAGGTATATTACCAAAAAAAAAAATGCAGGAATATAATGCAGTACCTACTAAATAATCGAAGTAGAAAAACTCCATCAAAACGATCGTTTGATTAAAAGTATGAAGATCGACTTCTTTTGTTACAAAATACTAGCTTTTGCCCGCGGCTTCGCCCGCGTGGAGGTCGGAAACTATCCCACTGGAACGTACTACCGGGATCAAAAAGTATCCTACGTGTTAATCCAGATCTCTTTATCAGTGTTCCAAATTTCATCCAAATACGTATAGGAATTTTTGTGTGAAAGAGTAACAAACATCCATCCATCCATCCTCACAAACTTTCACATTTATAATATTAGTAGGAAGTAGGATTAACCTGAAATGGCATACCTTGAATGAATGAAACCACATACAAAGAATGACACGTCTTGCAGATTATTAATAGTATTTATTTATTTTTATTTTAAATAAGACGGCCGAAGCGATAGTTCTCCAGACCGTATTTTGGTCATAGCGGCCAATCTCAACGGAGACTATCCTTAGCCACGGGATATATTGCGCGGGACTGCCCAGTTCGTCGCAAACGCAACTGCTGAGCATCCTGGGTTCGATTCCCAGATCGGGCAAAGTGTTATTCGGTTTTTCTTGTAGAATAACTACCCAATCATAACACTACATATAATCGCTAAGTAGCTTAAAGAACAATAATACGCAGTAAGTAATGAAAGCCGAGTACCGGTGTGCGAGTATGACCAAGAAGCAAAAGCAGTGTTTAAGGAACGTAGCATGTGGCGTCCTGTTGTAAACATCGTAGCATGTGGCGTTCTGTTGTAAGGGATCGTAGCATGTGGCGTTCTGTTGTAAACATCGTAGCATGTGGCATTCAGTTGTAAAGATCGTAGTATGTGGCGTTCTGTTGTAAACATCATAGCATGTGGCGTTCAGTTGTAAAGATCGTAGCATGTGGCGTTCAGTTGTAAAGATCGTAGCATGTGGCGTTCTATTGTAAGGATCGTAGCAGGTGGCGTTCTGTAGTTTCTGTCAACCCTCATGGAAAAAAGACGTGAGTTTATTTATTTATTAAAGGCTTATTGAATATAATTTGCTGAATCACTATAAAAAGATACAGATTTTAGTCTACCTAAGTAAATCCACACCTATTTTAAATTTTAGTTACTTTGCTCAAATAGTGTTCATCGTAGGGATTATGGCAATTAATTCAGCTTGAGCCGGGTGTTTCCCGGTAGATACGGTAACGAGAAGGCAAAACAGGTTTTTCATCTAAAATAACGTCACAAAGTTACGGTTAAATTTGTTTATTCACAATTTTAGTTGTTGCTTTTACTCTTACTTTTGCCTCTAACTTTTACTGTTCATTAAGCTGGTGTGACATCTACAGTAATTGTCATTTTGTCAAAGTTGTACTGTTGTAGGTTAAGACTTATTCAACACCTGTTTGAGCTATTAGTGAGCATAAATCACTATGCATTTATGTGTAATAAATGTAATATGTAATAAGCGTATTAACGATGAAAAAATTGATTTCTTTAACAGTCCATTTCTAAACGATACTTTTCCTCTCTGAGATGGACTAGACTTTCTCTTGATATTTTTGGTTTTCATCTCTACTAATTCCATTTTCTTTTAGGCCAATTCTAAAATTGATAAATTGATAATTATTACCTGTATTTATATTTTTAAGTATGTGTTAATAACGTAACATCTCACTATCTAATTGATGTTGAAAGCCCATTCATATGCGAGCTTCAGTTATTTTAGTTTTATGAAAAAAGGGCAAGTAGAGGCGATATGAATGCGGAGACAGGTTTAAAATATTATGTAAAAAATAATATTTGGTTGCGCTGATTCGATTAGAATTATAGTACTGTAATTTTATTTTTTTCTAATGTTGGTAAACGAATTATTAGATAAAGTTGGTTTTGCAACTTCCTACCTCCTATCCCATTCCTGCACATTGCCTTTCGTTCGCGTATGTGCAAGATGCTACACTAAGTAACGCCACCCCGTGAGATCTCGTCGCAACATTTGAAGTAGAGAAGAACTAATATGTCGTTTTGTCTGTGTTCGACAAGCGTCGCTCGAGCAGCTCGTGCGTTCAAATTCGAAAAAACAACTAAAAATTCGTGAAAATTATATAATATATGTACCGTCGCTCCAGGCCCCCATCGCATCAAGTAATCTATGTTATACAGTGCAACCTGGATATTACAAAACTGAAGGGAATCAGAACATATTCGTTATAACAAGTAATTTGGTACAATGAGGTTTGTAATATAGAGGTAATTAGGTTACTACGATTTGTTTTAACAAGGTAAAAAAACTTGTGTATTAACCTCAACATCACGTAGGTACTTATCTGCTTACCCTGTTATAGCAAACGATATCCACTAATAAATGAAAATACATTTAATGAAAACACTATATTTTTTATTTAAAAACAGTTTACAGTTTTCTGTCACAAAATAATCAAAATGAATTCCGTAAAAAGTAGGTAGGTACGTAGATAAATTTCAATTGATAAAATATTCGCAGAAACATAAAAATTAACAATTTGGTTATGTTAGCTTAGTCTTCATTATGTTTGTCTTGATTAGGAATGTTTACATTCATTACTTAGCATCAACATCAAACAACAATGATTGTCTTAGAAAAATTTAACATGTCTGAACTTGTCGAGACATGAATTATTGTGGAATTGAGTATGAATAATTGATAGGATACGATAGTTATGTAAGGGTTATAAGTTGACAAAATACGTTAAATAGAGGTTAATCTGGGGGCACGGCAGTGCCCCCGCCAAGACGAGCCAAGCGAAGCGCAAGGGCACTACCTACCTTTTCTCGAAGTGTTTCGTCGTTTTTTTTAACCCTCATAGAGTTGGTTTCCGATGTATCAGATAGTTCATATTCTCAGAATATAATGTCAATAATAGACTAATTAAATATACAAAGTCTCAATTGAATAGCTCTAATACTTTAGATTTTATTGATATCTAAAATACACCGATTTCGTCACTGACACACTCACTGATACGAGTACACTGACACACTGATGATCACCAAAATGTTTGGCTACTTCCTGAAGTGCTAGAAAGCTGAAATTTGGTATGTAATCTAAGTTTAGTATACAACCAACAAAAAAAATTATAAACTTATAACTTTCACCCCCATCCCCTAAAATGGGGGGGTGGAAGTTTGTATGAGACTTCAAAATGTTAGGATACTTCCTGAAGTGCTAGAAAGCCAAAATTTGGTACGTAAACAAAGTTCAGTATACAAAAAAACACTACCGTACCCCCAGATAAACTTAAAAAAAAGAAGAAAAAAATAAACACTAAAAAGACTGCCTAGCAACTTACAAAAAGAACTGAAATCCCACCAAAAACATTTCATGTAAAGTGTTGCCAAGACGACCACATAAGGTTTGCCCTGTGAAAAAGATATCAGATCTCATGTAGAGCCAAGCTTCTGAATCTACACGGCCTAACTCTACCGACCCTAACTTCACAAATTCTACATATCAGTAAAAATGTATGGCTTGGCTGTTTCGTTACTTACTTCAGAAACTAACTATTCGTATCACCTCCACGACGGTAGCGAAACCAAATACCTGCTCTAAGACTTAGAGCAGTTAACCCTTAATTTGATTATGTTCACTGTGATAAACATTCATAAAGACTAAATCTCGCCTGTCACCATTTTATACAGGTAGGTACTGAAATTGAGAAGATGAATGAAAGGCGACTAACAGATGTGAGTGGAAACGCCAAGAGGGGACGCCATTGAAGGACATATTATGACCTTATTGATGATGGTCTCCAGAAAGGTCAGGTCCGTAGTACTCGCAACCGGCGTGCGTGTATGACAGATGTATGAACGTAAACGAAGCAAAAGGAGTGTGTGAGGATCGTCCTTAATCAACCCGTTTACAGACTCTTACTGACTAAAACCCACCCGTGGTCCTTCAGTTGCCTGTGCGCCAGGGTCACGGTAACTCTTTCGAACAATCCGCGACTCCGGCAGGCATCGGCCCTGTCGGGCCCCGTCAATTATGCTGACATGTCTTTGAGGCACTTCATTACTACCTCATGCTGCAAACTGGAGAACGAGTGGTAAGCTAAAACATTATTGCTACTCAATCTTCCATTCAGCCGACGATTGGTCGCTTAGCGTCTGAACTGTTCACGAAAATCTTTTAAATTGAATTTCTGACATGTTGGGACTTGAGTAGAAAGTCAAATGGCTCTTTACAAAACACAACCAATTGGGCAAAGTTAAAAGCGGACGATATGAGGATTTTTATCCCAATCTTTACTGGGAAAAGATGTTTGTGGTGGTTTTGTTTGATAAGGATTCAATCATTGCCGTATTGAAAGTTTTTCAGAAGTAATTTCACTTTACAAGGTAAAGGTCTTTTTTATATCCTTCATTTCAGCAACACTTTTTGTGTTACTTATCCAGGAAATACAGTGTAACCTTAATATAACGAGCCTCAATATAACGATATCCTCATTTTTTTTTTTTTTGAAATCTTCTGGAACTGCTTGTAAGAGCTAATGCAAAATATACCTTTACATTACGAACACATTTGTCAAAAACCTCTTTATAACGTGTAGAATCCTGTTGATTCCGTATTTATGTTGAATATTATCACTTCACTGGCTCACTATCACACCAAGCGCTATCGTGCAGACCCCGCTCACTTGTTTGTTTTCCGCCATTTCTTGACTGACAGATGACAATAGTGACAGCTGCGATCCCGCTTATGTGAATAAGACAGTGTTTACATATATAAATATATATACCTACTACATAACGAATTTTCAATCATTGCAGAATATGAATAGAAAGTATTATCCCACCAAAAACATTTCATGTAAAGTGTTGCCAAGACGACCGCATAAGGTTTGCCCTGTGAAAAAGATATCAGATCTCATGTAGAGCCAAGCTTCTGAATCTATACGGCCTAACTCTACCGACCCTAACTTCACAAATTCTACATATCAGTAAAAACGTATGGCTTCGCCGTTTCGCTACCGTCGTGGAGGTGATACGAATAGTTAGTTTCTGAAGTAAGTAACGAAACAGCCAAGCCATACATTTTTACTGATATGTAGAATTTGTGAAGTTAGGGTCGGTAGAGTTAGGCCGTGTAGATTCAGAAGCTTGGCTCTACATGAGATCTGATATCTTTTTCACAGGGCAAACCTTATGTGGTCGTCTTGGCAACACTTTACATGAAATGTTTTTGGTGGGATTTCAGTTCTTTTTGTAAGTTGCTAGGCAGTCTTTTTAGTGTTTATTTTTTTCTTCTTTTTTTTAAGTTTATCTGGGGGTACGGTAGTGTTTTTTTGTATACTGAACTTTGTTTACGTACCAAATTTTGGCTTTCTAGCACTTCAGGAAGTATCCTAACATTTTGAAGTCTCATACAAACTTCCACCCCCCCATTTTAGGGGATGGGGGTGAAAGTTATAAGTTTATAATTTTTTTTGTTGGTTGTATACTAAACTTAGATTACATACCAAATTTCAGCTTTCTAGCACTTCAGGAAGTAGCCAAACATTTTGGTGATCATCAGTGTGTCAGTGTACTCGTATCAGTGAGTGTGTCAGTGAGCAAAAAGTCACTAAGTCGAAAAATGGCCAAAATGAGTTATCAATGTCACTAAGATCAACATTTTCTTCTTTAAATATCTGTCTAACCGACATATTCAGGGCAGGGTTCGGGCTAGCTCCAGCGGCATCCTGAGGACCATCGCGCAGAGGTTCGATTGCCAGTACCTGAACCATTGCTGTATGGTTCACATACTGAGCAATCAAGGTCGGTAATGTGTTTATGTGGTGTTTTTAATTGTCTGTTTTTATTTATATTTTAATGTGTGTGTTTATTTTATTTATAATTTAGTACAACATTGTGTGCATATGATCCATGTTGGTCGAAATAAACGTATTTTATTTATTTATTTTTATTTATATTTATAGCTGCCCCAGCTTTTGTTTTACGAAATGTGAAAAGTAAGTAAGTCTACCCTTTGGACCCCACAGCATAATGGGAGAAATAACTAATTTAGTAAATTATTATGCATTTATCGAAGATTTACATCACTCGAAATTAAAACGTCTTAATTACTTTTTCTCTTGAATTATCAATGCATACATACGCCCTTTGGTAGTCTAAAAATCACTAAAATGATTTTGTGAGTTTTTAAAATCAGTAGTTTGCAAAAACCCACAGAAGCGAAAATTAACTAACTCGACTTAGTGACTACTTCACTCTTCATTTTTAAATGATTTGAACAATACTAAAAAACCGAAAACTCATCAACCCATTTTAATGTTTTATTTTATTTTAAAAGTGGAACATAAAATCTATTGCCAATAATAATTAAAGTATTTTAAGTATTATGTGAATTACGTGAAATTATGAAAAATCACTAACTATGTACGACAATTAACTAATTCAGAAGTAAGTCAGAGATTATATAGAGAACAATTAATTAACTTGATGTTTTTAACTTTTCTCAATTATTAGAGGCTTTTCGCGTGTTTTAGCTCTTATAATATAAATTTTATTTTATTTCCTTTAAATTAAAGCTAAAGACATAAAGATATGTAACAGCAAGCCAAAGTTATAACGATTTTTATTTACAAAAACTTTCACTTTCATTATCTCAAAACACGATTTTTAAACTTAATGACTTTTCGCTCTACGGGGACGATATGTTACCCGGATTATTATTACAAATCTATTGATACTTAATTCATCAAAATCGGTTCAGTAGTTTGGACGCTATGGTTAACCACACGTAAATACAAACATACTTACGTAATTACATACATACATAGACTGCTAAAAACATAACCCTTCACTATGGTTTTGCCGTAGTCGGGTAATAAAGAAGAAAAGAGAGGCTTATGCAGTGGGTGAAGTCGGGCTGTAGATCATGATGATGAATTACATAAAAAAGCAACCTACTTTAAGATGCGTGATAGAAAAAAAAACAGTTCATCAAAATCAATAGTAATTAATTCAAATTAGGCAAATCAGCTCTTTTGAACGTAAAAATGACATAGAAACAGTTCCCCAAAACGCCCGCCCTTCACCACTTCCTACTATTTCAGCTGGGAAGAAGAAGTGACGCAACAAACTCCTCAGTAAAGTCAGTAGTGCATCAATATTCTAAATCTCAGAATCAACAAAGAAATCCAATACCTGTCTTTTTTAATACAAGTCTATTTTCAGAAATTCCAGCGCAAACCTGCCCAGCGTCTTGTAACTTGAAACTCTTGGGGCGAAAAGTTTGAACCTAGTAGTCCATATCTCGGTCAACTGCCAATCACCGCTTACACGTGCCACCGGTGTACTGTACCACAATATTATATCGGACGAATTATAATGAGATTGTCCTGGATATCTTCTCCATACGAAACTACCTTTTGGAAGGGCAACTAGAATCAATTCTATTTTATTTTGTAAATTTTGACATTCAAAGGTGCCTTTTACATAAAAGCCAATTTCAAATAAATGATTTGATCTGACTTGACTTTGACTTTGACTTGACCATGACTTTGACTTGACTTTGATTTTGACTTGACCATGATTTTGACTTGACTTTGACTTGGATTAAATTGGTTTTCGTCCATATACAGGCTGGATGTTTAAACGTGGAGTAGGGGCTCGAGGCTAAATAATAACAGCCGCACGAGTCGATCGAAGGTTAAGCTTCGCTCGCCGCGGTTGGTTCGTGGGTGGGTGACCAACCATTACATATCGAGATTCCTCCGTGCCTCGGAAATAACGTTAAGTCGTTGTTCCCGGCTGTCATTCGTAGATCATTGACAGTCGTTGCGGCTAGTCAGAAGCCCAAAAAGACTGCCAACCAGTCATATCAAGGAGTATCGTGTTACTCAATAACTGGGTTGTGGAGGACATAAGCAGTCGCTTCATGTAAAATACCGGTACCTATTCAGCTGCATCCGGTTAGACTGGAAGCTGACCCCCGACATAGTTGAGACAGAGCAGAGCATAGTTGAGGACTAGGCAGATTGATACAAGCTGGATTGTTGAGATAGGGCAGTAAGCAGGTAGGTATCACAACCGTTCGAGCTACAGGAAAACATACTTAGGAGACTGTATTCTAGAGTAAATGCTAACTACATTCACAGATTTTGGAAAACTGGTACAGTCAGAAAACCGACCATTCTAAGGATCATCACGGTTAGTATTGTTTTATAATAAAAGTAAACTACGAAAAGCGTCTATTGAAACTACGTTTTGATTTTAATTTAATTATTTATCCACGTTAATTTGTTACGTTAAAGCAAGTGCTTTAACCATTGCTAGTACCTACGGGTAAACGTTGAGCAAAAGCAAGATAGCCACATTGCTACCACATCTAAAACATCCACTCTGTATATAAAAAATAATTTTGATAATGTTGGTATATCTATACAAGGTGTTAAAAAATTTACTGTTAGAAATTTAAGGAGTTCTTTAAAATTACATTTAAAAATATCGGGGCAGTCTTTGGGGACTGCCGTTACAAGTGAAAACTAAGTAACTTGTAAACCCGCTCATGGGAAGCGTGCGAAGACGATGACGCGGGTTTCATGCTTTTTATTCACCCAAAAAGTACACATATATACACAGTATACATATAGCTCATTGACAGCGATCTACTTTATGAATTGATAACTAGCTTTCGCCGGCGGCTTTGCCCGTGTGGATGTTGGAAAATATCCCAAGGGAACGTTACGATTACTCTCTCGAGGTTGGCTCCTATTTACATGGAACTTACATAATGGGCGAAACGTGGGTTTTTGTTCATACAAACGTTTCGGTTCGGTTCGGTATGGTTTTGTTCATATGTATCGTATGTTACGTTACGTCAGTATTTTATAAATAACTTGCATTTGCCCGCGGCTTCGCCCGCGCGGATTTCGGAAAATAACCCACGAGAACGTTCTACCGGCATTAAAAGTACCCTATGTATTAATCCAGCTTATAAAGAAAAAGACACGAAAGAAAATTAATTTATTTGACCCAGGTTAAGGCACACAACATTTACACAAAAACAAAAACAAAAACAAACTGCTTAATTAATAATAATATAATAAGCTTTATTTCATAAAAACAGTACTTAGATTAAATTCCAGTTAAGTGCTAAGATAAAACGGAAGTACACAAAAGTTTTAGCATCTGGATCCGAACTAGGAGGAACCTGTATTTCGGCTAACAGCGCCAATCCCATCGAGTTACATTAGATTAGAGTTCTTAAATGCTAGCATTTTACAAAACAAAAGGAATAATTATAGTCTAAGGTTGTATTAATGGTCTGCACCTCTCTTTGTGTTGTGTGATATGGTGAATGAGTGAATATGAGAGGGTGTGTCTATTTGTGAGTGTACATGTGATTTGTATGAGTGAGCACATGAATTAGTGAGATACGCGGATACAGTAAATATGTATATAATATATATATATGTACGTATATATTTGTCTATAGATAAATAACTTTTTCTAACTTTAACATTATTACTGTCTAACTTGGTACAATTAGAAGTGTGAATTGCTTTGCAAATTACTTATAAACTGTCTGTGTGCTATCCATTCAGTCGTTTTTGCGCCAAATCGGAAAATTTATCCAGATATACTTTTTTTTCAAAAATATTTCTTACAGGTTTGACTTTATTGTATGTAAGATAAGATGTATAGATAAAGATACTAAACAGGAAGGTACTTTTTAGTCTCTAAAACATTTTGACAAAACAGCTACTTTGTTTCTCTTTTTCTTTCTTTGACTCAGTTAAAGAAAATCTTAGGCAGGCATTTTCTGAGTCCATTTCAAGAATATGTCTTCTATAGCCACTCTGTTATTTTTGCTGAAAGAATAACTTAGCCTCACCGTTTCTAGGTATTTATACATATATTTGATAAATACCCTAAAATTTCGAGAATTTCGTTTTAAAAGCCTGGAAATTTAATTTGTCTACATTTTGAACCTTAGCTATAAAAGCCAATAAAGGGTTAAAGTGGGTGAATTGTGTTCCAATCCTGTGAGAAATAAGACTACGGGTAAGGCATAATATTAGCTTTATTTCATTAGGTACCTATGTAAAATAAACTGCTGACATCAAAATAATTACATTGATTATTCAGGGTTCATCACTATTCACGGTGGCCGTCAATATGACATTAAATTCAAATTCGTATATTAAGTAAGACGATCCCAGCCTACAAATAAAAAAAATAACCGACTTCCAAGAAAAACACTACAAAGTGATAAATAACTTTTTTTTCGGAAGTCTGTGTCTTTGGTTTTGTATTTTCGTTTTTTGCCACCGACTTCCGACATGTTAAGTTATTTTTTATTTTGTAGTAGTTTTTTTGAAAGTAGGTTATTTTTTTTGTAAAAAAGTTTTTATATTACACTTTTTAGTTGTGTTACCTACCCCACACAAATTCATATGCTCCTACTTGCTATGTAAATAACAGTGAAAGAAAGTTATTAAAATATCATCTATAATATGGTTAGTAGAGAAAAACACATTATTAAGGATAACTCAAAAAATACTGTTCAAATATTGATCTAGATTTATATAATCTAGATTTATATGGGACCACATGAGAAGCACCAGCTTTGAAATAAAAAAATAATCATCAAAATCGGTTCACCTAGAAAAAAGTTCAGAGGTTAACACAAATAAAAAAAAAAACAGCCCAATTGAGAACCTCCTCCTTTTTTTGAAGTCGGTTAAAAATACATATTATTGAAGCTAACTGATTTATGTATATTTATAGGGACCACCCCTGAGGTATTCACGTGTACTCTATCCATTAAAACATGAATTTTCGAAATCGATCGGGTAACAAACATACAAAAAAAATATACAGACGAATTGAGAACCTCGGACTATTTGAAGTCGGTTAAAAAATAAATTAGTCAGCTAGCTGATGGGCAAAACCATAGTCGGCCCATCACTAATATTATTTAAATTGTTTAAATTTTTTAATTTATTTATTTCGATATTTGGATCTAAGTATATTTAATAATTTTAAAATACTCCTATTGCCAGTGTTTTCATTAATTGTCATATTGTCGTCCCCATATGGTATACAGTGTTGGAAATATGGCATTATCAAAATGACAGAATCATGCATTTTTTTTACAATGTGCTTCTAACACTATTGGCTGTCTCGTCTGTATCATTTTTTGGTATCTCTTTCTCTTCTCTTTTTTCTAGAGAACAATATAATATTTCTCCATGTCGTAGGTAACATAAACTAGAATGCTATCATGTATTTATACTCTGTCCTGAAATCCTCCTTGGCTTATGAGTTTCGTTCCTTTGTGTTTTGTAGCACAGCTTATTCGTAATTTGAACACAACTTTTCGTGCCAAAACGCCGATACAATGGATATTTCAAGAGCTTATCATTTGGCAATAATCCATCATGTTAAATTCTTGAAAGAAAGCCTACTTTGACTGGGAATATCTTATAATTATTTAATTATCCTAAAAATAGGTGAGATACATTGCCCTCTTAAGACACGAAGTGACATCGTTAAACATATTAAACAAAAATTACTTCGATAAACGTTTGTAATTATAATTACAAACGTTTATCGAAGTAATTTTAGTACATTCATTATCTTATAAGATAATGAATGAATCTGTAGATGGGTAGAAAATTATATATGGTAAAAATAATAAAATATATTTCGTCTATTTCTCTAGACAGTCTATGACTTAGTATGTCAAACGTAAAAACAAAAAGGAAATAAAAATCATAAAACTTCTATAGATTATATGAAGTTGCTACATTACCCCATTCCAGACACACCGTCAAGGGCGATATCAGTCGGGAAATCTGACGTTACACCCCGACCGCGTCGTTTTAATGACGTCATCATCAGCACAAACTAAGTTCTGGTTATCGGCACGTGTATTGTGGTGATGAGTGTCAATGTAAGTGTCTGGTGGTGGATGGGATATATAGTCGGGGTCCCGCAGTATGAACGCCGGTTTAAGAGGCTGACAACAGTTAGAGCGCGGTCACTGTTGGACAAAAGAAATACAAAAGAAAGAGAAGCGCGATGACATAACCCTGGTAATTTATTGCAAAATATGAAGAAATTATCTATTTACAAAAAATCTATTGATTAGACTCAAAAATTAAAACACTGTTGCTTGTAGAATAATCTGACAAAAAAACAAAAATGATTGCATGTATATATTTATGGTTCTTTGGGATTTTTACCAACTTCAAAAAAAGGAGGAGGTTCTCAATTCGAATGTATTTTTTTTACGTGTGTTAGCTTAGAACTTTTTCCTAGGTGAACCGATATGGATGATTATTTTTGTATTTGATAGCTGGTGCTTCACATGTGGTCCCATTTAAATTTGATGCATATTTTGTCCACTTATTTTATATTGATGATGTTTTAATAATTTCCTGTCACTGTTATTTACATATCAAGTAGTGGTATACGAATTTGTGTGGGATAGGTACCGCAACGCAAAAAGCAAAAAAAAAAAAATACTTTCTTACAAAAAAACAACCGATTTCCAAAAAACATAAACTAAAAAAAAATACTTTATTTTCGGAAGTCAGTGGCCAAAACCAAAGACACCGACTTCCGAAATTAAAGTTATTTTTCTGTTTTTTTTTTTGTTTTTTTCACTTCGTATCAGATTAGTTGTATTACGTTTTCAATACACTATCTAACTAGCATCTGTCCTGAAGAATATCCTAGTATATATTTTTTTTTGGTTTTGTTTACTGAAGTGGATCATATATACTTTTAGGCATTATAAAACTTGCGTTTAGGTCCTGCAGTCTCCTTAATACGGTCTATCGATAGTTGTCGATCTACATTTTACCTAATTTGCAGTTTCATATATTTAGGGTTCCGTACCTCAAAAGGAAAAACGGATCCCTTATAGAATCACTTCGTTGTCCGTCCGTCTGTCTGTCAAGATCCTTTTTCTCAGGAACGCGTGAAGGTATCAAGTTGAAATTAATGTCAAATACGTAGGTCCAAGGTCCCTAAGAGCTCGAAAAAAATCAAGCTTCTAAGTCAACGCAATAAAAAACACGGCCATTTATGCGACATATTTTAGTAACCGCAAATAAGTAAAAACCTGTAGGGTACTTCTCGTTGACCTAGAATCTTGAAATTTGGCAAGAAAGGTCTCATAACACAAGTAAAGGAAAAAGTCCGGAAATCGTTAATTTGTAGTTAGACACTTTTTTTTTTGATTATAAACTTTATTATCAGTTCCTATTTGCAGTTGGAGAATTGACTGTTGAATTGACCTTTAACGATGCATGGGAGAACATTGTTTCAACTACAAAATTAAGTTGGTTCTTGGGATAAATGCATCCCAACTATACAACCCTTCATTGTGGGTGGTCCGACACGCATATAGCCGGTTTTTGATTTTAGAACATATTTTTTTCTAATGCCTACTTTTCTCTTCGGTACCATATGTCTTTTTTACTTCTACAGACCACAACGAAGTCTAGACGTAACACGTAAGATCTATCTTAATATTGACAGCGTCACGTGTTCCTCCTCCACATTTCATTCCTATTTATGAGCGATCTAATAACGAGTAAATCTGGTCCCAATTGAATGCCTTCCCTCCATGATTCATTCAGCCTTTAGTCTCGATCATATAACACGTGAAGAATTCTCGCATATTTTTCAATATCATACCGAAAAATGTATGTGCCTTTGTGTTGAATGTGTGTCGTTTCTAGATTATGCTGGCTTCTGCGTTTTCTGCAATATATCACAATAAGACTATATCGTTTTAGATTTGTAAAAAAATTGAGCTGTTCCCGGTAATGCTAATAATAAAGCTGAAGAGTTTGTTTGAACATGATGATCTTTGGAACTACCAGTCAGATTTGAAAAAATCTTTTTGCATTTGATTGCCCAATTCTTGAGGAAGGTTTATATTTTTATAGGCTTATATAACATCACGCTAAGATCCTTAGGAGAAGCACAGAAATAAAAAAAAAGGAATTCAGAAGAAACGCTAAGCGAAAACGAAGATATTCTTGCTTTGAACCCCTCAGTAATAGTAATATTTTTCGAAATAAATACCATCGCCCAATCCGCCCAACGCGGCCCGATTATCGTAATTTCTACCGCTTAAGAGGGCGCACACCGGTTCACTAGCGCCACTCCTTTAAAAAAATATTATCTCGTGACTGAGAAGGAATTTTGAATAACGGCTCAATAAGCACCATCCCGATAATGCTTATTGAGCCGTTATTAAAAATTGTTAAAAAAATACCTTTTATGAACTTTCATATTGAGACACGAAGCAACAAAATACGATCTCTAGATCATATTTTGTTCCTTTCCTTAGGAATGTGGCCGCTTTTCTATAAATCGAATTTTGTTGCTTCGTGTCTCAATATGAAAGTTTATACAAGGTATTACAAAATTCTAGACACACTTACCAAGGGTGCTTATTGAGCTGTTATTCAAAATTCCTTCTTAGTCACGAGATAATATTATTTTAAAGGAGTAGCGCTAGTGGACCCATGTGCGCCCTCTTAAGCCACGCGGGTCAAGATGTCGCTAGTTTCTGAATAGGACCCGGAATTCTGAAAAGCTTGCTCCGAGTGCTATAATCAGAAAGTATAGTTCCAACTGTTCCCAAATGACGATGTCTTTTTTAAAAATTTTTACGTACTTTGACTTAATGTTCTCATTATTTGACATTATATTATACCTACAATTCTAATTTCAACTCTTTACTAATGACTTTTGTAGACAGGATATTAATTCAGATTTGTTATAGTTGTAATGGCAATCATGTAATTTAGTTTACTATAATAGGTAATAAATAATAAACGGTTATTTAGGATAACTAGGATCCAATTTTTTTGTAGTATTATAACTTATAACTAGTGTTAGTTATACAACCTTAATCTACTCACCCCCTGCCTGACAAATGAATCGAGGCATCAATACTTATGTGAGCATTAAAACATCGATCCATGTACAGACGGTCAAGTCTACTGGCTATCATACTTAAAACGCTGTTTCGACTAGCCCGCACTCTGCTCAGCATTAACGCGCAGCGCTTGCGCAGAGTAGCGTAGAAGCAATCGATGCGCGCCTGCGCAAACATACGTGATGCAATACAGTGGCGGGGCAGCCGCAACATCGTTCTAAGCGCATTATTGTATTGTACCCGTAGGGAACTGTACGTTTTTGAGTATAGACTGCCCACAGGCTGCTGGTGTAAAAAGATTTCTAAAAAGCTCTGAAGAGAGTGATTTTTAACTCATTTGCACATCGGCCAAACCTGCGAGCATTCATGTTTGCTCTCACGTTTAAATGGGCTTTTATTATTTTATTTCTTTTTTATAGATTATTTTATATTTTGTGAATGCGAGCACGCTGTAGGCCTAACTTATCGACTGTAGATTTGTAGACCATTTTCTATTTTGTTAAGTACTTGGTACTTGTTGGCAGTCCTACACTGTCCTCCCATAACTATTAACCCAGTAATTTGAAAAGATTGTAAAAACCAATTATTTCTAAAAGAGTAACCCTGGAGTTTCTTGCCGGCTTTCTCCATAGGAAAAAACGAACGAGTGGAATCGTGCACCTAGCTTCTGAAGTTTCATAAGTGCCCATGTAGGTTTTATGTAAAATAAATTATTTTGATTTGATTTGATTTGAATTAAAACTAAATATTGAAAAGCATAAAATTGTGATTGTAAGTATTGTGATTTCGTTAAAGTAAAACTTAATGCTATAACAGAATTTTGATAAAATGGAGTATCATTAAAGTATAAACTTTGAAGTTACTCCATTTTATCGAAATATCTATCACCAACATAGTGTAAACGGAAAATTACATTCCTCCGCTACAAAGTACCACCTAAATACCTACCTAAAGCTAAATTGTTGTGTACCTACCTAAATTGTTTCCTACTAATAGAACTACAGGAAGTTTCAAGTTTCCTGGCGATCACAGGAAATTCAAGTTTGTACCGGACGTTGTACGGGCGGATGCTGAAGGGACTAGATAGACTCGATCTAAAGAAATCGAGAATTATTTACAGAAAGTTCTAACTTTTTATGTTTGTTTTTAGTTTTTCCTTTGAACATTTTTAAAAGAGAGAGAAACTTTTGTTCAGTTCAATCCTGTAATTCTAAACTCAATGATACTTATGGATTCTCTTAAGATTTGTTTTGCTAGGAATGCGGTACCGTCATATAACAACGGCCGTCATGAATGAAAATCTGTAATTTTCACCAGAATTTGACATTAAGACGCTTCACGACCTAGAGCGTTCGGTCCTGTTCTGTCCCGTCGCTGAGTCTCGCTCTGTCCCGCTCCCTGGGCACACCCATTTATCATAGAATTCACTTCTTCTTTGCAATTATTAGTAATTAAAACGACATGCACTTTTGAAACAAAATAAAACGTGAATTAGTTAGATTTTTAAAGTATCTATCCATAAGTAAATATCAAATTAAAACACTCAAATTATTAGAACGTCACCTTTAGGAAAAGATGCATGTGTGAGAGTATTCATATTTATAGGCGAATAACTGATTGATTATTGATCACAAAATATTAATGTTGTTTACTGATCTCTAATCTAGAATCACAATATGAACGTCAGCTGTCGGATGAAAAAGACATTGACGTATGGAAACGTTCCATTTCAACTGTATTTTATTAAACGTAAATTATTATTTTATAAATAGAAAGGTCTTAATTTAAAATATGTTATTAACATTTATTTCATTGATATTTCATAGACAGAAGTATTTAATGTAAATGGTATTTATTCTGACTTAAAAGGCCACTTCACAAACAACGATTGTAGAGTTTTCAAACAAGTCATGTTTGGTGGTTTTACATAATCAAAAACTCAACTCAACTCAACTCAACTCAAAGCATTTATTTCAAATAAACCAATTACAGGCACTTTTGAATTGTCAAGGGTTCGGTCAGTCAGAAAGATGAAGCTAGTTACAACAAAACAAATGTTTATTATCTTAGCATTACAATAAATGATTAAATAATGATTAATATGATACTAGTAATATTTCCCATGATTTAATATTGTAATTTAAAAGTAACAAGTTGTTTGAGACGATTCTCAGATATTAAAGATGATGTTAATATAATATAAGTTTGTACTTAAAGATTACAAATAAATACATACTAAATTGCTAAATAATCTTATGAAGTTTTAAAATAGTTCCGTTATACTAGATTTGTTAATTAATACATAAATAAGAAGATATTTAGCAATTATGTACAACCATCTCTGATTGGTCTAAAATGGCGGCAGAATGGGCGGCAATGTTTGTGGTACTGACTGGTAATATGGAGGGATTTTAATGAGTTACCGCCAATTTCGAAGGGGATCTTGGTTCGGATGGTTTGACGAGAGAGGACAGACTCACAGATCCTGAGTGGTGTCCAATGTCCATAATATTAATTTGTTAAAAGCCAATTTACATAAGGAAATCACGCTGAATAGCGAAGTTCTTCCTATATTGTAAAATGGATTGAATTATGATCATCATATCATCACTTCTAGTGAAAGATCGACTGACCACAATGTTCATGTAAGTTAAGTATATAATTGATATTATAATATTGATTAGTATTGCTGATCTATGTTGTTATGTATGTGTTATACATATAGCTAATATTGCTTATGTGTGTTAAATCGAATTAAGGAATATTCATGTTCTTTCTTTACGTTGACAAAGTTGCTAACTTTGAGAAACGGACCTTGTGTTAACAATAATGATAAGCTAATGTGAAAATGTGTTGACAAAAGACTAAAACAAGCTGCCATGGAGTTTCTTATCCTTCTTCTCCATGAAGGCCTAGTTTTGGAACGGATAATAGCTTTCTCATTAACGTTACCTACCTATATTTATTGACAAGCCTAATTGAAATAAATGCCTGGTCTTGTCTTTCTGTGCTTTTCTTCATAAAATCCCTTCCCAACACACCATAATCATAGATATTTTCTTACATATTAAATAATTAGCCATTCTGACACTCAAAGCTTACTAATTAAGTGGATGCCAATACCTTTAAATGTAGTATTTTCATCCACTTTCTAACACATGCAATCAATAATTTTAGTCACTTTTTTACAAGGAGATTTTAAATGTATTTATAACACAATCAAACTAACAAATAACTAAACAAATAAGTGATAAATGATTTTAATTCTGTAAGTAGGTTTGTACAAACACTTTTACACGTCAATTATATTTTTTAAACTAGAACTTGAGGTCGGCGTTTCCTATCTGACTACTCTGAGAAGAAAAGCCGAAAGAAACTCGGAGGTCACAGTCTCTTTTAAAGTCCAGGCATGATCTTGGTCAGACCATGTAGATTAGTATCTAAAATGGTCTTTTGAGGAAAGAACCTCACAGATTGAGTAGACCTGTCCAGTGTCCAGTCAGTGCACGCATTTGTCAGTAATCGTGCAGCTCAACTCAGGAAGAGAACGTGCAATGTGATGTTAGGATATCGAACATTAATAATGTGTTTTTGATGTAGTTTATTACTCATAATGAATGAGTTAATAGCCTCTGAATAACGCACTATAGTGAAGTTTTACTCGGGGTAGCGCCTTAAGGTGTCAAAAAACGCTCTGTATTTGAAAGTCCGTTATTCTGTGACATCGAACATTTTTATTATTATGATTCGATATTCCATTAATCGATGGCGAAAATTTTGTTCAAAACAAAGCTATAAATTATCATATATTTTTTTTGTAATTGAATTGACGTCATCCCGGTTTAATTTACTCCGTGGAAAAATATGTGTATTATACGCCTGTGGGCTTAGCATGACGCTGTCTATCTCTTCGAAGAATAGACACGGCTATTCCCATACAAAGTGACATTTCGTTTCTCCATTTTTGATATCGCACCGTAAAAATCCTTCTAAAATCTGTCATTTTTTCTTTCGTTTCTGCCGATCGTTGTCTAGGTCCTTTTTAATATAGACTATTTCAGAAGACAGTTGTCTAAGGTAGTGAAGACAATTTGATTTTTTAATCGCCATGCTAAAGACAGTAGAAAACTTTTTACTCGACGGCCACAAAGTATAAAAATGGAATGGAAAAAAGGAATTTTTCACTTTTTGTATGGAAAATGTGAAAAATGATAACCTACATGTTGAGTTTAAGGGGTTTAAGGGTTCCATAAAGGGGGTCGAAATTTTCATTATTTTTCGATAAGTCCCACCATTTTCGAGATATAAGCAAAATAAAAGATAAACGTGAATAAATCACTGAATTTCGTAAAAAGTGCAGTTGACTCTTTCTACTTTGCTGCCGTCGCACAGTGGTTCGAAATCGACGCTCCGTGGACATTGAAATCAAAATTTCTTTAGACGAGAAATAAAAATCGGAATGGCTTTATTTCAGTATTATTTATAATATTTGGTAATATGACAGCTATAGACAGCACCATCTCCGAAAAAAAAAATATTTAATATTTTTTTGTATGAAGAAAAACACAAAAGTCGTTTTTTCTCATAACTTAATAAAACTTAAAGCCTGCGGCTTACATGGGGTGTTGTCCTACATGAGGCGATTCCGAAATGCTATAACACGCACACCCATGCGCGCCGCTTCACTCACAGCAGAGTGTTGAATTTCGAGAAATTCAGTTAGAGATTTTTACGTTGATTTATATGTGATCTTGAAAATATACAAAGTAATTGACTTTAGTTTGCTAATTTGATTAGTTATAATGAGAAATAATGGAATATACAATATAAAAATACTAAAAAAAACACTCAAATTGAGACTCATTTACAATATAAATAGATTTTGCAATCTTTCTTATAATAATTTAATTCGGTGTTAGTAGATACACAGTTTGACTTCTTAATTAACATTAAAAAAAAAAAGTACAAAAACTTATAACTAATACAGAAAAATACTAAGAATAAGCAATTGTATAATTGAGAAATATATAAAATTTACACAAAAACATCAAACATTAAAATTTTGTCTACTGAGTTTCGTCATCGCTATCAAAGAATTCAAAATCAGAATCCATCATACTTGGCACCTCAACAAATTCAATGTTTTCCTTATCCATGGTATCCGGGTCAATTAAAAGAAGAGACTTCATTTCTTCAGTTAAATCATTTCTACTCTTATTTGTCAGTTTAGGTCGAATGCTTGACAAATATGGGTCTGAGGATACGATGAAACCATTAAAGATGTCATGGTTTGTCGCTCTGCGACAAAATTTCCGCGTATGATGTTCCCTGAGTTTTCTAAAATCTTTGTTTCGGGCCTCAGATGCCTCTTCTGATAGCTTTCCTATAGGCAAAATGTTGAAATGTTTTATTATTTCAGCTCCATGCAGCAGAAGTTTGTGGATACTGGAAGGCATGAAATACCAGCCATACAGTTCCACATACAGCTGCGCAGTTTCGTCGAGATAATTGGCAAACAAATCAATATTAATAGACTGTCCTGATGATACAACACGGAGAATAGTTGCGATTTTTTGGATGAGCTCCTGACTCAATCCAGTGATATTTGCAGTCTTCTCAGGACACTGGAAAAATTTTCTAGCCGTGTTGCCATCATTCGTGGTCCCAGCACCTTTATATAAAAAATACTGATATGAGAACATTATAAGATAAGTTTTATAGTATTACACTAACTAAAAAACCCTTTGATATTATACAAAATAAATAAATCAACTAACCTTGTTTTACGATATCCACCAGGAGTCCCATTTCCTCTCGAAATTTTCGCTGTATCGTCTGTTTGCGACTTTTCAAAGCTGCTTTACTAGCTTCATCTCTGGCTTGCCATTTTTTAAAATCTAATCGGTAAGCGATATGCAGCAGGCATTCCATGGATCTGATCCATGCATGCAAAGTCGACAAACCGTACTTGTAAATATCAGATGATACAGATTTCCTAAAATATGAATAAAAAGGTTAAAAGTGTTTTTCAATAAGAAAAAAATAAAAAAAAATAACATACATTTCCAATATTCAACTTACATGTGAAACTTCTCCAAATCATTCATTTCACTTGGTACAGCTTTACAGATGTCACATGTTTGCATAGAGGTTTGTGACAGGTGAGACGTTATTTTGCCATCTATCATGGTCATTAACATTGAATGTTTAACTTGTATATTATTTTCAATGATAGATGGCTTCAATGCTTTAATTTCAGCATCGATCAAACCCATTTCCTCCTTCATGTCCAACTTATTTTCGCTGACAAACTTGAAATAAATTGGTCTGCAAAGCATTGTAGAAGAAGGTTTTGGGTTTTCCCAGACCAAATCCTCACCACACATCAATTGCAAGGGTACAAAAGAGCTCATAAAAACACTAGAGTCGTCTTCATCTGCATTCATGCATTGCTTGTAGTTGCTTTGATTTGACGCACCATCGAAGCCCCATTTGCAGATTAAGATCAGTTCTTTATCTTGCAAATGGTCCAAGTTTAATGTTTTGGCAAGTCGAGTGACAGTGATGTCCAAAATAGCTTGAAGTTTTACTTTAACTCCTCGTTCGGTCACTTCAATATCGCTCTCAGGAGGATAGCATGCCTTCTTGGCATTTAAAACCGAATAATATGATGGGTACAAATCTACACCACTTTCTTTCGCAGTTTCCCTTAAAGTTATATACTGCCACTTCGACAATTTCAAAGAAATAAATATACCCAACGCTTTCTCTGCTGAATACTTGTTAGTAGTTGTCTTGCCTTTCAAAAAATTCTTGATCTGTGCTGCTTTTTCAGGATGCTCGGTAATATATTTTATTAAATCTTTCACGTCCTCATTCTCCTCACCACATCTCACTGCAGTAGCATATGCAAGTTCCTGAGAGTCGTGCGTTAAAAGTTCTTCTATTCTTCTCTTCTTCTGTTTTTGGCATAATTCTGAGAAAGGTTTTCTTGGGCTCCTTTTTAGTGTTGTAGTGCTAACAGTACATGTAGTTACTTTGGACGTGGATGCACCATCATTTATACCACTAGCACTTGAGGTTGAAGGTTCAACAGTATCAGTAACAGAGTCGATTGATACCAATCCAATTTCTTCACTTTGTACAAATCTGTCTTTAATGAAGTTGGGCCATTTGATCTCTTTTTCTAGCCATGTCTCATACTTCTTGACAAATGTATGCATTGTTCGATTACACGATTTCCAATTTCTATGCAAAACACACATATACACTTGACAAAACTGTTTTAATTTTTTTTGTTCTTCTTCAGACAAATTTGTCGCTTTGGTTAGAAGTGCTTCTAACAAAATACTAGGCTGCGAAAAGCAACTTTTTGTTTTCACAAATATGAATATGTCCAAATTTGTATAAAATCCTTCCATGATAATAAGTAAGTACGTAAGCAAGAAGTTAATGTTATAGCGCCAACAGTTGCTGACAAAAACTAATGATTTTGACGATGCTGTCCCTATTTATATAAAAGTACCCTCTTAATCGTATCTTAATTAATAGTAGTTAGTTAAACACTTCGTAAAAATAGCCCTTAACTAATGTATCTTAACTCGTTAACAATATTTGCAACATGCACTAATGAGATGAGACTAAATTACCATCATAAGTTAATTAGCATGCATTAAGCATTGATTTCCTGCTAAACTTGAGATTACGAACAGCTTACATCAAACAATCATTACTATGTAATTATCGTTGCCCATTGGTATGTGCACCTATCCCAAAGATATCAAATAATATAGTATTAAATTCCTTCGAGAAATCCACTGAATTTCTTGAAGTTCATTACTCTGCTCTGAGTGAAGTGGTGAAATAATATATTTCTCAATTATACAATTGCTTATTCTTAGTATTTTTCTGTATTAGTTATAAGTTTTTGTACTTTTTTTTTTTAATGTTAATTAAGAAGTCAAACTGTGTATCTACTAACACCGAATTAAATTATTATAAGAAAGATTGCAAAATCTATTTATATTGTAAATGAGTCTCAATTTGAGTGTTTTTTTTTGTATTTTTATTTTGTATATTCCATTATTTCTCATTATAACTAATCAAATTAGCAAACTAAAGTCAATTACTTTGTATATTTTCAAGATCACACATAAATCAACGTAAAAATCTCTAACTGAATTTCTCGAAATTCAACACTCTGCTGTGAGTGAAGCGGCGCGCATGGGTGTGCGTGTTATAGCATTTCGGAATCGCCTCATGTAGGACAACACCCCATGTAAGCCGCAGGCTTTAAGTTTTATTAAGTTATGAGAAAAAACGACTTTTGTGTTTTTCTTCATACAAAAAAATATTAAATTTTTTTTTTTTCGGAGATGGTGCTGTCTATAGCTGTCATATTACCAAATATTATAAATAATACTGAAATAAAGCCATTCCGATTTTTATTTCTCGTCTAAAGAAATTTTGATTTCAATGCCCACGGAGCGTCGATTTCGAACCACTGTGCGTCGTACTGTTTTCACGAAACGTAATTTTTGTCTATTCTTCCGTCGACAAGACGGTGCTTGTGCTAAGCCTGCTGCAAGTTTACTGGCACCGATAATTTTTAAACGGAACACGGCAATACTGCTTGACAGTAGAGATTGCTATGGTGTTACGTCATTTAACCTATTTTTCTTGCTTTTCTTTTTTCTTTCATTACTTCCCAGTACGATCCCTTCTACTGAAAGCTCTATTCATAAACTACCTTCCCTAATACAGCTCTCAAAAGACCCATTTCTGGAGAACTTAATATAAATGCAAAAGGCTACCTAAAACATAGTCAATATAATTGAGAGAAAACAATTGACGTCTCACAAAGTTCTCTCAATAGAGAGAAAAACCATTATCGAAGACAACAACAAGATACCCTGAGTACGAGTAGCACAAGATTGGAGTAATCTATACTAATATAATAAGGCTCACGATTTTGTTTGTTTGTTTGGAGGCGCTAACCTTTGAACTACCAGGCAGATTGAAAAAAATACTTTTTCAGCCCAATTCTTGAGGAACGTTGTAGGCTATTTATCATCATGCTATGAGCAAAAAGAAAAAAACTCAAAATGAAAAAGTAAACGGCGGGTGAAACTGCTGGGTACAGCTAGTCCGTATAAAGCTATGTATAGTTGGTTGTATTCTGTGCCTCAGTATAAATGTCTACGGCTTAATCTGCCAATGACAGCCAATCAAAGGCACTGAGTGGGTAGAATTGGGTCATAGATAAGAAAACGGTGGTGAGCAAGTCTACTGACGGCTTGCAGCATAATCACTGTTTTGTCAAATTGAGAAATCCAGTGATATTATCAGATTAAACAGTTTTGTGGGACCATAGCATACTGAAGTGCGTTTAGGTACTCTATTTACTACTAGCGGATACCCGGCGTGAGCTAACTGCTAGTACGCTACAAAAAGAAATATGTTTTTTTTTATTTGTTGGAAAAAAAGGAATTTTTGTTCAACTTATTTTTGTATTCTAAAACCATCTTCGCATTATTGCCTTTCTAATGAAACCGGTTTGGGGCACATCGGTTCGATGGCTTTAAATTCTTTATAAGACATGGGTAGAAAAAAAAAATGTGTTTTTTTTTGTTGACAAATATCTGTATCTAATCGAAAAAATATAAAGACTAATAGTTCATTTATGACAAACGGGCTAAGAGAACCACCGATTGGGTACCACTAAACGCACGACGCCATCGCGGCAGACTGAGAGCAATATGGCGGGATGGGCTTGACTCCTACCGAAAGGACTGGCTCAATAGCAAATGACAGAGTTGTGTGGAAAATGGAGAGGGAAGCTTTTGTCTTGTAGTGGGACAATACAGGCTAGTTAGTTAGTTAATTATTTTCAAATACACAAGTATAATTGTATACGGGTTTAAGTGGGCGCACACGGATCCACAAGCGCCACTCCTTTAAAATAATATTATCTCGTGACTGAGAAGAACTTTTTGAATAAAGGCTCAATAAGCACCCTCAGTAAGTGTGTCTAGAATTTCCTAATACCTTTTAGAAACTTTCATATTGAGACACGAAGCAAAAAAATTCACACGTAACATAACATCACGCCTCTATTCCCCGAAAGGTTAGGCAGAGGTGCACCCATAGTACACCCACATTTCGCAAAAAAAAAACGATCTAAAGAAAAGCGGCCACATTCCTCTGATCGTATTTTCTTGCTTCGTGTCTCAATATGAAAGTTTATAAAAGGTATTAGAAAATTCTAGACAAACTTACCGAGGGTGCTTATTGAGCCGTTATTCAAAATTGCTTCTCAGTCACGAGATAATATTTTTTTAAAGGAGTGACGCTATTTGGACCGATGTGCGCCCTCTTAAGGACTCCGGCTACATCCAGCTGTGGTGACTAATGTCATATGGTGGTAATTTTTACGAATTTACATACAACTAGGTGTAGCAAAATTTAAAAAATATCTAGTGAAAATACTTACAAAAATCTGAAAGCTTTGAAATCACAAAATCTAGCTCGCTAGTCTAAAACTTATCGACTAATGTAATTTTTTTTGTCCGATAAACCCATCCAGTTTCGGTTGTATACTATTTATAGCCACATCTGGTTAAGCAATTTGTGTTATCTGCTGACCGCAGTAGGTGATTATGGCGAGACCCTTTCAAGTTTCACGTAATAGAAAAGGACAAAGTTCAGCAGAAAACAAAATGGCTGTATTAATCTCTTCTATCTAATTTTATACAAGTAAGAGAGTGAGTTTTTGTGTTCGTTTTCCTTTCAAGCCTTAGCGCTATAACCAATTAAGTACTGTAAAAAATGATCAATGAGTCAACTCTATCTGTGTAACAAATACGAAACAGTTTATAGGTCTGTATTTTCTAAAAAGGCTTATAAAACCCAAAGTTTAATAAGATGTAACCATTGACGAGACAAAATATATCAATGGATTTAACTACGTTCATCCAAACGATGGTGTACCTAAATGAAGTCAGAAAACTAAAGAAAAGAATACCTAAAACAATTGTAAATAAAACAACATACACACACACACACACACACACACATACAACCTCACGCCTTCTACCCATGGGGGTAGGCAGAAACTACAGAACGGCACCTGCTACGATCCAAACATACTCCTTTTGCTTTGTTTACGTTCATACATTTGATCATACACGCACGCCGGTTGCGAGTACCGAACCTAACCTTTCTGAAGAACACCACCAATAAGGTCACTATATTAATATGTGCTCATAGGACGTCCCCTCCCGGCGTTTCACCTCACATCTACCTTGTCACATTTACCTTTCGTTAGTCGCCTTTCATTGATCCTCTTAACATGACCAAACCATCTAAGCATACTCTTTTCAATTTTTGTCACTATACATCTTCTTTTAAACCACACCGTTGCCTTACCATATCATTCCTCAGCCTATCATTCATAGTCACACCACACATGCTTCGCAAGGAACACATTTCCACAGCATTTATTCTACTTTCGTGCATCTTTAAAAATAAAACAATAATAGAAAAAAACTCACCTGCCGATCCTTAAACATGAGTAATATCACCATCAGATTCAAGAAAAATCCAAAAAATCCGATCAGGAACAGCACAAAAGCTGACACCACATACCCCCATCGGGGCATCAATAGGGGGAACCCCTCATCGATCACCTTCACCACCGTATCGTTGAAATGCTCCGGGAATGACGTCATTGTCACTCACTCACTCACTTACTCATACACTCACTGTCTCACTCACACTTCACTAATGTAGTCTTCAACACTTAACACTCCACTTTTGAAACACATCGTTTTCAAACTGGTTTTTCTTTACCTGGAAACAAAAGAAGGTTATTTTAGACTCGTTAGGCTTAATGTAAAAATGGTTATGGAGGTAGTTCTAGAATGCTCTTTTACACCTACAGTGCCTAGCCTCCCCATCCAGATCAAGTTGTTTTTAACCCTCGAAGCAAAAAGAGGGGTGTTATAAGTTTGACCGCTATGTGTCTGTGTGTGTCTGTCTGTGGCACCGTAGTTCTTAAACCGGTGAACCGATTTGGATGCGTTTTTTTTTATCTGATTGCAGGTTTTCTAGTGATGGTTCTTAGACGTGTTTTTATCAAAATCGGTTCAGCCGTTTCAAGGTCATCAGCATTTTTTTTTGTGTCCGGGTTTTTTGGATTTTACCTATTAATTTAAATGAATAATGTATGTAGTACATTACATTGCAATGTAACAATGTTGTTATGTTATATAACATTGTATGTTATGTACCTTAATGTAGTAAGAAAACAGCCCTACGTAGACAGTACCTACCCATATGAGAGTTTAACGATTTTGTCCTAATTTCTTAGAGTTTATTAATTCTAACAAATTAGGACAACATCGTTAAAGCCCTTGCTTTAAAGATTGTTTGTATAGTGTTTTATTGTAGAATTTGTAAATTACTGTATACTGATACAGTCATTTATACAGTCTACGAACAAATTCTTATTATATTTGCATACAAGTTAGGTAACTCTTAGGTAGTTATGTTAGGTTAGAGCATTACTTAATTATTATTTAAAAAAATAACTTAGTTAATGGCAGAGATTAAACTTTCAAAGGCTTAGGACCCACTGAATAAACACTAAATTGTAGGATTTTATTACGTACTTAGATACCAATGCGGATTATTCAATTTAATACATACATACATATCGCTCATTTGGAGAAACAACGACGTAACTGGTGCTTTTCAAATATAACAGGAGAGTGAATTAAATTGGATATTTTTTTTTGTAATGGGGTTCAACATTTCAGAACGAGACGGTAAAGTCTAGTTCTGAAATGTTGATAAATCCCAATACATATTATATATTTCACTCGTCTGCTCCTCTGAAAATTTGTTCGAGCACAAGTATCAACAACTCATTTTTGGGAAAAATTACATTTACGTCGATGTTTCTCCAAATGAGCGATATATAAGCCTTCTTCCCATGGGGGTAGGCAGAAACTACAGAACGCCACCTGCTACGATCCTTACAGACTCCTTTTACGTTCATACGTCTAGTCATACACGCACGCCTTTCAATTTAATATTTAATTTATTTTCCTAAAGTAATAGCGCTCATTTCTTTATGAGTAAACTCGGGCAGTGAAGAGTCTTATCTTTCATTCGTTAAATTAAAAAGAAGTTGATTCGAAAATCGAATTTACTTGGCGTCTAGTCATAATGAAAACTTAATCAATTTTACTTCAACGACTTTTTGAGGACGCTAAATTATTTTCTAAGCCGTATTGGCAATGTAGGGAAAGAACGTAAAGAAGGTAAATAAGATTAAAGACTGCGTTGAAGACAAGGAAGTTTGGCAATGATTCTTTCTGCACATGAGGCTTCCCTGGTACCTCATTAATGGCATCACTATGTAAACGTCTATTAACTGTTCCCAAATTACGAAGTTTTTTGTTTTTTTTTACTTTCTTCTTTGACATAATCTCATTATTTGACATTATATACCTCAAATTCTTATTTCAACTCCTTATTCATGGCTTTTGCATACAGGATTTTAATTCAGATTTGTTACTGTTGTAATGGCAATCATGTCATCCGGTTTAAATAGGCTTTTCTTTTTATATAGATTCTTCTATACATTGTGAATGTGATAACGTTGTAGGCCTAACTTGTAGACTGTAGATTTGTAGACCTTTTCTATTTTGTTGAGTGCCTGTTACTTGTTGACTGACCTACACTGTCCTCCCATACCTATCAACACTGTAATTTGAAACATTGTAAAAGACCCTTATTTTTAAAAGAGTAGGTAACCGTGGCGTTTCTTGTCGGCTCTTCTCCATAGGAAACAACCAATTGGAACCGTGCACCTAGCTTCTGACGTTTCATAAGTGCCCATGTAGGTTTATGTGAAATAAAATATTTTGATTTTGATTTTGAACGTATTTCAATTTTGGTTCAAGCAGACGGTATAGAATTAGACTTTCCTAGTTCTTCTTACCAACATCTTATTATAAAAGACTTATGGTGTTATTGAGTATTGCCCTCTCAGTTCATTACATAGAAAGCTTTTTTTTTTAAATACTAGCTTCTGCATGCGGCTTCGACCACGTGGATATCGGAAATTATCCCACGGGAACATGCTACCGGGACAAAAAGTATCCCAATTCCGTCCTCAGGATGCCATCTATCTCCTCGCCAAATTTAATGGAAATCCGTTCAGTGGTTTAGGTTTAAAAAGGTAACATACAAACAGAGTTACTTTCGAATTTATAATATAGTATGATCTGGGGGCACCGTAGTGCCCCTGCTAAGACGAGCCAAGCGAAGCGCAAGGGCACTACCTACCTTTTCTCGAAGTGTTTCGTCGTTTCTTTGAACCCTCATAGAGTTGGTTTCCGATGTACCAGATAGTTCATATTCTCAGGATATGATGTCAATAATAGACTAATTAAACATACAAATTCTCCATACCAGTAAAAATGTATGGCTTGGCTGTTTCGTTACTTACTTCAGGAACTAAATATTCGCATCACCTCCACGACGGTAGCGAAACGGCGAAGCCATACATTTTTACTGATATGTAGAATTTGTGAAGTTAGGGTCGGTAGAGTTAGGCCGTGTAGATTCAGAAGCTTGGCTCTACATGAGATCTGATATCTTTTTCACAGGGCAAACCTTATGTGGTCGTCTTGGCAACATTTTAGTTGAAATGTTTTTGGTGGGATATGATTATCCCATCTGGTATTAAGGTCTTTCACTAATTTCATGACATTCTGTTGATCACAGTTCAGCATCCATTGAAGAAAACTAACAACTTTTATCACTTGTCTTTTTTCGACATGGTTATAGAGAAATTGACTCGCCATGCACCATCTCCCTAGACGATAATATCAAAGCACGTAGCTTATTTTCGTCGAATATTGGATATTCATCGGAAAACCACACTGTAGCCGGTTTCAGCGCAAAACGTAATTCCCTGTGGAATGCACACACGGCACGGCACGTGTCAGCCATTTTGTCTGTCGATAATGCGACAGTAAAAGGTTGAGTCAGCTGTTACAAACCAGGGGGAGTTCAACACCTCACTCCCCCCTATAGGACGTGGCTCGCATATCGCAGACCATCACCAGTCCGGGGCAGCGGAACTCACATTCGCACCCGCAGCCCCTGACGCAGGTGTCCGAGGGGACACCGGGATGGTCTTTGTCAGTAAAAAAAGGTGTTACAAAACATGCTTGCTACGTGTCCACTTGCTTAGAAATGGCGCACGTACCTACAGCTCAAAGGTGTAACAAATCAAAGCAGGTATCTAATAGATATATTTAGGCATGAATGTAAGTTAAATCACATCAAAAATTGCAAAAAAAAAAAAAACCATCTTAGTTTTGCGACAGTTATTTTCAGTTGGACGTAGCACTTGGATTTCTTAAACTAAGTTGATTAAGAAATCTAGTCTGTGAAATATTCGTTTATTGAAAACGAAATCTATTTGAATGGATTCAGTGTCATCTAAATAGAAATAAATAAATGCTTGCCATCTGTGCGATCTATTTTAGGAGCAACTTTAGTAAAAGCGAGTGAATCTAATAATAGATCTGCTATGTAATAAGGTTAGAGACACGTGTGAAAATCATCAATTCGATCTATGTATGGTGTTCAGATTTATTGAATATAAGATCTTTCAAGGGTTGTGCAGACTTTCGCAAACTCTCAGAAAACTTTTGTTCGTCTCTTTTGATAATGTCATGTAAGGTAAAAATATTATTGGAAGATTTTAATCGATTTTTGGGGCTATTATCGGCCAAAATACAATTTTAAAACTTTAGTTTTCTCAGTTGTGAAGATGTCAAGTTCCCTTACTTGCATGTACGTGCAGTCCAAACTATTTTATCCTACAAGATGCATTTACCAATGGGCAGGCGCGGATACAATGGGGGGGGGAGGGGCAACGGGTGTAGTTGGCCTCCCCTTGGGCTCCGACCAAACTGAGTCTAAAACACTAAATTGAACATAGCTTTAAAACCTATATTTTTACCTTTACTAAGATAGTAGTCATCCTCGAAAAGGGCACATTTTTGAGTTTAGGGAACATAGGTGCCGAAGGTTTTTATTGCCGTTTAAAAGGCTGTCATGGCTTAAGAAATCCCCCCCTCTCCTTCTTCGGAGAGAAAAATTTGCCCCCGCTTGAGCGAAAACTTAGATCCGCGCCTGCCTATGGGTGAGTTCAAACTAAAATGGTCGACAGACAAACTGTATTAAAATGCAATAGCTGAAAAAGGGCGATACAATGTTGGCTGGCTCTCAAGACCGTTACTAACTGACATCATGACACTCGTAAGTGCCATTTTTACTTCATTGACTTTTACAGCGTTTGTGACGAATGGGCCATGTTGGCCACATTTTATGTCTGACCCACCATTCGCAAAGGATCCATAAAAGTAATGTTTGTCTTGAAAGTGCCGTTGAAGTGGTGAAATTGTTTACGAAAACAGAACCAAGTTTTATTTGTAAACGCGTAAGATTTCAACTGTCTTATTGTCTTACTTCTAAACGAATCCGAAATTGGCTGCTTGTCTGAACTATTATGGTCGCTATTGGTCGATATTGTACGTAGTTTCAATAGCTTGGCCAATATCCAATAACTTCCTTTTATTATATCAACAATCACTATAAATAAATAAAATATCATTAATTCAGACCTAAATTAGTCCATAACTTGTTAGTGGTTACTAACAGATTGTGCTTACATGCTGTGTTAGTGTTGTTAGTACTTGAATTGATTACACAAACCTATTGCTATTTTTACCCAGTGCCTTTGGATGGGGCAGTCCGGTCTGCCAGCAATCATTTTCAGGATACCGCTACGAGTGTTACGCAAGCGTTGTAATAAGGAAGCCGCTTTCTTACGCATGGTGTGAAAGGCATCCGTGCGAGCTGCAGCAAACATTCCAGACGCACTACAACGCCGTGGCAACTGCAACAGAATCCTGAATTCCTGAAAGCGTTGTTGTATTGTACGCGAAGGACGTTGGAGGCCCGGCTCCTATATGACACCCACAGGCCCACTATACTAGTGATTGCTAAAGATGATTAGTATAATTCCTGGCTGATATAATGACTATATTGCTTTACTGTTTTCTTTTGTTTTTTTTGTGGGTTTTTTAAAGTAACGTTTATTTTGCTTACCTAACGGAAACCACATTGTTCGCGTTATAAATAGTTTTTTTTAAATCATTGAATTCTGATCGTTCTGGTGTTACATGCCTGCTGGTAGCAGACAGGTAGGTATGCATCCTGATTGCAGATACGTATAATAAAATGGAAATATAAAATATCCTTTTCATCTTCAGTTACAAAGGACTTGGGCAATAGGAAATTCATGAGAGACACCACTTTTATTGTTCACGAGTCGCGTATATTGCGTTTTAAAACTTTCTTCGGATGCATACCATGAATTGAAATGGATTTCGTAATTACATTTTTTAAATGTTTTGTGTACCTACTGCAAGTTTTTTAGAACTGCAATAGAGGCTTTTGATTAAAAAAAGCTTTGGTTTTTCAACATACATCGATACAAAAAAAAAAACGGTTTTTCCTAAGGAACGCCATGTACATAATTCCTTTTGCTTGGTCCGCGTTCATAAAAGCCCCGATCCGATTACCAGAAAATGGAAATAGAATTTTGTGATGGGTCACATGAATCAGGATATGGAGCCGCCGATTTCAGCTGATCTGTCTCATCGTGAACATTTAGGTAAAGTCAGCTGAAACGACTGAAAATGAGCTGTCAATAGGGCCAATCCCCTGCATCGGATGGAATGACAGCTTTGCTGGAAGTAAGCTGTCATTCCACGTGGTGCTAGAGAGGGACACTATTGACGGCACTCTTCAAGTTCACTTCACCTTAGTTTTCAGGGTGAGATTTTTACAGAATAGACTTACTAGTCTATTCTGGACATAAGTAAGCATTTTTTAGCTAGGTCCCCATTAGTAGCTAGTCCTAAAGGGCCAACGAAGGATCAATATTTGTTGGGGGCCCTTTTACACGACTGCGGCGAAGCTTATAAGGAGGGTACATTTTTTTTCAAAATAATAAGGTACTTCCTGACTTGAGAGGATAGGCTATCATTATGACCTTACTAGAAAAATGCAAGAGCGAGCGAAACAAGCTAGAAAATTGAAACATTTTGAGTCGGATACGATAAGTTTTCATTCGAGAGTGGAACATCCTGATACTGATAAATTTAGCTGTCTTTGACATTTTACTAAGAGTATGCAATAGCGAGCGAAGCGAGCTCTAAAATTGGAGCTCGTTGACTCGAGTAGGTAATTTTTGTGATTTTGTTATATGAATTCAAGAGCTTGAGAATTGGATTACGATTTTTTTGTTATCATACGTCGGGGTGCCCTGTTATGGCTACGGTAGCTACGCCCCTGCAAAGAAGCTACTAAATAGTTTCCGACTTGTTCGTGCCAGACGATAAACTTGATTTCCCTAAAGATTATTGAATGGAGGTCAGATAGAAGACACTGTTGATTACTAGAATAATTATTCTGGTAACAGGTATCGGCGCTAGGTTCTAGACTTCGCATCGATACTATCCATGGTCATTCTCGTTTAGGGTGCGAATAAAATACTAAGAACGCGGGTTTCTTTCAACATGAAAACGTTACTATTGGAATAGGCATTGTGAGTCAGTTACGCAAAAGGTTAAAACCTTTTTTCTAAGCGTGCAATGCCCGTTTTCCCTAACACTTAGACACCTAAATTAATTCCTAAATGTATGCGCGCTGTTGGAATTACAACTTTCGGCGATGAGCCGACCGTTGGAAATCCAACGGCGTGCTTTTATTTAGGTATCGCAGTGTTAGAGATAATGGGCACTATGTTTCTGCTTTTCCGGTAAGTATTGACCTGACCAGTGCAGTGGTGAGTAGTGGTGGCCCAGTGTGAGCAGTAGTGGCCGAGTGGTAACGACCCCCGGCCCCGACTTACGAGTTGTAGGTCGTAGGTTCGAACCCTCGCTGCCCCTTTATTTCGTGTAAATAATTTCCTAACCACTGCTCTCAAAACGGTGAAGGAAAACATCGTGAGGAAACCGGCATGTCCTAGAACCAAAAATTCGAAGACATGTGACATCTACCAACCCGCGTTGGGCCCGCGTGGTTGATTAAAGCCCACTCCCTCTCGAAGGGAGGAGGCCTTTGTCCCAGCAGTGGGAACATTATAGGCCGAATAAGCTTGACTCGACCTAAATTAATTTATGAACAGCTCATGTCGCTGCAAAAACAGTAGCCAGTCCGTAAAGTGGTGACGGAGCTGACTGGTTGAGTGAGGCGGTCGTACATTTAAGTAATAATAATTAAATCCGACACGCGTAGGATATTACATTTTTACTCTTGTTTAAGCTAGCTCATAAAGTAAAATGAGTCTCTGAAATTAAGTACCTAATTAGTAGTCTATGTAACACTATAGTAAAACGAGCAATAAAACGGGTATAACTTTAAGTTACATCAACCGTAGACGCAATTACCGGGCTGTTAATAGTTTAGGATAGATGCGAGTTTAGCCCTAGAATTTAAATATGACCATTTTTGTGTTTTAGATTTATAAATCAATTTTAAAGAAAAGAGAAGTATCAAAATGGGCTAGATCCATGTACACTACCATCAAAAAAAAAAACCGTAGAATTCGGGAAAAATACAGATAATTTATAAAAATTAATATCAATTAACTACCACAACAATATACTGTCGTGGTAGTTAATTGACATTTATTTTTATGCGTCTCACCGATTTAGTTACTCTGTGCTTAAAAACAATGACAGTAAACCATAGATCGACCATTGAAAAAGATTTCGATCGTCATAGAAAAAGAACTGTCAGCTGTCACAACAGTGTCACTTGAGTCCATTTTGTCTCGTCCTCGGTCGTATCAACCTTCAACCTCCACAGAAATAAACATGTCAAACGTCATCTTATGTCAAAATGACAGCTTACCGCGATGACGGGTTTTTGTTGTGTGTTGCAATTTCTTGTCTTTTACCAGCAAACAAAGATACTGTAGAGTAATTGAACAGTTGAGAACTGTTTTAAATGTGTTTCTATACTTTTAAGTATAGTGTACGAGACAAGAGCCTTACCCAGGCTCTACACATTTTGGAACATCTCCTATGATTTTTTGCAAAAGTTGGTTACTAATGTCACTATAATATAAAAACTTTGTAATTTCTGAAGTACAAGCCGTGTGCCCGATAGGATTCCCCATTGGCATAAATGACGAATGTCCATACAAACTGTCATCCCTTGTTTAACTAAACAAGAGATGAAAGTTGGTACAGACGTCCGTTCGTTCAAAGGAGAACGATTTTTGAAAAAAAACTCCTAAAGGGGTTCCTTAACCTTCCTTAGTCCTCACCTTTGATAAATATTATAAGAAACTCTTGCGCAAAATTTCATGCGCCCAGCGGCTTAGGCTGTGTGTTGTCTGCCAGTGAATTTAAGATTTTCACGACGTAGCTATAGGTACATGTTGTCGTTTTAGCAGTAAAGCTTTAACAAAAACAATAGAATGTTAATGGACTTAACTTATGCAGTACAACTGTCACAAAGTTGAAAAAGTCTCTAACTTTACAATATGCGTAGGTTTCGTGTGAAAACTTTCAGGTGAGAATCGTCTGAAAACTTTCTAAAAGGACATTGCTCTGCGCCCATACATTGTTCGCCCTGGAACCAAGAGCATCGGGAAATTATGTGTTGTATTGTCGATCATTAGTAAATTCCTATATGATGTTATTTATATTTATAGCGGACTATCTAAAGAATAGATAAATTTCAAAAAAGGTATCAAATTTGAGGTTATAATCGATTTTCATAACTCCGTGACTCCGAGTGATTTTTAAGAAACTGAAAAACAATATCCTAATGCATTATGCTATTTTTAATACCTACCTAGATAATTAGGTATATACCTGAGTAATAAATAAAAATAGTAATAATATATTGGTATTAGTTAAGAGGTTAGTAATACTCTATGGAATCACTTATTAGTAATCCGACGAACTCTGTTAATATGAAAATATTGCATATTCACATAATCTATAGAGTTACCAATCAAAGCAGGACGAATATTATAATTCGGATTCATTTCACTCGGCACGGATCGGATCGCTAGAAGTATTATGTTTTCTGTGGATCTAGATCGGATTCCCTCTACTGTTCGTGAAGTATGCAAATGAATCACAACAAACGAACAAGTACGGCACTGATACGTATTAGGTCTTAGTTAAAAATCACTGATACTCAAATATTAGTTAAGATATTATAATATTACTAGTCATGGATTACTAGACGAATAAATTCATATTAGCTAATATTGTAAAATATCGGTATTAACCTATTTTTAGTGACATGTGACCATCTAGTGACGTCAAACATATTGGTGCTAAATACGATACGATAAAAACGATATTTCCTAAGATTTACTATTGACATATATAATCAGTATTACATCAACTTTTGTCATCCGATAATATTAATACCATTACAAGTATGACAATGTCCTACTTATAATAAAACCATACCATACTACTACAAAAACATTTTTATTTCATCCAGTAACGACAAGTATCTTTTTTATACTTATTAATCGTCGTAAACTTAAATATTTGTCAAAGTTCAAATATTTTTGACCGTTTTTCACGAAAACAAGTTTTAAATGTTATAACTTAAGCTTAAATACTCCCACAATCCCTGTGCCGTCGCATGCACCCTTAAGCATTTTTTTTGCGTGCTATGCATTGTACAATAGGTACCGTAAACAGCGAATTTTCACACCAAAAATAAAAGTCGTTTCGCAGCAAATTATTTTTACGCAGTGACTAAGTTGGATGTTCAGAATGCTTAATGACGGCTTCGTGATGGTCTCGTTACACCTTGTAGAATATAGTTACAATGATTAAATAGGAAAATAGATTGTAGAATAGGGAATCTTTGCATTGTATAAATACAATCTTTTAGTATTGTATAATTGCATAGCACATGTGTGACTGCTATGTACCTACTATAAAGCTACAATTTACTAGGTTTGTCTTTCATTGAATTGAATGTGCCCTGGCGGCTGAGAGTATGTCATGCTCACTTTAATGTCTCGCTGGTGGTGGCATAATCTATGTTGGATCATTAAGTTCCCTTCGAAATGGTTGAGCTTAATGGTGTTGATCCATACGTCATGTTTGTGAACGGGCGTCGCCAGTAGGGACTGGTCATTTCTTAGCTGCCACGGCTTATTTTAATTTAATTTAATATGTGAATTGTTTTTGTCTTTTTATTACGGACGCTTTTAACGTTCTGCATCGTTCTCACGTGCATAATTTCAGCATGAATGATGTAACCAATATTTTGTAACAATTATTTGATTTAAAAGAGTGTTGAAAAGAGTGGAGTTTCTTGCCCGTTCTTCTCCATAGGTACCTACTACGCTTTGGAATGGGCAATTAGCTTCATTTTTCTGACTGACCGACCCGTAGACAGTTCAAAAGAGCCTGTAATTGGTTTATTTCAAATAAATGCTTTGAGTTGAGTTGAGTTTGAGGCAAATAGAATCCCTACCAATTTTATTTCAATTATAACACTTGTAAATATTTACAAAAACAATTTTTAATAAATAATTTACTTTTCGTACTGTTTTGTACGGTCAAGGAAAATAATTGCTTATCAAATTCACACATCATCGTGATCATCGTTAATTTGATAATCAATTAATTTCCCCGACTTTACCTACCTGTAATCTTATTAGAATATTTAGGCAGGCAATGATTATGAAACCATACAGCCAACATATCAATGATTTTTGACACATCAAATAAAAAAAGAATGGTGAATAGGTATTACTTACTCCCCTTTCAGTGTTTATACGTGTCTACGGAATCTCTTAGCAAGTAACAACATAACCTTGGGTGTTTCATGACACAGTCCTTTGTTATTATATATTGTATTATAATGGTATTGGCATGATATGGAGCAGGTATCGGGAGGCCCAAATAACAAGCAAGAGTTATTTTACTTATACGGCTAATATTTTTGTCGGTTAAAGTGTACTTACTGAAAACTTTATCGTAAACTGTGAATATAAGTTGTTTATTATAAAATCATTAAAGTGAATTAATATCAATCGAATGAATGATGAAATCTCCGTTAGTAATGTTAAGATAAGTGAAATTCTTAGAAGAGTCAAGTAAGGCTAAGTTTTTCAGTAAATAGGTATATAGAGGTATGAGGAACTAGGTCACTCGAGCCTCCATAGAAAAGGGAGATTCCTCCGACCAGAAGGGTGTCATCTCTGGTGGGTAACTGCCCTACGAGTGATGTTGGGGCGTTGTATATACTTGCGCGGTAAACTCTGCTTGCGCGATGCAGGATTTTGCGTGACGGCAAATTAAATGATTTAACATATCATTCAATTCTCTGCCTTCGACTGCATGTTATCAAGCTGCATAAAATTTTAAAGGACTACCATCGATTTGTTTTAAATTTGCCTTTAATGTTTGATATTGTTTCCCTTTCTTTCGTTGACTTTTTATCATTATTGAATTTTTGATCTTGTTTCAGTCCTTTTAGTTGATTTTACATTGACTGTCTTTTTATGCAGGCGGGTATTTTTGTTTGTTATATCTTTCTTTACCTTCGTAAAAATAGAGGTCCACCTTAGTTTTGTATACCCTCCTTTGTAATCCGTTCACCCTTCACTCTATCACTCTCTACTGCTACTTCCAATCAATGCTCCGTTCATAAATTCATCACAATAAATCCGTTCAGAAACACTTGTAAAATTTTTAATAATAAAATCCTACAGGTATATGATACAGGACTGACTTAGTGACTTAAGTAAGTAGGTAAGTACTGCAAATTGAATAGGCTCGCCTGTTAATACTATAGGTACTCGTCTGCCTAACCCTTTGGGGAATTCAGGCGTGTTGATATGATGACAATGGTGATCATAAAGTACTTACTGAAAATTGTATGGAACCATGTAATAGGTATTTCATTGTTTTATCCACGTGTGCAATTACTCCTTTTCTTTGTATTGATTGAAGCTTTATAGTCTTGTTGAATAGCCTTGATATTTACATTCTACCTATTTGTAATCAAAATAAACAGAAGTCAAACGTTTCATCCATAAATAATACTAGATATTCACAAAATAAGTTCACTAAAAGGCTGGGAGCGTGTACGAAATGTTCATAAATTTTGCTTATTTCCTTTATAGCGTGCAAACAGTGTAGGAATTCCTTTCAGGTCTCTTCGCTTTGCTTAAATTTGCAATAGTACTGCTGAAAGTAGGAGCAGAACTGAAATGGATTTATGAAACGAGTTTTGAAAATGGCTACATTTTAAATTAGACCAGAAAAGGAATGTTTGTTTTATATATTTGAAAACTCAAATGAGATTTATATGAAATTTAGTGCAAAACCTTTAGTAAAATTATAATTCAGTGCACTGGTCAAAAGGGTAGTCAATTAAGGGCGCATACACTGGTCCACTAGCGCCACTCCTTTAAAAAAATATTATCTCGTGACTGAGAAGGAATTTTGAAAAACGGCTCAATAAGCGACCTCGGTAAGTGTGTCAAGATAATACCTTCTATAAACTTTCATATTGAGACACGAAGCAACAAAATTCGATCTAAACAAAAGCGGCCACATTCATTTAGATCGTGTTTTGTTGCTTCGTGTCTCCATATGAAAGTTTATAGAAGGTATTAGAAAAATCTTGACACACTTACCGAGGTCGCTTATTGAGCCGTTTTTCAAAATTCCTTCTCAGTCACGAGATAATATTTTTTTAAAGGAGTGGCGCTAGTGGACCCGTGTATGCGTTCTTAACACGAAAAAAAGATCTATGGGGCATTCTATTCTGAATCTAAGTACAGGATCCGCAGGATATCATTCATTATCTTCATTATCTGCCTAGCCTCTTCCGAACTATGTTGGGGTCGGCTTCTAGTCTAAGGATAATATTCCATTGGTCAAATTTCTTTGTCCAATTTCGATGTCCAACATTAGATAAAATTAATTTGACGGATGCCCATTCCACTTCTCAAATATCTTAGTCCAAGATTTCTTTGTCATTTGAGTATTTGAGGAAATGGAGGAATGTGTAGCGACTTTATGTGCTGCTATTATCATTCGATTACGGGGACTACATGACCTAAACGCAAAATAATGCCTAAAAATATATGATCCGCTGCAGTAACCAAAATCAGAAAAATATATGATATTCTTCTGGATATTTATGCTAGTTAGATAGTGTGTTGAAAACATAATACAATTAACTTGATATGATAGAAAAAAATCACGAAGCTACCTCTAAAACATATTTTAACGATTAAAAATCATACTAATATACATGCAAACATTCAGATTTTTCGTCAGATTATTCTACAAGTAACATACTAACGTAATAGTGTTTTAGTTTTTTAGTCCAATGAATAGATTTTTTGTAAATCCATAATTGCTTCATATTTTGCAATAAATTACCAGCGTTGTGTCATCGCACGTCTCTTTCTTTTTTATGCAATCCGACAGTGACCGCGCTTTAGCTCTTGTTAGCCTCTTAATATTGACGTCCGCGTCCACAAACCATTTATGTTTCTCTTCAAGTCTCGTTCAGTACACTGAACTTCAAATGTTTCATAAATTTGTCCTGCTATACTTGCAAATGCGTCTGAACGTTTAGTTTTATTTTTATAGTCCTCGTTTATGTTTGTGCCTCGTATCATAAAGACATGCATTGCTTTCACTCATTCTCATCATTTTTCATTTCTTTTTTTCTTTCTTTCATTTCTCATTATGCACTTTACACTTTTTATTTGTTTGTTTTATTATATGTTGTGTTGTGTGCTAAATAAATTAATTTTACTTCTTTCTTTCTTTCTTTCATAGGCATTTATCAAAAATTTCGTCCTTGGAATTGACCACGAAATTTTATTTGCGGCCATTTTGTTTGAAATGTCAAAATCTTTGATCAAATATCGGTGTTGCTAGTAAATTGGATGAAGTCATTAAATTTACTTATTTATAATTCATTTATTTGACGAGTATCATACCAACCTAACCCGATGCAGCTTTTTTCTTTCTTTCTTTCTAATGCCAGCGGTTTACATGAAGCGACAGCCTATCTGACCTCCACTACCAAGTATCATCATTATAGGTATAAAACCCAAAAACCTAGATACGGATAACATAGGTACATAAGCAGAAGCATGTAACGTTAAATTTCGAAAATATATTAAGAGGTTATCTTAGATTTTAATTTGCTGTGAAATGTCAATCAAGGTTAGGTGGAATTTATCGGAAATTCCAGAATTTGCTTAAACTTGTCGGGTCTCGTACATAAGAATCTTTAAATTAAAAAACGGACATGTGCGGTAGGACGCGTGCCCTGAGGGTTCTGCCTTAAAACTGTGCCCAGCTTGCCCGCGGCTTTCTCAAGTGAAGCCTATAAATTTTCAATTCCGGACTGAAGGACAAATTTAACATTGCAGTTGAAAAAAATGTTCCCTATTCCAACTGCAAAAGGAAGCTTATACGCACAATATTGGGAGATTTACCATGTTATTTTAAGACCGGCTATTGCTTATAGGTTTTTCTATAATCTATGAGTAAATAATTATTTTCTCCATATTTTTTTTGGCTCAGTAATTTCTGGAATAAGGGACAAAAAAAAACCGAAAATCATCGAATCAAAATTTCATCGATTTTCGTAAATAACTTTATCATTATTTATTTCAAAGTTATAAAAAATATACATCTGCGACCCTCTCAACAAGCCCTTTCATTTAATATGTCACACCCACACGGTATAGCAATCTGCAAAACTTCATTTTAAAAGTTTCTCATTTGCACGCCAAAAAATGAACCACATATTCAACAGAAAAACATTTGTAACTTTCAATTTAGTCGGTCCAGTAGGTTCGAAGCAAATTGGCTGTGAAAGATGGATAGACAGACAGACACACGAGTGATGCTATAAGGGCTCCGTTTTTTCATTCGGACGTACGGAACCCTAAAAATTTCAAGTATAAAGTGGTTCTGATATTTGATCAGTTCAGCAGTATTGAGTTTTTTAAGTTCTTTTAGGATCGTTAACAATTATATTGGATTTACTTTTTCGCTGAAATAATGATCAGCTCGCCATGCAATATGCAGAAGGTAGATAGATATTTAAAGTGTTTCGACACTTTAATTATCACTTTTATTGTATATGTTATCGTCCAAGTGATAATAAGGGCATTATTCATACTTACAGTAAGTAATATTGCATTCTGTATCTATCCCTAAGACATAAGTTGGTGGACTCTGCATATATGCTGCCCGGGCCGTATGTATAATGCCCTTATTATCACTTGGACCATAACATATACATAAGTATACAATTTCACATCTTACTCATTTAATAAGTATTCACCATTTTCTGCGTTAACGTATTACCTTAATAGGTACAAAACTCCTTTAAGGCTTGAGGCGATCCTTTATGATGTGGACCTCATCCTTCATTACTTACTGGGCAACCCTCAATACCTAAATAATAAGTATTAAACACAAGAACACGTGACTAGAATTTGCTCCATATAAATAAACTTAGGCAAAGACTAGCAGTGGACCAGTGGTGGCCCAGTGATGAGCAGTGGTGACCCAGTGGTGAGCAGTGGTTGCCCAGTGGTGAGCAGTGGTGACCCAGTGGTGAACAGTGGTGGCCCAGTGTTGAGCAGTGGTGGTACAGTGGTGAGCAGTAGTGGCCCAGTAGTGAGCAGTGGTAGCTCAGTGGTAACGGCCTCGACTTACGTGGCGTAGGTCGTGGGGTCGAACCCAGACAGTCGTTTTACTTTGCGTTGATTATTTCATCACCACTGCTCTCAAAATAGTGAAAGAAAACATCATGAGGAAACTGGCATGTCCTAGAACCAAAATTCTAGGACATGTCACATCTACCGACCCGCACTGGGCCCGCGTGGTGGATTACGGTACACTCCGTATCACAGAGAGGAGGCCTATGTCCCATCAGTGGGAACACTATAGTCGGATTATGCTAAATGTAGACCTAACTTGTAGACTGTAGATTTGTGGACCTTTTTATATTTTGTTGAGTACCTACCTGTTACTTGTTGACAGGCCTACACTGTCCTCCCATATCTATCAACACTGTAATTGGAAACATTGTAAAAGCCCCTTATTTTTAAAAGAGTAACCGTGGAGTTTCTTGCCGGCTCTTCTCCATTGGAAACAACCAATTGGAACCGGGCAGCTTCTGACGTTTCATAAGTGCCCATGTTGCTTTATGTGTTTTTTTTTTTTTAAATACCAGTTGGTTCATTGTACCCTTCATTGTAAATATGCTACTCTTGCATGTATTAATGTGCAATACCGTATTGCGTTTAAATCAAATCGTCTCAGTCGCGTTCAAACTCTAAAACAAATCTACTCCGTGTATGATGAAATTCATAAAATCTCTCAGAACTTAATTCACTTGACTTGACTTCTTTTTTTTTTTTTCTTTATTTCTACACTAAGTTGGCAAGTCCTACGAAGCCTCCCTCGGCGCGCATACTTACTTACATTCAAGGTTTTCAGACGGCTGACGTAATACAAAATTAATTAGTCTTACATTTTAAAATGTTACTTTTGTGTTTTAAAGAAACGTTGTTCCGAAGTCCATCTTGGACTTTTTCAAGGGTTTTTTTTTTTTTTAGCTCAATCTTTTGTTTTTGTAAAAAACCATCTTAGAGTAGGTAAATAAATAATATTTACCATAGTAACACCGATTTACGTGTCGAAGGTCGTGAGTTTGCACCCAGGCAGGCACTTTATTCTGGAAAATATTTAAATTTATCCACTAAAACCTTATTGGCCTTTTAATGATAGTCGTTTTTTTAATAGATAAATGTTCTTCTAAAAATTCATAGGTCTTACGATGATCGCTTTTTAATAAAATAAATGAGACGGTTTTTAACATTCTAGCCTTGTGTCAAAGTTGGTCGCAGAAACTAAGCTAGGGCACCCGGCCAAATGGTTAGGTTAGAAATGTAAGCACCACGCGCGAGCCGAGCAAGCGAAGCAAGCGGTGCTGCGCCAGCGGCCGACAAGCGGTGCATCGAAGTTGGTTGTAGTTAAGAGAATTATTTGTATCACAAAAAGAAGCAAAGGTAATCAAAATAGGAATTATTTGGGGTTCGATTAAATACGTGCACATTATGAAATTTCATCACAACTGCTCTCAAAGCGGTGAAAAAATGTCGTACATAGTGAAAACAAGGTTAAAATCTTGAAGCTCAATCGAAATACCTTCGCAATAACATTAATTCCAAAACTCATAACCCGTTCTTTTGGCTTTGCTGTAGTCGGGTAAAAACATTGACATTAATTTATTTATTTATTAAAAAAGGTACACCAACAGCTTCTGTATAAAAAATATCACATAACAGTAGGTAATAGCCATGGGCTTATACAGTTGCCAATAACAGGTGAACCAACACTCTCAAATACAGTGATAACCTAAGGTAACAACAAAAAGCAAAAAAAAAAACAATTTAAGTGATAACAAACCAGAAAAACAGAAATATCAAATGACATAAGAAAAGCTACAGAGGATAATGTATAACAGTAGGTATACTGTCAGGCAAGATTTGTAACACTTCAGGGAATAAGTACTGAACGAAACGGTGTCTAGAATCTTTTGAAAACTCGTCCCCGAAGACTTCCCTGGATCTCAAGAACAACAATATTAAATTGACAACATCTGGAACACTGGCCAATAGAGGTTATTTATTGTTAAAAAAAATGGCGCGCGCTAACTTTAAGTCTGATATGGTTTAAGTTTTAGTTTTTATTTTAACATAATATAACATCACGCCTGTAATCCCGGAAAGGTTAGGCAGAGGTCCACCCATATTTTGCCACTTAAGTTTAAGTCCCATGTAATAGGGGGCGAGCCTGTTGCAATCAACCGGGCACAAATCCAGACTCCAGGCAACTGAGAAATTCCAGATGGATAACCCAATAGTAATTTGCCCGATCCGGGAATCGAACCCAGAACCTCATGCTCAGCAGTAGGGCTTGCGACCACTACACCAATGACGCGATTAATCTAAGACATAAATCTGACATAAGGGAAATATCGTGAGGAATCACGGACTTATAGTGTTAATGCTCGTTCATTATCTGTGAAAGCATGCCGTCCCGACCCTTGCTCGAGCCAGCCCGCGCCGCTGAGCCTGTAGCTTTAAATTCGTCGCCTAATAATAATAATTCCGATCCAGCCTGTCCCTTGCTGCCCTCCCCCAACGAAGCCCTAAGCCGAGGTCCGTACCCCACAGGGGGTGCCCTTAGCGTGTAGTCGCCTAGTTTTTTACGCCCTAGCTGGAGGCCTTAATTTATTAGGGCTACCACAGGCATGTTCGGTTCCTTCAGTTGCCTGTGCGTCAGGGCCACAGTAACTCTTTCGAACAATCCGCGACCTCGGCAGGCATCGGCCCTATCGGACCCCGTCAATTTTGCTGACATCTCTTTGAGGCGCGCGTGGAACACAACGTGCCGTCGACCCGGGCCTGGTCCTTACCGGACGGCGAGCTGCCCATTGCTCGCCGTACACGGGTGGGTTTTAGTCAGTAAGAGTCTGACACGCCCTTTCGCTCCGCCCAGAGCGGGAGAGGTCATTTGATGGCTTCACACCCAAAAAAAAAAGAAAAGGCATTTTTGGTTAAGCAGCCGACTACCTCCTTTTTTTTTGTTTCAGGTTGGAAAATCCTCATGGCTCTCCTCCGCCCTGGAGCGGGCGGAGGGGTCTGTTGGACTCATATTGCTAAAAACCACCCGGTGCTCCCTTCCCACACTTGCATCGGGGATCATGGGATCATGGGAGCTTGTGCGCCTTCCACGATCCCATACTAGGGCCGGCCCGCCTCTGCGGGCCTCCTCAAGTCCGCGAGGGGAGTGAGGTGTAATACTCTCCCCGCGACGTCCAATAGGGAGGAGGTTTTTTGCACGCACCCCAGCCGACAACCTCCTAGGTTGACTTGAGAGAGGACCATCATAAAAAAGATAATACTGTGAAATCATGTAAACGTCTATAGGAGACGTATCATATAAAATTACCCTTTACCCTAAACATTCTTTATTATATTTTGTCGTCCCACGTCGGGTGTCCTGGTTATTATGTGGGTCAGCAGTGTAATACGTCGTCCAATTAGTGAGTACTTTGATGGTAAGTGCTTATTGTTGTTTGGGGTTTTCGTTTAGGGATTGCCAGACTTGTTTGAAGTACGTCTGAACCTTTATTCATGAGCCAATCAAGAGAAGAGGTTTCGAGCTAAACTCGTCTTGTGAGCGATACGAAATATATGAATGGGTTAAATTTCACTTGGCTACTCAAAGCGGTTCTAATACGGGCTTTCTTGACTATTACATGGTTTTCTGATATACCCTGGCCTATAACCTATGAGTCTTCCCGTAAATAAGTTACTTCTAGACACTCTTGGTATCTCCTACGGTTACCAACAAAAGTCGATTATAATCGACTTCGAAGTTTACGCAAAAATATTCGATTTTGATTCTTTTCAGCATTTCATATTACAATATAAAAAGTAACTAAGAGTTTGTAATATCATAATGGTTTAACATTTTTTCTGATTTATTGGAAATATTGCTATTCATAATCATGATTGAAAAAACTGAAGTATTAAAGAAGTAAGAAGAAAATAAATAAAATTACCTTTATTTACTTTAACGATAAATTATTATAAAAATATAATATCCTAATCAAACTAAAACTATTAAGAGGCTTACAAGATCTAAAGCGCGGTCACTGTCGGATAGCAAAGAAAAGAAAGAGACGCGCGATTATTCTTTGGACTAAAATTTTAAAACACTATTACGTTAGTATGTTACTTGTAGAATAATCTGACAAAAAATCTGAATGTTTGCATGTAAGTATATTAGTATGGTTTTTAATCGATAAAATATTTTTTTAGAGGTATCGTCGTGTTTTTTTTCTATCATATCAAGTTAATAGTATTATGTTTTCAACATACTATCTAACTAGCATATATCCAGAAGAATATCATATATTTTTTTGATTTTGATTACTGCAGTGGATCATATATTTTTAGGCATTATAAATTTGCGTTTAGGTCATGTAGTCCCCTTAACAAACTAAAATATGGCGTTGAAAAAATCCTCCGCATCGCTGTCGACTGGTAATGTACCCAAGAGACTGGCGGTATTGTCACGTTGAACGACAATACTCCCTCGAAATAAAATAAAATAGTTTATTCTGGACGTACATCAGGTAGGTACTAAAATTATACACCGTAATTTTAAAGCCAAAAAGCCCAGTATTTATCGACTTTATTTGCTTTCCCCGCCGTACCATTGTCGACTGCAACGATGTTGCAGGTGAGATTGGGGCACAAACGCAAGTCTATTCCATAAAAATAAATTGGCGTCAAAACGCGGTTCCCTTGTACCTACGTACAACGCAAGGGCGCATGCTGTCAGTTGGGTAGATTGGGACGGGTTTAATCACGCGAGGCCAGCTCAGATAGGTAGATACAATCGTTAATCGATGCAGTAGGCCATACCTTAGTGGTAACCCTTTGACTTTGATGGCCTAGCGTAGAACGCAGTTTCAATAGAACAAGAGGCCAGTTGATACTGGTTTTTTTATCATTGAAGTGCCAACAGCATGTGCCATTGCGTTGTATGGTAGGCCCACATTTTGTTTTATTTTATTTGAAAGTTACACCTATTCACTAGAAACATTAACATAATAAAAATTAAATATGCATTGAGTTATGGTGAATTAGTCACTTACGTACACAGCACTTAAATAAAAAATAGCTTCTTACGTTTTAACAAGATTTTTACTCGCAGTGAGGATAAAAAATAAAAATAAACCAGAACAAAACATTAAGTAAAAAACAAAATCGTAATCGAAATTAGAATCAAAAATAAAAATAAAATTTATTATTAGAATCAAATTTAAAATGAAAAATAATGTTTTAATTTCCTCATAATGGATTAAAATTAAAAAATAAACAGTAAAATTCAAATTCAAAATTCAAAACGGTAGAACGCCATAACGAGTGCAATAAATAAGAGAATATTCTAAAAGAAATTAAGTGGTACGAGTAGGCTTATGTGGCAAAACACATACTGTCAGTTGCGTTTAAATTGGGACGAGTTTGATCACGCGAGGCTAGGTCACACACAGCTCCAGTAAAATATGCAAGGTGCACGCTTTTACAGCCAGAGAGGCTTTCGGAAAATTCATGCAATAGTAAACAGGGTTTCATATAGAAAACCGATCATGAGTGTAATTTTGTGTGGCACGAAAAAGTTTAATGGGTGATAAATGGGTATCCTTTAGGATTAGTGCGAAACTTGTTTGTTCGAGTTTCATTATCTACTTCGTTGCCCGATACTATCTTACTGCGATGCTTGTTTAATTCTTTTCGACCTTCTCAACTTACTGCCACGTTTTGGAGAGTTATAGTACAGAGCAATGCGTTCATCACTTAGGTATAAAATAAACTTCATTTTCCCCTTTAAATAGGTACCGGTCTTATAATAAGAATTCGTATAGGTACTTGATAACATTTTGGCAGTACTAGACTGCTCCTTATAATATTCGGGTAATCAGCTGGACTATTCAGTAACAATCTCACGCTGAAAACATATCTGAATTGAGCAGTCATTCAAAAAAAAAAAAAAAATGCTAGAATTTGTATAGTGCAATAGATATGGCGTGCAAATACATTTCATGTCAATTACAAAGTCACTAAGATTATTATTATATGATTATTAAAGATTTACAACAGTTATAGGTTCCATCGACTTATCCGCTTAATATTCCTTAATGGTGTAATACTTTTTATACAGAAAAAGTTTAAACAGATTTTTTCTTTAACAATGTCTATGGTAAATCTTGAAGGGAATTTGGCAAATGATCTAGTAGACATGCAGTAGACATTTCTCTTAAATCATTTTTATTTTATTGGTGGCAACGGTAGTCTGTCTTTTTGCCACTTTGACACTATTGACAGCTCACTTCAAACTCACTCCACCTAAGTTTTCACGGTAAGATTTTTCCAGAATAGCGCTACTGATCTAATTGACGGTATAATCGTGATACGTAATAAGAATAAGTGATTCTAGGAACAAAAGATTAATTCTCGGTTAGGTCTGACACTATTCCAGTGAACAATTAAAAGTTAACTGTTACCTAATAGTGTAGCTAACCACATATTGACCTCGTTATCGATATCTACGTATTAAGTAATCTAGTCTGTCTGGACGAGATGCGTTAATAGCGGTCAAACTTTGAGAGAATTATGTAAAGTGAGGGTTTTGTTTGAACTTTAGGGTAATAAGTAAACCTTAAATATGTAAGGGTTATTTGATTGTCTAATCTGATTGTCTTTCTCAGTTTTTGAACAAGGGCTGATGTTAATTTTGTTGTCAGTTGCATAACGATAGTGGAAATATGAAATAACGTAAGGGACATTTTGTCGAAAATTTGTTATACAAGGTGACCCTTAAATAATGGATCAAACGTAACAGGTAGGCAGCTTACCTGATTTCCAATAACTAAATTGAATAGTTTTTTTATTTAATTTTGGTATTTTTATAGTAAAAAAAAACTTTTCTATTTAAGAATTTTCTTTCTAAGGCAAATAAAACCTTATTTACAAAAGTGGTATCTTATTACCTTAGTAATCTATTCAGAAATTTTTAACAAAAATCCGAATTCTGGTAGAGAAAATGGAAACTTTCGAAAAAAAAATGTCTTTAATATAAAAAATATGCCGTAGCAGTTTTTTTTTAAACTAATCAAACTAGTTGTTGGAAATCACCTGCCTACCTACCTGTTACGTTTGATCCATTATTTACAGGACACCCCGTATAATATGTGATGTGGCTAAACCTACAGTTTCCTTGTAGATCTGTGACCGCAACATAACGGCTGCAACCGACCCCTCCTGTACCGAACGAAAATGTTGGCAGCAGGGTTTGACTTAACGGTGTCAAAAAACGCTCTCCAGGAAAACACACCAACCTACTTTCATAAATAACGTTTCCACACTCTTTACCTACACACGCAAATGGGAAATTTCATGAACATAATAGGTCGGGGAAAAAGTCTGTTGGTATTTAATAGGTATAAAGATGTACAATAGTAAAATCTCTTTGGCTGTACTGTTTGTATCTGGCTGGTTTTGATACCATTAAATAGACGACATTTAAAAAAAGAAAAACAAAGACTAAGAACGATTTCCCGCCATTTTCAATTGTTCTCTGTCCGCCAAAATGAGTGAATATAACGAAGAAATTCGATACATTTTGAAGTTTTATTACAAAAAAAGGAAAAATGCGAGACAAGCCGCGCAAAGATACGTTTTTATACGTTTATGGACTTAACGCGTAGCACAAAGTTGTTGCAAGCGTTTTCAGTCCGGGAACTTTGATGTCACAGATGCAGCTCGCTCGGGTCGCCCTGTTACGGATAAAGTAGATGCCATTTTTGAAAAACTGGAGCAAGATCGGCATATTAGTAATTACGACATAGCTGAAGAGTTAGGGGTTGACCGCATAACCGTTTAAAACCATTTGAAAAAGTCTGGGCTTACAACAAAGCTCGATATTTGGGTGCCACACGAGCTTTTAGTCTTGAATTTGTATATAAAATACGAGATAACTTTTTCCCTGACCTAATATTAAAATCCCAGTTATTTTCCGGCATTAAATTATTATTTTCGTTCAATATGAATCGCATGTCATGTATGCATGCCACAATTGCGGCGGTAAGTCCCCTCTTTGACGAGTGGCTTGAGAGGCGCCACGGCGTCCTCACCTTCCGCCTGACGCAGGTCCTCACCGGACATGGCTGTTTCGGGAGGTTCCTGTTTCGGATAAGGCGGGAGGAAACGCCCGGGTGTTGTCATTGTGTGAATCAACCAAAGGACACGGTGGAGCATACGGTGGAGGTCTGCCCGGCTTGGGCAGAGCACCGCCGTGTCCTCGTGGCGGCGATCGGCGGCGGCGATCTCTCGCGTCCGGCCCTGGTTCAGGCTATGGTATGGAGCGAGAGGGAATGGGAAGCAGTCACCTCCTTCTGCGAAACAGTAATGCTCGCGAAGGAGGAGGCGGAGCGCGTGAGGGAGAGGCAATCATTGCGCCCTCACGCCCCTAGTCGCTGCAGGAGGAGACACCCTGGGCGTCGGGAGTCGATAGCCGACTCCCGGTCACCGTAGGCGCGGGCCTGCGGACGGCGAGCAATGGGCAGCTCGCCGTCCGGTAAGGACCAGGCCCGGGTCGACGGCGCAACGTGTTCCACGCGCGCCTCAAAGAGATGTCAGCATAATTGACGGGGTCCGATAGGGCCGATGCCTGCCGGGGTCGCGGATTGTTCAAAAGAGTTACCGTGGCCCTGGCACACAGGCAACTGAAGGAACACGGGTGGGTTTTATCAGTAAGAGTCTGACAGCCCTTCCAATCAACTCGGAGCGGGTCATTTGAAGATTTCCGACGCAAAAAAAAAAAACAACAGTGGAAACATCAGTCCTTTCAGGAAAGTTCTATGTGACTAGAAATATTTAACAACTTGTATCGCTTACTGCGCCTAACGTAGGATTCCCCAATTCAATTGATTTATTTTCGTTTCGTTATTTTTATATCAAACGCCTAAACAACGAAAGGCTTATATTTATTTCTGACTTATTAAGGAACATGATTCTAATACCTTTCCATAATTAGCAGTAACTTAAAGAACTTACTTGACAAGTGCTTTAGATTATAAGTTTCTTAAAGGATATAAAAAGGTTTAAACCACGAAAGTTGATGCAGAATATTATTATTTGATATAATATGAAATTCAGTTTTGTACTATCTTTTTATTTTACTTCCACATTCTACTTAAGTAAACTAAATAAAAAGGTTTGAAGGTCTTCAAAAATACTCACTATTTTTAAATGGGATAATTGAAGCTGGCGAATCGTGGTGAAAAAAAAGTTAAGGAGACCATAGATAAATTAAAAATAAATGCATTATTTTTTCTCTATATTTAACCGCAATTGAAATATTTTTGACAACATCAGTCTCATACAGCCATAAAATTGGGTCTCACAAAACCCACGGTCTACTGAGTTAGGTCTTCAAAAATACCGTTGCCTATTATGATGCTGAAAAAAAGATAATATTAGGTCCTTATATATGAAATAGATGTTTTATATGGACAAAGCAAAACTATTTTTTTTAAATTTAATCTTTCGAAGTAGTACCGTTGTGATCTATGCACTTTTGCCATTTTATAGGGAGTTCATTGATTCCTTTGCTGAAAAAATTGCGGGAGCGAGAATCAACAAAATCTTTGAAGGTGTTTTGGACTGCCTCATCTGAATGTATTTTTTTTCCAATTAAGAAATTATCCAAATTCCGAAAAAAGTGGTAATAGGTTGGAGCAAGGTCCGGGGAGTATGGTGGGTGACGGAGACATTCCAATCCTAGCTCCTCTAGTTTCGCCTCCGTCTGTTGTGCAATGTTGTCTAGCGTTGTCCTGAAGCAGCAGTGGGCTAGAGCGGTTGACCAATCTCGGCTGTTTAACGGCTAGCGTTTCCATCATGGTTTCCATTTGTCGGTAATACAGATCTGCCGTAATCGTCTGACCAGATCTTAAGAAGCTGTAGTGTATGACACCAACGCTGGTCCACCAGACACTAACCAGTACCTTTTTTTGAGTCAACTTTCGCTTGGGGCAAGATTTAGCCGGTTCTCCTGGATTTAACCACTGTGATGAGCGTTTCCGATTATCGTATAGGATCCATTTTTCATCACAAGTAATGATACGATTCAAAATCCCCTCGTTATTGTGACGGTTGAGTAACGTGACGCAGCAGTCGACTTGTGTTTATTGGTTTGCTTCACTGCTTCACTTAGTTCATGCGGTACCCATTTTTCAAGCTTTTTCACTTTTCCAATTTGTTTCAAATGATTCAAAATGGTTTTATCACTCACACCGAAGCCTGCAGCTAACTCTGACGTGGTTTGAGATGGATCCGCTTCCACGATCACTTTCAATTCCTCATTCACAACTAGGGTCTCCGGTCGTCAACGAGGTTTGTTCTGGAGGTCAAAATTTCCAGAACGAAAGCGTTGGAACCATAAACGTACTGTGTTTTCTTTTACAATGGCTTCGCCGTACACATTATTAATCCTTCGACCTGTTTCTGCAGCGCTAGTGCCACGATGGAATTCGTATTCGAAAATAATGCGATATTTTATGTTTTCCATAATGAGCACAGAACGATGTCAAAGCAAAATTAAATGGCGCGAAAACAAATGAACACAAATAGACACGCTTTAAATTGAAATAAATTTAAATTTGGAATTCTGACCCAAACGCTGGCTTTTTGAGATCAAAGTGGCCAGTTCTATAAAACATCAATTTCATATGTAAGGACCTAATACATTATTTTATATCGGTTTTTAATGGCAAAGGAAATATTTTTAGCTACAGCCGGCACTTATTCTTTTTGGGTCTTAAAAAACACACCAACCAACCAATTACCAGATTTAGGTTTTAAAGAATACCTCATATAGCTAGCTGTAGGCGTGGAGCTGGTATGAGCTTGTATTGCTTGCTTTATGGTCTAGGTTGTAGAAAAATGTTTACCATTAAAACGAGTAACTATGACAAACAACAATACTGCTTCTACTCTATTTTATTTTTTATTTCTATTAGAAAAACTATGGAAAAAGTTTAAATTCTCATACATTTTAAATCACGATTAAATACCCTATTGTGCAATTCTCTTCTATGTCAAGTACCTACTTTTTTAAAACTCGACCAAGTCCAAGAAAACTTCAGTTAAAACTTTAGATTATCATCCAAGTTACACCGTAAAGTTGTTAAGTTGTCTAAAGAGGCTATCCTAGATTTTAAATTAGTTTGCAACTTTTTGGATTGGAGTTATTAGATTTTTTCGAGAGGATAGAAAATATTTAGGATTAAAAGTGATCCTTGTAGCTTAAGGGAGCACACACAGTAAGAGGAAGAAGTGATGATATGGAAGTTAGCAAGCCTAAGTAAATATCTAGTTGATTTAGAATAGAATATTATAGTCTATATTATGTACATTCACCAGAAGAGATAAGTAACTAGGGTCGTCGGATTTAGTTGAAGTTTAGTAAGAAACCGATGGATGTTTTCGAATGAAATTTTATAATCGCTGAAAAGCAAACCTTTAGTTACCTATAATTATCTTTCACTGTGTTTACCTTCAATTCTGTATTTCATACTATTAATTTCATCCTTTTTGTAATCTTAAAATATGTTTATATATTGACATTTTTACTGTAATTGTCACCTATCAGTTTACTTTTTCTATGTAGCTAACTTGTTATAGCTAGTATTAATAAGGTCAGGTTCTCTTCCAAAATCCACTTTATTAATACTGGCTATTTAGTAAACATGCCATTTATAAAGTACTTTAATTTTTTTTTTAAATGTGAGTGTTCATCACGGCATAAAAACAGGCGTCTGAGCCAAATAAAAGCCAGTCAGTCTAAGCCTGGAGATCAATCATCCTCTATTCTGCAGTTTTATTTACATCCTGGTGAACACCGGCGACCAGCTCATGTACCTATACATCCCGGTGAGCACTGGTGACCAGCTCATAAGGTCTACCATGTTGCCGGAGGTTCCTGGCCTGCCATGCTGTCGGAGGATACTGATCCGCCCTGCAGCTGGAGATTCCTGATTCGCCGTACAGCTGGAGGTTCCTGTTCCACCGAGCAGCTGGAGATTTCTGATTCGCCGAGCTGCTGGAGCTGGTCCGCCGTGCTACCGGAGATCTCTGATCCGCCGTGTTGTGGAGCTGGTCTGCCATGCTACCGGAGACTCCTGACCCACCGTACTGCTGGTGCTGCTTCGCCGAGCTACTGGAGACTCCTGGTTCGTCGTGCTTCTGGCGGTCCCTGATTGGCCGTGCTGTCAACGATTCCTGATTCAGCGTGCTGTTGGCGATTCCTGATTCGCCATGCTGATTCGCCGTGCTGCTACATCAAGCCGTCGAAGACCTATTTATGTTACTACATTTTGCATTATATACATAACTTCCCTCTTATTCAAAATGGTGACTTACAGTTAGCCCTCTTCTAAATAACAAGAGGGTTAACCGTAATGTTACAATAAGCACCGTTAAAGTAAATTAGAGTCGCGTCAGTGTCGAGAGAATGTGTTCTTGACATCTGTCAGTTTCATACAATCGAATACGTGTTTGGAGAATTAGGTCTTTAATAGTTAATAGCTTGTGCCTGCGACTCCGTCCGCGTGAAATTTCTTGTTCTTCCGACCCACCCCGTCGCATTGCATCGCCCTCCCGAGCTATTTTTGCTTTTTCGCTTAGCATTATTTCTGCCTTTTTCTCTTTGCTTGGCTCCCGAGGGTCGTAGCGTGGTATTAAATAGCCTATAACCTTTCTCAAGAATTGGGCTATCAAATTCGAAAATATTTTTTCAAATCACACCAGTAGTTCCTCAGAATAACGTGTTCAATTCAAACAAAAAAAAAAAAAAAAACAAACTCTTTACCTTTACTATTAGTATAGCTTTAGATAATAATAAGTATTCGGGCTAATTTTTAAGCAGAACAAATTTCGAACAAAGACCCGGAAATTGCGATAAGTAGTTTTGTTAGTTGTACATCCGAAATGAATGATGTATCTGAATCTTACTCCCAATCATCTATTAACTATGTATAATATTATAAAGAGGTAGTGAGTTTGTATGTAGGCGATAATCTTCGGAACTACTGATCTGATTCCGAAAATTCTTTCACTAATGAGAAGCTACAGTATTGCCGAATCTCATACGATATATTTTATGTTAAAACAAAATAAAACACGCTTGCAATGTCGCGGGGAGAAGTGACAGTCCGACCACCGAGAGACTGCGTGGTATGAAACTGACTGGTGTTAAGAAAGTCGCAAAACACTCAAAGTCAAATCATTTATTTCAAATAAACCAATTACAGGCACTTTTGAATTGTCAAGGGGTCAGTCAGTCAGAAAAATAAAGCTAGTTGCCCATTCCAAAGCGTAGTAGGTACCTGTGGAGGAGAACGGGCAAGAAACTCCATGAACACTCTTTTAAATCAACATACATATACTCGTATGTAGTTACAAAAAATAAAATTGGTTATATCATTCATGTTGAAATTATACATGTGAGAATGATGTAGAAAGACGTGCACGTTAAAAGTGTCCATAATAAAAAAGATAAAAAAAAAAAAAACAAGCCGTGGCAGCCAAGAGATGACCAGGCCCTACTGACGGCGCCCGTTCACGAACATGACGTCCATACGTCATGTTCGTGAATCAGCACCATTCAGCTCAACCATTGAAGGGAACTTAATGATCCAACACACACGCCACCACTTAAGTGTTATGCGAATTTGATCTTTGTTAGTTACGAGAATTGTCGCAACGACATTAGTCAGGAACGCATTCTCTCTTCGGCCGCACTGTAGTTGTCCGTAAAACCAATCAATGGCTGGGTTTGCCATCTGTAACTGTATTCTTTGAGAGGGCAATTCACAAGTCGCATTCAAAGACAGCGTATCAAAATAAAATAGGGATTAAGATTTATTATTATTAAGATCATATACCCTAGGGCCTAAAGTCTCGGCGATTATAAACCATTTTCATCTAAACCGCTCGTCGTTCGAGGGTTCCTTAGACTAAATTATTTCATTCTTGCTTAAGTTAATAGACGATGTGTTATTATTTAATCAAAACATTATCTCAAAGACTCAAAGGTTTTCCAAATTCAAATTCTTCACACAAATACGTAATAGTAAGAAATTTGATTTCTTATCATCGCAATCTTCGTTAACCTCTCCCTGTCTAGTGATCATCTATACATACTCGTATAATAAAATGGTAGGAAAGTCAAAACTGTACATTGAATATTTTTTTAAAACCATACTTGGGGTGTGATCTACAATCGATACCGAAGCCAAAAAAATATTTTTTAGAATTTTCGTCTGTTTGTCTGTTTGTCTGTATGTATGTCCGGGATAAAATCAAAAAGTACTGGACGGATTTGAAAGTTTTTTTTTTTTTTTATATGTATTAAGTGTGAGCAACATATAGGCTATAATTTATCTTGGAAACTTGAACACCTGATGCACAACCGCAACAGACCAGCTAAACTATAAGAGATACAAAAATGGCACCATAGCAAAAATTGTTCCACGTGATTAGCATTTTCTGCTGAGAGAATAAATTTGAAGATCTGGAACACCTGATGTGGAACTCCAAGAGCCCAGCTACACTATAACATATAATAGAACGACGTCTTATCAAGAGTTGTTCAGCCTGATGAGCACTCTCTGTTGACGTATAAAAATTGAAGATCTGAAACACCTGATGTGGAACTCTAAGAGCTCAGCGACACTATCTATACATCTATATCTATACATATAGACATTCTGCATCAGATTTTGAAAAGTCACACGGTGCATGGCCCCTGTGGCACATTAAATCCAAGTCCCCCGTGCATGAAAGAAGGACGATGTACGAAAAGGTTCCCAAAAAAAATTACCAACGAAACCATTACTGGTGAGGATGGATATCCCTCATACCGGCGCCGATCACCACCAGAGGGCGGGCATTCCACTGCGCTGAGCGTGCGTGGCCAGGCGCAACCGATCGATAACAGATGGATTGTTCCTTACTCACCAGTACTATCCAGGACCTTCCAGACGCACATCAACGTCAAGTCGTGCACCAGCGTCGAGTCGATCAAATACGTCTGCAAATACGTCAACAAAGGGAGCGATCAGGCGACGTTTGCTTTACAGAGCACTGATAGAGACGAGGTGACCAAGTACCAGTCTGGTCGCTACATCAGCACGTCTGAACCGGTTTGGCGGATACTGGCGTTCTCTATACATGACAGGCATCCTACCGTCATTCATTTAGACGTCCACCTAGAGAACGGCCAGCGCATATATTTTGATCCCGACAACGTTGCTGAGCGCTTGGAAAATCCGCGCCAAACAAGTCTCTTGGCATTTTTCAGGCTCTGTGAAGCCGACCAGTTTGTGAGGTCCCTTACGTATGACGAGGTGCCTTCATATTACACGTACGACAAGCAAAGGGGTGTATTTAACCGACGTCGACGAGGAGGTGCTGTGGAAGGTTTTCCGGGAATTTTCAAGGACACCGCATTGGGTAGAGTTTTTACCGTGCACCCGAATAATGGCGAATGCTATTTTCTGCGGTTGTTACTTCACACGGTCCGAGGCCCAACGTCTTTCGCCTTTCTGAGGACTTTTGATGGCGTGGAGTATCCCACTTGCCACGCAGCCTGCGTAGCATGTCACCTTCTCGACAGTGATAAGGGTCACGTGCTCAAGGATTGCTCTCTGATCGTATAGGATGAGTGTACGATGACCAATAGGAAGGCAGTTGAGGCCGTGGACAGAACCCTGCAGGACATGCGCAGGAACGAAAATTTGATGGGTGAAGTCACAGTTCTATTAAGTGGCGATTTCCGACAAACGCTTCCCGTGGTGACGCGGGGATCGAGAGCTGACGAGGTGAATGCTTCTCAGAAACGATCTTCGTTGTGGTCACGAGTTCGTACGCTGCGCTTGACCATTAATATGAGAGGTCGGCTCGGCGGCAACGCACGTGCTCAAGAATTCTCCGATGTCCTTCTAAGTCTTGGCGAAGGCGCTCTACAAGAGGAGAGAGGTGGACAGGTGGTGCTTCCAGAGTCTCTCGGTAGAGTTGTATCCAGCTTAGAAGAACTCATTCGCTGTGTGTACGGGGACATCAGTCGTATACCGCACCAGCAGAATTCTTGGGTGTGTGAGCGGGCCATTTTGATGCCCAAAAATGATCAGGCTGCAGCAATTAACGAATGCATTCTCTCGGAAATTGAGGGGAATGAAGTGGTCTACACCTCTATAAACACTGTAGTCGAGCAAGATGACGCCACACATTATCCCGTGGGATTTCTGAACTCCCTGTCAGCAAGTGGACTTCCAGCGCATACCATCAAGCTGAAGGTCGGTGTCCCGATTATGCTTCTTCATCAACATCTCCTCCGAAGTTGTGTAACGGGACCCGCCTTAAGGTCATCTCGCTCCACAGACACACCATTGAGGCGGAAATTCTTACGGGTTGTGGCGTCGGCGAGGCAGTATTTATACCACGCATTCCCCTCATACCTCATAACTTCCCGTTCCAGTTCAAGCGCGTACAGTTCCCCATGAGTGTTTGCTTCGCGATGACCATCAATAAGTCGCAGGGACAGACACTGAGGGCAGCGGGTGTCGACCTCAGGACGAGCTGCTTCTCACACGGTCAGATGTACGTCGCTTGCTCCCGCGTCACCAGTCCTGACTCTCTTTATATTTTGGCTGCGGAGAGCCAAACCACTAATGTTGTTTATCGAGAAGTCCTATAAATACTTACATACAGAATAGTATATAAGTATTTATAGGACTTCTCCTCTATCCTGTATTCCTTATTTTCTCCATCTGCTTCAGTCACAACTTATGACTTAATTCAGCAGAATCACCATAAAGTCATTTATTCAAAGCAGGCTGAAAATCAGCACTTTTTGAAGGTCAATTTTATAAAAGACAGTCTCCCTCTGTTACTGCACTTTCTGTAGATATGAAATGTAAAGAAGAAACGGGTAAATGAATGTTATTTTAAAAGGTATAATCGTAGGTATTTTTGGTGCTGTATAGCGTTCACGCAGACGACGTCGCGGGCACCAGGTAGTAATATATAAGTTTCAAGGCGATTGTGTATACGTACTTTTATTTAGAGTGGCCGTTAATTTTTCATGCCCGTTCTTCTCCATAGTACTTATGCTTTGGAATGGGCAACTAGTTTCATCTATTTGTCATTTCATTTTATGTGTCATACTCAGCTGAGTAAGACACATAAAATGGCAAGTACCCCGCAGTTTTAAGAACAAGAACTGTGTACAACACGCTAACATGAAAAAAATTAGAGTGTGACATTCGAAATTGCCGTTTCCCTCTCTAAAGTTCACAAATGACGTCATGAACAAGATAAACGATCTTCGCAATGACATAGTGATAACTGTGGTAACCTTTTTTTTTCCTTGATTACAAATAACCAGGCTCTTAATAATTAATTACAATCTAGCCTATATGACTAATAAGCAAATTTTAATCTAACTTAAGTTTTATGCGATAATTATTTTAAAACTTAGAATAGTGTTGATTGTACTTTACATAATTTTCCGTTCCACTTTCTTAGAGTTTGATATAATGATATAAACACTTTGTTCACCACTAACTCTGTTTTCCTCTTTTTAATATTTTCACTACATTTGTTTGTTCTAAAAGCTGAATTGCCTCGATGTTCACATGTCAGTGGAGTCGGTATTGATGGGCCTCAGCAAATTTTTGGATTATGTGGGTGATTGGTTACATTTTTACGTCACGATGAAGGTCGCCATTTCTTACTTACCAGGGTGTGGTTACAATAATCCTGAGTACATTATTCTGGAATGTTTGTATAATTTTGATGTTGGTCGGTTTAGTACAGCCCAACAATTGGATGCCATATTGGCATAAGAATATGCTTATGTCACATGATGTAGGAAGCAGGAATCACGTCCAATCAACCAATACAAGTTTTTAAAACGCATGTTTATTTCCTGTATTTTCTTTTTGACATGCGCTTTGCAGCGCAGTTTCGCGTCAAGCGTTAAGACAAGGTATTCGGCTGTATTTGTGTATGGCACTTATTGGCCATTTATGAAGATTGGTTGACAATCACAATTCCTGCTGGTGAAATCAATGTGAAATGACTTCGATTCATTCAATTTGATTCTCCATTTTTGTGCCCAGTCATGAACTTCATTTACAACGATTTGTACCTTTTTCATTGCTTCCGTCTGGCATGACCCTGTAGCCATTATGTCAGTGTCGTCCGCAAAGGTTGCCATAGTATTATTTTGCTGCTCTTGTATATCATACGTGTACAAGAGATAGAGGACTGGACCCAGCACACTACCTTGAGGCACGCCAGCTTTAATAATTTTTAGCTCGGAAAAGGCATCCCCGTGCCTTACTCGAAACATTCTATGTGTAATGTATGATTGCAAGATATCGGCAAAATCATTGGGGCAGCATTAGTTTTAGCTTGAATATCAAACCCTAATGTCAAAACCTATAAAAAGCTTGCGTCACATCTAAAAATACCAGAGCGTTCTCTCAATGATGTTGTTAATTCCGTGTACTTTGTCTATCGTTAAGTGTTTCTCTCTGAAACCAAACTGATGGTCAGTAATCAGGTTTCTCTCGTTTCTAATAGGATTTAGGCAGTTTAAAATCGATTTTTCAAACAGCTTTGATAGTATAGGCAATTGGGAAATGGGCCTGTATGATGATGCTTCGTGAGGTGGTTTACCAGGCTTCACAATCATAATCACTTCAGCGACTTTTCATGGCCCAGGTACATGCTTTAGGACGAATGCAGCATTGGTGAGGTGGTGGTTATTCTACAAAAGAGGGTTGTCAAAGCCATCTACAACCTCCTTAGACGCGAATCTCTAATAACAGAACTGTTAAAAAATTTAACAGCATGACGGTACCTGGTCAATATATATTATGTAAACATTATGTATGTTCGAAAAAAACTACATCTTTTTAGTTAGATAAGTAACAGGCATAAGTTCGACACTAAAAACTGAAAAAATTAGATCAACCAAGTTTCAGGTTGTAAAGTACATACTTCTTGTATGGCGTACTGTGTAAAATGTTATAAGAAAATACCACTCAATATTCTTCAACTAAATGACATGAAATTTAAAACATGAATTATACACGCACTATATAGACAAGTACATATTATTATAAATGTGAAAGTTTGTGAGGATGGATGGATGGATGGATGTTTGTTACTCTTTCACACAAAAGCTACAGAAGGGATTTGGATGGAATTTGGAACACAGATAGTTTATAATCTGGATTAACATGTAGGATACTTTTTATCCCGGTAGTAAGTTCCCGTGGGCTAATTTCCGACATCCACGCGGGCGAAGCCACGGGCAAAACCTAGTCGTAGATAAAAATGCTTGGCTTAATGTTGGTCCTGCTCCACAACCACTTGGGCTCACTAGTTAAAATTTTAATGTATGGAAGAGATGCTTCCTTTTTATTTTTTTCTGACATTATGAAGTTAATGTTAATTTGTTATTTTATTAAATAAGTTTTAATTTTTGAATACTTCAACAGATATTAATGATTATCTTTTCTTTTTGGTAGTAAAATTATATTCATCTCTCTAATACATAGCAAACTATGGTTTTGTATAGTTTAGAAGCATTTTTTCAATTTTGTAAATGGTATTACGTACCATGTGTGTGTATGGTATGTAATTACATAATTATATACATATGTTGATTTGAAAGCATGGCAGTTGAGAGTATGTCATGCTCACGTAATTGTCTCACTGATGGTGGCGCGTGTCTTGGATCATTCGGTTTCCTATAAAATGGTTGAGCTGGATGGTGCTGATCCAAGTGTTATGTTCGTGAACGGGCGCCGTCGGTTGAGACTGATCATCTTTAACTGCTGTGGCTTATTTTTTATTGTTTCTATTTTTTTTTTACTTTGTTCCCACATATAGAAGCAATAAGTATAATGTACCCGGGATTTTGTAATATCTTGATATAAAAGAGTGTCCTTGGAGTTTCTTGCCCGTTATTCTCCATAGAGATCTACATTTTGGATTGGGCAACTAGCTTCAACTTTCTGACTAACTGAACGACTCTTTGACAATTCAAAAGTGCCTGTAAATGGTTTAATTGAAATAAATGCTTTGAGTTTGAGTATAGCCGGGACCAATGGCTTAACATGCTTTCTGAGACATGGAAGGGTCTCAATAATATGTAATGGATGCAGGCCAGCCATCCACGAACCAATTGCGGGAATCGACCCGTGCGGCTGTTATTATTTAACCACGAGCTCCGAACAATACTTTTGTATACGAAATACATATTTATTTTGACTGACACTGACACGCAAGGACAATGGCGGAAAGCTATACACGATAGAAGGGTTAAGTACCCTTCAAGTTACTGATAACCGTTCAAACCCGACAGTTGGATGGTTGACTGTAATTGATATTCGGTAAATACTAGTAAGTACGAACACACAATTTGCGCGAGAATGTATAAAATGCGATATATAGTAAATTGGTGACGCATCAAATCGAAACCCGCATAGCTATTGTTTGGTATTCTGAACCTGTATTATACTTATATCTAGATAAGACAAGCTAAAAGCTGTATTATCTTTCCTATTATTTTTTGTCACAATTTTTTATTCATAGTGACGACCACCTATGGGCGTGCGGACAGTCGGTGGAGAAATGAAATTAAATGTTTATTTCTGTAAGTAGATCTTTTAAGACACTTTTCCCCCTCAATATTTAGTTGGTCAATATTTTCAAACTAGATGGCGCAGGCATTTCCTAGCTGACTGATTCCTGAGAAGAAATGCTGAAACAAACTCAGAGGTCATGGTCTTTTTAAACTCCAAACATTATAGTATTAGGATTTTATGTGAGTCCAACGAGGAAAGAGCCATTGCAGCTTTGAGTTGACCTGTCCCAACAGACGGCATGCATGCATCAGTTATCGTGTAGCTCAACCCTATTTTAGGTAGCCCAACGACCCGTCACATGACGCTACCAGATCTGCAGGCTTAGCACAAGCACCGTCTTGTCGACGGAAGAGTAGACAAAAATGACGTTTCGTGAAGACAGTACGACGGCAGCAAAGTAGAAAGAGTCAACTGCACTTTTTACGAAATTCAGTAATTTATTCACGTTTATCTTTTATTTTGCTTATATCTCGAAAACGGCACGTCCTATCGCAAAAATAATGAAATTTTCGACCCCTTAAAGCCTCAAAACTCAACATGTAGGTAATCATTTTTCACATTTACCATACAAAAAATGAAACATTCCATTTTTCCATTCCATTTTTATACTTTGTGGCCGTCGAGTAAAAAGTTTTCTACCGTCGTTAGCATGGCGATTAAAAAATAAAATTGTCTTCACTACCTTAGACAACTGTCTTCTGAAATAGTCTATATTAAAAATGACCTAGACAACGATCGGTAGAAACGAAAGACAAAATGACAGATTTTAGAAGGATTTCTACGGTGCGATGTCAAAAATGGAGAGACGAAATGTCACTTTGTATGGGAATAGCCTTGTCTATTCGTCGAAGAGATAGACAGCAGCGTCATGCTAAGCCCGCTGCGGGACATTTGCGTAGGCCATACACAAAATACTCAAAACCACCATACAGTTATAAAGTCATGTACCTATTCGATCTAGCCTGCATGGTACTCACAGTCACAGTCAGTTTTCTCTTTAAATATCATCAACAATATCATGTTTATGTCACGTAAATCAAGAAAAATAAAAATGTCAATATCAATTCCAAAACAATTAGTATAGAAAAGTTTGTTGCTTGGAGTACATTGGAGTAGATTAATTAATCCCAAGCCTTTTTGTCGTCCAATTAATCTTTAACTTTATAGAAATCTTTTTGACAGAGTTTCTGTTTAGTAAATGATTTAAATTTATTGAGCAAGGCCATAGGACCCCATCCAAGCTATACTTAGAACAAAACTACATAAATGGTCTGTCATGTGGACTGCCGATAGAAGTGGAAGCTTAAAATTATGAAATATCAATCGTATTATTATTCGTATATTACTGTTTAACATTATCATTTGGGTGACACGAACCCATAAGAATTTCCCACACCAAAAATCATTCAACGTGCCTAAAGAAGTTTTCACTTCAAAAAAGTTTAGACCTTCAAATACATAAAAAATATCGCCCCTTTTTAGACCTGCAGCAGGGTAAATGCGTAACACACTAACAGTAGAAATTACTTTAATTTTGACAGTTCAACAAAATTCATTTAATTATTTACGTTGGTGGGCAGTTTTTTTTTTCGAACAGAAGCAATTGATTAGCAATATCCTTCAAAATGATTCAGATTGTGATTGATAGTCTGTCACGTAATTAGGGTGCCGGACCACCCAGTGTGTATTTAACTTGAAACCGATGCCGAAACCGAATACACAATGTAAAAAATATTTTACATAATATTTTGGCTTCGAGACATTACTGATTACATAAACGGTTAGCTAATGATTTAAATCATTACGTCAGCTCCATTGAGACTTGATGAAAATGATATCTTGCTGTTAAAGGTGCCGCTAATATGACAGATATGCATTTTATACGTATGAGGATTGCATAGTAACTCAGTGTTTTATGTATGGCCAACGTTCGTATTCGCAAGTAACCAGTGTGGCGATAAAGTTATCACATTAATTGAAACCACGTATTCTACATTACGTATTTTAAACATACGCAATTAAAATAATTATAATTAATAAAAATAAAATTATAAATAATAAAAATAATTATTTTAATGGCGTATGTTTAAAAAAATCCCACGGCTAAAATGGTAATTGGTATTAATTAATAACAATTAACATTTTAGACGTGGGACCCTTTTTTTACTATTTGACAACAATAAATTTAATTTGTGATTATTTGGTAACAATACCTTAGAGTTTGTGTTAAATTGTTGATACCATCGCATCGCCTCGCGCGTGTCTAGTGTCTTGATTATCAAGGGTATATTTTGTGCCAATTTTTACGCTACCAAATTATTTTGTTTAAAAAATTCAGTTTTCTATTTTCAGTAAAATTGTTTATTTTATTATTTTAACAGACTTTTAACAAATTGTAATAGCCGCTGTACTACTTTATGTGTCAAGCTAATCGCCACTCTGTATGTATGTCTGCGCAAGTTAAGAATGCAAGCGAGCAAGAAATGTTTGCAGGATATTAAAACAGCACAATATTTAAAAAAATGCGGCAATTTTAAGAAAACTCTACTGTTGCGGTCTAGACATTATGGCAAGCTGTTACAAACTTGGCCACTAATGGTGCTACTTTTTCCACTCAGACATTAATGCCGACAACAGTGTGTATGCGGTAGCTATGGATTGTCGAATCCGCTGTTTTACATAACCGCTAGCTGTTTCACAAAAGAGCTCCGCCATGTAAAACATTGCCATTGATTTACGTTTAACAAAACTGTCACCCATGTTTAGACGTAATGCAGGAATGCTTATCTACACGCGTTTGTGGCTTCTAATTCTGAATCTTTTGCAGGAACATAGCTAAGGCACCCTGACCTATTGGATTAGGTTAGAACTGTGACCAATAGCGCGCGAGCCGAGCGACCGAAGCGAGCGGTGCCGCGACAGCGGCCCGCAAGTGCTCCTTCCTAGCTAGTCGTAGTTAATTGGCAATTTATTAGTATTTTTAGGACTGACTTTCATAAAACTCTGATAACAGTGATGATACTATATTAAAATTTTGAATAACTAAATAAGGATATTCGAAAATAATAATAGAACTTTTCTTCGTGCTTTTAACTCACTAATAAGTACATAAAATAATCCATAACGGTCTCTTTCTTGAATCAGTGGATGCATCCAGAAACTATTAGGTCTTCTTTTTTAAATTCTTCTGTGAAGTAAGTACGCAACAGCTCGTTTGTGGTATGTGTCCATGGCGGTCTGGGACTTAACTGAACAATTTTATGATCGTAAATAACCGCCCGTGTTGCGATCATCGTCCACCAAGTTTGCGGGCAATGATCGCAACCGCGACGGCTGCGTAACCGCACAAACAACCGGTCTCGTGAGTTTAGAAATAAAACAGCTGTTCCGCCACCGCGGCGGGCGCGGGTTAAAATCGCTCCGTGAGTTAGGTGGTTTATGGTTTCGCTCGAGAGAATTTTATGTTTAAGTAACTACCGTATATTCGTAAGCCATTATTCATTTTAAAATGTTATGCGTTGAGCCTGCGGTTTGAGGCACTTTTACGGTTTGCTTATAAATCTTCTTCTACATAATAACGTTTCAAGCCTCAATATTTTTGCACCAGCTAAAGTGGATAGATTATTTTATTCAAGTGTCCAATATACTTACAAGGTGTATCACTTTTTAGGCACCATTAATTCCTGAAACCTTCTATCACCCCCTTTTAGCACACGCAGCGTTCAGATTTCCATAATTGTAACAAATTGCTGCCGCTTACAACCGCCATTTATTACCCATTTCGGCTTCAGCATCCAACGGGATATGTATGAACTTAGGCGGTCCGCAGACCTGTGATTTGTTCGGAAAGTATCTATTAAAAAAGTCAACAAATGGATCAGAAAACGTACCTGTGGATGCCAATTTTTAGTGCGACTTACAAATAGAGCACTTTGATTTGATTATTTGAATACTTAAACCCGAAATGCTAATTGAGTAGTTACTCTCACTGACGTACTACGTCTATCAGACCTATGTTATTTTTTAAATGTCCATAATTTGATATTGTATTATCATATAGTTCTTCTTCTTCTTCTTTAGGGTTATTTATGGTTTCCGCACTTAGTCCTTCATGTGGACCATTGTGCGTGGGCCATGGCGGCCTATTATCATAGTTATTTTGTGTTTATATCATGTTAGTTTCATCTCTGTAGTATCTCTGTAGTACAAATAAGACAAAGGTAATATGGGTGTGTTAAATATATAATTTTTATATAAAAAAAAATGAGTTTGAAAACCAGTATTACAAAAATGGCCTCTCATTCAACGGCTAATAAACTTAATTTACTAGCCTAATATGACCTTAGAACAGATCATAATTAAAAACTAATATTGTAATCTTAAAATTATGAAAGGAAAATGGCATTTTATAAAAAATAAGTCCTTTTTTACACCATGTGTTACTTCAGATTTTTGTAAGGGCAAAACGTTGTTTGTTGGTGGTTCTCCCTTTATAAACTATTTTTTTTTTGTCTGGTTTCGTTGATTCGAGACTGTTTATTTGGTGTCGAGTATCTAGCAGTTGTGAGGCGTTTATTAGAAACCATTTCAACGCTTACGATAACAACAAATCAAACTATAAAACTTACATTAACACTGACGCAGCGTCTCACAGACCTTATGTAGTCAATATTTACTTGTCAGATACGCACTGTGCACCCACTTGCCTCTGCTGCGCGCGCTTCTCCAGATCACAGAAAGGTACAAGGAGGGGCAAGTTCTTGCGTGAACGACGATAAAAATTATAAAGGTTTTAAGTGTGTGTCTACGTCTCTCAGACGTAGCTTCGTCAGGGGTTAATCAACTTAAAGATGTTTTTCATTTGACAATTGAGGTTAATTTTATAACCTTAATGTTCATGAAGATTTTATCATTACATACAGTTTAATCATGTTATTCAGACTAGAATTGTTGGAAAAAGTGGTGAGATATAAAGTTGAAACCTTCTTAATACAGATCAACGTGTTAATGTTTTTCTTTAGTGAGTGATTGTGTCACAATTCAACCTGAACAAGGTTTGTTTACACTTTCATCAGATAATTTTGGAACTGACTATACAAAGTCTTAAGATATAATATGGCTTGCACACTCCTCACCACAAAACAAATAACAAAAATGTCTACTACAGAAACTGTTTTTACTCTAGTGTTTATACTGCATGTTTTTTTTTTAAATCGGCGTAAAAAGGAATTCAAATAAAATCAAAGTGCTGATCGGAAGCAAATACTTATAGCTATTAAATTGCATGGTTGACTCTAATAAAGGTCAGATTCCAAACCCTGTCCTTTTCTCATATCGCAGGCCCTCATGTTTAAAAAGGGTCTGCGATATGACATACCAGTTTTCCGGTAAACCATAGCACCAATTGTATCATCAATATATTTTTGTAGTGATGTGATATTTATCGTTATTCTACGCATATCGATTACCGCAGCTATTGCTATTATGTACCACAGCCTGCATAAATAAATAAAAACCGGCCAAGTGCGAGTCGGACTCGCAAACGAAGGGTTCCATACCACCGACCGTACAATATTTAACACTACACTTTTTTTTTTAAACACGGTTCTTTTATGGGGACCCCCTTTTATTTTTAGCTTTATTTATTGTTATTATTTGTTGATAAAGCGCAATAGAAATACACAATCTGTGAAAAATTTCAACCGTCTAACTATTAAGGTTCATGAGATACAGCCTGCTGTCAGACAGACGGATGGACGGACAGACAGCAGAGCCGTAGTAAAAGGATTCCGTTGGCACCCTTTGAGTTTGGAACCATAAAAACGATTATACGACATCGATAACGACGCTTAATTCTATTCTCGCTGTATCCACTTATCGCTCCCGGGGGTATCGTAAAATGAGGTATCTTCGATCAAGATTATTTTCGGGAATATTATTTTCTGGAAGGATACTAATTGAGTTGGTTTTACTATCAGTCAAGATTTAGGAAGGGACGATAACAAAAAGGTCCATTTCTAACAAATTTTCTGTAAACCAAACCTTACTAGTAATACTTGCACTACGACATCAGCCTTACTGCTACTACAAAAAGCTGCTGTAAATAGATAGATAGATACATAGGTAAACCGTTTATTTGGTGCACACAAAAGACATAGTACAATAAACAAAAGCACGATTAAATAATAAATAATTAGGTACAGTCACCAAATGTGATAAGTAACCAGGGTCGTCAGATAAAGTTGAAGTTTAGTAAGAAACCGATGGATGTTTTCAAATGAAATTTAAGTTTGGTGTGCAAATGTTATCACTGATGACCGTACGCTTGGGTCTTATCATTACTAAATTTTTGCAGGCAGAATTCTGTTTTATACATATTATTGTAAAAAACGAGATCAGTACTATGTTAAAGATAGAATAACTTCAGGAAAACGATACTTCACAAACTTTTGCTTTTGATCTGAAGTAAGTCTTGACTTCCAAAACGAAAACTCTTAACTTTGCGCAATTTCTGACCAATTACTGGCTTAAACCGGTGTGGCTTTTATGGCTAAACTTGGAAGAGCGATATTATATGGCTTAACTTGGCAGAGCCCTATTATATGGCTTAACTTGGAAGGGACCTATTCTATGGCTTAACTTGGAGAAGCCCTATTCTATGGTTTAACTTGGAAGAGCCATATTATCCAGTAGTAAACTATGAGCTGCTAAGGAACGAATATAGCGAACAATACTTTTAAACATAATTGGCGAAATGTGGGTGTACTACAAGTACACCTCTGCCCAACACTTCGGAGAAACAAGGCGTGACATTATGTTATGTTATATTTTTAAGTTAGAGGTATGTACTTATCTCTTCGAGGGTTCAAAAAAGTACTCTAGACATGTACCAAATGGTAACCTACGTACCTCCTACTGTAATCGTAGTCCGACCTTAATGACCCTGATTTTTAGTCAAGTATTTCCATTCAACAATTGGAGAGGCCTCTTTCAAGACAAAGTTAAAGAAAGATTTACAAAAATACATACATTATGCAAAGCTGAGCTGTTTAACTGTCGTTAGATTTACCTACAAACAGAAATTCAGGAAGTTGGTTTTGGATAAAATAACTTTTTTATTTTTCAAGCCAAAAATAAAATAAGACTTAAGATTTTATTCGGAAAGCGATGGGCCAGAAAGAACCCAGGTATTCTATGCTTTAAAATGATAACATGACTTCACGTCTGAATTTCCGAAGGAGTAGACAAAGGGGTAGTCACATGTAATAGAGCGTGCGCTAAGCATTTCCAAATATCTTTTATAATGCGCACAGCAAAAGAGTGGAACTCTCTACCTGCGTCTGTGTTCCCGAATGCATACAACCCAAATCTTTCCAAAGTGAGAGACAACAGGCTTCTTCTGGGTAAACTCACTCCTTCGTCCACATTGTCTCTGCCATCTCTGACCTAGACTAGAGTCAAAAGCAAACCCATCCCAAAAAAAAATAGAGGGTGATCTTATTGCATTTAACCGGACACAAATTCTGACTCCTGACAGCTACAAAAAAAAAAACCCAAACCCAATAACACTTTGCCTAAACCAGCGGGGTAATTACGTAACACACTAACAGTAGGAATGGCTTTAATTTTGACAGTTCAACAACATTCATTGCGTTATTTACGTTGTTGAGCAGACACATTTTTCGAACATAATTATGAAGCAATTGATTAGCAATAGGCTTCAAAATTATTCAGATAATGATAAATAGTGTGTTACACAATTAGGGTGCTGGGCTGGGTCGAAATGGACCCAAAACTCACTTACGACCATAAGAACAATGAGACAATCTAAACGGTAGGTACTTGCCGAAAAGAAACGTGTCAGTACCTCTCAAAACCGAGAAAAATCTTGAGATCTGATTTTGCGATATTTTAGGTCTCAAGTCCCTAAGTACTTGAAAGGTATTAGGTATTTGTTGAATGAAGGTTTCAAGTGTTGCCTAAGGAGTTCTTGAAACAGATTAGAAGTTGATATTGAATCGAAGATAGTCTGATAAATGGAGTCTTATAAAATTGGAACACCGGGGTGAAGTCTCTGTGATAGGGATCTGAAGTTTTGTAACGTAGACGCATATTTTAAGTTCTTTCTTGAATGATAAGCAGGAGAGCTATGGTTACTACATACAGGATGTCCCAGAAAACGACCTATATACTGTAGGTGGTGATAGCTTTGGTCAAGCCCTCCCAAAATAACAAAACATTTATATTCCGCAAAATATTTTAATTAATAACTTTTTCCATCAAAATATTATTAAATAGTAACTCTATCCATATTTACCTTTGATTCTCCATAAAAATTTACAAATTCAACATAAATTCAATATTATTTGATTTTTTCCCTCAAACATGTTTTTGTTAATAAATTATTTTAATTTTAAAAGCTATACAACTTTGCGTTACATGTTTTGTAATTTTGGGAGGACTTGAACAAACCTATAACCACCTACAGTATGTCGGTCGATTTCTGGGACAACCTGTATATTCAACAATGTTATTCATTACATACAGGTTATTCAAAATAATTATTTGATTTTATTAGAGACTGATGAGAATTTTGTGTGTATAGAAACAACTATTTTCTTTCGTTCATATACTTAACCTCAATATGACGTAATAACAAGTTTTAATTTAAATTATCAAAATCAACCAATATTGTAGAGGATATTACAAATTAATATACTATCACTTCAAATTCCGATTAACTTGTAATGCCAATAGAATACACAGTTACCTAAGCAAAGCCGTGGGCTCAGCTAGTGTGTGTATAAAGACGGAATGGCAACACAGACAGCACTGAAAACGAACAATTTCTTTTTTTATGTACGTAAAGAAATGACACGTCACGACATTCCAACACAGTGTGGGCCACAAGTGTTTTTGACACACTTATCTGTAGGTCTACTCGCTAAGCACGAAACCCGTAGTTCCGGCCGAAGTTAAGGGCGGTTCCTACTCCGTATCACCTACGGACATAAGATTAGTTTGAGGCCCGACCTAGGAATGAACAATACCACGATTTGGCAGTTGTCCCTACTCCCGATGTGTTTTTCCCGTCCGGAAAAGGGTTCACTCCATAGCTTCGAACTACTTTCGGATGGACCCGTATGTGCGTCGAAAGATTCCAATTATGATTCGGTGACGGCTCTATACACGGTATAAAATCGTGGTCCGTACAGGCAGGGAAATTCCACCAGGTTAAAAGTATAAATATTTCGTAAAATTACTTGATTGACGCATCATTGTAACTAATGAATACATTAGGTATTACAATTAAATGGAGGTGGGTACAGTGAGGGTTTTTTTTTTAAATCAAATTGACACAATACGTCAATTTGCCTTGATATAGTCATATCATACTACTATCAAAGAATGAAAGATTATTGTTAGTAAAGTGGGGCTACCTCGATGGAACGGCAGCTGGGTGTGGATGTGGAGCTATGTCGCAAACTATGCTCCACCTTCTATCCTGCCCTCTGTGTTCCAAAACTTGCAGTCAAAGTGACCTTTGCGCTGCCGCCGATGATGCCGTAGAAGTGGCGAAGTTTTGGGGCAACAAACTTTGAGAAAAGTCGTGCCAGCGACACGAACAAGAAGACCGGCAATTTAGGTTGAATATCAACTTAAATTGCCGGTCTTCTTCTTCGTGTAATTAGGGCGGATTGAATAATCCGCCTTAATTTCTCTGACTTGACTTTACTTTTCTTTTTTTTTAGGGGAGGATGCTACATCTCCATTTTTTTTAAATATGGTGAGGAAGATGACAACTTAATTATTGTCGTCATAAATCATCAACATCAGTCACTTAACTAACAATAGTTGTCAGTCATTATTGTAATTACTAACACTTTGGATCGTAGTTATCTGAATTAAAGAATTATTATTATTATTATTATTAACCATAATCCAAGAACAGACTTTGGCAATAAGACACATGGCAACATGTTTTTTTTATTTACAAAATTCGTGTAGTTAGCAATAACCTATTTGCTGTAAGTATTTTTCACCTTAAAAAAGGTTTTCCTACCAACAAAAAAATTCCTTCGAAACGTTTTATGTTAGTTTTTTACAAAGTATCTACAAAATGTTTTTTCTTAATTTTTATCATTGCTAGGAAACAAATATAATTCCCAGAGGTGTTCCGGTACTCACTATGCCGTCATTTTTTATTACGTCTGAACAAATCGCGAAATCGTTCACGTGTCATAATGGCCCTTGATAATGGCCATAAAAAGAAAAATATCTGTGGTATCGTTTGAACGTGAAATGCCATAAAAGATTTCGTTTATTTATCTCTATTTACAAGAAACAAATAATGTTTACAAATTACAATTTAGGTTGATTTGTTTAGCAGCTGAAGTCGCGTGCGAGTTTTTTCGATTCAATATATTATGTTATATTGCTTAATTTTTTTCCATACTTAGTTCACTATAAGACGAGCTATTTTCCAAATATTTTTTAACTTCATGGACTTCAAAAGAGAGGTTTTCCAACTTAGTGAAAATAGTTGAAAGGAGCCGTCTCGTCCCGTAAGGCGTATTATTTTTAGGGTTCCGTACCTCGAAAAGCAAAAACGGAACCCTTATCGGATTACTTTGTTGTCCGTCTGTCTGTCTGTCTGTCCGTCTGTGTGTCAAGACCCTTTATCTTGGGAACGCGTGAAGGTATCGAGTTGAAATTAAAACCATATACTCAAATCTACAGTCCCTTGAAGCTGTGAAAAAATCAAACTTCTAAGTTAACGTAAAATAAAGATACGGCCGTTTATGCCGCAAAAACCATATATTTCGACACTCGCAAGGGAATCAACATTTATAGGGACCAAGAAGGGGGCGGGGGGAATTGTTAGGGTTTTTATGGAGGGGAATTTTGGGGGGGGGGTGTTCCGTTGACCTAGAGCTATAAAATTTGGCAAGTAATATCGTCTTATACTACAAGTACAGGAAAAAATCTGAAAACCATACATTTGTCATTAAATCATAAAAAAATGTAGTCTTTATTTAAAGTACATATTCAATCATCGAGGTTAAACAAAGGCGCGGTCATAATTATATGGGTGACCAAATCTTTTTGTAGATGTTTTAAAACTTTTACTAATTTGTACAGAAGAGAAAAATCTGAAAGCCGTATATTTTTTATTAAATCACAAAAAATAACCGTGTCGTGTGAAAGTGCTTCATTGGCACAAGCTTAAACAGATTTTTAATTATTATTATGATGTTTTTGCGTTACGACGAAGAATTAAAAAAAAATAACTATACGTTTTCCCTCTTTTATCTGTATAGGTACCTAATAACTTTGGTGTATGTAGTACATAACAGTTTGCACTGTTATGCGTACCTACTTAGTCCTTTTTTAATTTTGTAATTAAACATAATCCTAAAAAGGTACCTCCCTACTTAAGTGTCTTGTACCTAGTAGTATTAAACATATTGTATTTTAATAGATATAAGCAAACATAGGTCACATTCAGTTCATGTAGAAAGCAGATAACAAACGTTAATACAGCCCTAGATTCAATTACGAAACAGCCGCAATGGTAATATTTCTCGCCTGATTGTTATAGGAGATTTCAACATAGATTTTAAAACCAATCCCCAAAATGCAATTTCATTATATTTTTCTTCTAGCATGTTACCCTTAATAAGCTCCAGCACTACAAAAACGAACACTATTATAGACAATGCTTTTTCCATCTTTGATGTACAATGCGATACTATTCATTCTTTTTTCAGTGACCACTTACAAATCTGGATTAAATTTGATATTTAAGTAAAAAAGAACTTTGATTAGGTTACCTAACTAATTTAGGTATGGTACTTAGGTAGTATAACCACAATTTCACTTAAAAAACACAATAATATAGGTTTTGGAAACTGAATTTCTCGGAAAAACTCGGAAAAAAACTGCGAGGCTCGGTTCTTGAACTATTTATAAATGTAGCTACAAATTTGTACGGAACTCTCGGTGGGTGATTCCGACTCGCACTTGTCCGGTTTTTTTTACAAAAGATCAGTTGCCATTTTGTACATACACCGCTTAACATAATACTGTCCGCGAGGTCTAAGCTGAGCTTTGCATTTGTGTGAGTGTTTGCGTTTGTGTGAGGTGCGCGGCAGAGTTGCGTCGCGCGAGGGACGCACCGCGCCTCAGGCTGATTGCCAAAAAGCAGTATAAACCAGTTTAAATCAAGCAACGGACGCGTCGCGCTTTAGGGCAACGTCACACCCACACTATATAAGTATATATGTGCACTCACTCAAATGCAAAGCTCAGCTTAGATCTCGCGGACTGTACTATGGTTGGCCATCTGCCAACAAACTCATGACCGGTATACCTTTTTTTTATTAGCCTACATTGTCTCCCGCTGCTGGGCAAATGTCTCTCCTTTTTCCTTCCAGACCTCTCTATTTCGTGACATCTCTGGGCATGCTAGCCCCGCAAATATGATCAGATCGACACACCACCGTAGCCGCGATCGACGTCGACGGGCGGCGATATGAGCCTCAGGCGTCCAATAAGTGATGATCAATATACCATTACAATTAAATGCCCATCTAATTTAGCTTATAGCTTACTTAAAACATAACTTAGTTCGAATGATTTAACATAATAAGTACTGAAAAAGATCGTGAGGTAGCCTGGACTTATATACTGAAATCGCCAAATCGTCTTGAGCAAGCGTGGTGATCTATGCTCGTGCCTTCTCAGGCGTTTGCCCTGCTGTCGGACAATAATATTATTGCCTTATGTTATTATTTTCCCTACAAAATGGTTGAGCTGGATGGTGCTGATCCACGCGTCATATTCGTAAACGGGCGCCGTCGGTTGAGACTGGTCATCTCTTAAATGCCATGGCTTATTTGTAATCTTATATTTTGTATTATATTTTTTTTACATTGTTCTCACATATGTAGAAACAACAAGAATAATGTACCCAAGATTTTGTAATATCATGATTTAAAAGAGTGTCCTTGTAGTTTCTTGGCCGTTCTTCTCCATAGAGATCTACGTTTTGGAATAGGCAACTTGCTTCAAGTTTGTGAACAACTGGGCGACTCTTTGACTATTCAAAAGTGCCTGTAAATGGTTGAATTGAAATAAATGCTTTGAGTTTGAGTTTTGAATCATTCGTGCTAACTTAGCTACAAAACAATTTGATCTCCACAATACCAGGTAGTCGTAGCTTTGTCAGTCAAAGTTATCTTTTCTAAGGTATCACTAATAATTAAGGAGCCATTATTTAGTTCCGTGTCCTTGATTTATTTATTCAAGGTAATTGAAGTTGAATTGTTTGTTAACCAGATCTGAGTTCCGTTTTAGTTCAATTAGGGACGCGTGTTCTTTTAAAAGTTTATTTGGTGGTGTGACTTATTTATTGTTCTTCACTCGAGGGAAGAAGAAATGTTAATGACTCTAATAATTGTATTAGAGTACTTGACAGTCCTCCTTCACTTGAGCCTTCAGAAAAAAAACTTAACGATTATACAAGCCAGGAATCGGGGTAATAATCGGGATAATGGAGGTGAATTAGCTGTGCTGCTATTCAACAGTAAATATTCAGTCATTTGAAGGATTACTGATAAAAACAGATCTTACATCCATTAAAACGAAATAAGAATCTGCAGCTCATCGCAGTTCAAAGTTGAGTTCGAGTTATCCTTCGTAAAATTTCGCCTCACGTGACCAATTCAAACATCTTCGCCCTAAGTCACACAAAATGTGCGAGTAATAGATAGCTGTTACAATAAAAACTAAGCCCGGGATTTCAACACAAACATAGCCAAAAAATGGGCCCAAATCCTGGCCGGCTGCGGTAACTGTTTTCATGTGAAACGATAAGGCCGGAATACATTTACACTCACAGCGATCATAGGTTTAGTCGAAGGACCAATTCCAATAAAACTTTATACAGTAATTCATGAAAAGTGGTAAAAGTGACGCAGAGGACTATGCCAAAACTTGAACTTTAAGAAATACAACATGTTGTACAGTCAGGAAAATTACTTAGAAGGCTCTGAACTGCCTTTGAATTCATGTGGGAAGATATAACTACAACCCCGGGGGCTACCTCGACGGTATGGCAGCAGGATGTGGATATGGAGCTGCAGGCTTAGCATGACGCTTTCTATTTCTACGAAGAATAGACACAGCTCATTCTGTACAAAGTAACATTTCATTTCTCCATTTTTGACACCGCACCGTAGAAATCCTTCTACAATCTGTCATTTTGTCTTTCGTTTCAAACGATCTTTGTCTAGGTCCTTTTTTATGTTGACTATTTCAGAACAAGGTTTTCTATCCCAAACTATCCATATCACACTGACAATTGACAGTTGTCTAAGGTAGTGCAGACAATTTGATTTTGGAATCGCCATGCTAAAGACAGTAGAAAACATTCCACACTGTCTACACGGAACGTCATTTTTGTCTACTCCTCCGTCGACAAAACGGTGCTCGTGCTAACCCTGCTGTAGCGCAAATGATGTCCCACCTCCTAGTCTGACCTTTGTGCCCAAAAAAATGCAGCCATAGCGACCTCTTTACTGCCAGTAACGCTCGACGATGCCGCGGAATTGGCGAAGATTTGGGCCTACAAGATGTAATAAGAACGAAGAAGAATCGTTAACTAAATTGTCAACGTCAATTCACATATTACAGCCATTTCATACAATCTTCAAAGAATATACAGACAACTTAAGTTGTTAGTCAATCTGCATAGTTATTAATTACCCAGACTTTACTTCAGGAACTTATTCAGGTATTAAATATTTACATAATTGTCAACTTCATAGGATTATTTACCATAATAATTGATATTGCCAGCTGCCTCGTTGGTCTAGTGGTCCCAAGCACTACGGCTAAGTTTGTGGTCCTGGGTTCGATTCACAGGTCGGGAAAAATGTTATAAGGGTTTTTCCATAAGGAATTTCTCAGTAGCAGCCCGAAGTCCGGTTGATGGCAACAGGGTCGCACCCTGTTATATGGGACTGAAACATTACTGGTGTAACGTGGGTGTATTATAGGTACACACCTCTGCACATTCCATCGGGGAATGCAGGAGTGTGGTAATATTAAACTATCTAAACTAGATGTAGGAGTTGGAAGGCAGAGAACGGTGAGTTGGATGCATCTTGGGACGGACTTGAGTAAACAAATACTGGGTGTTTGGCAGAGCGTTGAACATACAAAAATGGTGGATAGGTGGGGTCATCTGCTACTTACTCAGCCCTAATTTCTTTGGCCCTGGCCTCCTGGATATGTAAAAAAAAATGCTTTCTTCTAGTTTCACCACTTACTAAACTTTAAAGTGTATTTTTTTTTTTAAAATGGTTATAACAGGCAATTAAAAAAAACCAGTTTGAGGACTCATAACTTTTTTTCTAGCTAACATCTGAATAAAGCAATAATTTTATAAGAATCTGCCAACATTAAAGATTTAAAAAAAAACAAAATATTGCCTGTTTTACCCATTTTTAATAAAAATTACACTTTAAAGTTTAGAAAGGGGTGAATCTAGAAGAAAGCATTTTTCTTTTTTAATAATATGCAGTGTCCCAGAGCCAAAATTAAATTAGGGCTGAGTAAGTAGCAGATAACCCCACCTATCCACCATTTTCATATGTTCAACGTTCTGCCAAACACCCTGTATATTCCAATTAGCTTCGGCCTCAGACTTCATTCACGTGATGTTGTTTTGATGAGTTTCAGAAAGAAATAAATAAAATGATTGGCTGAGTTTTTTTTGTAATTGTGAATGATGTACGATCATAAAATAATTGGCTTACAACGAACCAATCAATTTGTATTGTGAAAATCAACCGTCAATTTATTATTATGATGAAAAACCTTTCACGATTTTTGGAATATAGTTCTTTCTATGAAATCAATTAAAAAGAACATGAATTTAACTGGAATTGTCCGGAAAGCTCTAACTAGTTACGCGAGCTGTAGACACGTGTCGAGTGAAAGTTAAAGGGTTTCAAGCACGAGCTCAGCATTTGTATATAATATATAATACAACAATGCTGAATGATTGATTCAAACGGCTCGCGGCTATATAATAACAGCCGCACGAGTCGATTGAAGAATAAGCTACGCTTGCCGCGGTCGTTCATGGATGGGTGACCATCCATTACATATCGAGACCCATAGCTCCGTGTGTTAGACTAAAAAGAGTTTATGTTTTTAGATATCGATCTCTTTTGTTTTGTGTAAATTTATTTTTCTACTTTTGTTTTTTACGTTCTGTCACCTTTCATGTTGTCAAAATGAATAAAACAAAAATCCAAGGTTTATCTAAGCTTTATTTAAAACAACGTTTTATTCTTCAACCACGCTCTGCTAACACCGTGCCTCGGAAAGCACGTTAATCCGTTGGCCCCAACTGTTATTCTTAGATCTTTGACTGTCATTACGGGTAGTCATAAGCCCAAAATTCTGACAACCAGTCTTACCAAGTGGTATCGTGTTACCCAGTAACTGGGTTGTGGAGGTCAGATAGGCAGTCTCTCCATGTAAAATACTGGTATTCTGCTGCATTAGGTGAGACTGGAAACCGACCCAACATAGTTGGGGAAAGTGTAGGCAGATTGAATGATTGCTGGTTGATTGATTCGACACATTCCTTCAAAGAGGTTTATTATGTCAATGTTTTCGCAACACGTGTATTAGATTAGGTGAGAAAGTCTGTGGATCTCTATAAGTCACCTTTTCTAGGCGTGGTTAAAGTCTGAAAATTAGTTTTCTGTTTGTTGTGTGTTTTTGTTTCGTATTTGAGGAAAAACTATCAAAATGATAATGCAGAGAAGTAATTCTTAGGCGACTTTTAGACTTAGCGACTTTTTTTTACAAAGCATAATGAACTTTATGTCAATAGTGTAACGTACAAACGAGCCAATAACAGATCGCGCGTCTTTTGGAGAATTCACGCGCATTCCCGCAAAAAATTTCGTTGCAAAAAGTCGCTTTCATTTCATTCCACGGCGGTGTAAATCGAGCCTTAGTGACATGCGGATTCTTTCCTTACCCGTGTCACAGCATTCTGGTCCTTTACCGGGTAGAGGTCGTGATGGCCCAGTGGATAAGGCCTCGCCTCTCATGCACGAGGTTGTTGGTTCAAATCCGAGTACGTTTCTTTGTGACTTTTTCAATTCATGTGTACTTTTCGAGTTTATCTTGGACATTACTGGCGACATCGGTCAAGGAAAAGCCCCATGAGGAAACCTCTGAAATCGCCAACCCGTCTTGAGCAATGCTCGTGCCTTCTCTGTACGAGAACAGATCTTTGCCCTGCAATGGGACAATGACAGGCTGGTATTAAGTTACTACGTCCAATCGAGATCAAATTGTTTGAGTGAGTTCATGTGATTAAAATTGTTTGTAGCTAACTTAGCTATTCGAGCTAAGTTAGCCACAAACAATTTTAATCTAGACAATTCTCAAGTAGAATTCAAATTAAATGTTGGTAGGTACATGCATACGTGTACCTAATTATAAAAAAAAAACAGCCTATCGCAGTCCACTGCTTGACATAGACATATAAAATATTTTGATTTGATTGATTTGATTTGAGACCTCTCAATCAAATCAAATCAAAAACTTTTTGACAAAAAAAACAACCGATTTCCAAAAAATACACTTTAAAGTGAAAAATAACTTTAATTTCGGAAGTCGGGGTCTTTTTGGATCTTTATTTTAGTTTTTTGCCACCGACTTCCGAAATTAATGTTATTTTTCACTTTATAGTGTATTTTTTGGAAGTCGGTTGTTTTTTTTTGTCAAAAAGTTTTTATTTTTCACTTTTTAGTGGGTTAGATAATAATTTATCGAAGTTACAATAGCCTAATGTCAACTGCTCATCACCTTTTACGAAATATTTCGTTTCCCGATGCAAGGAATTGAGGAATTTATTGTTGAGTATTTCTCTTGTTAAAAACAAGAAGAACTGGAGCTGAAAGCGAGACCACCATCAGCTCCATTTCACCATATGCATTGTGACAAGCATAAATTGCTTAGCAACCAACGAAAGAGCATTGCTAGAGATGACGCGATTACGCAACTTAAATTCAGTCTCAATTTGACGCATCAGCATGACTAGTAGGTAGTGGTTGCCCTATGAAAAACTTCAATCTTAATTGGGTATTATTTTTGTACGACCTGAATATTTTGGAATATTGAACTGTATGAAGTAAGCCCAACAAAAGGTAACTGCTGTAAATCCTTGAGGAATTCCCTCGACTGTCTATGGTCATCAGACCTGTAATGGCACTTATAACCCATATGGGTGCAAAGTTCTCATCAATATAAATGAATTAAGTACAAACACAAGGTAGCTACGGTAAACCGTTGAGGAGTTCCCTTAACTGTCCTTCATCTTCATCATCAGACCCCTAATGACAGTCATAACACATCTAGGTATAGTATTCTCATCAATAAAAAATAATCAAGCCCAAACACAAGATAACTGCTGTAAATCGTTAAGGAATTCCTTCAACTGTCTATGGTCTCCATCATCAGACCTGTAATGGCAATTATAACCCATATGAGTGCAAAGTTCTCATTAATATAAATGAATTAAAACGAATCACAAGGTAGCTACTGTAAACCGTTGAGGAGTTCCCTTAACTGTCCTTCGTCTTCATCATCAGACCCCAAATGACAATCACAACCCATCTAGGTGTAAAATTCTCATCAATACAAATTAATCAAGCCCAAACACAAGGTAACTACTGTAAATCGTTGAGAAATTCCCTCAACTGTCTATGGTCTCTATCATCAGCCCTGTAATGGCACTTATACCCCATATGGGTGCAAAGTTCACATCAATATAAATGAATTAAGTCGAATCGCAAGGTAGCTACTGTAAACCGTTGAGGAGTTCCCTTAACTGTCCTTTGTCTTCATCATCAGACCCCTAATGACAGTCACAACCCATCTAGGTGTAAAGTTCTCATCAATACAAATTAATCAAGCCCAAACACATGGTAACTGCCGTAAATCGTTGAGGAATTCCTTCAACTGTCTATGGTCTCCATCATCAGACCTGTAATGGCACTTATAACCCATATGGGTGCAAAGTTCTCATCAATATAAATTAATTAAGTCGAATCACAGGGTAGCTACTGTAAACCGTTGAGGAGTTCCCTTAACTGTCCTTCGTCTTCATCATCAGACCCCTAATGACAGTCACAACCCTTCAGGTGTAAAGTTCTCATAAATACAAATTAATCAAGCCCAAACACAAGGTACTTGCTGTAAATCATTGAGGAATTCCCTCGACTGTCTTTCGGCTCCATCATCAGATCGATTCCAGACCTTCATTAAATTGTAGTTCTTTAAAATACTTAATGAAAAAATTAACAAACGCACTAGTCGCCCCTACGATTTTCGAAGGTTCCCCTCGATTTCTCCGGGATTCCATCATCAGATCCTGGTTTCCTTATCATGGGACCACCCTTGAGGTATGTACTTTCTAACAAAAAAAGAATCATCCAAATCGGTTCACCCAGGAAAGAGTTCTGAGCTAACACACATAATACAGGCGAATTGAGAACCTCCTCCTTTTTTTGAAGTCGGTTAAAAATATTTTATTTCACTTAAACCAACATGGCCACTTATGAAATGTCAGAAACTAGGTGCACGGTTCCAATTGGTTGTTTCCTATGGAGAAGAGCCGGCACAAAACTCCACGGTTACTCTTTTAAATAAGAATAGGGGGCTTTTACAATGTTTCTAATTACAGTGTTGATAGATATGGGAGGACAGTGTAGGCCTGTCAACAAGTAACGGGTACTCAACAAAATATAAAAAGGTCTAAAGGTCTTAAGGTCGTAGATCTATCTAGCTGGGGGAGCGTCCCACATTACCTCTTCTTCTACTGTTTCCTTCAAAGAAACTCCGAGGTTAACCCGCTCTATAGTGCGCTGAGCGACATTAAATTTGTGGACCAGCCCGACTGTCAGTATCCACGTTTCGGCACCGTAAGTGCCACAGGCGGTGTGCTACGGACGGGACGCATTATAACTATTAAGAAACACAAAAGATGGACTGTTAATGTACTCAAGAGACTGGCGGCATTGCCATTGGCAGAGCTTAGCCTCTAGCCGAGGATAAAGCCAGCCCTTGGATCTCGGGAAGTGTCAGCTAGCCGTTTGGAGATTTCGTCTAACAGACCATGAGCACTCGGACCCCGCACAGCAGCAGCGCCAGCGCGGCACGCCGAGAGAAAATGAATAGTAATACTAATGTATTTGCTAAAAATGGTTTCATTTCATTTATTCAATTCAATAACAATTTACATTGTGTCTGAATGTTTTGTAAAGATCCCTACGCAAATAAATTAGAATAATCACAAGTTCAACACAGAATTAAATTAGTTCCACACAATCTCCTTTTCTACCTACATTAATATTAACAAAATTCGTAAAGCTCAAAAATATAAAACAATTTACAAAATATAAACAAAAATACATGTCACTAATTCCTACATAATAATTTCAAATAGTTTCCAATAATAATAATAAAAATCATAAAATTAATTTACAAAGTCCACTATCCAGGCAAAAAAAAAACAAATAAAATAACAGCTTAGCTCCTTAACATTTCCATCCAGAATAACAATATTTTATCTAATATTCACTATATCAAACTAAACCAGATACTATTGTCAATAACAATAAAAACCACACACGCCTTTATGTACCAGTACTCAATGTCACAATTAAATTCGTTGATGTCAGCATTTGTAAAATATTATGTTCTACGTAATAACGGTCTAGCTAAAATACATCAGTGAGAAACTCATCCACAGTATAATAGCATTTTTCTACCAGATATATTTGACTTGCTGCTTAAACTGGTGTATATTATATAAGGACTTTAATTCTATAGGTAGTTTATTATACAATTTGATCGATTGAAAACTTGCAACATGACTAACCACATTCATAAGTGGATGTATGTCATACTGCAAGTCCTTACGCCTTGTAGCTTCTCGCTTATTTCTTTCTTCTGCTGATTCGAACCTATTCAGTTTTTTCATAAGGTCAGTGAGTACTACTAAAATATACAAGCACGGCACAGTTACTATCTGTAGATCTTTAAAATACTCCTTGCACGATACCCAGTGTGGAATTCTCACTATAATTCTTAAGGCCCATTTAAGAACGATAAAAGCTGTGCTCACATTGTACGCCTAACTACCTCCCCATAGAGAAATACTGTACCTGAGCCTAGACTCTACAAGCGTACACTACTTTTAATTGTTCGATAGTAATCTCGTCTCGAAGACTTCTTCTAAGGGTATAGTAAGCCGAACTAATTGAGTTTTCTATTGCTGACAATTCCTTTTTCCAGTTTAAACTTTCGTCAATGTAAATACCTAAAAATTTTACGCTATCCACTAAGATTATATTATCATTATTCAAAGTTATGTCAATTGTATCCTTATTTCTAGACGTTGTTCTAAATAACATCGCATTTATTTTGCTGGAGTTTAAGGTAAGAGTGTTGATGGTAAACCAAGAATGGAAGAGAGCCAGAGCCATGTTTACTTTATTAGTTAGAGTTTCTATATCATTAGCGGATATTATAGCATTCGTATCTTCAGCAAATAGAACAAGTCCAGCCTCTATATGCCTTTGCATGTAATCAATTAAATCATTAATGAACAATATGAAAAAGATTGGCCCTAATATTGAACCTTGAGGAACTCCCTTCTTTTTAGTTAAGAACCCGATTTGTATACTTTTTCACATTTATCTTCAGTCACTTTAATTTCTACGTATTGCTTACGATTTTCTAGATATGATTTGAATAGTTTTAGAACCGGTCCTCGAACTCCATAGTGTTCCATTTTTGCTTGTGATCGACTGTATCAAGAGCGGAACTTAATCAAGGAATAAGCCTGCAACTTTTAGTTTCATATTAATTTTGTCAACTACTTCCTCCATTAAAGTAGCAATTGCGTCACTTGTTCCCACATGTTTCTGATAACCGTATTGCCTGAGATTCAGAATTTTATTGCGATTTAAATGCCTTAGGAGCCTAATTTTAAGAATTTTCGCATTCTTTTTTGAAATTATTGGCAATAGTGAAATCGGTCTATAATTATGGGGATCTAAATCGGAACCTTTTTTATACGTAGGTAAGATTCGGGCTATTTTGAGTTGGTCAGGGAATATACTCATATCTATACACATATTGATTAGATATGTTAGTGGTTCTGCCAATAAGGCAGTATGATCTTTTATTAATTTTATTGGTATTTCATCATGACCATACGATTTCTTATTTGCCATTGCATTGAATTGTTATTTCAAATGATGTTACTTGTTCGCAGCTCATTTCTACGCTCACTCTGTTGACATTATCTTGCAAGGTTTTGAGAGCTTGTTCAAAAGTGTCAATATCACTAACTAGCTCGGCTTTGTCAAAAATATTCGAAAAAATGTCTACTATTTCTTGGGGATTAGATATGATCCTTATTATTAATTTTTAGCACCATGTTTTTTTCACCGTCTCGTTTTGATTCTTTATTCCTATGTCTATTTATAACGTAGTTGCGTGGTTGCTAGCGTAGATACTTAACTAGTTTTAAGTGTTAGTGCGAATTAGCGAATTATACTTAAAAGTTCCCGTCACAAAATATTCAGTTCTTTAAAAGGTTCTCACTATATCAACAGGAGGGAATTTCAGTAGGAGGTTTTAAATTCCTATTAAACATAATTTTCAATTCAGTTTATAACTTAAATTATGTTTCTTTGTAATATTTAGGTTGTTACTATATTATTTTATTATTAGGTACACGTTGTATTTTTCTTTTAAGCAAGCCTAGACGTAATTGTTTGACTATTTTCTTAGGTTTCGCGTTTCTATGAACTTTAATAGACTTCGCGGGCGTAAAAGAAATGTTTGAAGGCGCTTTTCTTTTAGTACAATTGTTTCTATGCATATAAATTTTATGTTACTGGTAAAGAGCACAGGTTGTGAGTAGGCACTTTCTAGGCAGAGCCGCTTTAGCACAGAACGTAATAGATTTTGTGTCAGCTCTTGGAAAATGTTTTCGTAGCGATGTTTAATCGTTTTATTTATTTACGTTGGGTATATTAAATTCTGCACGCGAGCAAAAGTCGCATTGTGAGGAAACGTGCATGTCCTAGAAACATAAAGAGTGGCTATGTGCTTACGACCTTGCTTACGTGCTTACCGTGCTTACGAGTACACCCGATTCAGCGTCACTGACTCGAACGTGACGCTTCAGTTTCGTTCACTGTTTAGTAAGAGCGCAAAGTTCGCCTAAATATTTTTTTAATTCAAATTTGAAATAAGCCAAGTATAAAAACTAAAAAACGGTGTTTGTGAACCTAGCGATTATTATTTTATTATTTTTATCTCATAGCTAACCGGTGAACAGCGTTGTGGGCTGCAATATTGTCTATGTGTTTTGTGTACTTAATTTTTATTTTTATTTAATGGATTTTTGTACACATAAGCGACGATGTCAATCCTATCGTGCTTCTACAAAGAACAACTTACTCCTAAACTAAATAAACTAATCTTAGTCACAAAAAACTTAACTTAATGTAAAAGTAAAAAAAAAGAAAAAAAAAGAAAAAAGTATATCATATTTTTGCTGCTTCAGAAGTAGGCTTAGCTAAAATGCCATGGAACATTCCAACATCCATTACCGACAATTTCAACGAGTTGACAAGTGCGTTTCTCTTGTTAGTATTTCGGACACATTCCACCAACACATGATGTGCATCCTATAATTTGCCACAAATCTCACGTGTACTTCATGTTTTATACCTAGCTGTTTGTTGTTCCTTTTCCATAAAATAAAATAGAATTGACATGTGACGTCTACCAATCTGCACAGAGTACAGTATAATTTTTTAACCAGTGCGCAAACTGTAACCATGAAATCAGCACATGATTCTAGACCCTCTAGCGCAGAAATTTCTCGGTTATCAGAAAAAAAACTACTGTTTCCTAGACAAGTGCAATTCCTACTCGGTCAAAATATATGGAACAACTAATAAAAAAAATTAAACTGACAAAAAATTCTACGCTAGGGTGTATAGTTACAGTTTGCGCACTGGTTAAAAACTTATCCTGTATACGCATGGTGGATTACGGCCCACCCCTCCTCTCGGAGAGGAGGCGATTTGTTCCAGCAGTGTGGACATTATAGGCTGGTCATGTGTGACGCACGTCCAATATAGATAAAACAAAGTCAGCTAACTGGGTTGTTTGATAACCGTCCCCTATGGGGCTTGTTGCAGTCAATTATAACTACCCGGTTCTGTTAACTATACATATATGTTTTAGGTACATATCCACAGCGGGGTAATTGCGTAACAGACTAACAGAAGGAATAGCTTTTATTTTGACAGGTCAACAACATTAATTGCGTTATTTATTTTGTTGAGCAGATAAAGGAGAATGCTCATTAACTTTGAAAAAAAAAACAGAGCGAACAGATACAGGTGTAGCTCAGAATTTTAGTAATATAATTCTGTAAATATTTCACTATAAGATTCGATGCCTAAATGTGGGATGTTGCTATTTGCTTTTCATCAGGGGCGACAGAGTTCGCCACTCATTTCCTACGCTTAGTTACACAGAAAAGCAGTGAAAAGTGGGCTCTGGATAGTTGATTTTGACAATCCGCATTCTCTGCCTACTCCTATGGGATTATGGACTCGAATATGTATGTATTATATGTATTTTTTTCGTAGGGTATATACCTACCCAAATCGAAGATACCTTATAGAAAAAAAAAACACCCCAGATGAAAAAAGATTAGCACAATATCACACATTTAGCCATCGAATCTTATAGTTAAATATTTACAGAATGATATCACTAAAATTCTGAGCTACAACCTGTATCTGTTCGCTCTGGGTTTTTTTTTTGAGTATTCTACTTTTTCGAACATTAATACGAAGCAATGGATTAGCAATAGGCTTCAAAATTATTCAGATTGTGATAGATAGTGGTTTACACAATTAGGGTGCGAGTCGTTATCTATATTAAATACAAATAAAACAGCTGAAGAGTTTTTTTTTGTTTCTTTGTTCGAACGCGCTAATCTCTGAAACTACCAGTCGGATTTGTAAAATTATTTTTTCATTTCATAGCCCAATTCTTGAGAAAGCTACGACCTTTAGGAGCCGAACAAAAAGAAAAAGTCAGAAAGAATGCTAAGCGAAAACGAAGAAATAGCGCGGCTGGGCGATGGGATGTGATGCGGTGGCTCGGGGGCCGCAATTCCACGCGAATGAAGTCGCGGGCCGAAGCTAATTGGAATATATTTGTTTACTCAAGTCCATCCCAAGTTGCGTCCAACTAACCGTTCTCTGCCTTCCAACTCCTAGATCTAGTTTAGATAGTTTAACATTACCACACGCCTGTATTTCCCGAAAGTTAAGGCTCGTACACACCGGCGCGACGCGACGTAGCGTCGCGATTCTGCGATATTATATCCGTAGAGCAATTTCTATGAAAACGCGCGCGACAGTTCACACAGGAGCGACCTGACGCACCGCGACGGCGTCGCGGAGCGACACCAAAGGTACATTTTGTATGGTGTCGCGGCGATATCGCGGCACACCTTTCACACTGGCGCGACGCTACGCCGCGGCCGCTACGCGACGCGGCGCATAGCGGCTGGCTTGCGGCATCTTCAAAGAGGTACATCCTTTGACCGTGCCGCGCAAGAGAGTATAAATGGCGGTGCAAACCATGCTGAGCTCAGCAGTAGTAGACGATCTTCGTCAGAGGACGAAAGCAAAAGCATATATCTATACGTGTTTGCTGAGCGTGGGGTCTTAGCTTCGATTCCCCGGTCGGTCGACATAACCCAACCTAACCTACGTAGGTAGTAGGTACCTAAGCTTGACCACACAAGCACGAACGACTAAACTGGCGAATTCGGCCGTGCTAAGTGACTTAAGCACGGAGGGGTCTAGGTATGTTATGGATGGTCACCCATCCACGGACAGACCTAAGGTAACTTATGGTTTATTTAACGTTTTATTCCTAAATAAAGTAAAATCATAAGCAAAATAGTAAGTCATTGAAATGTGACTCTTATCTCATTGTTTTAATGTATAAATTAGGATGTTTGATGAAATTAACTTCAAACCTTCTAAACAAACAATCATTCTACATTCTAATTTGTACCTTATTGCAGTGGTATAAGATTTACATTGCAATGACTTACTAATGGTTTTGTCGGCGCGCGGCACGCTCAAAGGAATGTACCTTTTTGATGATGCCGCAAGCCAGCCGCTATGCGCCGCGTCGCGTAGCTAGCGCGACGCAACGCCGCGCCGGCGGCGCTAAGCCGCGCCCGCAGCGCTACGTCGCGCGGCGCGACACAAGAGAGTATAAATGGCGGTGCAATCCAAGCTGAGCTCAGTAGTAGACGATCTTCGTCAAAGGACGAAAGCAGATCTGTACGTGTTTGCTGAGCGTGGGGTCCTAGGTTCGATTCCCCGGTCGGTCGACATAACCCAACCCAACCTAACCTAAGTAGGTAGTAGGTACCTAAGCTTGACCACACAAGCACGAACGACGAAACTGGCAAATTCGGACATGCTAAGTGACTTGTAAGAATTGATTTAAGTAATTTAAGTCGATCGACTGAGTAACGCATTGAGTCAGTAAATTCGAACTGACAGATTCTGCCACCGTACCGAAATAGTTAAAGGTTGCAATGGCAGTATAGTTTGATAATATTCTTCCCGTTGCTATGTTAGTTATTTTGGTATCCTATGTTTATCATAGTTTTGTAAGTACCTAACACATCCACATTACAAATAAATACAGAACACACATTACGAATATACTACAGGTGGTGGTGTACTATAAGTTCACCTCTGCCTAACCCTTCGGGGAATACAGGCGTGTATATATGTTATGTTTCAATTCGATTGTAAAATCCTTTTCCACATAGTTGATGCTCAAACAGTTTACTGCCCGCCACAATATCTAACTGAATCGATCGATTTACTTATCTATTGTTTTCAGTGCAACTGCACAGCCCTACATGATCCTAATAAAGTAGTAGTTCCACTATACTTCGAGATAGATGACGCTGATGAAAGCAATTACTTGAGATAGTTCAGATTGCATAATGTTCATATTTCTAAGAGGTGTTATTTTATAAAATGCAATACTTTTTATGCCTGTGTTTTACGAACAATTATTAATGCTTATAAACGTAATAAAATAAATTTATTTGCGGGTTACGGGAGGTATGCGGATAGGCGCGGCGCCGCGCGCCAGAGGCCGGGCGGCGGCTTCTCTTTGAAAGAGATGCGCGCGGAGTCCGCGCGTATACAGCGCCTTTTTTACCCGACTGCATAGAAAGGATTGTTTTTTTTTTTTTTTTTGCATTATTTTACAATATTGTGCTTTTGGCAGGTGGCAATGATAACAAAAAAAATAGGTACTTATTCCTGCTGTATTAAAAAATGGAAACTATTTTAAAAAAAAGGGTATTTTTTTTCAATATTGTGATTTAATTTGATGAGAAATCTAAACAAGCTCGGACTCGATCGTCGATTGATCGGCCGAGTCTTCAGTCTAGCCGACGTTCGAGCTGAACTAAGGTCTGTGGTCTGTGCGCGAGCCGTTACGATCGACAAACAAAAAAATAAACAGAAGAGAAAATGAACATTGAATTGTTAATTAGATTAGTACAGGCGAGGCCTGACCTGTACGATGTGACGTGTGCTACCTACAAAGACAACAGACTAAAAAAACATTTTTACAAAAAAAACAACCGACTTCAAAAAAAACTACAGGGTGAAAAATAACTTTAATTTCGGAAGTCGGTGTCTTTGTATCTGTATTTTGTGAAAACGTTTTTATTTTTACTTTTTAGTGGGTCAGTTATTAATAAATCTAAGTTACAATAGCCTAATATCACCACCTTTCATCACCTTTCACAAAATATTCCTTTTCCCGACGCCAGGGACGTTAATTGTTCAGGAGTTCTCCTGTTAAGAACCAAAACACTGGAGCTGATGGTGAAGCCACCATCAGCTCCATTTTACCATATGCATCGTGACGAGCATACATTGCTTAGCAACCATATCAAAATCGAATCGCAACCCGTAAAATACTTATTATTGAGAAGTTCCGGTGACCACCTCTGGTCTTCATCATCAGTTCCACTTCACCGAACGGTGCTTTCCGGGAGCAAATGCACGAGTTACTATAAAAAATACCGAAATCGCTATACGTGTGCCTATAAAAATTGAGGATTTCCCTCGATTTCCATGGGATCCCCTCATCAGATTCTGACTTGGTGACAATGGGACCACCTCGAGAGCATACCCTTTCAAACAAAAAAGAATTTTCAAAATCTGTCCACAATTGAACATGATAACCTCCTCCTTTTTGGAAGTCGGTTAAAAAGACAGGCTATGGAGGCAAGTTGCGACGGAATTGCAATCAACAAGTAAGTACTTACCTACCTACTTACTTTAGATTATGAACAATTTATTATCAAAGTCGGAAATCGGTACCGTAAACTGAGAAATCTATCTCATATTCTGCGGCTTAGGGGAGTAGTCTCAATTTACTAGTAGGTACCAACCGTTCACAAAGCCTAAGTTGCTTTTAGGACCTTGAATCTACCACTAGGTAGGTACGTGGCCCTCTAAAGCCTGGTAGGTACGTATTTTGTTGGCAACTGTTCAATCTTGTTTCCAACTCTTTACCCGTCCTTTCAAAAAGGAGGGTAATGTTTCTCGAGTGTCTGCATGTAGAATGTATGTACCTACCTAGATATTTAACTATAATCAATATCATACGTTGCAATATATTAAAAAAAAAAAAAAAAAACCGCTGGAAATTTTACGTTATTTACATAAAGGTTAGGTACCTATACATAACCGTGAATTAAATAACCGTAAAGGGGCTCGTGGCTAAATATTAACAGCCGCACAGGTCGATCTTCAAGGTTAAGCAACGTTTGCTGAGGTCAGTCCGTGGATGGGTGACCATCCATAACATACCTAGACCCCTGCGTGCCTAAGTCACTTAGCACGGCCGAAATCGCCAGTTTCGACGTTCGTGCTTGTGTGGTCAAGCTTGGGTACCTACTACCTACGTAGGTTAGGTTGGGTAGGGTTATGTCGACCGACCGGGGAATCGAAGCTAAGAACCCACGCTCAGCAAACACGTACAGATATGCTTTTGCTTTCGTCCTCTGACGAAGATCGTCTACTACTGAGCTCAGCATGGTTTGCATCGCCATTTATACTCTCTTGCGCGGCACGGTCAAAGGATGTACCTCTTTGAAGATGCCGCAAGCCAGCCGCTATGCGCGGCGTCGCGTAGCGGGCGCGGCGTAGCGTCGCGCCAGTGTGAAAGGTGTTGCGACGCGATTATATCGCAGAATCGCTACGCGACACGTCGCGCTGTCGCGTCGCGCCAGTGTGTACGAGCCTTTAAGGAAGTGGTGTACCTATAGTACACCCACATTTCGCCAGTTATGTTTTACTGCCATGGGGTAAGCCTATTGCCATCAACCAGGCACAAATCCGGATTCCGGGCTGCTACTGAGAAATTCCAGATGGGAAACCCAATTATACCTTGCTAGACCTGGGAATCGAACCCAGGACCTCAAGCTCAGCAGTAGGGCTTGTGATCACTAGACCAAAGAGGCGGGCAGGTAAACTCCTATCATTATTATTAAGGTTAGGCCTATACCGTTGCAAATAAACTAAACTCATAATCATTTATTATTACGGTTACGCCTCCATCATTGCAAATAAACTAAACTCATAATCATCATTATTATTGCAGTTACGTCTATACTATTGCAAATAAACTAAACACGTTATTACCTGGATCAGTTTAATACTAGTAATATTCATAACTTATCTAATATTCTTACAACAAAAGTCGTTATTATATATATTTTCTATAGTGTTTTTAGAAAGAAAGAAAATACGTTTATTTGCGGTAAACATGACGCAAAGAAAAAACAAACAAATACAAAAAAAACGAGTTGACGGAAAATATGCGTCACATCCACGCAAAACGGCAATCACTCAGCACGAAGCGACGCGTGCCTTACTTGTGTTCACCAAATGTACAAACACGCTGTGAATACGAGTGTGAGCGCAGGCGCTCTCGGTACCGTCCGAGGCAGTGGCGAAGTCGGATGTATGTTTGTGTGTGTGTTATGTGCTGACGCTACTCATCTTCACGCAAACATTCACAGCGTGTTTGTACACTTGGTTACCACAAGTAAAGCGCGCGTCGCTTCGTAAGATAAAAATACTGTACCTGCTTTTACTACTATTATCCCAAAAACGTTTCGTTTTCAAATAACACGATATTAGACCTCAGAGAACAATTTATAACGCAAAAATTATTTTTCCCAAAAAAAAAAATTGATTTGTGTTAACTTACTTTATTTCTTTCCTCTTTCATTATACATTCAACGCTTCATTAAGACTGTCATAATAATATTCCCTTAGAACAGCGTTCTGAAAAGCCGTTACATATATTATACTGAAAATATTTATTTTTGTGAGATCATTATTTCAGTGCTTTGCGGTATTGAACATCATCTTTTCACTGTTTCGTGTAGGCTCGCCCCTTATATCAAGGGATTTAAACATAACTGGCGAAATGTAGGTGTACTATTTAGGTACTTTTCTGCCTAATCATTCGGGGAAAACAAGCGTGTTGATATGATATTTTCACTGTATTAAGGTACTAGAATGAAAAACCGGTAACGAGTCAGCGCTAGTTTTCCAGGATAGCAGTATAAATAAATAGATAGGTATAGTTGACCTCGTTAGTCATTATTGCCAGGCGGTGGGACAGGTGCCTTAAGGCTCCCGCAGACAGGCGCGACGCGATAGCGCTATGTGACTTTAGTAGAACAATTTCTATGAAAACTTCATGGAAATTGTTCTACCAGGATCGCTAGGCACCTTCGTGTAATGTCTGTCTGCAGGAGCCTTTAGCCGGCAGCAAGACGCGACGCGATTATCGTAGAACAATTTTCATGAAGTTCTAATAGAAATTGTTCTACTAAAGTCACTTCGCGCTGTCGCGTCGTGCCTGTCTGTGGGAGCCTTTAGGCACCTGTCCCCTCACCGACGAGGAAGCGATACACCATCGACAATGTTCTCGCTTAAAAAAAATACAAAAGATTAATTTATTAATATCTTTTTTATTTTTTTATAATTAATAATAAAAATAAATAATAATTAATTTAATAATTTAAAAGATATATAGACCCGCACCAGTTTTTTTTTTTGTGAATGGCTACTCGCATGTCAACCAAGAAGATTTTCGGCTGCTTAACCGGCCATGCCTGTGGTTGCTTTAATAAATAAAGGCCTCCAGCCAGGGCTTAAAAAACTTATAAACTAGGCGACTACACGCTAAGGGGTGCCCTGTGGGATACGGACCTCGGCTTAGAGCGTCGCTGGGGGGGAGGGTCAGCAAGAAACAGGCTGAATCGGAATTATCCCCTAACAGTAAAAGAGATATAAGATACATATATTCATAGTTGATCACTGACTGTTCACACTACTACCGGCGAGAACTCTGTCAAACGAACAACTCGTTTTTAGTTGCTAGCTCTACTCGCTTCTCGCGAATCGCTGGATCGGTGGGACAGGTACCTAAGGTTGAGCATCACTTGCACGTCATAAAACAAACAGATATATTTGTCTCTAAGACACATAGTTTCAATCTTAATAAAGTTTCAATTTACTGGGATTTGTTTTCAAAAAAGGTAAAGATAAGTTATGGAAAAAGACGTGACTTTCACTTTCACACTATAAAAGTGTTTAGTTTCAATTAAAACTAAATATTTTTTCTTAACATTTTACTTAAAAATGCAAAATTTGCGAGGTCGCCTGAGTTATCCAATTTTTTGTATCAGCTTCATTTAGTCAATTGAAAATTTATTTGTAGCTAAATTTATATTAAGCCATTTTAGTTCCTGGTATTTATTTGTGTTCTACTCACGATTCTGTATAAATTAATTTTAGTGAACTTATATCTCGGCGGAACAGTTAAAACTAATTACCTACCTTTTTAGCGACAAATACGTACTTTTCATAATCTTTTTCCCTCTGAGAATTAATTAGTAAGGATGTCAAAATAATATTAGGCTGGCGAAAAAGTCTTTTCGCATTATAGTATGTATGAACTTGTAATAAAATCTCTTTGGCTATACTATTTGTATCTGGCTGGTTTTGGTATCATTGAAAGTTTAAATTTTAAAGAACATAATTCCAAATTCAAATTAGGAAAATGTGTGATTTTCATTTGTTTTTCGTACTGTCAAGATGAGTGAATCTAATGAAGAAATTCGATACATTTTGAATTTTTACTACAAAAAAGGTAAAAATGCAACGCAAGCCGCGAAAAAAAATTGCGATGTTTATGGACCTAGTGCAGTGTCTGTGAGAATAGCACAAATTTGGTTTAAGCGTTTTCAATCCGGAAATTTTGATGTCAAAGATGCACGTCGCTCTGGTCGCCCTATTACGGATAAAATGAATGCCATTTTTGAAAAAGTGGAGCAAGATCGGCATATCAGTAATTACGACGTAGCTGAAGAACTGGGAATTGACAACAAAACAGTTTTGGCACATTTGAAAAAAACTGGGTACACAAAAAAGCTCGATATTTGGGTACCTCACGAGCTCACTGAAAGAAACCTAATGAACCGTGTACTCATTTGTGATTCTTTATTACGACGTAATGAAACCGAACCATTTTTGAAGAAACTGATTACTGGTGATGAAAAGTGGATCACGTATGATAAGAACGTGCGAAAAAGGTCTTGGTCAAAGGCCGGTCTGGCTTCACAGCCTGTGGCGAAACCCGGGATAACTCGCAACAAGGTGATGCTGTGTGTGTGGTGGGATTGGAAGGGCATTATTCATTATGAGCTGTTACCACCAGGCAGGACCATCGATTCTGAACTCTACTGCGAACAACTGATGAGATTAAAGCAAGAAGTTGAGAGAAAGCGGCCGGAATTAATCAACAGAAGGGGTGTGGTTTTTCATCATGATAATGCTAGACCTCACACATCTTTAGCCACTCAGCAAAAATTAAGAGAGTTTGGCTGGGAGGTGTTTATGCATCCGCCGTATAGTCCTGACCTTGCACCTTCAGATTTCCACCTGTTTCGGTCTCTTCAGAATTCTTTAGGCAGTGTCAGGTTAACATCACGAGAGGACTGCCAAAACCACTTGTCGCGGTATTTTGATCAGAAGTCCCAAAATGTCTATAGCAATGGGATCATGTCTCTACCTACAAGATGGCAAAAAGTTATCCAAAAAAATGGTACCTACATACTTTAGTTAAATGTAAATAAACTATATTAAAAAATGTTTTGAATTTTCTTAAAAAATGCGAAGAAACTTTTTCCCCAACCTATTAAATCTCAAAAGTTTCTTAAAAAAAATTGTAGGTACCTATTGTAGGTAACCTACTACTTGTAGGTAACATACTAATTGTAGGTAACCTACCTTCATGTACATAGAACACATACCTACATAATCAGAGAAAAACAATAAAAACATACTGTATATTTCATAAATCCACAGGATGATAAAAAAACACAAATTTCCCTGGAAAGCGTCACAGATGTGTCACACACAGAAAAATGTCATGTCCGTGACATAAATACGCAATTGACGGGCAAGCCCTGAATGACTGGCGTCACGCAGCGAAATACAATTATTCAAATAACGTAACATAACATCACACCTGTATTCTTCGATGGGTTAGGCAGAGGTGAATCCATAAATAATACACTCACATTTCGCTAGTTACATTTAAGTCCCATGTAACGGGGTGAGCTCATTGCCATCCTAACTAATATTATAAATGCGAAAGTAAGTTTGTTTGTTTGTTTGTTACCTTCAGGTCTAAGTCACTGAACCGATCATCCTGAAATTTTGCATATACGTTGTCAGGTGTACAGAAACGGACATAGGGTACCTTTCATCCCGGCAAAATGTATTGTTCCCGAGGAAAACAACAATAACGTTCTTATGATAATAGATGGCGCCACGTGTCTTTCGAATCATGATTGAATTATAACCCGAATTGATTTTCAAAGTCTAAATTAACGCGTGCAAAGCCGCGGGGAAAAGCTAGTCAACAATATACTTAAATAGTAGGCTTAAAACTATGAACAGCTTCATAATACAACTTTTATAGAATAGAATAGAATACTCTATATTATGTAGGTAGGTATACCAAAAATATACAGATATATGTATAAGTAGAAATTTTACATAATTATGGTGATACAATTGGCGGTCTTATCGCTAAAAGCAATCTTTTACAGACAACCTTTGAATGGATTAAAGAGAGGAGAGACAATTCTACAGGTACATATACAATAAATACATACGTACTTTCATAAAATATAGTATAGTATTTTTTCAAGAATTGGGACATGTTAAGAGCTGGTTAGTGACTGCGCTTTCTAGAAACAAATAAAAGTGCAGGACTTCGCCTGGAAAATGTCCATTTGACGTGATCCTTTAGTAACTTTTTACGATTCGTCCTACTTGCTTTTACGAAAGCCACTATATGTAAGTCAAAGAATTGCTTGATTATTTTGCGAAAATGAACGTAAATAAATTAATACTGGTATTCAACTTAATCCGGCTAGACTGGAAGCTGACCCCAACATAATTGGGGAAGGCTGGGCAGATTCCTTGAACGTCAAAAATATTAGAAGGTCTATAGCGGTATCTACACCGCCACATGCGAGCTTCACGTCACACTGACGTCAACTCTGCTTGCGCGCTGTAGGATTTGCATGACGTCGCAAATCCTGCATCGCGCAAGCAGAATTTACTGCGCGACTAGCATATATATAACGTCCCGACATCAACCGTCGGGCAGTTGCCCACCAGAAACAACACCCGTCTGATCGGAGGAGCCTCCCTTTTCCATATTCCCTTGTCTAAATCTACCTATTAGACGAATTCATTAAGTACATAAGTAATACTTTTCAGGATTCCTTACCCGAAGGGTACGCACGACTACATAATAATATCAAGCATTACATTTCCAGTATAAGCGGACTTCTCATTGTAGGAAAAGCCTATACAATGCGAAGTCAGCTAAAACTGGAAATTTATAGCTTGATATGTCGTCGTGTGTACCAACGGGATCCTATTACTTAACCTCCGCTATCCTTCCGTCCGTCAATCTATCTGTCTGTCAGCAGGCTGTATCTCATGGACCGTAATAGGTAGACAGTTGAAATTTTCACTGAGTGTATATTTCTATTTATTTATTTAACCATTTATGTACACACATACATAAACAAACAAGAAGAAAGGAACAGAAAATAGGTACAAAGGTGATGCTTATTTCTAAAGAAATCTCTTCCAGCATACCTGCGATAGGAGAGTATATTAAAGAGATGAAGACAACGTGTGTAAGAGTAGAAGGGAAAACAAAATACATAAAATCTAAAATAATTTTCTAATTTAAATATAAACATACATTAAGAGAATATACTAACATACATACATATTTCTAAAATAAATATCACTGAAATGTATAAAAATATAATGTAATTTAAATAATAAATACATAAGCAACGATGATATTTTCTATACTCGCTAAATCAAAAAAATATTAAATAAAGTATAGAAATAAAGGTCGCCATACAAAAAAAGTGTTTTTTTTTTATACCTATGTATTTTTAAATATTATACGGTTGTACGGAACCCTTCGTGCTGTTTTAGAAGTAATGAGAAGCCTAAGAGTCTTTATTTTAATTTTAGATGTGTTTGCTCTTGACTCTAGTCTAGGTCAGAGGTGACAGAGACAAAGCAGACGATGGAGTGAGCTTACCCAGAAGAAGCCTGTTCACTCTCACTTTGAAGAGATTTGGGTTGTATGCGGTCGGAAACACAGAGGCGGGTAGAGAGTTCCACTCTTTTGCTGTGCGCATTATAAAAGATGTTTGGAAGCGCTTAGTGCGAATTGGTGGAATAGCAACTAGGTAGGGATGGTAACTTGCAGTGCACCTAGATGTCCGATAATGTCATCATAATGGCAGTCTGACAACAGTCTGACATTATGATGCTTTACAGAGGTGGCAGATAATACATAATCAAGCTATACATTTCCAGTATAAGCTGACTTCTCATTGTACGAAAAACAATAAAAAAATAAAATAAAAATATAGCTAAAAAAAAAAAAAACCTAATTGAATTAGAATAGTAAAATGAAATTCAGGATTCAGGGTAACTGGGGCGTTTTCTATGTATCCAAATTAGAAAAAAAAAAAGAAAATACGTGTATTAAAAAAAATTACAAATACAACAAAAAAAAAAAAGGATTGTGTAGTTTTATGAAACCACGGTAAAAGTGAAACTTTTTTTCACATTAGATATAGACATTTAACTAAAAACCTCCTTCCTTTCACTTTATCCCTACTCCGCGGCCGACCGTCACGCGACATGCAACACACAGACGAAAAAGTTTGAGACGATGTAATAAAAGTTTCACTTTAAAAACAAAACAGCACCACAAACAACCAAACACATATTTTTTTTAAATTAAAAATTCTCTCTTACATCACAAGACGGTACCTATTTCATACCACATACAATAAAGCATGTCTAGACCATTACTATGGAAGGAGCAATGTACTACCAAATGTAGGTTAAAACTACAATAAAAATTCACTACAAGTTTTGCGTAGGAATAAACAGTGGGACTGTCTGAAGGCCCGTGGCAGATGACGTTCATGAGCTAATGATAATAATTATTATTATCGCAACAAAATATTATTATTTTCGTATGATAATTTACTATACTAAACTGAAATTAATTCTAGGATTTCAGGATGAATTATTTTTATTAACCGACTTCAATAAGGAGGAGGTTCTCTAGTCGTCTGTATTTATTTAATATATAGGTTATGCCTCCCATATAATTTTTTATTAACTTTGCTTCGATAGTTTTTTAGTTAACTTCAATAATATGTATATTTTCCAATTAGTGTATGTTGATGATGTTATAATAACTTTCTGTCACTGCTATTTACATAGCAAGTACTGGTATACGAATTTGTGTAGGGTAGATTCTACTACTAAAAATTGAATAATAAAAACTAACTAAAATAAAAACTAAGTGAAAAATAACTTTAAGTAATTTCAGAAGTCGGTGGCAATAAACGAAAATACAAATCCAAAGACACCGACTTCCGAAATTACTTAGTTATTTTTCACTTACGTAATAGTGTTTTTTTCGGAAGTCGGTTGTTTTTTTTTTTTTGTTAAAAATGTTTTCTTTTAGTCAGTTAAATATTGATAGGTTCCTTAGTTGTAATTAGGTTAAAATATTTACCCAAAATAATTGTTTTAAATGCTTTCCAATGATAAAAAAATGTAGATATTATGTGGCTGTTAAATGGTGTGATGCGTCGTACTAAAACGATTTCGCTTAATGAGTATCCCTCAAAAGCACCGAAATAGCAATTAGCACTTTTAGCGATTCATTATTAAAATCCAATCATATTTACGATTGATTGGTCCGTATTTAAATACATGTTAACAGCACGTTATTATTAAAACTATACTCAACGGAGTATAGTTTGTGCTGAAGCAGTTACATCTACGAAGAGTAGTTTAAGAATAAATGATAAAGTTTAACATATATTAATAAAAGAGGAAACTATCGTAAAATGTAAAATAAATTTAATTTGATTATAACGTATTTTTAAACAAGGAAGTTTCATCTATAAAAAATCCTTTGTAACGATTTGTTTACCTTTAGTTCCTAAACCAATGAGGTCGTCGTAGTCAAACAAAGTTAATCGTAATCACAAGCGGTTGCATGTAACACGCGAAAATGTGAAAAATCGATTTCAAAATAATTAACATTCTGACAGCTGAGTATCCGTTGCTCGATCGTATTGACAGTTTGGGTCGCCACCAGTTTGATTTTCGAACAAATATTTCTGAGTAAACGCATTACAGAGAAATAAATGTATGTTCGAAAATCAAACTAATGGCTAAATATTTGTTCGAAAATCAAACTCGCAGCTAAATATTTATTTGAAAATCAAACTCACGACACTCAATAAACGCACTAATCATAAAGGAGAAATATGTTCCGCCAGTTTTTTAATAACACAAAATGTAATTCCAATCCATAACTTCTTACTGGAATTTCTTTTCCAAGCATCGAATTATGACGAATTCAGTATTAGTACTTACTTACGTACAACTTTTTAATATGTAGTTATGAGAAGCCTCAGAGTCTGACAATAAGTCTGACCTTAAGATGCGTTCCAGGAATTCGGTGGCAGAGGGCAGAAACTTATTATAAACTTTTTTTCAATAGTTACCAACTTAACTTGACAGATGGAGGAATTCCAGTTTTTTTTAATAAAAAAGTTATCATTTTAAGGTATAAACGGTAAAGTTACTGAATAAAATCTAAAGTCCAAGAATAGAGACTTTTTCGTACCATTTATTTTTCAGAAATTTTCCCACCCTTGATAATTTAAAACAGTCGAAGAAGACAGATTAGTTAAATCAGATCGGCTTTTGAAGTAATTTAACATTTTACATGTGTTGTGTGTGCCACAATGCCTTCTAATTTTAATAGTTATTCTAATTTCACTTGATTTTATTGTTAAAGTGAATTTTAACTAAAGTATTATTGTATTATTTATCACTATTAAAAGTAATTCTCACATCAGTTTCATAAAATGAAACTACAAACGTTTCCGTATTGTTTTTGAACGTAGTTTTCATAAGCAATTTCAAGTTACAAGAAAACTTTTTATATAGTACAACTTAATAAACAACTTTATAAAACTCACCTAAGGCATTATAATCCACTTAAAACCAGAACAAAGCACTTCAAAACCAAATGTTCCGAAAAAATCTAAGTTGAGAAAATATTTCGAGAACCGAAGTACGATTTGTTAGCACAAGGAATGCGGGACGTCCATCAGACTCGGCGCGCTACGCGAAACTGGTCCAGAAGGGGTTGCGAATCCTTTAAATACAGCTGAAATACTCTGTTGCAACCACCTGTAGGGAAAAGCGAGTAACAAAGGATTAGAAAACATTTTGATGGCTTCGAGACCGGCTGTCCCGAAATTCCTTTGCTTTGAAAGGGGGTTTTCTTTTTTCAAAACGTATGGTGTAGGAACGTGATTCAAAAAGTTTTAATGGAGTTTGCGAGCCTTCAGGATCCCCAAAAACGTGTTGAGGGTGGAAAGACAACAACAAAAAACCATGGCAGGTAGGCAGGTACGTCTATAACTTGTATTTCAAAGGAAGGCAAAGGTTATTTCTTTTAAAGCGGTATGATTTTCGAGATTCGTGTTTAGGGTAACAAAAGAACTTTGTCGATGAAAAACAAAATGAAAATGTAGACATATTCTTGGAAAACGCCTTTAGGTACCACCGACACTCGTAGAGGCTTATTAATTAAGCCAGGTTCTGTGGCTAAACTAATTTTAACTATTATTTTTGTTTGTTAATTAATCGTTTTCTTCCTTCCTTCTCCTCGGTACTGCAAGGGACAATATTATAGGCTGGTGCAGTTTATTTATTTATAAACCATATTTCTCCTAATAATACGTTCCCTTTGAGCTCAATTTAATTCAATTCAATTAATTGTTACTGCAATCTCAGGTGGTAAAGATTAATAAATAGAAACAATTATGGACCCTGTTGGCATAGCACAATTTTAAATAAATGGGGAGAGGGAGAGCACTTTTATCATTTCTTTTATAACTAATTATTTAAATTATTTCCTATCTATCTGTTTTTTGCAACATTATTAGATATTATCATACATTTACATTCTCTGAATTGAATGTGTGTAAGCCAATCTATTTTTTTTTGTAATAAATATTAATATTGCTTATTTAATTATTTGCTTAAATATTTTGTATTGCAATTAGTATATTTTTAATATGTTATATATTTTAACCCATTTATTTTTATTGTTTACATTATTTAAAGATATATATATAGGTTTTGTTTTCTTGTTTTATGTTTTCCGGTAATTTATAATATATTTTTATTGACATAGAATATGGACTAGAAGAGTACCGTTTCAGGCGGGAAGAGGCAGATTGTTGTTTGTATGTTTTCCCGTAAACAAAACAAACATACAAACAAAATATTCGTTGCGCCATAAAAACATATTAAATCTGCCTCCTCTCGCCTGAAACTGCACTCTTCTAGTCCATATTCTATGTAAATAAAATATATTATAAGTTACCGTAAAACATAAAACAAGAAAACAAAACCAATATATTTTTAAATAAATTTCATTAAATTATTTCTTTAAATAGATTCTGGGTATTTAATTCTAAAATATGAATACTAATTAAGGTGATAATGTTGTGTTTCTGGAAGTAAGACTTGAAACTATCTCTTTGTCCTATGTTTTTAATTATTCGTATCAGTTTCTTTTGTAGAATGAATAGAGAGGGAGAATCTGTGCTATTTCCCAATAAGATGATGCCGTAGCTAAACCAAGCATGGGCGTACGCATAGTATGTGACTCGTGCGGTTTGCAGGTTGGTAGTTTTTTAAATTATCGAAGGGAGTATAAAAAAAATTGAAGTAACGTTCTGTATGTGTGTCTTCCAGTTTATATGTGTGTCTATTGTCAAACCTAGGAGAGTGAAATCGGAAACTGTTTCTAATTTTTGTTGAATAAATGTGAAGTTTATATTTATTCGAGGATGAAAGTTATTAATTTGGTATTGGTAAAGTTAATTTCGAGATTATGCTCGCTCATCTAATTTATAGTTTTATTAAGAATAGTGAACAGTTTTTCATTTAAATTTGCATTTGTTTGGAATGAGGTGAGGAGTGAAATATCGTCCGCAAACAGTACACATGGCCCATCTATGGTTTTGGGGAGGTCATTAATATATATGAGGAATAGGAGGCCGCCTATAACGCTTCCCTAGACAATAGAAGCATGCATTTGTCTGACATCAGATCTTATGAGTTGTGTTTATTTTGTTTTTTCATTGTAATGTTCCATCTCAACCAATTGCTCTCTACCTTTCAAATATGATACGAACCAGTCATAGGCTTTCCCGCGTATTCCTATTCCATGTAGATGAGATGTTATTTAATAGAATTTTAAATTGTACTTTGTCGAAAGCCTTAGTCATATCAGTTGTTGTTTACTTACTGAAAAGGTGGTTTTATTCTAAATACTCGTACAAAGCCCTAAAAAGTAATCCTCGTGAACACACATACCACTACCACACTAAGGTAAATTTAGTTTTTCGTAGAATTGTACTCGCAATTAGATTGGCTACCATTTAAATGCTCACCAAAATATTTTTTAGGCCCTAAGACTAAATAACAAGTAAAATATGTTAACTTCAAATAAAATAAACCTACTCTATAGAGTAGGTTTGTATTGGTTGGCTGCTTGGTATTTTTGGTGGCTGTTGGTTTGTTTGGTATTGGTATACCGAGGTGCCTAAAGAACAACGTTTTAAGTTCCAAAATAATTATACACTCATCAGAATAATTGTACGTGTTGTATTTATATTCTTTTTGCCTACCAAAATGGATAAATGCTAACAAAGTCTTGTTTAAGTTGCTCAACAAAAATAAGTTTGCTTCAAAATGAAGGATGGTGGGATAGGATGCAAGAGCGAGCGAAGCGAGCTCGGGTCTTGGGGCACCCCGACTCGGACAGGTTAGGTTAAAAGGTGATGGCGAGGTCTGGAAGACCCCGCGATCCCCTTCTAACGCCTTATAAATAAAAATGGAAAATAGGTTAATTTCTAGAATACTTTATGAAATACAATTCGGTGAGAGTTCCGAATTTTTTGGTAGTAAAATAGGTACTTTTCTGATAGGCGTTTTAACACAAGCCAATTAGATTTACCTTATTAATTTAGTATCTATATTAAGCTCTAGACCTTGGAAACGTCTCCCAGAATAGTTATGTAAGTGAAGGTTTCAAGCTCTCTTAATATTATATTCCTAGAAATTATATGTAGTCAGTAAGTAGGTTCTATGGCTTTAGGCCTCTTGTGGTGTGCTATTAACTTAAACTCTATTTGTTTCTTCAAACATATAGCCCTTGCTTGAAGTAATAAATTAGTCTTCATAACTAAGTACAGTTAGCCTCAAAAAGACGTTTGCATCGACAAGAATTCTTTTAATTGTTTAGAATCGTTGTTCCCTAGTATTATATTAGTATCTATACGAGCCACAACACATTTATTACACATTGGGTACTTAATTTTAGCTATACATTGATGCGGTATTATGGAACACAAATCGTAGATAATCAAATGAATTCTTGTCGATGTATACAAATCTTTTTAAGTCTGCACTAATACCTACTTATGACGTGGTTCGTAAACGCATTGCCTTTTTAACCGACTTCAAAAAGGAGGATATCCGACAATAATTGTTGATCGATTTCAAAAAATATTTTTTTAATGAATAGTGGTGTGGCAAGTTATCGCCCCATAGATCATATTTGATTGTGGGCGGTGTTCAGGTGTCTGTAGTACGATCTTAGGCATATATTGCTGTCGCGGGCATGTGAAGAGGGCATCAGAAGACTGAGCGGTCAGTGACAGCTAATGACGGTTGTCAGATGTCAAAGTGCGCGTGCGCCAATCGGTCGCATTTTGATCTCTCCCCAAAACCGCATTTTTAAAATCTCAATTCATCGCATCCGCTAAAACTATAAATTAACGTGTATGATCGTGTAATCCTTGGGGATTTGCCATTCTATGGTTCTTCAACCCGCGTCCGATTAATGTGCAAAATTTTATCAAACGTACACAATGGTCACTTTCAAGTGACCATTGTGTACGAGCTCGCCAGGTGGCCACCGGCTGAAGAAACATCAGGCCAGAACAAGAAGACCACCCAGGTACCGCTTTGCATTATTTGCTAGGGTTAACTACAGACGCCACCTGACCGTCCCCAATCTCCTTGCAATTTGTCGGACAAAATAGGCATATTGAATCAGCGTGCAATCCAGACGCAGATTTCTTCTCTAGTCCTCATCCCGCATAGGAAACACGGCTACTTACACGCCTGTCCCTCCAGCTAGGGTAAGCCTCAGGGATGGTCCTATAAAAAATATATTATTTTGCTTGCGTAGCTTTTCAGTTAGCTTCAACAATACTTATTTTTTACACTTAGTGTATATTGGACGATGTTATAATAACTTCCTGTCACTTTTATTTACATAGCAAGTAGTGGAATACGAATTTGTGTGGGGCAGCTACCACAACTAAAAGTGAAAATTTTAAACCTTTACAAAAAAAAAAAAAACACTACAAAGTGAAAAAATAACTTTAATTTCGGAAGTCGATGGCAAAAAAAGAAAATACAAAACCAAAAAACCGACTTCCGAAATTAAAGTTATTTTTCTCTTTGTAGTGTATTTTTTTGGGCGTCGCGGTTGTTTTTTTTTTTGTAATAAAGTTTTGCTTACCCTGGCTTGATACTGTTGCGTTAATTTGAGTATAGAACTAAGTGCTTTATTGTTGTTTTTTGTTTTGATTTCCGTCAAAACAAAATAACATTATAGTACTTAGTTCTGAATTCAAATTATTATACACGATGAATCTAATAATTGATGTAATTAATGGACATGGAAATTAGCATTCGTTTGTATTCGGAAATCCGATGATTCTCGAGGTACATTAAGAAAATAGTTCTACTGTTAGTCCTTTTGCCCTCTCCATGAGTATAGAAAAATTGGATGAACAAGATTCGAATCTCATAGATAAAAAAAATATTAAAAGAGGATAGGTACCGTCAAACGGGGTGAATAGGAATGCAAGGGGTGAATCGGAACGAAACTTTATAAGGGATGGTTAACATTTAAATAATATATTTTGTTGCGAGTATAGTTAAGTAATTATTTTTTAATTTTAATATTCATGAAGTTGCATTTTCTTTCTATTCCAAATTAATTAAATCATAATTTTTCCATAATCCCTTAATCCACGAAGACAATCCGTGGATACTCAACATCCTTTTGAAACTTAACGTGGATTATGTTATATACCTACCTACCTCTGTAACTAGTTCCTTTTGTGCCTCAAATAAGTACTTGAGGCAACAGCGTACAGAGCCGTAGTATGCCTTATTAAAACCCCGTCATAAAACATGTCTTAAACTTCAAAGAACGGTCTAAATATAAATAAATCTGTAAACAGCTTTTCGTGATATCAATTTGGGTACTATGAAGCGTTAAGTTGCTTGCGTATTTTCTTTTCCAAGCAATGTGTATTTTTATTATTATCAGACATAATATATAATACAATTATCGAATATTTATTCATCTTATTTTTTCCTTCTTCTGTATATTTTTTCTCAAGGGAAAAAGGCGTGCATTTGTAGATGTGTGTGTGTATGTTATAATAATTTTACAAATAGGTTACTGAGCAAATTAAGGTCCACAAATATTTTTTTCGGTGTCTCTAATTTTCAATCGATTAACAGAAATAGAATGATGTTATAATTTAGTTGACACTCCGTCCACAGCTATTTTACCTCTGAGTTTGCATCACTGTCAAAGTCACAGTGATCTTTATTGCCGTTGAAATAAGGTTTCTGTCAGTGACAAGTCTGTCAAATTCATAAAGATCGTTATAATCGTTACAATACGGTTGCTATTGGGTTGCTGCTGTCACAGGTGAAATAACTGTGAATGGACTGTAGCTAAATGCATTTACTGATTAAAGGCTCCAACAGACAGGCGCGACGCGGCTTTCGTACAACCATTTCCATGAAGCTTTCATAAGAATTGTTCTACTTGAGTCGCGTCGCGCCCGTTTGCGGAAGCCTTTACGGTGCAAGCGAGCCTCAGTGATTTACACATTCAAACTACATTATTTAGAGATCACAAATAATCCCATTTACCTAATACTGAATAAGTATTTTATATATATTTTATATATATAATACTGAATAAGTAAATATGGTAATTGAGTCCATCTTAATATCGATATTAAGTCAACTTAACTTAGACTTAAGATCGATATTACTAAGTAAGTATTATATTAGTATTGTTAATAGTTTTTTTTTTTATTAAGTAATATATTATAATGCTAACATAACAATGACGGAGTAATCTATAATATGCCACGGGGGCTCAAACTCAAATTAAGTTGATACAAAATTAATAAAATTCAAAAGTCATCTCTGTGTGTCCCAATTAGGTACTTGGCGCCTAAATAAACATCTTAGCAAACATAAGCAAAAATATAACGACAGGATATTGAAGATTAATTGGAAATATTAGCTCATCAACTAGTTAAGTACTTACCCACATAATTGCTATTATGTTAGCTACTGTTTGTTTTATAATTTGAGGAGTTCGTAGAAAAACGATATTTTCTAAGAAAATAGTTATAAAAATCATCTTCCCTTGAAGACTACGTCAAACATTTTCCAGTCTCTAATAAATTTAGAAGCCATATTGCTAACTAGGTTTTTCCCGCGGCATGTCGGAGAATATTCCACGGGAACGTACCTACTACCGGGATCAAAAGTACCCTATGTAATCCAAATTATAAACTATGTGCCAAATTACATCCGTATTCGTTCAGCCGTTTTTGCGCCAAATCGGAAATACATCCAGGCAAACGGATAAACATTCTAAGAACTATATTTTTGGCATCAGAGTCGTTTCCACACCTTGTACCAATTACTTTTTTTGAAAAATATTCTATTTACAGTTTTGACTTCGTTACTATTTTATTTTATGATATGTAGGTATGTATAGAATAGGTTTGTGCAGTAGGGAAACAGTAAAGAAAAAACTAATCATCGAAATTGTGACGTTTTCGCAACTAACACAAAGGAATTGCGTTTATTTATTTATTTACAAAAACTTACGATTACACAGAGAGTATAAATGGCGCCAAAAAGCTAAATCCGCAGATAGAAAATCGTTCAGTACAACGCCATTCTAATTATTTTACGATATTTGTCAGGCCTTTTTTTTTTTTTTGTTGGGTGGGAAATCATCAAATGACCTCTCCCGCTCTGGGCGGAGCGGAAGGGCGTGTCTGGCTCTTACTGACTAAAACCCACCCGTGTTCCTTCAGTTGCCTGTGCGCCAGGGCCACGGTAACTCTTTCGAACAATCCGCAACCCGGGCAGGCATCGGCCCTATCGGACCCCGTCAATAATGCTGACATCTCTTTGAGCAGCGCGTGGAACACGACGCGCCTTCGACCCGGGGCCTGGTCCTTACCGGACGGCGAACTGCCCATCGCTCGCCGTCCGCAAGCCCGTGCTTACGGTGGCCGGGATTCGGCGATCGACTCCCGACGCCCAGGGTGTCTGGCCCTGCGGCGACTAAGGGCGTGAGGGCGCAACGATTGCCTCACCCTCAGGCGCTCCGCCTCCTCCTTCGCGAGCATTACTGCTTCGCAGAAGGAGGTGACGGCTTCCCATTCCCTCTCGCTCCGTACCATGGCCTGGACCAGGGCCGGTCTCGAGAGATTGCCGCCGCCGATCGCCGCCCAAGCCGGACAGACCTCCACCGTATGCTCTACCGTGTCCTCCGGTCGATCCACACAATGATAACACCCGAGCGTTTCCTCCCGCCTTATCCGAAACAGGAACCTCCCGAAACAGCCATGTCCGGTGAGGACCTGCGTCAGGCGGAAGGTGAGGACGCCGTGGCGCCTCTCAAGCCACTCCTCAAAGAGGGGACTTACCGCCGCAATTGTGGCGTGCCCAGCGCTGGGTTGCGACAGTCGCACTCTCCATGCCGCCATGAAATTCCGCCGGAGCTCTATCCGCTGTACCGCGATCTCTCGCGGCAGCGGAGTTATGCCCCGGCGTTTCGCCTCCTCGCGCCACTCCCAAATATGCGCGAGGACTTTTGCCTCCAGATCCTATGGCGGCAATCCGGCAAGGAGGCTCGCCGCCTCGCAGGAGATCGTGCGGTATCCCCGGACCAGCCGGATGGCCAATATTTGTCAGGCCTACCGTGTCGTTTTTACTATCAATATTTTCTTAACAAACATTTACCAACCGATACCGCTAACGGTGTTATTTCGATTCACTAAATCGCAGTTCAAATTGTTCCATAAAACACAGTGACGTCATTTCTTGTTTCAATTTGAAATAAGAAACATCATCTACATTCCACGTTTGAAAACATTGTTCCAACTGCCATCGGCGAAGTCCTGGCCAAAGATTAAGAATCGCAGCTTATAATCAGGCATGTAAGTAAATAAAAATGTAAGTTGACCGTTTTTGTGGAAAAGTTGATAAAAGTTAATATTTTCGTGACATATTTTTTTTGTTTATGAATTTATTCACATTGTTTGTTGGTGTCTGGAGTCAAAGTGTTCTGCAGCCACGCTACGTGTTCGAGCCAGTAAGCTATAGAAGTATGAGGAACAGGGTGGAAAGTTCCTCACCCACACACGCGTTTAAAAGCTAGGATCCTCCCACCCCACCAGATGGGTGTTGTCTCTGGTAAGCTACTGCCCCACCTCATATGTCGGGATGTTGCAAATAAAGTAATAATCACGTGGATAAAACTGTTTGGGCCATTCAGGATTTTGTTTGGCGTCAGTGTGATGCGTAGTTCGTATTTGCCGTTGCAAATGCTGTGAAGCTTTGTGGCGACAAAGCAGTTGCATGATCCGGAAAACACTACGTGTGTTAAAACCCTGTATCGAAAACAAAGAAAAGATATCCGTTTAGTGTATCACATAACATATCATAATTCTGCTATTAGTTGTGAAGGCTCGACATAATTAAATGAATCCCGGAATTACTTCCGGCTTCCGGAAAACTATTTTACCGAGTAGATTCCTTTATAGAGAGGACACAAAGTCGTGATCCGGGATTAGCATACAAATTGACAGGTGGCAACACAAAGGGTTATGAGACAAAACGTTTCGACGTAAAGTTACTTTGTCGAAACAGAACACATGGTAAATTGTTTAATTTATCTTTACAGTGAATGAAAATTTATTCTATGATTTGTTTGCGATTCGTCAGAGGACTTAATTTTCGTGATGTTTGATGGGTTTTTATAAGCTGGTAGGTATGTGTCAGTATTTTGAATAAATAAATTGTTTGTTTTGCTGTTGGTAAATGGAAATTGTATGATGGAAACTGCATTATTTTACACTATGGTGCTTTTTAAAAGCTCAATCATTTTATTAATTTTTGGAACGAAGTTCCTTATCGCACCGTACGGACTTGGCGGCTTGGGGCTAGGCGAAAAAGTGTAAGAAATTTCCGTCATGACCCTTTCTTTATTTGTTTTTAACCGACTTGAAAAAAAGGAGGAGGTTCTCAATTCGACAGTATGTTTTTTTTATGTGTGTTTTCTCATAACTTTTTCTGGGTGAACCGATTTGTATGATTCTTTTTTTATTGGAAAGGAGATCTCTCAAGAGTGGTCCCATGATAAGGAAACCAGGATCTGATGATGGAATACCAGAGAAATCGAGGGGAACCTTCGAAAATCGTAGGGGCGACTAGTGCGTTTGTTAACTTTTTCATTAAGTATTTTAAAGCACTGCAATTTAATGAAGGTCTAGAGACGATCTGATGATGGAGCCGAAAGACAGTCGAGGGAATTCCTTAACGATTTACAGCAGTTACCTTGTGTTTGGGCTCCATTAATTTGTATTGATGAGAACTTTACACCTAGATAGGTTGTGACTGTCACTAGGGGTCTGATGATAAAGACGAACGACAGTTAAGGGAACTCCTCAACGGTTTACAGTAGCTACCTTGTGTTAGGACTTAATTCATTTATATTGATGAGTACTTTGCACCCATATAGGTTATAAGGGCCATTACATGTCTGATGATGGAGACCATAGACAGTCGAGGGAATTCCTCAACGATTTACAGCAGTCACCTTTTGTTTGGATTACTTCATACGGTTCAATATGCCAAAATATTCAGTTCGTACAAAAATAATACCTAATTAAGATTGAAGTTTTACATAGGACAACCACTACCTACTAGTCATGCTGATGCGTCAATTTGAGACTGAATTTAAGTTGCGTAATCGCGTCATCTCTAGCAATGTTGTTGGTTGCTAAGCAATTTATGCTTGTCACAATGCATATGGTGAAATGGAGCTGATGGTGGCTTCACCATCAGCTCCAGTTCTTCTGGTTTTTACCAAGAAAACTCCTCAACAATAAACTCCTCAATTCCTTGCATCGGAAAAAGAAATATTTTGTAAAAGGTGATGAGCAGTTGACATTAGGCTATTGTAACTTAGATAAATTATTATCTAACCCACTAAAAAGTGAAAAATAAATCTTTTTTTAGAAAAAAAACAACGGACTTCCAAAAAAACACTACAAAGTGAAAAATAACTTTAATTTTGGAAGTCGGTGGCAAAAAAGTAAAATACAGATCCAAAGACACCGACTTCCGAAATTAAAGTTGTTTTTCACTTTGTAGTGTTTTTTTGGAAGTCGGTTGTTAATTTTGTAAAAAAGTTTTATTTGGTAGAACGCGCCAATCTCAAGAACAACTGGTTGGAAAATCATGTATTACGGAATTGTTCCCCTTAAAAATTCAAAAAAAACGCCCATGACCGCGTATGTCTATCTTTTAAGGTTGACTCAATATAGCCCTTTTTATGGTAATCAAATTACCTCCCCCACCCCCCTGGCCCTAACCTCAAGCAATGGACAAAATTGAAAAACTTTTAATTTTTGGGAACGAGGCGTTTGGCTACTTTGTATGTTTGTATTTTTATTAATGTCATTTATTTGTAATGTGCGTTTTGTTTGTGCAGAATAAACTATTTTTCTTTCTTTTTTCAAATTTGTTCTATAGATGTTCTAAATATACTACGAAAGGAAATTCGTTCCAACCGAGTGTTCCACGACACTCACGCATTTTTTTTAAACTTAGTAAGAAGGAAATAAAAGCTCACCAATCATCGTGATGCTCTTTTCAAAATAAAGAAATTAAGAAAAGGTTTTCAATATATTACGGAGGCCCATTATAGAAGTAAAAAACAATTTTCCATCACTTAGCAATTTAAAAAGACACAAATCACCGGCCCCCTTCTACCATCGGACATCTAGGCGCACTGCAAGTTACCATCCCTACCTAGTTGCTATTCCACCAATTCGCACTAAGCGCTTTCAAACATCTTTTATAATGCGCACAGCAAAAGAGTGGAATTCTCTACCTGCGCCTGTATTTCCGACCGCATACAACCCAAATCTCTTCAAAGTGAGAGTGATCAGGCTTCTTCTGGGTAAGCTCACTCCATCGTTGACTTTGTCTCTGTCATCTCTGACCTAGACTAGAGTCAAGAGCAAACCCATCTAAAAAAAAAAAAAAACATATTAATAAAAGCAACCACCAGTTGCGTTATGAGATTTATTTGTTTTTTACTTTAAAAAGAGCAACTGAATCATCTTCTAATCTTCTATTATATAAAAAACAATCTTTGTTTGTTCGTATTGTATGCACTGTCATACCGTTAATCCGATTGCGGTAAATCTTTGTCAACATATTGCTTGCTCTTGCGTGAAGATTACAGGCATAGTACAACGGCATCAACGCGCCCGATACCAGCTAGTCTTAATAAAATATGAGCGAAAAGATTTGAACAAAAACATAAAACGCGACAAGCATCTATGAACATTATCTACTGCTGCAGAGAAGCCTTTCCCAGGAGATGCAAACAAAGGCAAAGATACAGAAGGGCCATATATCCCTGGAGATGAAGAACAATTTATTATAGAATAGGTGTTAAACATAACTGAACTCATTACAGAACCATGCCTCAAAGCTCTCTATGAAATCCGAAACACGTGTGTTTTATTCACAAAGAAGGTGTCTCATTGGGTATGATTAAAAAAAACGTGGAAAGGTCATGTTTCTGCTTATAAGGGAGATTTTGTTGTGATAAGTACGTTTTTGCCAGTGTTATATGGGTCTTCCATTCTTTTATAACCTTTTCGTTAGTTTATTTTTATCTATCGTTATCTATTAAAGTGCTTGCCGCATTTTTTTCTCTTGAATAATTTCTTTTACACGCATTTTGCTTTAAAGCAAGCTTAATTAACTTAGTCTAATTCAAAATTGTTTAATTAGAAACTTTAACAACGAAAATAACAAGGAAAAATAAAACATACATTTTAATCATAGGTAAGAAACTTGGGTAGTTGTTTTATTGATAAACAATAGTTTTAAATATATTTTATTTTTATGTATTTTAGCTTTCTTGAGACATATTTATTTACGGTTTATCAACGTATTTATTTTGACATTGACATATTGGTCAAGCGTTTGCTTGGCCAATCTGCTAAAGTGAAAATTAATACGAAATAAATTGGGAAATAAAACAGTAAATATTAATAATCATGAAACAGTTTGAGAGGATCTACGAGAGACAAATTATCAAACAAAATTAAACCTTTTTGAAACCTCTTGGATTTTAATTTAAGCGATAAGCAGTTTTCAGAAAAGGAAATTTATTAAAATAAAATACGTTAGAAACAAATAGAATTAAAAGTAATGCAGCTGCGAAATTTCGCTAACCCATTGCTAAAGGCTATTTATAATAAAATGCTTCAATGAATATTCTTTGAAGTACATAACAGTAATTAAACAGTTTATGGAAACAACAAAATAATTATGAAATATGTTTCAGTCTGAATTACTTTGCTATACAGGCTATTTTCAGTTTCAAAATGGAATAATGTAATTGCAAAATCGAAATTAACGTGGTTTTAATTATTTTTTAATTACATACGAGTATACCTATTATTATACTTCATGTAAGCAGCTTAAGCAAGCAGCATAAAAAAACACTTAATATTCTAATTTAATATGATGCAACCATAATCAGTATTTTCTTATGAATTTAAATCAGACCCGCCCCACAGGGCAAAAGCCTCTTCTCATACTGAAAAGGTGTTTTCATCGAATAAAGTGGTTTCTGGGATTAAATTAGAAAGTATTTTCTACTTATGTAGGTACGTGCAACATTAATTTGAAAAAAGAAATGAACTTATATTAATTTTATCTGACGAAGCGACGCGCGCTTTACTTGTGATATCCAAGTGTACTAACACGCCGTGAATGTGTGTGTAAGCGCAGGTGCTATCGGTACCGTCCAAGACAATGGCGAAGTTGGAAGCGTGTGTGTATTATGTGCTGACGCTACTCGTCTTCACACACGCATTCGCAGCGTGTTTGTACACTTGGTTACCACAAGTAAAGCACGTGTTTATACAGCTATCATGTGTACAAACACGCTGCGAATGTGTGTGTGAAGGCGAGTAGCGTCATATGACGATAATTGTTGAAGATGTCAGAAAAAATCATACCAACTAGGAGCTTTAGCGTGCGCCGCGTAAACCAATAGAGCTACATATATGAAAAGGAAAACAATGGTAGTACGTTCCCGTGGGATATTTTCCGACATCTACGCGGGCGAAACCGCGGGCAAGAGCTAGTATATTATAAATCACAGTTCCACTTGAAAACTAATACTAAAAACGTAGGATCCAAGTGTCTCATCTACAAAATCTTACTCTATGACAAAGCTGAATAGTTTTCAATTAAACGGAACTGTCGACAGCAGGTACGCAAGAACAATAGTTGCGTTCCAAAACAATAAGTGGACGACTCTTCAATACATTGTCTTTAGTCCTCACAGTTTCCAGATGAAACCGGTTCAGATTCTGATAAACTTTTCTCGAATATTCCTTTTGAATTCCTAGTATTGTGAACTCTCGTATTTTGAAACTGATATATGGGCTTACGTTTATATCTTGTTTTTAAGGGGGATCCTTAAATGTAGCCCCCCAAATTCAATTTTCTTTGGTTTTTTACAAATTGCAGCTGTGTTTTACGTCGTATGTTGATCAAAATGCTATTCGGGACTGTAGGAATTATATAATTATATTCTTAGGTGAAACAAATTTCCAAAACGTGACGATTGATATGAAATTGATGATTAGTATTCAGTAAATATATAATTCCTACAGTCGCGAATCACAGTTTAATCAACATACGACGTAAAACAGAGCTGCAATTTGCAAAAAACCAAAGAAAATTTGTATTTGGCGGGCTACAACTGAGGATTTACCTTAAGGGGCTAACAAGAGCTAAAGCGCGGTCACTGTCGGATTGCATAGAAAAGAAAGAGACGCGCGGTGACACAACGCTGGTAATTTATTGCAAAATATGAAGCAATTATGGATTTACAAAAAATCTATCTATTCATTGGACTAAAAAATGAAAACACTATTACGTTAGTATGTTGCTTGTAGAATAATCTGACAAAAATCTGAATGTTTGCATGTATATTATGGTTTTTAAACGTTAAAAAAAAAAATGAGGTATCTTCGTGATCTTTTTCTATCATATCAAATTAATTGTATTTTGTTTTCAACACACTATCTAACTAGCATATATTCTGCAGAATATCATATATTTTTCTGATTTTGGTTACTGCAGTTGATCATATATTTATAGGCATTAAAAATTTGCGTTTAGGTTATGTAGTCCCCTTAAGAATCCGTTTGTTATCAAATCGCCGGTCGATTCTGTAAAAAAAAAAAAATCTCTCCGTGAAAACGTAGATAAAGTGACCTGTCAATAGTGTCAATCTCTAGCATGTTGCGGTTTGACACCTTACTTCAAGGTCACTTCAACTAAGTTTTCACGGCGAGATTTTTACTGAATAATATATCGGCGGATATTATCATATTTTTTCTGCCGGTTTTTGAAAGGCCTTGTCAATTTCGTATGTTGTTAAATATTATGTTCAGTGATATTGTTTGATGATTGTTTATTTCTTTGGCTATTATTGTTTCGGTTAGTCAATTATTGTTAGGTATAGTTGGACACAAAAAGAATTGATTAGTTAATTTTGGGGAAATATTTAACTGATCGTCTAAAAACTTATTGCGTTATAATGACGGGATCGATAGGCACTTCAAAAAAAAAATTTACGTCTTAAAACTTTTTGCGCTTCTAATGATACGCACTTTTTTTAATAATTGAGACTTTATTTACTTTCAGGACTTTTTTCACAGTTGGTCGCAGTAACTAAGCTAGGGCACCCCGACCAAATGGATTAGGTTAGGTTAGAACTGCGTCCAACCACGCGCGAGCTGAGCGAGCCAAGCGAGATGTGCCGCGGCAGCGGCCGACGAAGCTTCATCTAAGTTGGTCGCAGTAACGTTTGGGGTTCACAAAAAGAAGCCCAGTCATTATATTAGCGTGTTCAATAATATTTTTAGGAGCTCAAAACGGAAATTATTAGAAGTTCGATTAAATATAATAAGCCGTTAATTTTTACTTACAAGCAGCAGGTTGTTGCAGTATTTGTAGTAAAGTTAGACGCTGTTGATTGTACCTACTGTTCTCACAAATATATTTTTTGCTGCTGTGTCCACAGGCCAACGCTTGCCTTTCTTTTACTCGGAATAGAAGTCTTACAAGGATTTCCTTAATGATAAATTATTTCTTATTCCAGACTCGCAAATAACAGAATAGCTTCTTCAATCAACTTGGAAATATAAAGTGCGCTTTTTAATATGCACTTAGCAACGCTCTGCTGGAGTTTTGATTATTTTTTTAATTATTTCAAAGAAACTTGTAATTTTTTATTTTAAACTAAGACAAAGAGAAATAATATAGATATTAGAAAAATATTTTCATGACATTTCTATTACACTAAATTCTCGCTTACAGATAGGATTCCTAATTTTAAATAGTTTATTGCCAGTGGTCCCTAAACGAGACATTTAAACCCTTATTCATACAAACTTGACATTTACAAGTTAATATTTTATAAACACAACTAAAAAACTAATATTTGACTCTAATTGTTGTGTTAATAAAGTAAAAGTGTAGAAAACTTACTAAAAACAAATGAACAAGACTACCTCATTGATCTAGTGGTCACTGGCGCGACTGCTGAACGTGGGTTCCTGTGTTCGATTGCCCTAAGGACGAGCAGTTGGGCAATATTATTGAGTTTTTAACCGACTTAAAAAAAGGGGGAGGTTCTCAATTCGACTGTATTTTTTGTGTTATGTGTTACTTCAGAACTTTTTTCTAGGTGAAACGATTTTGCTGATTCTTTTTTTACTTGAAAGCTGGTAGTGGTACACGAATTTGTGTGGGGTAGGAACCTACCGCAACTAAAAAGTGAAAAATAAAAACTTTTTTACAAAAAAAAACAACCGAATTCCTAAAAAACACTAAAAAGTGAAAAATAACTTTAATTTGGGAAGTCGGTGGCAAAAAACGAAAATACAAAAACAAAGATCATTTCCGAAATTTTTGTAATTTTTCACTTTTTAGAGTTTTTTTTGGAAGTCGGTTGTTTTTTTTTTTTTTGCTAAATGATTTTTCTATTACGAAATTTTCAGTAGAAGGCTGAATTCTGGATTTGTAATTTAGCCCCCAATAACATTGAACTTAAGATATAACTGGCCAAATGTAAATTAGCTATATTTACAACTCTACCTAGTAGCTTTACATTCATAGGCGTTATGATAAGTATTTGTATAGAAGAACTTTGATTAACTTACCAACAAAGTAACATACGCCCTAGCACGAACTTATGTAAACGGAACGGAACGGTAGGTAAATTCGAACGATTTTTTAATCGAAAGTACAACTATTCTATAGCATTTTGGTTCAAATTTATACAGCAAGCACAATTTAGTATCACCCATAGATATGAAGAAAGTGTTAAAACAAAATAAATATTTTGTCCGAAAGCAGTACCGTCAAACGGTGAATAGGAATGCAAGGGTGTATCGGAACGAAACTTTAAAAGGGATGTTTACATTTAAATACTATAATTTGTCGCCAAAAAGGACTCTAATGTGTTTATTGTAAATGATAAATGATTTTATTTCTGCACGTCAATCATATTTTAAAAACTAGATGAGGTTGGCGTTTCCTATCAGACTATTCTGAGAAGAAAGGCCGAAACAAAATCAGAGGTCACAGTCTCTTTTAAAGTCCAGACATAATCTTGGTCAGATCATGTGAAGACCATGTAGATTTGTGTCTGAAATTGTCTTTTGAGGAATAACCGCACAGAATGAGTGGACCTGTCCAATATGCATTATGATAAATGATTAAGTGCCCTTGTTGACCACAAACTATATTATTTAAATGTTAACATTCCTTTTAAAGTTTCGTTCCGATTCACGCCGTTTGACGATACATATTTACAATTTTAAAATCTTTCGAATTTAAGTTACGTTTACTCCGAGCGTCCGTACTCTGATTCTTAAAAGAAGATGGCGGGTAGATACCCTATCAACCTCAATTCCTTTTACATCGCGAGCAAGGTCTAATTTCTGTAATGCGCCTATATCACTATCTTAAAAGCCAAATACAGGAACTTAGTTTAATAACAAGAAGTGCCCAAGTACAATGACTTTGTCGTTGCGTGTCCCAATCCTGTAAAACAAAGACATTTATTAAGCTTCCTTTTTGTGGGCCTCTAGGGTACTTTGTTTATTTACGAGTTCACTTAGATATCAATTTTAGATTGGAATCTCAAGTTCAATATTGTTATGTTATGTTAGGAAATGGTTTTCACTTCTGGTTAATACTTGGCTAAAGCAGATGCCGTGACAACTTCTAAAGAAATAGCAAACATATCAAATCGGAAAGGGATCGACACCGTATCAACTCGAGCCATTCAGTATCTTTGTATGAAACTCCCTTCTGCAATCTGCAACGCACACTAATCGGAATCGTAACGTAATCGCCTCGCCTCGGGGTCGGTGAGCCGTAAGCGCGGCGTCGCCTAGCCGTAGCCGAGTCTGACGTATCGAAGCTGCTGATCCGCTTTGGTTACGTGCTTACGTTAGGTTGACGGCGAGTCGAAAGGCAATACGGTGACGATCGCGTTCTGAGTTGATATGTGTGCTATGATCTCTTATTCTGTAAAAATCTCACCGTGCAAAAGAAAGTGAAGTGAGCTTCAAGTGAATTGTCATTCCACCTGACGCTAGGGATTGACACTAGTGACAGCTCACGTCATCTAAGTTTTCACGGTGAGGTTTTTGTACAGAATAGATCCGATTTTCCTATTGTTCGGTCTTCCAAATGTTGTTGTTGTTGTTGTGTTGCAGGTACGAATTAAGCAGAGAGGCCTTCAAAGTTTAAAATCGGAACCACTAACATAATTTGTTCAAAATACACGGTTTGGTTATGTTTAAATAAATTAGTGTCAGAAAACCACGAAAGTAGCCATGAACCAAAATATTAGCCCTATTTCCTTTTCAGAATTAGCTTACAGATGAGCATGAAATTATGGGTATTTAGTCAGAACGGCTTAAAGCGAATGGACCGCGGGCCATTCGACCGTAAACAAAAATCGTCTGTCGTGTGTTTTTTCGACGCCCTGGGATGCACTCTGTTAGGTTCTCAACGCTCAGCTCAACACCGACAGTTGACAATCCAGAGCGCGATAAAATCCTGTCGCAATATTTTAACTTCTGAGCGAACGTGGGCTTAGATGTCAGTTTTCTTCAATAGGAGAGCAGATAGAAGGCAGATAGTATTACTGTAGTACGAGTTAGGGCCGGCGCCCACTGGCGGCATGGCACGGCATCAGATTTGTATACGACAAATAGAAATATAACATAATGGTATGAAACTATAAGTCAAATTTCAACGGCAACGCTGCCACAGTATCCTTAGGCATGCTGCGACTTCCTTAGGCAACATCATCGAAATTTCAATTTTATTGTTATACTTAAAAGTTATATTTCTATTCGTCGCATAAAAATCCCATGGCATGCCGTGCCGTACCGCCAGTGAGCGCCGACCCTTAGGCGCTAACCTTACCTAGCTATAGCTTCGAGTATTTTAGAACCTCATGTCGTCAACCTAGTTTTCAGTATGCTCCGAACTAATTTAAGCTAAACCTGAAAACTTAGTTTGCATAGTTTAAACCCTAAACATAATAATGTTATGTACTTAGTTTTCGGTGAACCTATAAGAGCTTTGTAGGATAGCTTTACAATGAAATCTGGCCTCTTTATTTATCGAGATTCCATGTTTCATTAACTTATAACTTAATGTAATAAAAAACGTTTTTTACAAAAAAACAACCGACTTCCAAAAAAAAACACTAAAAGACGTGAAAAATAACTTAAAAATAACTTTAATTTCGGAAGTCGGTGTCTTTGGTTTTGTATTTTCGTTTCTGGCCACCGACTTCCGAAATTAAAGTTATTTTTCACGTCTTTTAGTGTTTTTTTTGGAAGCCGGTTGTTTTTTTGTAAAAAGGTTTTTATTTTTGACTTATTAGTTGCGGTACCTACCCCACTCAAATTCGTATATCACTACTTGGTCTGTAAATAACAGTGACAGGAAATTATTAACACATCATCCATATAAACTAAGCGGAAAAATATGCAGTATTAAGGATAACTCAAAAACTACTGGTCAGACCTTGATCAAATTTAAGTGGGACTACATGTGAAGCACCACCTATCAAATAAAAAAAGAATCATCCAAATCGGTTCACCCAGAAAAAAGTTCTGAACTAAGACACATAAACATAAAAAAAAACATACAGACGAATTGAGAACCTCCTCCTTTTTGTGAAGTCGGTTAAAAACCAAGGTAACCGACATAGCCTGAAGAATTGCCAAACTTAAGTTGCAGTGAGCAGGGCACATTGCTCGCAGAACAGATGGCTGATGGAGACGAAAGGTTCAGGAGTGGTAACCGCGTGCTGGAAGACGTAGCGTTGGAAAGCCTCCTACAAGGTGGACCGATGACCTTGTGAAGGCCGCAGGAAACCGCTGGATGCGGGAAGCACAGAAGCGGTTGAAGTGGCGGTGCTTGGGGGATGCCTATTTCCAGCAGTGGATGTCTTAAGGCTGAAATGACGTTATGGATGAAACCTTAAATGGAAAACACTTTTACTTTTTAGTAGCTGATGCCCGTGACTTCGTATACGATCCAGTATGAAAAATAGCCTATGTCTTTACCTAGGTCATGGTCTATCTGTATGCCAAATTTCATCTAAATCCATCCAGCCGTTTTAATATAACCCACAAATCTGCCCACACGTAGTTAAAAAAGTAAAAGAATACTCGCTAGGAGTTTTAGTAGCAGTACGTTCAGTAATTAGAAGTATATTGAGCGTTAATAAAATTAAAATATAGTAAAATATTATTATATGATATGACATTAGTAAGTTTAATGATTATTTTCGGAAAGGGTTTCATTTCTTAAAGAGCAGTGGATGAGGCTTTTGAATTTATTCATTCGATAATGGGAGATGTCAATATTTTCAAAAGTACTAATATAAGAATAAACCATAATTATGGCGACATAAAAGTTGAAAACATGGAAGTTGTCTCAGGTCTGGCAGTACTCTGCTCGTACTTTGGTGTCTTTAACGAAACCCATATTTGTTCCTCTCTCCTTTAATTGGGTAAGTGAGCTCACTTTGTTTGCAAAGTAGTGCACATTTTCTGGTTAAATATGAGTTTATGTGAAAACTCGGTTCAATTGGTTGATAGTATCCCCGCAGAAGTTGGGAAACTTAAACATTTGGGAATGGATTGGACGAATATTTCGCACGAGCTTTTACTATAATTGGTCGCTTTCATTTTCGCTTTAACAGACACGGCTATGTAGGTACCTGCTACATAATTAAAACTTCTTCTTCAACCCATATTCTACCCAATGCTGAGAGTAGATAGGTAGGAGACTCGAACAATCAAATCAAATCATTTATTTATATGCAGACATTTCATTATTTTTTCCCGGTCTTGGGCCTCCCGCTAAGAAAAACAGGAAATACTTTTTCCGTTTATTAAAGCCGGTATGTTAAAGTTTACTTAAACTTTCAAAGCGGTAACTTTCGTAGCGGTAACTTTCAAAGCGGTAACTTTTAAAGCTTGATGTATTAAAGCATTTTTTTGGTCTTCAATTACTGGCTCTACGATAAATATTTACGTATGTTTTCTTTACTTCCAAAAGTGCAATGACCGGAAAATATTGTTTATATACCTACTTTTCAAACTTGTTTACAGGCAAGCCAGAAGTTCTACGGGTTTTATCTACTTTTTATGGGTTGTACCAAAGGCTACGTTATTGTTTCAGTCAAAGTTCATTTTAACAGTAACAAAGAAGTATCAGTAGATACAGATTCTGTGATTTTTCATAACGTAGACACTTAGACAGGGTAGTATTGAAAGAGATCTAATTTATCAATTTTGATTTTAATTTGGTCCTTCTTACATACTTTTTACACAGCCAGCCCAACTGTTGGTATTCCGTACCACAAGTACTTACCAACGTACACAGTATAAATAATTAAAATTTAAAAGCCTTATATTTCTCTTTTTTACAGTGTTTATCAATAATTTAAAAAAAAAATGGTTTTATTTGAGTATCCCTGAGGTGAAGACCTCCTCCAGAGAATGCCAGCTTTCTCTGTCTTTCGCTGCGTCGTCGTTCCAGCGCATAGAAATATAAAATATCTATGATCCAGCGTGATCCATATATACGCATGATGTCTTCCTCCCAGCGAGTATGTGGTCTTCCTCGTTTAAGTTTGCCAACCGGTCCCATCCAGGAAGTCATATTTTTGGTCCATAGATTGTCATGCAGTCTTGCAACATGGCCTACCTATTTCTATTAAAGCTGAGTCCGTCGATTGATTTTGATGTAGATCGAATTTTTGAGTGACGAACTCTATGCTGTTTTTTTTTTTTTAAGCATTCTGCGCTCCATTCCCCTTTGGCATGGAGTCATTTGGTTCTTGACAGATTTGTTAAGTTTACAAGTTTGGCATGCGTATGTTTGGCACGGGAGAAGGTTTGAGTCCATTACCTTTTCCTTAAATTCTACTGGGAGGTCGCTTTTGAATACTTCCTTTAGATTCCAATATTTATTCCTTGTTTGTTTAACTCTTCGTTCAACTTCCACTAAATTACTATTTTTAGCAAATCAAATTTCTTTCCCTAATTGTACATACAAGGAGTATGTACACACATTCAAGTGGTACGTTGTTAGCGTTTATTGGTCAGAAAAAGTTTTTAGGTTACTGAAAGTATGCCACTTCGATTCGAGTGTAATTGAGACTGGAATCAAAGCGGCATACTTTCAATGGCACCAATTTCAACCACCTATGTTTGGCAGACGACGTAGTCATAGAGTCTGATAGCTCTAGTCAACTACAACATATGATTACTACACTTCACTCTGCAAGTATATAGGTGTGCCTCGAAATAAACTCGTCAAAAACAATATTAAATTAGAATTAAATTAAATTAATTTAAAATTAAATTATTTTTATTAGGGTATGATGAGGCTGAATAGAATAGAATAGAATACTCTTTATTATGTACACCATAAAAATTACAGATATAAAAGTAGAAATTTTACATAGGGTGACACAATGGGCGGTCTTATCGCTAAAAGCGATCTTTTACAGACAACCTTTGGATGGATTCAAGGTAGAAGGAGAGACAATAATGCAGGTAGTCAGTGGTGTACCATTTACACGCTGACGTACCTTTGTAAGGTAAAAACCTCTAAATAAATAAATGACCAGCAGCCTACAGATACGAGTACAATAACTGATTAATTATCCTTACATAAAAAACAGTGCATCTTAAAGTACGTAGTATCTAATGTCTCTAGCAACAACGAATCATTTTTATAAAGTAAAAAATATCCACCTTAGTCCGCATCTGTGCTATTTTTATTAAGTTTATTTTATATATTTTTTTAAGCTATTGCATAGCTTCTATCGCGGGCCTTGAGCGCGGGGACCGGAGCCAGAAATTCCGTAACGAAAAAAACCTTTTTTGACGCCCTCTTTTTCGACCCCAATATTAAGTTTTATTATATTTAAGTATTTATATTTAAATCAATCCCACTTATATATGATCCCGGGACCCCCCCGCGTCACCCCTTTTGACCAACCCCTCCACCCGTCCAGGGCTACTTCACCCCCCCGGGTCTTAACTTTTGAACCGGAGGTCGTAGAGGTATCGAGTTTGGGGTCTTTGGAATCGGCAGTAAAGGGCCTATCTTTTGGCCCCGATAAGGTTAGGGTAAAGCGCCCCATTTTAAATTTATTTTAGATTTAAAAATTTTAAATTCTTATTTCTTATTCTTAAACAAAATGCTATGCAATAGCTTTACCGCGGCAGTCCCCGAGTGCCACACGTTTTTTTTTTTTTGTATAATTACTCTGAGTTGTTCATTATTACTACACTATTGTATTAGGTAAGCCTGTGATGATAGTTGTATGTGTTTTTTAAATAAATAAATAAGTCGTCTGCTTAAGAACTTTTTTAACGTCTGCTTAACTTTTGACGTTTAAACGTCTCTTTATGCAACGTTTATAAATAAACCCATATTATGTGCAAATTACAAAATATTTTTTTTTGGTAGTTACACTGCTACCAGGATTTTTTGTCGCTCGAATGACGTCAACGTGGGCGCTGTTAGAAAACACTTGTGCAATAGTTTTGTGAAATGTATTGAAAAACAAGATAGCAGCGTTCCTACATGGACACGCGCCAAAAGATTCATGTTAAGCTATACGTAGATTTTGTTAATGACGAAACTAGAAACTCAATTGTATCAAGGCGAATGGTAGGTAGAATCCCTGTCGTCTACCGTATGTCTCAGATTACGTACAAACTCACTTAGGAGTGACCTATATTCAACAACTGCAATATTACTGCAGAATAAAGAATGTTAAAAAGTACCATGTAAATTGTACTTTGTAGTCCAAAAAACATCTATTAGCAATAAGAACTGAAGTGAACTTAAAGCAAAGGAACTTAGGAATTAAAATTAAGGAACTAAATTCATTATTGATTTTCTTAAAACAATATAATAAGTATACCTACCTACTGGTTTTTTTACGTGGATATGACAGCACCTGCTTTTATAACGAATAAAAAGCTATTCAATGGAAATAATACAAACGTAACGAAATCCCTTTGAAAAGCAACAGTTCAAAGTTAAATACCAAAACACTAACTACTGACGCAACATACCCCTTACTAGTTTTAATTGGATTATTCTGGATTAAACCGGTTTGCACTGGATTTTTTGATTTTTTTATCCTACGCTCCGTTAACAAAGGCTAACGATATATAACTGAAAGGATAACAAATCTGGTTTAAACCGGATTACGGAGGTAAGTCATCTGTGTAGCTTTCAAAATCGGGGAAATTGATAAGCTCCTCACAATTTTTTTTGACTTTGTTACAGTGGCGATTGCATAATCTCGATGAAATGTGACAATTTCAACGAGGTAAGTTTAAGCAACTACTCCTTTTATTTTTTTAGGATTAGACTTAGCTGAAGTTCCAGCAGGTAGCCAGTAAATACGTCAGTTATTTATTACAGTTATGTAAACGATTTTAAATTTATGGAATGATCACACTGAATTTTGACCGACTATATGTGTATTTAGATTGGCACAAGAAAAGAGGGGAGTATGCTCAGCAGTGGGTAAATTGGGGCTGTGGATGATGATGGTGATATGTCTATCTGCCTACCCTATTCCCAACTATGTTGGGGTCGGCTTCCAGTCTCCGGATGCAGCTGAATACCAGTATTTTAGATAGAGCGACTGCCTATCTGACCTCCACAATCCAGTTACGACATGTGTTAAAACACGATACCTTTTGGTATGAGTGGTTGTCAGACGTCTGGGCTTCCGACTACCCGTAAAGACTGTCAAAGATCTATGAAATCACATATAATTAATGTCTAAATAATATTGTAAAACATTTTTAAAAGAGTAACGGTGGAGTTTCCTGCCCATTCTTCTCCACACGAAACTATCTTTTGGAAGGGGCAACTAGAATCAATTCTATTTTTTTGTAAATCTTGACGTGCCTTTTATGTGCCTGTTTGAAATAAATGATTTGACTTTGACTTTGAATGATAGCCGGGATCAACGGCTTGAGGCTCCTGCAGACAGGCGCGACGCGACTCTATTAAGTATAGTAAAATAATTTCTATGAAAACTTCATGGAAATTGTTCTACCAGTGACTGTTTGCGGGAGCCTTTAGATTGCTTTGTTTTGACCGTCATTTCACGGAAAGAATGAATTCCGACAAGGCCCCAAACAAAAGACTATTTTCAAATGCGCAATATTCTGGAATTATTTTCAATGTCCAATATTGAAGGTTAATTATTTCTGAAAAACAGTAACAAAAGACTTGTTGTGACTAATTAATGTAGGTTCATAATTAGCAGGTTTCATTATTTTAAAACTGAAAAGCAATTTTCTTTTCAAATATATTTCGAAGAATATGCTTGTTGCTTGTTCTAACGGTTTGTTGGTTATAATATTATTTTAGCCTGCAGCTGATTTTAATATTTTTGCGGAGTTTTTTTTTGTAATGTTAATATTGATGTTTTAATATTACAAATACTTTTTTTAGGGGAAAATTATAATATAATATAATTTTCTAAGTAAGCTTTAGAACACGACATCAATGGAGTTTTAAACGAAATGAATTTGCCTCACGGCTTCACAAGCACCTTGTCTTGATAATATTATTAAATAAGCATTATTAATTAGCTCGTTTTATGCATTTTATTTATTTATTTATTAAAACTTCTCGCACACAATAGTATACAAAGGCGGACTTAATGCCTTAGGCATTCTCTACCAGTCAACCAAGGGTGGTGAAGAGATAAGATGGCAGGTGCTCTACTCAAATAATAATGGAATAATAGAGATGAAAGAGAATATTAAAAACTTTCTGTTCCCAGACAGAGTCTGTGGAGGACGTCAAAATGCAGTGTCAAAATGTCATTAACGTCAAAATGCAGTGTCAAAATGTCATTACAGTTTGTCCATAGAGTATAGTAATAGAATTTGTCAATCGCACGCCAAAATTACTTTCTAGTTTCCAATCAAAACAATAATAATGGATAATATGATATATACTTCTTATAGTGATATGGTAGGATTAAATAATCTGCCTAAAGTGGACACATTCCTCGGAATGTTGGATTTGAAGACCGGTTCCATGATAATTGCTGCTTTATGCGTGGTATGTATGTAGTTTCATGACATTTCATGTTTTGATAGAGAATTTTTGTTCCGTGGTTTCTTCTGATACAATCAGGTTGGAAGGGTATCTATGGGTACCAGCACACCTATTTCTTCTGCTGCATTGCTGTTCACGAATGGTTTGGGTACCGATATAGTTACAAGCTAAAATGGAAATTTCAGTGTTGTCCACAATATTTCATACTCTTTTGGATAACTTAAATACAATATGGTAGTATCACTACTATGATAGTGATTTCTATCGACTGCCTCGTTGATTTAGTGGTTACAAGCGATGTACTTTTGAGCACGAGGGTTCAGGGTTTGGTCCCCAGATCGGGCGAAGTGTTATTTTTGTTTTTCCACAAGTAATTTCTCAGTAGTAGCCTGAGTCTGCATTTTGGGGCGAATCTGTTGCCCCTTACTACATGGGACTTGAACATAACTAGCAAAATGTTGGTATACTACAGGAACACCTCTGACTAACCCTTCGGAGAATAGAGGCGTGATGATAAGTTATAAAAATGTATAGCTAGCGAGAAAATGAGCAATTTTCATTAAAAAAACTTTTTTTGATGCCAATCGATACATCTACTTATAAGGAGCAAAAATCTCCACCGGACCAACTGAGGTTTGAGTACTAAGAAAGTCTGAAATAAAAAATAAAAAAGATCCTATACATTTCGTCTCCAACATACTAAATGGTGCAATGGATGGGCATTCATGCTTATTTTCTTTTCGGATTTCGATAGCAGGATTTTAATTCCATAAAAATACTGTTTTGGTGTTGGAAATGAAGCTGAATGAATGTCATTGCATATGAAAGAAATTAAAAGAATATCATGGTCGTGTAACATTAACCTATAACATCTCACTGCTGGACTAAAGCCTGTTTATTGAACGACTAAGTTTAACCAACGGTACTGCTTAGTTCTGAGATACATTCATTATTCCGACTTCCAATAAAACACTTTCTCCCGATCTTTGATTTGGACCCTAAACCAACAGATCTTAAATACACTATTTTCCCTAGTTATGTTGCGGTTGGCTCGCAATCTAACCGGCTACCGCTACTAGTATTTTACATGGAGGGAAGGCCTATCTGACCTCCACAACCCAGTTTTTTGTCAAACTTTCATGCCCTTTTGAAGGATGCTACACAAATGTTCAGGTGATTTCACACAGGCCGAGTCGCAAATCCAAAGTATATCTTGCCAACTTTCCGTGCCGAATCATGTGCCCCGTGCCCGAACAGGATTGAAGAACCACTTTTTTTTTGGCTGGGAAATAGTAACTTCTCCCGCTCTGCGTGGAGCGGGAAGGCGTGTCAGACTTTTACTGACTAAAACCCACCCGTGTTCCTTCAGTTGCCTGTATACCAGGGCCACGGTAACTCTTTCGACCAATCCGCGACCCAGGCATGCATCGCCCCTAGCGGACCCCGTTAATTAGTGCTGACATCTCTTTGAGCCGCGCGTGGAACGCAACGCGCCGTTGACCCGTGCCTGGTCCTAACCGGACGGCGAGCTACCCATTGCTCGCCGTCCGCAAGCCCGCGCCTACGGTGGCCGGGAATCAGCTTGGGATTACAGACACCCAGAGCGTCTCCTGCGGCGACTAGGGGCGTGAGGGCACAACGATTGCATCTTCCTCACGCGCTCCGCCTCCTCTTTCACGTGCATTACTGCTTCACGGAAGGCGGAGACGGCTTCCCATGCCCTCTCGCCCCGTCCCATGGCCTGGACCAGGGCCGAATGCGAGAGATTACCTCCGCCGATCGCCTCCGCGAGAACATGGTGATGCTCCGCACAACCCGGGCAGACCTCCATACCGTATGCTTCACCGTGTCCTACGGGCGTTCCACATAATGGTAACTCCCTGGCGTTTCCTCCCGTCTTATCCGGAATAGGAACTTCCCGAAACAACCCTGTCCGATGAGGACCTACGTCAGGCGGAAGGTGAGGTCGCGTGGTGCTTCTCCATACACTCCTCAAAGAGGAGACTTACCGCTGCAATTGTGGCGTGCCCAGCACTGGGTTGCAACAGTCAAACTCTCCATGTCGTCATGAGATCCCGCCGGAGCTCTGTCCGCTGCCGCTGCTCCACGATTTCTAGCGGCAGCGGAGTTAGGCCTCACTCCCATAGGTGCGCAAGGACTTTTGCCTCCAGATCTCATGGCGGTAATCCGGCAAGGAGGCTCACCGCCTCACCGGAAACCATGCAGTATCCCCGGATCAGCCGGATGGTCATGAATCTTCGGGACGCGGTCAACCGGCAGCGGCGGGCTGGTCGGCGCCTCAATACACGTACCCACACTGATGCCCCATAAACCCCCACGGATGTCCCGGACCTCCGCATAGAGCCTCCGGCAACAGGCGTTTGGACACCTAGATTGGGCAGGAGCCGCTTCTTCTTCTTCGCGTCTTCGCTGCTCTGTAACCCTCGTACAGCTCCACCTGAATGGCTTCCGTATATCGAGGGTGGATACGGACCTTGCGGTGCCTAGTGTACCGGTGCCGCGCAGCAACGCATGCCTCGTGTAGCGTCATCAGCCGGGGTGACCACCAGCACACCTGGCGCCAGACGCGTCCGGGTTGGACCCGGGGCATAGCCACGTCACATATTTCGGTCATGGCCTCCCGGAACCACTCTGCCTCGTCGTTGATGTCAGCAGGCCTGTCCACTGATGACACCCACGCCTGTACGATCGTGGCTTTCAGGAGGAGCTCCAAACGTGGCCCTAATACGATATATAACAGCATTTTTATCTTTCAGGTCCACCCTATGGTGTACGGATGCACGTGCTTCATGCCCATGAGTTATCTTCTCCTTACAATCTGGGTACTACTGGCGATATTCTTCGCAGCTAGCATTGTGTTATTTTTTGGACTTATCAAGGTATGCAGGAAAAAGTAACCAAAAAAAAAACTGGTATACCATAAATATTATGCGCTTCGGTAATCTTCGGGTGTTTCCGAATTAGCACAAACGTCGCGCCAAATAGTAACCCCCCATAAGGCAAAGCTTATAATTTTTGTACTGCCGCGCTTTGTGGTAGTGCACGTATCATTGCGCGTTTGTAGCTTCCTCTGTTGGGTAACCTACTCCGGTCGCAGATTGTTATCTATCACTCAAAAGTTTTTTAGTATTTCATAGAGTATAATCCCTACTTTTGTACCCATGGTACTACAAAATAAGTAAGTACTTCCATGGTTGTAACAGGTCTATTTTAGATTTCATAAACGCGCGTGCGTATTTCCGAAGATAGACGATGATTGCCCACGTGTCTACTTTTTCTGGGAGATCTGTAATTACTAGTAACCTACCATTTTTGCGCCTAACTTTTTATCAGTTTATTTTCTCACCAGAATGATACTCTACTCATCGACATATGGATTTGGTACACCCTGGTGTTCATAGTTATAATGCTGATGCTGATGATCCTGTTGACTCTGGTCTTCATCGCAAGTAATCAGAAAGCCAAGGTTCTCGTAGTCATATTGGGAATACTTTGGTATATATGTGAGTATGTTGTCGTTACTTTAATGCTCCAGTCCCATGACTATGAAGTAAAGGATTCCCCCAATCTCGATGTATCCATATGTATTTTATGTGGCTCCTGATTTACTGATGCTTTCATTGTTATTATCAATACTTATTATGTATGTTTTTGCCATTTTTAAAATAAAATATTGTAAAGCCTTTTGCAGCGTTAAGGGCCTGATCACACGTCCCACAACCACACTACAACGACAACACGAGGACGGGCACTAATTTGTATGAAAATTAATAGTTTATTCACACGGACCACATTTGGCCGTCAAAATGAACCATGTGGGCGATAACGACCACATCAAGGGCACGTCGCAGCCACAACGCAACCACCAGCGAGACCGCGCACTAACTGTCGGCCACAACGTTATGTCGACCATTTTATTTGATTTTGTAGTTACCACAACGCAACTGCAAGAAGCTGCAGTGACACTATTCACATGTGATCAATGCTTGCCCACATTTTGTCGCTGCGATGTGGAGTGGTTGTGGTACTTGTGATCGGTCCCCAATATCACGATCATAGCTGCTTAGCATCAGGTCAGGATAAATTTAAGTTTGATCAAAGTGTAGATATTAATGTTTCCTTGATAAATGGGCTACAGGCTCGCTTTTACATTATATCATGGGCCATGATATTGCAGCTATCCTACCAATATTATATGTGTTAAAGTTTGTGAGGATGGATGGATGGACGCATGGTTGGATGTTTGTTACTCTTTCACGTAAAAACTACTAAACGGATTTAGATGAAATTTGCCACACAGCTAGAAGCCACTACTACTACTCACCACCACTACACTACTCACTACTTTTCACCCTGGATCGGATACAAAGTCACGGGCAACAGCTATTCTTATCATACTTATATATGCAAAAATAAAATACTATAAAGTATATTGCTGTCACACATAATTCACAAAATTAAATAAAATAACAGTACTTAAAGGCTATGTCGAAAACCGCAGTGTAAAATTTTGGATTATTTTCAGTAACAATCTACTTTATATTTGTGGTGAACAGTCATCGCAAGGCGCTCATCGATACGAGCGATACGAACCAACCTGAAAATGCTGTGCAATCACCAAATTCTCCACAGTCATCAGATCCTCCAGACGCTACAGACGCTACAGATTCTACAGATCCTGATCCTCTCTCTGATTTTCGGACAGGCAAGGACCGGTTAATGGCGTTACGCAAGGCCAGTGCAAAAAGTTACACAAAACAATAGCTCTGCTTATTGATACATTCCTCTTTTATTTACTCTCTGACATCGGCTCCACAGGATGACCCTGTCACAATGAGCCAAGTTTGGTTCCGGCAAAGGGGACGAACCCAGTCGGCCGATGATAGGGCCACACCGGAGCTTGACTGTTCATCCCTGGCCCCAGGTGAACGATACACTAGGGGCCAAGGGTTGTCCCATGGATCATAGATTGCTCAAGAAAACATAGATGTTGAGAAGCTTTACATTGGAGTCAAGGTTTCTACTGACTAAGGATTGTATTTTGTTGTGAAATTGAGATATGAGCCACTGATTAAAGGGATGTTCTAAGGACCAATATTACAACGGCACTGCACGAAGTTGTAAAATCATTTAGATACTTCGAGACTCGCATAATAATTTCTCCAAGTGTCCATGTGTTCGATTTATTTACTATGTTTGTACATTGTCCCTACCTATAACACGATAAAAAATAAAAAGGAAGACTTTAGTTTAACAGCGTTCTAAATTACAAAATATTCTACGAGTATACTAATATTATAAATTCGAAAGTAACTAACTAGTCTGTATGTTACCTTTTCACACCAAAATCACTGAACGGATTTCAATAATATTTGGCAAGGAGATAGATGGCATCCTGGGGAAGGACATAAGCTACTTTTTGTCTTGTCTCATTACCACGTTCCCATGGGATAATTTCCGATATCCACGCGGGCGAAGGCGCGAAAAGAAGCTAGTACATTATAATAAGACACAAATTTAAATGGTATGAAATATCTTTATTAGAGAGTACTTGAATCTGTATCTCAATAATAAAGGCCTACAGCAGATGTTTCATAATCAGGCTTTTTAATATTCCTTTATGTTTATTAGCTTATCATTGTAATTCAAGTTCTATTTAACAGGAGGTTGCGATGTTTTTCGATATTTAACATGATACAAAATATCTTTGTTAGGGAGTAATTGAATCTGTAACTCGACAATAAAGACCAAAAGCAGATGTTTCATGATCAGACTTTTTAATATTTATATAAGTTTATCAGCTTATATTGTAATTCAAGTTCTATTCAACAGGAGGTTGTGATGATTTTCGAATCTCCAGCCAGTATCCGTATCCAACTAATATGAAGTAGCCGAATATCACTGAAAAAAACAGAAGAAATATTATTAACGCACCAAGCTTTTAACTTGGAATATTGAAATAGCAATATAGGCATTATACAGTTTGTTTGGCAGAACGTTGAACATACGAAATTGGTGGATAGGTGGGGTCATCTACTATTTACTCAGCCCTAATTTATTTGGCCCTGGCCCCAGGATATATTTAAAAAAAAAAATGCTTTCTTCTAGTTTCACCACTTTCTAAACTTTAAAGTGTAATTTTTATTAAAACTGGGTATTAATGTTATTTGCAATTTGCAGGTCAGTGTCCGGTTATATGTTGAAAAAAATATGATTCGCGACCGTAACAAGTATATATTTACAGATGTATAATCATTTAAATTCATATAATCCTATTGTTTGATTGATATTTTAAGAAGTTGTCTTTCAATAGGAATTATGAACTCAGAGAATTGTATTGATAATTTTAATGATTATTATTCTGTAAATACATACTTGTTCCGTAACAAGTATGTTGTTGGTTGTATGTTGAACAAAATATGATTCGCGGCCGTCCGCGAATCATATTTTGTTCAACATACAACCTGACACTAACCTACAAATTGCAAAAATCGTAAGAATATTTGTATTTCGCGGGCAACCTGGCGCTTCCCCTTTAAACTTTAACAGTTACAAAACATAGCCCCCCAAAACGCGTGGCCGTCATCACTTCCTATTATTAAGCTGGGAAGAGGACCTGAGGACATGGGCCCATGACGTGTCAATCCTGTATAGAGATACACTCTCGAAGCACTAATTAATTGTGCGTCACTGTGGAATAGTACATCACCAGCATTTGTGATCAATGATTCTTATCAGGATACGACAACATTTTCATAGGTTCTTTAATTACCACAAGACTGTATAATAAAAGAAGTTGAACAAATATTAAAGAAAGTAAAATATTTAGATAAACATTCATTCTTTCGAAATCCTTCTGTTCCAAAGTCACTAAATCTTCGAATCGCAAAAATTTTTGTATAATCTTCCCGGATTGCACTACCGTTGTCACCGCTGAATACTCGAATACTTCTATATTGAAGTAACTGAATCATCTATTATACCTTTTATAATATTCAGTAGAGCGAATTTGGGCGGACTAGCCAGCGACTACCTTTTCGTTCCTTTGCGTAAATGGTACCCTAACTTTGTTTTTTGGAAGTCAGTTTTGTTTGAACTTGATTTATCTCTCATTTACAAAACTTACATCCCAATTGCATAACACATGCACCTTCTATAATAACCCAAACGATTTTGAAGGAATATCCTGCTTCATATGTTTGAAAAATTCATCTGCTTACAACGTAAATAACGCAATGAATGTTGTTGAACTGTCGAAATTAAAAGCATTGCTATTTTGTGTTACACAATTACCGCGCTAGATTGCTAATGGTAAGAAAAATGTTTTTTTTTTAGGAATAGTAAACAGTTACTAGCAAAATATTGTCTTGCCTATGCGTTGTAGACTTGTGTAAGTAATGCGACCCGATCGCGTACTGTAGCATTACACATGACTCGAACAAAATAAGCATGGCACATGACGCTCAAACATGACGCGCGGGCCGCGGCGCTCTGTTCGTAAACTTTGTATTATCTCACTGTGTGTGCAAGTGAGAAGGAGCATGAGCCGGTCGGCTGGCTACGAAATAAGTGAACTAATAGTTAGAACCGTATTATGGATGTAATAAGGTTTACGTTTTCTTGGCACCGCGGACTGCCTACGTGATGTATTAAATCATGACTCGCACTGTATGACACTATGACAGTTACGCTTTGCCGCACGCGCCATACGATATCTCATGTAATGATGTATATCTTCTACGACGCGAGCGTTTCATTACAACAGCCATCGCGTGTGGCGCTTTATTTCGCGTCATGTTTGGAGTCATGGTGTAATGCAACATTCCTCGGTACGAAATGTAATGTCATTTTACATCACTTTAGGACGCACTGTTTTGCGCATGTCTAATGCGTTGGTATAGCTCGATACAGATATGAACCAAATACCAATATCTATTTGATATTGGTGTGTTGGTGTTTCGTCTAAAAATCTACAACAACCCTACTGCAAATGTTGTAACTTCAACGTCAACGTATACTTAAGGTAATAAATTGTGCATAAATAAATAAATAAATAAAATAAATACTCGACTAGATTATAAAGTCTCGCCTCGAGATTATTAACTATTCTATCTTATCTAGTGTATGTTGTTCCACTGGCCAAAACAAAGGCCTCTCTTTCTCATTACCACACAATTCTGGTTGTTATTAATGCAGGCTAGTCCTCTCCGTAGGAGTCAAGCTCATCCCGCTATGTTCGCCATTAACACAGTGTAATATAACGCAATGTCCTTAATCTAATGTATAGTGTATATACAGTTGTACCTAAACATAAAAATAAAACTCTCAATTAGACCAAAAGCTGACACATCTTCTGACGTAAAGAGGTTTTAAGAACAGCGAACGATGGCTCATTAGTCGATTCGCATGAATTTACTTGCCCGAAACGGGTCAATCGACACTTAAATAATATATTGTTATCTGTAGGCGATTTGTACGAAGTTAATTTATTTGTGGGTGAAACGACAACTCCAGAAATACGTATTACGAAATTGGCACGTTTTGAATTTATGCTTTACAGATATTAAAAATAATTTACTTTTATCACTTCTGTGCGCTAGTGTACTTTTTTCTTATCTTTGTTGCATAATTTAAAAATGTGCTAATTACCTAATACGTATTTCTGGAGTTGACGATTCGCCCATTTCGGGCGAGTAATTACGTGCGAATCCACCAATAAGCCTGAAAGATGATGGTTCAAAAGAGGTAAATGGCCTGGCTAAAATTAGCGTAAAAATCTGCTTTCATAATAAAAATGGCCTTTACTTCCAAAACATTCCAGTACATCTTTCCTGAAACGTCCTTCTGCATTTTCCACCGCACTGATTTCACGCTTCAACTTTACACAGTTTTACCTTTAAAAGCTTTGCGAGGTTAAGTAATTTGCGTAAAACGACTAGAAACAGAGTCGTTGTTTGCAAATTAGCCTCGTTTGTACTAAGGTTTAACAATGGTCTGATTACGCGTTAGATGTTAGTTTGTAGAGAATAGCTTGAGAAGAGACGTTGGATTGGAGTTTTGTGGAAGAAGCGATGGTGTATATGACGGCAAGATGCTTTTAACAATATGAAACTTATTTCCCAGAAAAATACACATCAAGATTTTGACAAAAAGTTTTTGGGTGACCGTCTCATAAGAGACGGAGGTACCCTCGCACTACCTGGCTATGTAGCGTTGCTAAATAAATGTACAGTGACGACCATAGATACCTAACAGTTACGCAACATTCGAAAGCGTTTTCTCGTGAAACATAAATTGCAACTTGGAGAAAAGACCAATTTCTTAATAGTATGGTTTCGATAATAATGTAGGTACTATGTTCGTAACACCATAAAATACCTATCAATACGTTAGGATACAGTCGCTTTTGAATCTTGCGTAAGTGTAAGGTATTTATATGCTCGTGATTGTACCTACTAGACTTAGTCGTAGTAGTAGTAGTGCCGTCGAAAGTACATTTTGCAGGCCTCAGACGTTAGGTAATCCAGAAATACCATCTGAAGTCACAAAAGTACAGCAATGCATCGTGTGACACTCTCAGCCGTCTCTTGGCTCTTTTTGCTCGTCTCAGCTCGTCGCATCGCACCACAAAGGTTCGCCAAATCTTAAGTGATCGCTTCGAAATAAAGCCGCAAATACACATACCAACTTACACAAATATTATGAATGTAACTGGCGATTTGTGAGAATCACAACGGCTTGTAATTTACTTGCATACTTTCATGTAAGTTACAGACATGCGCGTTACGTGCTTATTCACAATAGGTATAACTGTCTCGTTGGTCTAGTGGACGAGTGGCGGCTTCTATAACGCCACATGCGAACTACTCAACATACTGACGTTACGCAAAATCCTGCATCGCGCAAGCAGAGTTTACCGCGCAACTAGCTTAAATACAACGTTCCGATACAAATGTTGGGCAGTTCCCCACCAGACACAACATCCGTCTGGTCGGAGGATCCTTCCTCTGCTATGGAGGTATGAGTGAAAATTACACCCTGCTCCTCATGCCTCTATAGTCGCAAGTGCTACTATTGAGCATGAGGCCTTGGGTTCGATTCCCAGGTCGGGGAGAGTGTTATTAGGTTTTTCTATCAGGAATTTCTCAGTAGCAGCCCGGAGTCTGGATTTGTGTCCGGTTGATGCCAATAGGCTCGCCCCCTATTGCATGGGGCTTAAACATGACTGGCGAAATGTGGGTGTACTATAAGTACACCCCTGGCCAACCGTTCGGGCAAACAAGATGTGATGTAAATAGGTGTAAAGGCGTATGTTATGTTATATAGATATGATTGGATTTCATCTTCAAAAGCCCATGATATCAGAAGCAGGTAGAGTAAGATCCCAGGGCCACCAGACGTCAGGTATTTTCTGACGAACGAAATGTGGAAAATTGAGTAGTGTTAGTATGTACTAAGAACGCATGCCTACCTGCTAGCTTGCTGAGAAGGCCAATGGCTTGGATAATCATTTAAACTAGTTTGTAAGACAACAGAAAGTACCAGTAAGAATATTTCTATACTTAATAACAACAACAAGGTATCTTCTTGCTCTAAAGTAAGTAATAATCGAAAAGGAGATCAGCAGAATGCCTTGAAATTATTTCATCAAAATATTCAAGATATTTCTTCCAAATTATTAGAAATTGAAATGTTTTTATTTAGAAAAAACAAAGTTTGACATTGTTTGTTTTACTGAACATTGGTTAAAGGATTACCAAATGCTAATTAATTATGAGAACTATAGTATGGGCAGTTGTTTTAACCGTAAATCTATGCTGCGTGGGGGTTCTCTAATCTTGATAAAAAATTGTTTAAAATCTAAGCAACGTAAAGACATAGTTGGTTTATCGGTTGAACATTGCATCGAACTGTCCTATGTTGAGCTAGATAAGTATGTTGTAGTGTGCTTTTACAGTCCCCCTAATTATCTGGACTTTTCTTTGTTTGAGTCAATCATGGAAGATGTCCTATCGAAACGTGCATCCAGTAACAAAACCGCAATTATTTGTGGTGATTTTAATATTAATATTTTGGAAAGTAATTCAAATAGCAGTAGATTATTAAGCCTTTTTAAATAGTTCAATTTAAGTAATGTTTTTACAGAACCAACTACAGTAACTCCAATTTCTGCTACTTGTATTGATAATGTTTTCTGCGATTTTGATTATTTAGAGAAATCCATAGTAAATTATCTGCCGTCTGATCATAGTGGACAAACAGTATCCTTTAATTTTAAAGCACCATTGCAAAAAGTGCAAATACAATTTAGACCAATAACGACTAGCAAATTAAATAGATTCAATAGTACCCTTAATAATAAGTTAAATGTTCTGGGCCATAATATGAACGATGCAAATAAATTGTATCAGGATTTCTTTTCAGTAGTGCACAAGGAATTCGATCAAACTTTTGAAAAGAAAACAAAAAATATTTGCCCTAACTTTATATTTAGTGACTGGGCAACTAGAGGTATTAGGATAAGCAGGGAAAGACTGTTCGAGCTGTATGGCCTTAAGCCTTGCATTAACACTGAAACTTTCAACAAGTATGTTGCTAAATATTCCAAAACTTTTAGGAATACCTGCAAGATAGCTAAAACCCTGTACATTAGCAACAAAATCAAATCCACAGAAATTAAATAAAATCAGTTTGGAAAGTTATAAATAACGAAACTAGTAGGATAAAAATACGAAGCACTGATTATACATTGGATACTTCACGTGGTGACATAAGCTCTAGCTTAGAAGTAGCTCAAGAATTTGTAAACTTTTTTACCGATATACCATATAAAACGACGGAAACTTTAAATTCCTCATCGGATGTCTCAATGAATTTATTAAGAGCGAACGTTCCAGGCTGCCTGGTTAAATTTAAATTTAAACATATCAACCCTATGATAGTTATAAAAGCTTTTCGGCAAATAAAAATCAAATTGGCCGAAGATCTATGGGGAATGTCAATCAAAGTTTGTACATCCATAATCGAGACTATAGAACCTTACCTAGCTTTGATATTTAATTTGTGTGTAGATCAAGGAGCCTTCCCAGATTTAATGAAATACAGTAAGGTTATACCACTTTTTAAATCCGGGGACAGCAAAGACACTAACAATTATAGACCAGTATCCGTGTTGCTGGTATTCAGCAAGGTTTTCGAAAAAGTAATGCTCAATCAGATGCTTAATCATTTTAATACCAACAAAATCTTACACGATCAGCAATATGGTTTCACCAGAGGACGTTGTACGACTGACGCCGGTGTCACTTTATTAAAACACATATTTACAGCGTGGAAGGAGGTCCAGGATGACATAGGAATCTTTTGTGACCTTTCCAAGGCATTTGAATGCGTTGAACGCAAAACCTTGCTCTTAAAACTTGAGCATTACGGACTAGATAAACTTGCGCTTAGCTTAGTAGAATCTTATTTAAATGACAGACAGCAAAAAGTCCAAATAAATGGTGTCAATTCACGTGGTTTAAAAGTAAAAATAGGTGTTCCACAAGGCTCAATATTAGGTCCTTTCCTCTTTTTAGTATATATTAACGATCTACTCCATTTATTAAAAAACCAACCACAAATGGTGTTATTTGCTGACGATACTTCCTTAATTTTTAAGATAAATAGACGTGCATCAAATCTTGACGACGCAAATAACGCCCTACTGCTGGTACATGATTGGTTCACTGCTAATAATTTAGTATTAAATGGGAATAAAACTAAATGCATAAGATTTGCTTTACCGAATGTTAAAAGTAATGATTGTGACATAGTATTGAATAAAGAGAAACTAGAATTCGTCGATAAAACTGTTTTCCTGGGGATCAGGCTCGACTCAAGGCTGCAATGGGGTCCTCATTTAACATCTCTTGCAGGACGGCTAAGTTCAGTTCGGGTAAGTGCAGCATATGCTGTGAGAAAAATCCGTCAATTTACTAATGTAGATACCGCGAGGCTAGTCTATTTCAGTTACTTTCATAGTATCATGTCTTACGGTATTTTACTATCAATCAATCAATCAATCATTTTATTTCAGGCAACTGAAAGAGCCATCAGAGCAATATATTGCCTCCGCAGGCGCGATTCTCTAAGGGAACTGCTTAAAGATATTAACATCATGACGGTACCTTGTCAATATATCTATGAAAACATCATGTAGGTACGTAAGAAAAAAAAAATCTTTTCAGTAAAAGAGGTAAAAGACATAACTATATGACTAGAAATAGGGACCAATTAGTTCAACCAGGCATGATTTCGGATAGTTTCGGTTATGGATATTAGATTGAAGTAAAATAGTATGTAATAATTTGGTTTTATTTATAGGTTTTATCTAGTCTAGGTACTTGGTATTATAATCAGTCATATAGGGAACTACTTATTTAGAGATGTTATAATAATGAGTAAAGTAAACCCTAAAACAGATTGTATTTCTGACGTGTTTTTAATAATTAGTAATTATAATATACCTACTTACCTACTACCCTTATACGAAACTATCCGAAACTTGTGAAACGGATACGGTTACGGTTACGGATATATTTTTAATTCGGATATGCGATAGTTTCGGTTACGGTTACGGAGCTCCATAACATCCCTGGTTTCTATGAAATACCTTCAGTAGCTAGCGACAGGTCGTCTTAATAAAAATAAATAGAAACCAGTACCCTAATTACGTAACACACATCTATCACAATCTGAATCATTTTGAAGCCTATTGCTAATCCATTGCTTCATATGTTCGAAAAGTTTGTCTGCTCAACAACGTAAATAACGCAATGAATGTTGTTGAACTGTCAAAACGAAACCCATTCCTACTGTTAATATGTTACGTAATTACCCCGCTGTAGTGAAACTAGTAATACTTTCAAGCACTTATCTGTAAATTAGTTACTACCTACAGCCAATTTAAGAGACTTGTGAAACATCTTTGTGAATCTTCGGCAACGGCTGAAGACTTTGAACTCAATGTTTCACTTCAATCTTTAACCAGATGGTGAAAGACAGTAGTCGATGAATTTTTCGTTGTAGAAAACAATGAAAACACTTCCTCTCTCCTTAAACATCATCATTACATTTAGTTTCCTTGCTCTTGTTTTATGTTTGTTATTGTATGTCTTATATGTAGATAAGTACCTAAGTAAGTAAGTAGTGTAAGTAGTATGTACGTAAAGAAAAATTTAAATATTTTCAGTAAAAGAGGTTGAAAGTACAACTATATGACTAGAAATAGGGACCAATTAGTTCAACCAGGTTTCAGACAGGCTAAAGTAGACTCATCCTTCATGGGGTACTGTTTAAAATGTTACAATAAAATACCTCCCCACATACTCCAACTGAATGAAACGAAATTGAAACCTTGTATAAAACGCACACTATGCAGCCAAGCATATTATAAGTTGGGCGATTACATCGCTGACAAAGATACTTGGCTCAACGCTGGTCCTGCTCCACAGGGCCGCATAAATTAATTGATTAGGATTCGAAAATATTGTTGGAGCTGCTGACGATTGTAAAAACTGTCTTTGCATTGTATAAATTCAATCACTTAGTAATGTATAATTGCATAGTACATGTGTGAGCACTATGTATCTACTATAAAGCCGTCATTGACTAGGATCGTCTTTAATTGACTTGAATGTGTCCTGGCGGCTGAGAGTATGTCATGCCCACTGAAATGTCTCGCTGGTGGTGGCGTCTGTGTTGGATCATTAAGTTCCCTTCAAAATGGTTGAGCTGAATGGTACTGATCCATACGTCGTATTCGTGAACGGGCGCCGTCAGTAGGGACTGGTCATCTCTTAGCTGCCACGGCTTATTTTAATTGTTTTTTTTTGTCATTTTTTTTTATTACGGACGCTTTTAACGTGCACGTCTTTTTACATCATTCTCACATGTATAATTTGAACATGAATGATGTAACCAATTTTTTTGTAACTATTTGTTAATTTAAAAGAGTGTCCATGGAGTTTCCTGCCCGTTCTTCTCCATAGGTACCTACTACGCTTTGGAATGGGCAACTAGCTTAATTTTTCTGACAATTCCAAAGTGCCTGTAATTGGTTTATTTGAAATAAATGCTTTGAGTTTGAGTATATGTTTTATGTATGTATATATTTTTTGTTTATGGAAATGGTACACCACTGACTACCTGCATTATTGTCTCTCCTTCTCCCTTTAATCCATCCAAAGGTTGTCTGTAAAACATCGCTTTTAGCGATAAGTCCGCCCATTGTGTCACCCTATGTAAAACGTCTACATTTATATCTGTAATTTTTATGGCGTACATAATAAAGAGTATTATTATTAGTATTCTATGAAATAAAAAATTAGTAAAATATAAACAAACTTACTGAAAGCAATTATCGCACAGGCGAGGGCCACCACCCATCCAAGGCTAGTATTCGTAATGTACATGCACAGCAGCACGAAAACCAACAGGAATGATTGTGCCCACCACCCAACTTAACACCACCGAGGATTTTTGCTGAAAAGACAAGAATGAAAATATTAAGAGTGATTCATACTTTGACTGTGTGAAATTACTTCAAGTCATATCAGAAGTACAGTAGGCCACATGACAGTGGTAACAAAACCTGTAAAAGCTGACCTTTTATTCTAATGAAACTTCGTAGGTACTACTCTAGGACAGCTCAAAGTCAAAAGTACTACTACTAACGTGCGGTCCCCTGTTCCTCTGATGTAACTTCTATATGTCACCGTAAGATTATGAACATCGTTAGTTTATAAATCTATCTCGAAGGTTATAAACTATCGAAAAATTGTGAACTGCAACAAACCATTTACAATTTAACGCATTATTTTTCGATAGTTTATAAATCTATTCATGGCAAACCGACAAATTGTGAACTGCACCCTAACACATTTCGCCAAACGATTCCGACTATAATTATATTTGCTTCGTTATAGTTTGCTTCGTTTACCTATCGCAGTTTGCTTAATTTTACAACTTTCGTATTGCGTAACTCCACTATCGTACGAAACCAACTGCAGTCTCTTTGAGACGGTAAAGAGTGAACGATATGCCAGGATTTCCAGGAAAAATTAGGCATACGTCTATTTTTCGAATTACGTAACTAAAATGACAAGCAACAATTTGCTTAAGGGGACTACATGACCTAAACGCAAATTTATAACGCCTAAAAGTATATGTACATGTAACATACTAACGTGATAGTGTTTTAATTTTTGGTCCAATGAATGAGGATTTTTTGTAAATTCATAATTGCTTCATATTTTGCAACAAATTACCAGCGTTGGGTCATCGCGCGTCTCTTTCTTTTATTTTGTAAGCCTCTTAAATCGTTGACATGAAAACGCAACGGCTAGTCGCGTTGAAACCGAAGGCAACCTTTTGCTCGCAATGGCTTTCTGTTCCACTTAATTTAGGATTTATACGTTTAATCACCATAATTATTTCGAAAAAATGAGAGCGGTAGTCTTCCTGATAAATTGTGGATGCAATTTTGTGTAAAACCTCAATAATAAATCAATAATAATGATATTTAAAAAGTCGAGGCAGTGAGGTGAATTTCTTAAAATTATCGTAAAAGTTTTCTTCTGTTACAACTTACAGACTAAACTAAACATACATTCAATGTATGATATTTCAGAAACGAGATATTTTGGTGGCATTTTAACGAAAGACAATTTCCTACCGCGTACCTTATGTAACAAACTTATCGGCACATGCGGCACCCTCTGCCAGCGTATGCCACGCCGTGGTCACAGTAACCTCACCTAACCCATTTGGTCGGGGTGCCCTGGCTTAGTTACTGCGATGAATTCGGCTACCGCCAAGAGCGACTAATCAGGGACAGTTCACAAATTTACGGGTGATAAAATCGGACAGATTGTGAACCCTGTCGCTAAGTGCAGGTTCGTTCACAATTTAACGATTTGACATGGATAGATTATAAACTATCGAAGATTAATATTGTAAGCAGTATGGTACAGTTCACAATACATCGACAGTTTACAATATCGCGAGATAGATTATAAACTAACGGTGTTCCCAATCATACGGTGACATTATAACCGCTGGAACGCTTTTGATCAGTTTGTGAGGTCACCGCAATGCGCCCATGGTGTGAATTTCCTACCAAAACGTTTTCAGAGTTTTGCGCCCATGGTGTGAAAGACATACCAATTTTTTTTGGTTTTATTTTCATCCTTGTTTATCCTTGTATCACCACTATTAAGCGGTACTTTCCAATTCCATGGATTTAGTTTCATACGTTATCTGTTTCCGAACCGTTTGAGATATGACAACCCTAGAAGGAATTAGTCTATGACATTAAAAAATATCATTTTCGCTGTCATTGAACGAGCGACCCGTCGTGAGTCTCAACTTTGGATGCTTTTAAATAATTAATATTGTACTGTGGTAAGTGGTTTTATTCATGTTTCGCATGAAGAACTAACACACCATGTTTTTTAAACCATAAAACATATAGGACAACCCCTGTTTTTCTTATTAGAAAAAATCTTGTTGGAATCTGTGAAAAAAGTGTCTTTGTTCATCTTAAACAGTCGTCTACAAACGGAAACATCGTATATTCAAATACAACGCACACTTTAATATAGCCCTACTCACTAGCATTCATAAAAAAATACAACGGTCGCAGAATACCAAGAAATGACGCCGCTTATCGGGTTTGTTTACAAATACTCGACGCGCGAGCCGACGCGTCATATGACGTGTACAATGTAGTGGGAATACCTAAGCGCGTGAGTACAATTTAGTGTTAGAAAAGTCTGGTATGCTTTATATACCAAAAGCGTCCCAGCGGATAATTTATTTAAAACAAGCGACCGCACCGCAAGAGTTCACGCGAAAATAGGAAATCAACTGATCGCATCCTCTTTGCTTCGCACCGCACGCGCACCCGCGTGCAATTGGTCACGTAGGACACCACTGCATAACGTAACACTAAAATAGCTTCAATCGTTATCGTTATCTCTTTTCATAATCCCCTTTAAAGACACTTTTGTGAAGAAAAAAAGATGCTTATTCTATCACTTGCACTTGCTTTCACAGTTCTGAAAAAAATACTGAAATTCTTAGTTACTTACGTACTTAACCCCCCAAATGAACCACAAATTGATGAAGATCATGCAGATGCAGTAGATGATGGCATTGATACTGAAGCTGTACGCATTGTGCATTATAATCACAGTGCAGTCCTTGCATGGTGTGTAGTACAGGATTTCTACTGCGAGGCTGATCACGCATATTATGCTGATGCCCTGAAAATTTAAACACAAGAATTAGATGAGAAAATGTACTTCTTCTTCTAACACTACAACGTGCAGGTTTAGGCCAAATAAACAATGGATTAAGTCAAAGATGATATAGCTAGAAAGGAGGTGATTACTGAGATGACGGCTAAAAGTGAACGTTCAGCGGTTCGCACTTGCCGCAATGCATGCACGGCACGCAACGAATTTGGTTTGCTTTGTATGAAGAAATGAACCGAGCGGTCGGTGCGGGCGGTACGGATAGTGGACGCAAGTGCTATAATAATGAATTCATACATAGCAAACTGAATTCCGTTGCGTGCCGTGCGTGCCAGGTGGCCAATGCGGACCAGTGGACCTGTAGTTCACCTTAACAGAGACATATGGAAGAAAAAGACATGCTGTGCCCACCCCAAGTAAATTGAGATAAGGGTAAATAAGGTAAGAGGCCTCTAGTCAGCAGTGGATGGAACAAGGCAGCCAATGACTGACTACCTGAAGGGTAGGAGGTTGGTGATGAGGTAACAATTACTTTATTGAAATCTGCTTTACAAATGTCATTACAGGTGTAAATAATTAATGTGCTTCCCATATAGAGGTATGAGGAACAGGGTGTAAAGCTCACTCATACCTCCATAGAAAAGGGAGGATCCTCCGACCCGACGGGTGTTCAGTCTGGTGGGCAACTGCCCGACGGTTGATGTCAGGACGTTGTGTATATGCTAGTCGCGCGGTAAACTCTGCTTGCGCGATGCAGGATTTGCGTGACGTCAGTATGACGCGTAGCTCGCATGTGGCGATGTTGATACCGCTACACCCACTCATGAGTAACTTCTGGCTCAACTTTTTTTCTTTTTGGGTGGAAAATATTTAAATAACTTCACCCGCTCTGGGCGGAGCGGGATCAGACTTTTACTGACTAAAACCCATTAGTGTTCCTTCAGTTGCCTGTGTGCCAGGGCCACGGTAACCCTTTCCGACAAACCCGTGACCCTGGCAGGCGTCGGCCCTAGCGGACCCCGTCAGTGTTAGCTGACATCTCTTTGCGGCGCGCGTGGAACACAACGCGCCGTCGGACCGGCCCTGGTCCTTTCCGGACGACGATCTACTTCTGGCTCACCCTGTGGCCAGATAACGCAACTACTTACATCGTTGAGTGTCTTATATTTTCATTTGCCTGACATATTCTTATAAAAATTAGGATAGCTCATCACACGAGAAACGGCACAGGACCTTACAAGATAAATTATTAAAGAAACCTTGACAGCATTTAGTTAGGTACTTACAAGTATAAAAACGCCGACAAAAAGTGCACCCTTGTGCAAAGGATATTTTCCTAGGAATTTTTTGGGAGCTAACTTTGTGCACCACATTATTGTAGAACTGTTTCCTCAATGTTTTCTGTGTTTACTATTAAATGTCCCGTAACTTAGCCATCCTGATTGAACCGTCAATTCAAGTATTACGTAAGCACCAAATGGGGTGGGGGTCCTTGTTTGTTTTTATTTTTGATGACATTGGGGACGGGGTGTTTGGATGGTGATAACGTCAGAAATATTTAGAAAAAATAAATTAATATCGTTTTAAATGGGCACTAAATTCCTTTATAGTCTATAAATTCCTTATTTCTAGACTCATTAATAGCAATGAAGAAAACTGAACAGATTAAAAAAAAAACAATATTTACTTAAGCATAGGAAGGAGGGGGCCGGTAAGAGCTTTGCTTACTATTGCTGACAAGGGGGAGGGGGGCTTTAAAAATTACAAAAATGCTGCTTACATAATACTTGAATGCCCCCTTAAATGGATTTAACAAGAGATATAAATGTTACATATATACTTATATAGTGTAGGAAAACTCAAGAAAAGGATAAAATAAATTATATTTTGAGGATTCAGAATCACTACATTGAATTACCTACTTTAGATTTATCAAAATTTACGTTTGTTTAAAATAAAGGATCGATTTATTTTCAAATCATTAATAAAGTAGGTAGATCAATATCGTACACCAGTTTAAATATGTCAATATAAAGCACAGGATATCATGTATCACACCTAAGTATCAGTAGTGAAGGGTTTCGATATTAGGCCTTGTTACAGGTTAACTATGTAATGCTATAACCTCTTTTCGGCACGCATCTTTAGGTATCCTGCCGGCTGTTGACGATAAGATACACAGTGAAAACGGAATGGATATATTTTCCTGCTAGGTAGCTGCCCGCAAAAGCGGATAAGATTGTGATTGTGTAGACCAAACCAAAAAATCCACTCCTTTAATTTGATACTTGGCATGATTTATTTATACTATTATATGAGGCTTACAAGAGCTAAAGCGCGGTCACTGTCGGATTGCATAGAAAAGAAAGAGACACGCGCGATGACACAATGCTGGTAATTTATTGCAAATTATGAAGCAATTATGGATTTAAAATAAATCTATTCATTGGACTAAAAAAATAAAACACTATCACGTTAGTATTTTACTTGTAGAATAATCTGACAAAAAATCCTAATGTTTGCATGTATATTAGTATGGTTTTTAAACGATGAAATATTTTTTTAGAGGTATCTTCGTGATTTTTTTCTATTATATTAAGTTAATTGTATTGTGTTTTGAACACACTATCTAACTAGCATATATTCAGAAGAATGTCATATATTTTTCTGATTTTGGTTACTGCAGTGGATCATATATTTTTTGGGCATTACAAATTCGCGTTTAGGTCATGTAGTCCCCTTAAAAGCAGCGGTGTACTGTCGCGGTCTGAAAATGCTTAGCACCTTAAGGTTTATAATTGCATGCACACATCTACAGGTCACAAGGTCGATGATATATTATGTGATTTGATTAGGTATAGAGCATAGACTTTTTTATTTTCACGTCGTCTTGGATAGTTATAGAAAACCTTTTTCATAAAAAAAAATATAAGCTGATAAAATATTAACTGGCACTTATGGCCAAGCAACGTCGTAATTATCACAAAAAAAAACATGATAAAAAAAGAGAAAAAAAATATAGGAAATGACAAACACTGATTTATTTAAACTTATTCAGAACATAAACCTTTTGCAAAGAAAAAAGTGAAAATGAAAAATAATATTTTATTCAGTTCACTTTACCACCTTGTCTTAATTTTATAATCCGATTACATAACCCAAATAATAGGTACCTATTAAAAATATATATTTAAGTCGGCGCCAAATCTCAACAATCATTAAACTAATTTAGACAAAAAGTACTTAGGACAGTATTAAAACTATTAACAAAACGTAAACAATGACGAAATATTTACAATAGCAACACCATAATTTGTATTTAGATAATATATTAGGTCTTCACCTATGAAATTGCCGTTCTGCAGTACTGGCCATTTCAAATCAAAATAATTTTTGTTTGGCTAAGAATTCTAATTTCAAATTAATTTTATTTTAAAAACATGGTTTTTTTTTTCTAAAAGTAGTCATTTCTTTATTGATTAGTGTTACATTTTCATCGCATTTCAATCTTTTTCGTCATCATGGATACGTTAAAAATTCGAGTAATTATGGAATATGAGTACCGTCGTGGCAGCAACGCGGCACAAGCGGCACGCAACATCAACGACGTTTACGGAGCTAACACTACAAACCAACGCACCACCTGTTATTGGTTTGCTCGCTTCCGTTCTGGAAATTTCGACCTGAAAAATGAACCTCGCGGTCGTCCGAAGACTTTGGTCGACAATGACGAATTAAAGGCGATTGTGGAAGCTGATGATACACAATCTACGGCTGAATTAGCAGCAGCTTTCGACGTTAGCGTCAAAACAATATTGGTCCATTTGCGTCAAATTGGCAAGGTAAAAAAGCTTGACAAATGGGTGCCCCACGAACTCAATGATCGCCAGCGCGAAGTACGCGTCGAGACGTGCCTTGCACTGCTCAACAGACACACAAATGAAGGAATTTTGAACCGCATTGTTACCTGCGATGAAAAATGGATTCTGTTTGATAACCGTAAGCGCTCAGCAAGTTGGTTGGATCCTGGTTCAGCACCTAAACAATGCCCTAAACGAAAACTTACCCCTAGAAAAGTGATGGTCACTGTTTGGTGGTCTAGCGCCGGTGTGATTCATTACAGCTTCTTACCAAACGGGGTGAGCATTACTGCAGATGTGTACTGTGAAGAACTGAACACAATGATGGAGAAGCTGGCGCATCTCCAACCAGCATTGGTCAATCGCTCGTCTCCGCTGCTCCTGCACGACAACGCGCGACCTCATACTGCACAGCAGACGGTCTCCAAGTTGCAAGAACTGGGGTTGGAAGCTCTCCATCATCCGCCCTACTCACCAGACCTTGCGCCTACAGACTACTACTTTTTCCAGAATTTGGATAACTTCTTGGCGGGAAAAAAATTTAATACCCGAGAGGCAGTACAAAATGCCTTTGAAGAATTTGTTGCCTCCCGTCCAGCTGATTTCTTTAAGAAGGGCATCAATAAACTGCCACTGCGATGGCAAAGATGCATTGATTGCATGGGTGATTACTTCGATTAATACAAATAAAAAATTCATGAAAAAAATTCGTTTCAATTTTTTCATACAAAACGGCAATTTCATAGGTAAAGACCTATTATACCCATCACGTCTGCGGAGTTTTGCTAGCTAATTTAACTTGACCCTGTATATTCACTATCAGGACATGTAACACTATTGCACAGAATGACTTTCTTTCACCCTGAATATCCTTTTAAAAAGGTCCAAATGGGAGTTTTAAATCGTCAGATTTAGGGAAAGGCCAAATTTTTTAGAAAATAACTATTTCATAGATATGTAAACACTGTCTCATTTACACAAGTAGTGAGGTAGCTGCTGTCACTAATGTCATCTGTCAGTCACTACAAATGGCGGGAAACAATAATGCACACTTACTCTTCCAATCCACTTTAGACATTGGCAAAATAGTCGACATCGGATGTGCTTACTATAATAAAAAATAGAATAGAATAGAGGTTGAAAGTAAGGTGTGGCCCTGCACGCGAGGCGATGTGACAGTAAGCAAGTGTAGTGATTTAATCAGCATAAATACGGAATCAAGAGGATTCTACAGCCAGCCTTCGTAAAGTCTTAGTGCAGTGTTAAAAAGCATGTGTATGTTAGATTGAAAAAGTAACAGACTTTTGGGAATTTAATTTCATCATTTACCGTGAGGAAAGAACGACTCCCGGTGGGAAATAAAAAAATGCCGTCGGAAAAAATATTTCTTTAAATGACCTTTCGATTCTGTTTATTTACCGCCTTCAAAAAAGGAGGGGATTCTCAATTCATCCGAATCTTTTTTTTAATGTATTTTCACCGATTACTGGAAGACGCCTGAACCGATTTGGAAAATATTTATTTTATTTCAAAGCGTATACTTCCCAGGTGATCCCATTGTCATCAGATCAGGTTCTGATGATGGGATCCTGGAGAAATCGAGGGAACTGTTGAAATATTATCGGCACACCTATAGTGAACCCGTGCATTTGCTCTTGAAAAGCACTGTTTGGTGAAGTGGAACTAATGATGAAGACCACAGATGATGAAGCCACCGGAACTACTCAATAATAAGTATTTCACGGGTTGCGATTCAATTTATTTATTTATTTATTTATTAAAACTTCTCGCACACAATAGTATACAAAGGCGGACTTAATGCCTTAGGCATTCTCTACCAGTCAACTAAGGGTGGTGAAGAGATAAGATGGCAGGTGCTCTATATAACAGACATTACTAATAATAATAATAAATATTAAAAAGATAACATAAGTATTTATAAATAAAATAGGTATACAAGTACCTAAACAGAATATAAACTTATAATACACATACATACATATCTACTATAATATATATCCCAAAATCAAACTGGTTGCTAATTAAATGGTAATATAAAATACAGGTACACACCTATTCATTAAAAGCCTAGTCAAATAACCCACCCCTAACTGTTCCCGGTGCAAAGGTGCCCAAAACGCTTGCTGCATTGCCACGTTGGGTGTGGATCTACATTATACTATTATACTTTTACATATGGTGAAGTGGAGAACCACAGTGGTGGAGTGGAGTGGTGGAAGTGGGTGGTGAAGTACCAGGAGAACTCCTCAACAATTAACGTCTCTGCATCCGGCAAAACAATATTTTGTAAAATGTTCCAAAAAACACTATAAAGTGAAAAATCACTTTAATATCGGAAGTCAGTGGCAAAAAACGAAAATACAAAACCAATGACACTGACTTTCGGAGGTCGGTTGTTTTCTTTTTGTATTTTTTTTTTTTATTTTTTTCACTTTTTGGTACCCTACCCTACACAAATTCCTATGCCACTACTTGCGTAATAAAAATTAATTTAATTCTTTAATTTTTATTTCTTGCTTTTTTTTGTGGGTCGGTTTGTAATTTATCAAAATGACAATCGCCTAATGTCAACTGCTCATCACCTTTTACAAAATATTGTTTTTTTGGAAGTCGGTTGTTCTTTTTAACCGACTTCACAAAAAGGAGGAGGTTCTCAATTCGTCTGTATGTTTTTTTTTTTTTTTTTTTTTTTTTTTTTTTTTTATGTGTGTTAGCTCATAACTTTTTTCTGGTTGAACCGATTTGGATGATTCTTTTTGCATTTGGTAGCTGGTGGTTCACATGTGGTCCCATTTAAATTTGATCAAGGTCTGACCAGTAGTTTTTGAGTTATCCTTAATACTGCATATTTTTGCCACTTAGTTTATATGGATGATGTGCTAATAATTTCCTGTCACTGTTATTTACACACCAAGTAGTGGTATACGAATTTGTGTGGGGTAGGTATCGCAACTAAAAAGTGAAAAATAAAAACTTTTTTACAAAAAAACAACCGACTTCCAACAAAAACACTAAAAGACGTGAAAAATAACTTTAATTTCGGAAGTCGGTGGCCAAAAACGAAAATACAAAACCAAAGACACCGAATTCCGAAATTAAAGTTATTTTTCACGTCTTTTAGTGTTTTTGTTGGAAGTCGGTTGTTTTTTTGTTTGTAAAAAGTTTTTCTCCAGAACAAAAACAATATTTTTTCTCTTCTTCTTTTCAGTCGCTTCCTAATGAGTTAATAACTGAGGAGCGTAACAACGATGGACAATTCTGGAAAAACAATTCGAGGTGTTCTTTCATGTTTTACTGCCTCATTGGCGCCATAAGAAATACCTACTGATAAAAAAAAATTGGTACCAAATTGAATTGGCGTGAGATTGTCTTATTCAGTCTTGTTGAATGATAAAATGTGATGGTTATTGCCATGATAATGTAATTTTTTTTTTTTTTTTTTTGTGGTAGTTAAGAACTATACGTAATAACGCCTTTTATGCCAAAAAAAGGAAGACCATATTTCCACAAATATCAATCACTCAATGATCAAGTATCAGATAAAGAAATTCGGTTATTTTCCTTACATATGAGGATCGATTCTTAAAATAGCTCCATTCAATCTAAGTATACCTAAATCCTTGGCAGGGAAAACTTCATTAAAATAGTGTCGAATACTACCGTGAAGAGCCTTCAAAATAAAGTGCCAAAGTGCTCGTAAGGATTTTAACAAAAGAGTGACAATGTTCACAATACGTGGAGCGTCGTTGTCATAGAGTTCGTTATCCCCCGACCTTTTGCGAAGTATCCTGGAATAGTCCGCTATTATTGCTTGCTGTTATTTTTACATTTTCGTCTCTGAAAAAAGTGTGGTGTAGGTGTGTAAGTTGGCAAATGTATACCAATTTTGTTTAATTTTTTTATTTTTCTTCATAATTCGAGTTAAGTGATCTTTTTATTTGCACGTGTTTCTGTGAGAAATAAACCTATTTTTCTTTCTTTCTTTGAAATAATTTTATTGTTTCTTTCAGCAGTTTTAACATTTTCAGTCTTTAAGTTGTTCGTCAATAATTAATTCGTTTGCTAGCTGGTCAGTGTTTAGCCTTAGGATCTACAAAAAAATAACATTTATTTCACATTAAATTATGTATTGATAACGACAAATAATTTTAAAAATTACCAGAATAGAAATCCAATAGTGACCAAGCTTCATACAATAAAATGACTGGTCAATCCTAGTGGATTTCATTCAATCGCGGGAATAGTTAAGCAACAAACTAATTGCGTAACCCACTATCAATAATTACAATCTGAATCATTTTGAGGGATATTGCTAAACCATTGCTTCATAATGTTCGAGAAAATTGTCTGCTCAACAACGTAAATAACGCAATGAATGCTTTAGAACTGCCAAAATGAAAGCCATGTCTACTGTCAGTTAACGTGATCCCGCAGATTGCAATACAGTTCAATTTAACATTTGTTTTTTTTTAGTCACAGTTGTTTAACTTAGGGCACATTTGTACAGTCGACTGAACGTCAGTGGCAACACTTTGAACTTGACCTGTCTTAGCGTAGTACGGATTCTAAATAGAATAATTTGCCAACCTATACTGATTTTATTACCACAGAGGTACGGTTTCGAACAATCTGCCACCATGGGTCGCCCCATGGTGGCAGATTGTTCGAAAGAGTTACCGTGGCCCTGGCGCACAGGCAACTGAAGGAACACGGGTTGGTTTTAGTCAGTAAGAGTCTGACACACCCTTCTGCTCCGCCCAGAGCGGGAGAGGTCATTTGATGATTTCCCACTAAATAAAAAAAAAGACGTGCGACCCATTGTACTATGAGATTTTGTTACTCGTATGAGGATAAAGAAATTTATTATCATTATTATCTTCATTTTGTCCGAAGCATGTTTTTGGGACAGGTCGTTCTCTCACACTGTAATAGCCATGGAAACAGCTATCTACGACAGTACGTTGTGATTATCTTGGATATTTGGCACAGTAGGTACCTACTTACACTTGAAGAATACCCGAACAATGAAATACGCATTTCTTCTCGTTCAGAGGGCATAGTCAAGTGGCAATCGCTTTCAAAGCGTTTCGGATTGTAATAAAATCGTAGCACAGTAAAAACTGTTACAAATTGAATATTTAAAAAAAAAATATGTTCGTAACCAAACCTTCGGCTCCTCTTCTAGTTTCGGCCGAAACCAAAACTTATGCAGTTAAGAAAAAGATAATTAAATTGACATTATTTTCTTTTTCAGAGACCCGTGTTTTTTCCTAGATTTGTTGCAAATAATTTGATTAAGGGCTGATTTTGCAATTATCAGATTTCTTTTATCCAAGGAAACATTTTGTTTAGCCACATTTTGTGTTAAAACAGTCAAAATTTCAAAATGACGATTGTAAAATGAGTCCTAGTTCAAATTTGCGATTAGCGATTTAGTAATTTTTCATATTTTTTTAAATTTCAACTCTAAACACCACATAATTTTAGCATTAGCAATCAGCGATTTAAATTCTCTTCGGAAGCTGGTAATCCTAGCGAGAATGTTTTATCTGTCCGTCAAACAATTCGGCATCGTTACAACACGAAATTTTTAAATCGTACTCAAACGTAACTTACAAAAAACGTGTGATTTTGCTATTGTGACCAAACGCAGAGTCGCTAAGATGCATCTGCTGTTACCCTTAGCTTTCTGGAAGCTTGATACAAGATCAATCTTCCAGAAAGATAATAATTTCCTGCTCGTTGATTCTCAAAGCAGCAGGTCTGCTAAGAGAACCTAAATTACTTCTATTTGTACTCGTAGGTAAACACATTTTTTTTGTTTTTTTTTTATACATATAGGGTGAAAACAGGACTTCATTATTAGTAATACGCTATCTGTCTATCTGTCAGTCGTTCACGAATGACCGTTCCGGCCGGGCCTAAGATTCGGCCCCCTTTTGACCGAAACCTGATTTTTTGACCGAAACTGTCCGAAACCGAACCTTCGGTGGGTAATTTCTACGAGATGTGTGAACGATTCTGATGCCCATAACATAGGTTTTAGATGTTTTGTCCGTTTGTGTGGATGTATGTTCCAGATTGACGCAAAACGACTGAATAGATTCTGTTTAACGTGCACAAATATTCCTTAAAAATCTGGTCAACGTATAGGCTATATAATTATTATGAAACTATTTGCTACGGGGGAGTAGCAATATTGCATTATATTCGTATTATTCAACAGTTTACGCCAGATTTTGATTTAACGAGAAATAATGTTACAAAATTACAGATAAATACGGATTTGATCTCTGTAATTAATATCATCACGCTAAGCACAGGGAGCTAAGCAGTCAATTATGAAATATATAAAAACGGATATTTTAGTCAAATTTTCAGCAAAGTAAACAGCTTATCGGTTCCACGACCCTGTAAGCCACATTTCGTAGGTTCAATCCCCAACAGGTTTTCTGTTTTATGATCGTTTTTAATATTTTTTTAATGCTCTGTAGACTTACCGACAAGCCCGACTCGCCCTTGGCCGGTTTTTATTTTATCTTAAAATCCTTTTTATGGTTGTTTAGATGTATCTACGTCAAAACAATGAAGACGAACAAATTGGTTTCCAGATCCTGGCATGGGAGTCGCAAGCACAATTATTTTAATACATTGGGATCTCCGTACATTTTCGAGTTTTCCGTTATCGTTATCGCTGACAGAATATCACTCTTTGTCTAGGCCCTAAGATAGTCAAAAAAGGTTTACCAATTAGATAACCGAAATTGCACTACAGTACCTTTTAACGCTCTTCTCTGTTAAAGATATACGGGAATACGATTCTTTTAGAATTATAGATAGTCTAGTAGGTACAGCCATCTCCAAAAAGATGTGTACACGGAAAAGGAACCATTTTATTGTCTACAACCATTGTTCCATAACATTGTATCCACCGTACAGGTACAAAACATAGTGTATAATTAATTTTACTGAAAAAAAGTAAAAAAAATGTCCCAAAACATCTCATATACACCATATAACCAAAACAAGGTAATCGCCATAACTCTCACAAATATTTATACAGTAATCATTCAATAAAGATGTTAACAAATCTAAAAGTTCATTCAACTCAAAAGTTCAACTTCGAAAGGAGGTTCTAGAAATAAGTATGCAGTAAAAATGCTATGCCATAAACAACTGCCATTCCCATGAGTGCCATTCTGCACTTCATGCATGACGTCATTGACGTGTCATTTGTTTTTTTAGATTTTCGATTTGAAATACAAATAGGTAAATCATGAATGTTCATAATAAATTTTGCTTAGACTTTTTAAGGTGGTTACTCATCGGGTATTCGCGTCTAATAAAAATTACATAATTTGATTTTGAGCACTGGGTTACAATACTGCGCCAGCTCGACGCACTGACTAAGGAGCATTTACTTTTGTAACCGGTCAAACTGTGAGTATTCTTACATGTAACTGAGATTCAGGTGTAATTCTCGGTTTTCCGCAATCACCGCTGCATTGTTACGAATTATATCATTATAGGTAAGCACTGTAATGCTTGCCTGGATGCTTTCACTGTTTAAAAACTCGAATCTAAACTATTAAGTACATTACATGCACATGCTCCAGGTGAGTGACCTTAACATTTGATCGTTGAAAATAATAGATACCTATATTATGTCAGTCTGACAGATATTTTATTCTTGTTCTTCTAATGAATGAAGTTAAATACGTGTCATTCGGTACAAATCGTATGACGTTGTCAGTCCTGTTTACCTCGTTTTGGAACTATCACTGCGAACATTGTTTTGGTTATAGAGTGTACCTATAGATGGTTTAGTACAAAATGTGTACTTTGTTTTGGTAAAATTAATTGTATACTATGTTTTTTATCGGCACGGTGGATACAATGTTATGGAACTAAGGTTGTTGACAATAAAAATGGTTCCTTGTCCGTGTGTACCAGCAGTAGCTACTTATGCTACATTCGTGCTACTTGATTGACGGCTGAATAAAATTATTTATGACCAGTTTGTTTGTCTACTCAAAACATTGTTACTGGAACATTATTATTATTTAAAAACCGATACAGTCCCACTACTGGGCAGAGGCCTCCCTAAATCCTTCCAGGAACTCCTTTCCCGCGCCACTTCAAAACAGCATTATTATATGACATTTTATTTGTACTAACTACTTAGTTCCGCAAAACACTGCTGTTTTTATTATCAGCAAATATAAGGTATAAGGAATGTGAGATAAGTTAAAAAAATAATACTAATTTTGTAAAGCAGCTTAGAGTACCTATGGCAATAATAAACCTAACTAAAACAGTGGGCGTTTCAGCTGTGATCTAGAAAGCCACATGCGAGCTACGCGTCACAGTGACGTCACGCAAAATCCTACATCGCGCAAGCAGAGTTTACCGCGCAACTAGCATATATACAACGTCCCGACATCAAACGTCGGGCAGTTGCCCACCAGACACGACACCCGTCCCGTCGGAGAATCCTCCCTATTCTATGGAGGATGAGTAAACTTTACCCCTGAGCGCTGGAAAATTACCCGGGTTGTACCCGTGCCTAAAGTTAGTAGAGGTTCATAACCCTGCGATTATAGACCTGTAGCGGTATTATGCACTCCAGCTAAGGTGTTTGAGTCGACCATTCACGGTAGCCTGTATCCACAGATTAGCGCTCTGTTGTCCGACGCGCAGCATGGTTTCCGTCCTGGGTGGGGGACAACGGGGAACTTACTGGATCTTATGACACATATAGTACCGACGGTGGATGCGGGTCAACAGGCAGATGTTGCCTACTTCGATTTCAGGAAGGCTTTTGACACAGTAGATAACGACGTCCGTTTGGCTAAATTGGCTGGTGTATGCTGTACACCTCACACTTTGTCGTTTTTCACCTGCTACTTACAGGGTCGTTTTCAGTAAGTCGACTGCAGTGGGCAGCTCTCTGAGCCCTATTTTACGAGACCAGGAGTCAGTCAGGGCAGTAATTTAGGGCCCTTTTTCTTCATTTTATCAATTAACGAGCTGCCGAGAGTAGTCAATAAATCCATACCATTGTTATTAGCTGACGACATTAAGTTAGTTCTTAAAATAAAACAGGAAACTGATCATGACATACTGCAGCAGGATATTAATGGGGTAGTTGAGTGGAGTCGTAGCAATAGCTTGTATTTCAATGCGGCCAAATGTTCGGTGTTATCATTTATTCGTGCGCGCGACCCAAGTCATTATTGCATGGATGGAATCCGACTGCAACGTGTCTCAGAGGTTAAGGACTTACTCGTGCGCTTTACAACTAATTTTCCGTAAGCATACCATTGATGATTGTCAAAAAGCATACCGCAATTTAGGGTTGGTCTTACGGCTAGGAAACCAGTTCACGAACTTCAGTGCTCTGAGATCGTTGCACGAAGCGCTTGTAAAAAGTCATTTCGAATGCAATGATGTCGTCTTGTCGCCTCATGAAGCGAAGTACAAACTAATGCTAGAACGTATCCAGAACACATTTGTGAGTTTCCTGTACTTAAAGCAGTATGGTGTGTAGCCAGGGTATCCATTGTTGTATCCTACACTATTTGTGCTGGGCATGGTAGGCTATAATAAAATGGAAGTAAGAAGGGAAGTAGCTCTCGCCACTTACTTATTTAAGATTATGCGTGGTAAAATACACAACCCAGGCGTTCTACGAATGGTTGTGTTGTGTGTATCTGATGGGCACGTGGGACGACGGAGGCGGCCGTCGCTGCTGCAAGTGCCGCCCGCTTGCACCAACCTGCTGCAGCACGCGCCGCTGACGCGCGCCCTGCGTACACCCAATATGGTATCACAACAGATTGATTGCTTCAATTGTACTCTGAGTGAACTCACACGGCCCGCATTTTGTAAAAATTACTCTTAGTTGTTCATTATAACTCCACTATTGTATTAGGTAAGCCTGTGATGATAGTTGTATGTGTTTTAAATAAACAAATAAATACACCCTGTTCCTCACACCTCCAATGGAGGTCCTCCATACATCTAGGTAAAATCAAGACATTTAGAGATCAAACGATGATACAAAAAAGAACCTGATAATGATTGATGATTTCATTACAATCACTAGAAAATACACGTACCTACTTATTTTAATTTCTTCTTTTCCGTTTTCAATAACATAAACTAACTGAAGGTCAAACTAACTGAAGGTCAAACTAACTGAAGGTTAGCAATCAAAGGTAGGTGTCGGTAAAAGGGTAGTAAACGCTGGAGGGGACGCCCTAAAAGAGCATATACTGACCTTAATGGTGATGTTCTTCAGAAAGGTCAGGTGCGTAGTAGCAGTACTGGCAACCGCCGTGCGCGAATGACCTGTAATGTCTGACCATAAACGAAGCAAAAGGAGTATGTAAGAATCGTAGCAGGTGTCGTTCTGTAGTTTCTGCCTGCCCCCATGGGAATAAGGCGTGGGTTTGTGAATGTATGTATAGGTATAATGAAAATTAAACAATTCACGCTAGTAGACAAAACAAACCCTTAACATATTGTATTAAGTAAAAACAACGTCTAAATTATTAATACCTCATTAAATTGGTTTGTTTAACGGACGTGTAACCATTTAGTGTTCTTCCGTGGTTGGCTACGGTTGCTGGTGTATATTATTTATCCGAAGCCATATTAATTAAATTATTGAGGCTCTGGATTCAATTGCAGGCAAGTAGCAATGTGTTTTTTTTTATTTATTTGTACTTTCTGAGTTTATCCTGAACATTAGCGACATCGGTGAAGGATAAACATTGTGAGGAAACCCGGGTTATAGATCAAACGTGGTGATCAGTGTTCATGCCTTCTCTGTATGAGAACAGGCCTTTGACCTATGACTATAATATAGGCTGGTATTATTATAGTATTATTCAAAATTCTGGGTTAATTATGGTTTCTGTAGACAGTGCTCCGAATTCAAACTTCGTATTATCATACGAAGTTTCAATTCGAAATAATATGTATATTTGGAAGGTTGTGCTGTAATTGTTTTGATTATATAACTTTGCGCTTACCTGAGACTAAGATAATGTTTTCACTGATAGGCACGTGCTAACATATTATCATTATTATATTCCCAGACGTGTTAAGGTTGGCACGTGCTAAATAATGTTAATGTGATAGTTACCATCTGGCATATAAGGGTGTTGTTTTGAAATAAGTCCTTTCGAGAAAATATTAAATGTCCTTCCATTTAGCATACAAAAAATAATATATATTATATATTTCAATATATAGTTACTTATGTAACAAGAGTGATGTTGACAAAAGCTTTACTAGGTAAGTATAATTTTGAATAATTATTTTGTAAAAGATAATTCTTAGTAAAGTATAAGCTTAAGTTAGAAACCCACTTTGTATTTAACCACTTTAGACTTTGTAACATCATACATCAAGCTTGTCTTAAAATTAAATTTTACTTTTAAAAATAATAAATAACACAATTTGTGAAAACCGAAGGAAACTTGAACTATTTATTAGATTCAATTAAAAACTTTTGGCGCGTATTTAAACCTGTGCCCAGTTTAATACCAAGGTAATTACTGACACCAAACTTGCCTTACCAAAGCTGTTCTATTTTTAAACTTTTCATATTTCTTTTCAGTACTTTAGGTTTATTTTGTTTACGACCAGAACATGATTTCAAATAAGTACCTACCTACTACCTACGTTTAGGTACTTGCAGTAAAATTGTTTCTCAGATTCGAAGAGTACAATTCTTGTTTCTTTAAGAACTTTGATTGGGTTCATAATTGTACTCTCCATTATTAATATAGAGTACCTTTACCATGGAATCAGTCGGTTATTAGAAAAAAACAGCTGTTCCATACTTTTTGACCGCACTTTTGTACGAAACAGCAGTTTTTTTTTTAATAACCCACCCAAATTTCAACGCAAGGGGGTGCAGAATTATGTGCTGAATCCATGGAAGCCGGTTGCAGGTCGATGTCCCTGTAACCCTGTAGTGTGTATGACATTACCTGCGCCCAATTAACGAATAGAAATCTATAGAAATACTAAACACTTGAAAGTTAGAATAAACTAGAAATTCAAACAAAAATCTCGTGGAATTTTGATTAGAGGTGGGTAATAGTCGTGATAAACGTAGGAGGAAGCCTATTAAAAAGTACCTATAACGTTTTAAAAGACAAAAAGGTAATGTATTCGAGCGTATGGCACTCGTGGGGTATAGCTGAAAATCAGCTTCAAGTGGTAGTACCTTTTTTTGGGTGGGAAATCATCAAATGACCTCTCCCGCTCTGGGCGGAGCGGAAGGGCGTGTCAGACTCTTACTGACTAAAACCCACCCGTGTTCCTTCATTTGCCTGTGTGACAGGGCCACGGTAACTCTTTCGAACAATCCGCAACCCCGGCAGGCATTGGCCCTATCGGACCCCGTCAATGATGCTGACATCTCTTTGAGGCGCGCGTGGAACACGACGCGCCGTCGACCCGGGCCTGGTCCTTACCGGACGGCGAACTGCCCATCGTTCGCCGTCCGCAAGCCCGCGTCTACGGTGGCCGGGAGTCGGCAATCGACTCCCGACGCCCAGGGTTTCTCACCCTGCGGCGACTAGGGGCGTGAGGGCGCAACGAGTGCCTCACCCTCAAGCGCTCCGCCTCCTCCTTCGCGAGTATTACTGCTTCGCAGAAGGAGGTGACGGCTTCCCATTCCCTCTCGCTCCGTACCATGACCTGGACCAAGGCTGGTCACGAGAGATTGCCGCCGCCGATCGCCGCCACGGGGAGACGGCGGTGCGCCGCCCAAGCCGGGCAGACCTCCACCGTATGCTCCACCGTGTCCTCCGGTCGATCCACACAATGATAACACCCGGGCGTTTCCTCCCGCCTTATCCGAAACAGGAACCTCCCGAAACAGCCATGTCCGGTGAGGACCTGCGTCAGGCGGAAGGTGAGGACGCCGTGGCGCCTCTCAAGCCACTCCTCAAAGACGGGACTTACCGCCGCAACTGTGGCGTGCCCAGCGTGGGTTGCGACAGTCGCACTCTCCATGCCGCCATGAGATCCCGCCGGAGCTCTGTCCGCTGTACCGCGATATCTCGCGGTAGCGGAGTTGCTCTCCGGCGTTTCGTCTCCTCGCGCCACTCCCAAATATGCGCGAGGACTTTTGCCTCCAGATCCCATGGCGGCAATCCGGCAAGGAGGCTTGCCGCCTCGCAGGAGACCGTGCGGTATCCCCGGACCAGCCGGATGGCCATGACCCTCTGGGACGCGTTCAACCGGTGGGCCGGTCGGCGCCTTAATGAACGCGCCCACACCGTTGCCCCGTAAAGGGCCATGGACCGCACAACCCCCGCGTAGAGCCTCCGGCAGGAGGCGTTTGGACCACCTAGATTGGGCAGGAGCCGCTTCAATGCAGCCCCGGCCCGGTCCAGTCTGGGAGCCAAACGTCGGAAGTGTTCAACGAAATTCCACCGGCTGTCGAGGACGAGTCCCAGGTACTTCATCGTCGACTCGACGCCGATGTGAACCCCCCCTGCTGTTATTTGGGAACCCGACAGTGGCGCGTTCCGAGGACCATGAAAACACATGGCCTCGGACTTGTGCAGGGCCACCTCGAGTCCCAATTGCCGGATCCTCTCAACGACTGTCGCAACCCCGCGTGTCATTGAGTCGGCCGCCGCCTGGTGCGACCTCCCCTGCGCCAGGACTAGCGTATCGTCAGCGTAACAAACGACGCTGACGCCGCTAGGGAGGTCGGCGCGCAGCACCCAGTCGTACCCGATGTCCCACAGATGCGGCCCCAGGACCGATCCCTGTGGAACACCGCACGACATCTCTCGCCGGTTCCATTCTCCTTGGTGACCAGGGTAGATGACGGCCCTGTCCGTCAGATAGGCAGTGGTTGGCAGTGGTAGTACCTAGTGTTGCCATTTATTTTATGATTTGCTGATGTTTTGGCATAAGTTTAAAAATGGTTATCTGTAAAGTCGGTTTACGGACGATAATTTTACGTGATAACGTCATAAGGAGTGGAAGAGAGATAGATGCGTCACAAGCCGAACGCTTAGGCCGATGGTGCCTCTCTATCGCTTGTTCCGTGCTCTCGCTTGCACGCTCGGCTCAGGCGGAACATGACAATGAGGTCATACTTTTTCGTGCGTGCAGCCGGCGTTCATCGATTTATAAGAATAGAATAGAATACTCTTTATTATGTACACCATAAAAATTACAGATATAAAGGTAGAAATTTTACATAGGGTGACACAATGGGCGGTCTTATCGCTAAAAGCGATCTTTTACAGACAACCTTTGGATGGATTCAAGGTAGAAGGAGAGACAATAATGCAGGTAGTCAGTGGTGTACCATTTACATATACAACAAATACATACATACATAAAATATATACCTATCTACATAATATAATATATACAATAATAAACATGAAACAAGAGTAAGGAAACTAAATGTAATGACAATGTTTAAGGAGAGAGGAAGTGTTTACAAGACGAGAAGAGGTGTGTATAAGACGGTGTCAAATCAAAAAAAAAAGAAGATATATAAATATAATTTTAAGTTAAGTATTTTATTTGTAATAAAATACTTAAGTTAAAATTATATTTTTTAAACCAATAATCCAATTTTGTTTCTAAAGTAAAATACAGCATGTATCAGAAAGGTATACTCATATTTAAGGGTGTGGTATTGACCAATATACGGAACAACTATTTCCATGGGACCAAAATCGTAATTGCTAAAAAAATATCAAACTCAAAGCATTTATTTCAATTAAACCATTTACAGGCACTTTTGAATTGTCAAAGAGTCGATCAGTTAGTCAGAAAGTTGAAGCTAGTTGCCCATTCCAAAATGTAGATCTCTATGGAGAAGAAAGGGCAATAAACTCCAAGAACACTCTTTTTAAATCAAGATATTACAAAATCCTGGGTAGATACATTATTCTTGTTGCTTCTATATGTGAGAACAATGTAAAAAAAATATTACGAAACAATTCAAAATATAAGATCAAAAAATAAAAACAAGCCGTGGCAGCCAAGAGATGACCGGTCCCATCCGACGTCGCCCTTTTGGGAACATGACGTTCACGAATATCAACCGTCCCATATGTATGATGGTCTTTACCACACCTTTCTTATACACGCTGTATAGAACCTGATTACAGAATGAGATCTGACATGAAGAATGTCACAATCACAGTGGCATGTCTAAGCGAATGTGAGACCCTCAATGAACACCTGAAATCCTTCAACATGTATGATCCAATGTGGCGGCAAACTGTGACTGGTTGCAAGATCCTGGGGATTTTGCGGGATATGTACAAATTCAAGTAAGTAGAAAAAAAAACAGGCCAAGTGCGAGTCCGAATCGCACACGAAGGGATCCGTACCACCGTACAATATTAACATTTACTTTTTTTTTTAAACACGTTTTATGTATTGCATTTTACCCCTTTTAATTTTTTCCTTTTTTTTTATTATTTGATGTTAGGGCGACAATAGAAATACACTCTGTGATAATTTCAACTGTCTACCTATATATTCATGACGGACGGATAGCGGGGGCTTAGTAATAGGGTTCCGTTGGCACCCACTGTGTACGGAACCCTAAAAATTAAGAAGTAAGAAAGAAAGGTTCATAGTGTTTGTTTTTTGACACAGTTAAAACATGGTAATGTTTGTTATTCATCCAAATTTATTTTATCACCTGCAAAGTATGCTCCTTCAGAAACGATACACTTACGCCAACGAATAATCCAATCATCAAAACATTTTTTAAACGCTGTTTCCGGTATTGAGTTCAGTTCTCGCCGCGAATTCTCCTTTATGTCTTCTACCGATTGAAAACGGGTGCCACGAAGTGGTAATTTGAGTTTAGGAAAAGAAAGAAGTCGGCTGGAGCCATATCTGGTGAATATGGTGGTTGCTGGATGGTATTTGTTGAGTGTTTGGTCAAAAATTCGTTCACAATGATGGCCGTGTGTGAGGGCGCATTATCTTGGTGCAAAATCCAAGAATTTTCGTTCCACAAGTCTGGCCTTTTTCTTCGAATTTGCTCTCTTAAATGGCGCATAACGCTCAAATAATATTCTTTATTTACCGTTTGACCTTCCGGCAAGAATTCCGAGTGCACAACACCGCGATAGTCAAAGAAAACAGTCAACATGACGTTGACTTTTGATCGACTTTGGCGTGGTTTTTTCGGTTTCAGTTCAGTTGGAAGGCGCCACTCCGAAGCTTGTTGACTAGTTTGCATGTTAAACCCGTAAACCCACGTCTCGTCACCAGTAACAATGCGTTTCATGAATGTTGGGTCGGCATTGACTCGTTCTAGCATGTCCTCAGCGACTCGCATGCGATTGAGTTTTTGAAGAAAATTCAGGTCTTTTGGGACTACCCGAGCGGTAACATGCTTCATACCCAAATGATTAGTTAAAATGGTACGGATCGATTCGTGAGATACAGAAAGTTCGGCGGCTATCTCTCTCAAAGTTGAATGAGGATTTTCAGTCACTATTTCCTTCACTTTTGCGATGTTAACTTCAGTTGCAGACGTTGATGGCCTACCAGAGCGAGGCAAATCTTCCATCACATCTCGACCGCTTTTGAACGCTTTGTACCACTCATAAGCACGTGTTTTTGATAAAGTCGATTCACCGTAAGCCTTCTGTAACATTTTCAGTGACTCCGAACACGAAATTCCATGGAGATGCAAAATTTAAGACAAACTCTTTGTTCGGTGTTTTTGTCCATAATGAAATTCGCTATACACACTAGATATGATATAACAAAATACAGCACAGTATTTAATATAAATAAGAGATGTAACTCAAACTCCGCGCCAAAATGGAAAACAGTTGTGCCAATCTAACAACAACAATAAAAACAAAAATTTGAATTTGGACCCATGAACAAATCATCCATTCCCGATACTTTTTTGACTGAATGTAAATTGGAAACCCTGTCAGTCAAAAATAAGACGTATTGTAACATTTAAATTCCGTTGATGTATGCATGATTATGGTGGTCAATTTTTTTTTGTAACTTCTCTCTTCCTTGTAGTTGAACTCGGTAATAATTATATTAATAAATAAATAAATATTTGAATATTTACATCAACAATAAAACATTTTCCATATTTTTGTATTATGTTATCTTGCAATTATCTTGTCTGAAGAGATCTCGAGTTACTCGCTGTATTTTTTGTGCGGCATTTGAAATTCCAGAGAACGTTTATTATACATTTTACATGCATGTGTATTTAAAAAATGAAATGATATTAGTATTATGGATTACTAGCGATCCGCCCCTGCTTCGCTCGATATTTACGACTTGTCAAAACATTGAGATTTCTTTGTTATATGTAAGTTTAATATTAATCTATTATACACTTGAAACTTCCGGAATAAATTCTCTAAATGATGGTGCAAATCGCAACAAATGGTTGCCTAGTTTAGAAGAATAATGCGGTCACACAGCCAGACACGAAAAGTCTTAAATTTTTACCAGTCTTAAATTTTCCTTTACAGTGTATCTTACGTAAACGACAAACTTCCAAGAAATATGACTGTAATTGGTCAGCCTATGGACGGGGTCCATGATCAAAATACCAATGTTGACGTGTTAGCAAGATCTATGACCTTAACAATAGATCTCTTGGATCATGTGTATCCTGTTATCGCGGTTAATACTTGGAGGTCTGTATTAATTTTACTGTATTTATTTTTTATCTGTATTTTTCGTAAAAACCTTCATGAAAGAAGAGTTTTGGCCGAATGGTGTGGCGTACCGACATTTTCGTGGAAGGTTACGTGACACCACGCCACTTCTTCAACTTCGTATACAATAATTTGATGTTATTATAATGAAAATGTGTATGTTTAGGTTAAGTTATTTATATATGGGCCTACGTCGCGTGAAATAGTGTTTTTTTTTCGTCTTTGACATTTCTCGGCTCCCTGGGGTCCCGGACCTTTGTAAAGGGGTACGAGAGGCCGAGCCAACTCGCAGAGGCCGTTTAGACGTTTTTAATGGAATGAGGGACCAGCTGACGATTATCTCTGTATGCACAAGCAAGTGCACCCAAGGACAACCCCCGGTTGGTTCAGGACAATTGCAGAACATGGAAACAAAACATATTGGGCTATGGGTTTGGGTGGCTATAATGGATTGGTTACACTCAGCAGGTTTTGTTTTTGTCAAGTTTATTTATAACATGATGGGACCTCTGACAGTACTAAAAATCTGCTTGCTGACATACAGCCGTCTTATAGAGTTGTAATGGAATTGTAAGCGCCATACATTTACTTTGAGCCACAGTTTAATGCAATGACAAATGCTAAATAACAAATAAATCACTTAACCTTCTTTTTAAATTGTAAATTAATTTAAACTCAATGAACTGCGTTCGTAAAAAACCGTTATTAGACTTTAAGGCCTGAAACTGCGTTAAGCGGACGCCCGCACGGTTCCATACAAAAGTGCTCCGTCGCGGGGACCCGCGCGGGCGTCCGTCACGGAGAGTTGGGCACCGCGCCCGCTCAACGGGGCCGCTTCTGTGTGACGGCATCCATGGCGGGGGTATGCTCGATGCCCTAATAATAATAATAATATCCCCACCATCTTATCTTTCTTTATTCTTCCCACGGAGCCCACCCGCGTATCCACGCACATAGACATGCAACGGGCGCCAGTCGCGGGCGCACGCTCGCCGGGCCGGTGCAAGCGCTTGAACTGCTAGATTTTGTATATATTTTAAAAATAATAACGAAATTATAAAATGTGTTCTCAACATGCCCTAAAAAGCAATAAGCCTTATCTTTTGATATCATTTTTACATGGTTTCATGATGGAATCTCTTTAAGGTACCTACAGGTTTTAAATAGCGATTTAGTTTAATATTTATGAAATAATAATATCAAGCCATCTATTTATAATTCACGTTTCTGTCTTCACACAGCGCTTGACTGCAAGTTAAATTTTACTAAAATAGGTATTTGTTTTTGTGCATCATTTACATTTGGCTAGATTTAAAGAAGTTTAAGAAAGTTAAAAAGTACTGCAAGCTCGCCCTGTCTGTGTCATAGTTAGCTAATATTATACAGATTTATGATCTAAAATACAGTTTCTGAATAATATGTGCACAAGAACTGTCTTTTAGTTTAGGATTTACTGGCTAACCCATATTGCTCTAAAGTCAAATGGACGACTGTGTGTAGATTTTAGGCTAGCTTTTTGTGCTTTTAAATTTATGTGCGTGTAAAGTGTGAAAGTTAGGTAATTAAAATAAAACACCTAGTTGCTATTCCACCAATTCGCACTAAGGGCTTCCAAACATCTTTTATAATGCGCACAGCAAAAGAGTGGAACTCTCTACCTGCGTCTGTGTTTCCGACCGCATACAACCCAAATCTCTTCAAAGTGAGAGTGAACAGGCTTCTTCTGGGTAAGTTCACTCCATCGTTGACTTTGTCTCTGTCATCTCTGACCTAGACTAGAGTCAAGAGCAAACCCATCTAAAATAAAAAATAAAAAAACATATTAGTAAAAGCAACCACCAGTTGCGTTATGAGATTTATTTGTTTTTTACTTTAAAAAGAGAAACTGAATCATCTTCTAATCTTCTATTATATAAAAAACAATCTTTGTTTGTTCGTGTTGTATGCACTGTCATACCGTTAATCCGATTGCGGTAAATCTTTGTCAACTTATTGAATAACTTATTGATTTATAGTGAATGAGTTAATAGGCTCTGTATAACGCACTATTACAAGGTTTTGGTCGGGGTACCGCCTTAAGTACCTATGTATAATCTTATAAGGAAAATAAAATAATTATTAAATTTAAAAAGTGCTCATAAAGCTTTCTGGTACATAAAAACAGAAATCAACTCTGAAAGAATAACTAGTTTACAAATTATAAATAAATGACTTGAAATAAATAAATATTGAACATAAGTTGTGTTAATCATTTTGCATGCTTTAGTTTTAAGCAAAACATTTATGATCTCATCCTTAACTAATATAACATCTTTGTATACCATGTTTTATACAAATAATTAAATAAAACACCGTAATTCTAATTTTCCATGAGTAAAAGTGAAAAGTGACAAACATTGACACTCATCAATCCAGCCTTGATTAATGTGTAGCAAACTTTATTTTAAAGGAAAGCAGTGGTGGCCCAGTGGTATCGGCCTTGACTTACGAGTTGTAGGTCTTGGGTTCGAACCTAGGTAGGCGCTTTACTTTGTGTAAATAATTTCATCACCACTGCTCTCAAAACGGTGAAAGAAAACATCGTGAGGAAACCGGAATGTCCTCGAACCAAAAATTCGAAGACATGTGACATCTTCCAACCCGCACTGGGCTAGCGTGGTAGATTACAGCCCATTCCCTCTCAAAGAGAGGAGACCTGTGTCCCAGCAGTGGGAACATTATAGGCTGATCATGCTATGCTTATGCTAAACTTTATCCTTTCCAGATTTGGCTTCCTTCTTAGCCGATCCAACAACGAATTTTTCACCACATTCTACAGCAAGCCATTCTCCAGGCCTGTCTGGAACTGCCTGTATGCCATGGCTTTCTTCATCAGCTTGTTTTTCTACATCCTCAAACGATGGGAAGTCAGCGTACTGGGTGGATGGCGGCAGTGCAGCTACGCGTATGAATCTCTGATGGTCATTGGTGCTTATTGTCAGCATAGTAAGTTTTTTCAGTAACAAAAATGTTTTTATTTGGATCAATCAATCTACCTGCCATTTCTGAACTATATTGGGATCGGATGCACCTGAATACCAGGATTTTTTATGGAGCGACTGCCTATCTGACCTCCACAACCCAGTTACTGGGTAACACGATATACCATGGTAAGATTGGTGGTCATATTTTGGGCTTCTGTCTACCCGGCACGACTGTCAAAGATCTAAGATCTATTATTGTGAATGTGAGGAGGTCACTTTGTAGGTCACTTTTTTTTTCTTTTTTTTTTTCTCTTTCTCAGGTAGTTTCAATGATAATCTGGCAGTTTTTAGTGCTTTATCTTTTGGTATTGTTCATCGAGTGGTTGAGCTCCTTAAGTTCCGAGTTGAGTTCCAAGATTAGTGACAAATGCGTGCACTGACTGGACAGGTCCACTCATTCTGTGTGGTTTTTCCTCAAAAGACCATTTCAGACACAAATCTACATGGTCTTCACATGATCTGACCAAGATTATGTCTGGACTTTAAAAGAGACTGTGACCTCTGAGTTTGTTTCGGCCTTTCTTCTCAGAGTAGTCAGATAGGAAACGCCGACCTGATCTAGTTTTAAAAATATGATTGACGTGTAAAAGTGTTTGTACAAACATAATTACAGAAATAAAATAATTTATCATTTAAGAATGACAGCTGGGACCAACGGCCTTACGTGCTTTCCGAAGCACGGAGGGGTCTCGATATGTAATGGATGGTCACCCATTCACGAATCGACCGCGGCGAACATAGCTTAACCTTCGATCGACTCGTGCGGCTGTTATCATTTAGCCTAAGCCCCAACGAAGTTTCATTTTTAACCGACGAAAAACTCAAGGTTCTCGAGTTGACACTTATATTTTCTATGTCACACTTTAAAAAAAAAAGAATTAGAATTAGGACTTAAGAGAATTGTTGTTGTCCAAACAAATCAAAATTAATATTTTGAATCGCAACTTCTTTAAAAAACCTTTAAAGATCTTTAAATTAGTTCTGAATATTTTTTGGTAACATTTCAAATAGAAGGCGCGATTTTACTCAAATAACAAAGGCTACAGCTCACTCTACTAAGGTGGTAAATCATTGTAATAAAAAATGAGAAGACAGCTAAAAATAAAGGTTCTGTCGTTAAGCTGAACCCCTAAAATATCAATTCAGAATAAATAACATCAGCAGATAACCTAATTGAGTGTGCTAAGCCCTAAAAAGGTTCGTGCTCTAAAACTTTCGGCAGCCATTTATTTAAATATTCTCAGAATACGAAGTCGATTTTAGAGATATTCATTTGTGGCGTTTATTCGGTATTTAGGTTAATTCTATGAAATCCTGAAACACTCTAACAAATTGATTATTACGTTAGTGTTAATAAATGCTACATGAATAAATCATTTTAGCAGTGTAACTTTATTTGATCATGTCCTATGACACTTTGTTACAAACATGTATCAAATTTTGATTCAAAGCAAATGATTCTGATGACTCACACCCTTTTTTCAAAGACTGCTAAATTATAATTAGGCGTTTTATACGGATTAGTGATGGCAATAAAATAGATGGTGGTGGTGGTGGTGGTGGTGGTGGTGGTGGTGGTGGATGGAATAGATAGTGGTGGTTGGTGGATGGTGATGGTTGGTGGTGGTGGTGGGGACTGCTGTCCCCTTTCCCTCATGGTTGCAAGGTTGCAACCTATGATTCATTGTCCATACTCCTCTACAAACAACGCCACATAAATTTGAACAACCCGTGTGCTACTAATATCTTGTATACTCCACAGTCCCACCAATAGACCCAAAGCTGTCATCTCGAAGGATTGCGTACTTCATTTTCTTCGTGTTTGCCTATATTGTCTACACATTCTATACTTCAAACCTGCTGTCCAATCTTGTGAATGATAAGGAACATGATATCGATTTGGACAGCCTGGCTGACAGTAACTACGAATGCGTCATTGTCGATTATATGGTGATGGCTGTAGTTGAACGAGTGAGTGTGAAAATAGATAATTTAATTGAATGTTATCAGTTTCACCAAAGCAAACGAGCAATGTTCCTACCTTTTCTATGACAACGTCAAATATATCTATCGCATTTTTTACCAGGCACTACTTACGTTACTAAAACGCAGATGTCAGAAACTTCACTTTTTGTTCATTTCTGTCTTTCATTCGACGTCTTCCACTAGAATTGAAACGTCTGAACAGAACACAAAATGAATCAAAAGTAAACAATAAATTCATTTGTGAACTGATCCTACGATGTTGCATTGACTCGGCATCTGTCACTCGCCCACCGAATGATCTAAAAACGAAATGAAATGAGCAAATAAAGCTTCATTCCTATGTAATTTGGTCGATGTCATGTGAACGAGGAATGAAACAAAAATGAAAATTCACTCGAGTGAACCATTCACTGCTGTGAAGCGTCTGATATCGGCTTAACTGCATGTCTACGCACCAAGTCATTAAGATTTTTTACACACAGTTGTGTTAAAATAACCGTTCGTAGTTGTTTGCTGCTATTACTTAATTAGACTATTTTATGCAAATAATTACATACATATCATTAATATTTTTATATGCTAAATAAATTAATATTTTTGTTTTGTTTGAGTGGAATATGGTGGCTCACTTGTCAGAACAGTCGCACGCTACGCCAGTGGTTTCAGGCTCGAAACTATACTATGTCAGTTGCTTTTCAATGTTTTACTAAAATCAATATTTTGAATATTTTATTAATATTCTTCTAATAATGTTTTATTAAACAGTTTCAAGATAACAGCCGCAACTTCAGTATAATATTAGGTAAGCTGATGTCGCTAAAATCCGTGACCGTCAGAGATGGACTGGATGCTGTGAAGAAGGGTCATGTCGCTCTACTCTCCGATTACACTACCATTTATCCGTATATTAGAAGAAGTAAGTACAAATACAACGCTCTTTCAGCATTGTGCGTGCCTGAAATCAGTGTAATCTTCTTGAGTAGCTTTAAATCTATGTTATGTTTTTTGCAAATATATATAAGGTATACGTGAAGTTTTAGTCTATGCAGTAGTTTCATACAGTTTTTTTTTTTTATTAAAGATATAACGGGTGTAAAAACACACTTAGCGAAGCCGAGAGCCACTTGTACTCGCCTTCATTGTAATCATTTTTTGTACTGGACCATAACTGGGATCCTTCTGGTTACGAAGGTACCGCAGGTCAAAATTCCAACTTTTACTTACGTTTTTTACGAAAATAAGTTTTTATATTATAAGTTTATAACACAACTTTGAATATGACCCCCACGATCCTGTACCGTTGCATGCACCCATAAGCACAATGATTTGCGTACGTTACGTTGTACGTTTACGTAAACAGCGATTTTACACACCAAAAATAAAATTCGTTTCCCAGCAATTATTTTTGTGCAATGTTACTTAGTTTGATGTACAGAATGCATTGTTGACGGCTATGTGATGGGTCTTTTTCCAGCCTGTATAATGTCAAACCGGTTCTTCAGATAAAAAAAGTAGGCAAGCTATCGATTGAAAAATAAGCCCTTACTTGTGAAAAATTATGCAGACATATAATAATCTAAATAAACATAACACAAATCAACTTTACTTTCAGCATACGATAACAATGACATATGCAAATTGGTTTCGGTCCACCTGGCCTCCAAAATCCAGAAATATTTCTACACTTCCAAAAATTTCAAATACAAGGATCAGTTTAAAATTGGGTAAGTCCCTCATTACATACACTAGCATCATTTTATTGTTAGTAGAAGTTTCCAGCAGTCTTTACTGGAAAGATTGAACAAAGACCATTAAACAAAAATGTACCCTGACCACTGTGTGTGTGTTCTAGTGGCAAAATGTGGGTGCACTATAGGTACACTTCCGCCTTACCCTTCGGGGAATATGAGCGTGAATGTTATGTATTCTAAACCACAGGGAAAAAAATAAACATACCTCATTTTATGATGACTGTCGTCTCAAATTTTACTCATAAGTGCAAAAACCTATCAAAATCAAAAGTCATTTATTCAAATTAAGCTGAGAATCAGCACTTCTTGAAAGTCAGAATAACATAAGACAGTCCCCCAAAAAGTCCACACTTCACCACTTTCTAGTGCTTTAGCTGGGGAGAAGTAGTTGCGTACCAAACTCCCCAGAAGCACAGCTGTCTGTTCAGTTAGAAAAAAGAACTTGACTCTATACAATAGTACATATACAAAGTAATTAACATTACGAGACACAGAACATTAAATTAAATTATTTGTCATATGTCAGTTAGCCACGCCAATATACCAACAATAACATAACATCACGCCTGTATTCCCCGAAAGGTTAGGCAGAGGTGTACCCATAGTACACCCACATTTCGCCAGTTATGTTTAAGTCCCATGTAATAGGGGGCGAGCCTATTGAAATCAACCGGGCAGAAATCCAGACTCCGGGCTGCTACTGAGAAATTCCAGATGGAAAAACTCAATAACACTTTGCCCGACCCGGGAATCGAACCTGAGACCTCATGCTCAGCAGTAGCGCTCGCGACCACTAGACCAACAAGGCAGTCTACCAACAATACAATGAAAACTAGGATACTCAAGCTAGAAAATAAAATTAAAAAAAAAACTTAATATAATACCTACATAAAAGCCTACTGGCATAAAGGACGTGACAGCTTACAACTTACAACAAACTGCCATCCATAAAACCAATACACAACATTAGTTTCCAAATAGATATTCGAAAGGCTATAGTCAAAGAAAAAAACGTCTAAAGGTTTGATAATCTATCTATATACTTTGTATATAAAAATGAATCCCTATTTCTCTTGGTCACGCCATCACGCGTGAACGGCTGGACCGAAATCACGTTTTTTTTTTTGTTGTGTTCGTTATTGTCAGGAGAAGGATCTTAAGAAATAAAAAAAATAAGGAAGTTGATCGGAACGTTACAAAATTTAAGAAAACTTAACGCCAATATTAATTTTACATAACTGTCAGTTGTTTGAAATAACTGTCAGCGATTGACAGAATGCGCGCTGCAAATATCGTTTACCACAGATGGATCGGTTGATAAATGAGTCGATAGTTTTAGTTTTAGTCAAAACTAAAACTAAACGACATACGACATTCATAGTTAAGACAGGACAACGTCTGTCGGGTCAGCTTGTAACAAATAAAAGTTTTCTCTTCTATCCCATAATATTATTTTCTTAATTTTTCAGTACACTACGCATCAAAGAAGCCGGCATACTAAATCGGATAGTATCAACCGATTTCGAAGAACCGAAATGTACGAAATCCCACCTCGTTGAGATTCGTTTGTCACAAATCTCGATACCACTCACTATGCTGGCGTGTACTTATGTTACATCTTTGTTGATACTTGTCGCTGAAAGGATTTATTTCAAGAGGAATTTAGTGTGGCCTTACGTGAATTAAGGGGACTAGCAGTTCCCAATTTAGTCACCTGTCCCACCGAGAAGCGATTAGAGCTAGCAACTAAAGAAGAGTTGTCAAGCAACGGGCGGCGAGTGCGCTACGACGACGAGCGACTACTCGCTGGTTCGCATGTGTACCAAGTGTGTGTCTCTCAGCGAGTCCTATGCCCGCTAAGCGAGCGTCACTGAGCGAGTACTCTTTTTGATAGCTCTTGTTACTGCGACAAACGAGTTCTTGCCGCGGTGTGAACAGTCAGCGAACAACTATTAATATATGTATCTCTGTTTCTTACACGGACCTAAATACTTTGTACGTTTCTTGAGCGAGAAAATCGTTGATAGCTAGTAGCTTCCTCTTCGGCGATGGAGCAGATGCCTTACTAGGGACTTCACTTTCTTCACTTTCTATTTGATATAATAATAATAATTCTTTAATCAAGTAACATGACTCAATTTGTAAGTTAACTTAAGAGCTATGTTAGTTTATTTTATTTTATCCCATGGGAGATGGCACTACAGTGATTAATATAAATACAATCAAGCCTGCTAGCGATCATTTTCAGGATATTGTTAGAGCTGGCCCGTACTCTGCGCACCAGGGATGCATACCTCATTCAAATCGTTGCGTAAAAGTAATTTATATGTGCGTCCGCGAACATTCCCGATGCGCTACAGAAACGGGGCAGCCCCACCAACATCTTGAAAGCGTTGTTGTATTGGACACAAAGGGCGTTGTACGACCGTTGGGTATATCTACCCCACAGGCTGCACGTATAAAACGTCGTGCAATAAGCTCGAAACAGAGTAATTTTGACTTTAATTGAGCAGCGTGCAAACCTGCGAGCTAGCATGTTCGCCCGATCCGACAACGCCCTCCGCTCCCGTTCAATATCGAGTCGAATTCTTGATTTAGTACTTTTATTTTTTGACATTGGAATTTAATTATTTTGTTTAAATTGAATAAATTCGAATCATTATTATTGTTGTTACAAAATTTGCATGCCGAATTTATTAGGAGGATTTGAAGAACTGTTGTGTATGTATTATAAAGTCTGTGTAATACCATATTTCAGGCAAATAAATGAATATATCTATTTATGTATCTCGTGTTGGCACGAGCTGTATTAGAATAGTTGATAATTAGAGAGACTATGGAATTGGTACGACATTGCACCTTTTGCTCTTAATAGGTATCGCACGGAGTGTTTTACGATTTAACTTCATGATTATCACATTAAAATTGACGTTGTGCTTACTTAATATAAGTTGGCATTAGCACATTTTAGTCAATGTAGTTAAGAAGTGAGTGCTATTATACGAGTAATTACAAAAGTGTTTTAATGATTTATCGTACACGTTTTTTATGTACTAAACTTCTATTAACCTCTTAAAAGCCGACGAAAAGTAAAGGGCTAAAAATATCTGGTATGGATGGTAAGCTACCTAATTTATAGTATCTAATCTAAAAATTGTTTTTACAATCAAAACATCTGACTTCCAAAAAAACACTACAAAGTCAAAAATAACTTTAATATCGGAAGCCAGTGTCTTTGGTTTTGTATTTTCATTTTTTACCACCGACTTCCGAAATTATAGGGTTAGTTTTCACTTTGTAGTGTTTTTTCTTTGAAAGTCGGTTGTTTTTTTTGTAACATCATCAATATACACCAAGTGGAAAAAATACGTATTATTGAAGCTAACTGAAAAACTGCCGAATCAAAGTTAATACAATTTATAATATAAATTGTATTAAGTTTGCTTCGGACCACCCCCGAGGCAAACCCTATCCATTAAACAAAAGAATTTTCAAAATCGATCCACAATTGCCAGAGATATCACTTAACACTCATACAAAAAAAAAACATACTGACGAATTGAGAAACTCCTCCTTTTTGAAGTTGGTTAAAAAAGTAAATGGGGTCTGTGTGTAGTAAAGTATCAGGAAATAAATCAAATCACTTAAATATCTAGTTTCACCTTTAGATTTTGAGACAGATATTTATTTATTTATATCCTATCTTATCTTAATAATATTATCTAGTACCTAGAAAACCTAACCAACTCGATCAGTCTTATCGCCATTTCTCAGAATAACTTTAGTCTAAGAAATAACTTAAAAAGCTCACCACGAGTTCAGGTTTCAGTGTTTCTATTTTGGAAGAAAACTTATCGCTCTACTATCACGAAAATAATTTATTTCTACGAGTAAAAAAGTTTAGTTAAGATGGTCAGAGATTTTATAATTTTTCATTCTAAGTATTTATTTCTGGATTTTTGAAGATTTATTATGTCGCATCATCTTTCTAAGCTTTTTCAAACTACGAGTATGTTGGGATCTCAAAAAAATCAAAACAGCTGCATACCAGTATTGTACATGAAGCGACTGCTTACCTGATCTCCACAATCCAGTAGCTGGGTATTACGATACCCCTTGTTAAGTAAGTAATCATAATTGTCAGAACCAGGAATATTATGGAGCTCCGTAACTGTAACCGAAACTATCGGATATCCGAAATAAAAATAAATCCGTAACCGTAACCGTTTCACAAGTTTCGGGTAGTTTCGTATAAGAGCGGATTCTAACAAATTATTATAACATCTCTAAATAATTACTTACCTATATGACTGATTATAATACCAAATGATAACCTAGACTAGATAAGACCTATAAATAAAACCAAATTATTACATACTATTTGTGTTTATATTTTACTTCAATCTAATATCCGTAACCGTAACTATCCGAAACTAACGGATAATCCGAAATAATTATATATCCGTAACCGTATCCGAAACCGATATAATTTTATTCCTATATCCGTATCCAGATCCGAAATATCATATCCATAACATCTCTGGTCAGAATTTCGGGCATCTGACTAACCGTAACAACTGTCAAAGTTCTACTAATGACTGCCGGGACTACTTTCCGGGGCACGGACAGGTCTTGATATGTAAAGGATGTTCACACATTCATGGAGTGACCTTCGATTGTCCCGTGCCGCTGTAATTGTTAAGCCACGAACCCCTCGAAGTTTCGCCATGTCTCTGATCAATAAACCTGCTCTAAAGTCCATAGCAGTTGTTATGATAGGTTGATTAAAATAACAAATGCTACTAATGTAAATAAAACAAAGTGTGTCTTATTTAAGCCCGCGGTACGAAATAACGTTAAGTTGGAGATAGTATCTTGTGGCAACAATGTCGAAATAGTTGATAGTGTCAAGTTCTTAGGAGTACATTGATGCATTGTTGAATTGGAGGGTTGAGACATTGTCTTTAACAAAGTATATTAGCTCAGCATGCTATGCGATTTGAACACTGAGGGAAGAATTAAGTTTAACTCAACTTAGAAGTGTGTACTTTGCCTTGGTGGACTCTAGGCTAGGATACAGCATCGAGTTTTGGGGCAATAGCTACAAGTACAACATACAAATGGCATTCGTGATTCAGAAAAGAGCTTTAAGGATTATGCTCCGCATGAAACAGATGGAATCATGTAAAGATCATTTTATTAGACTCAAAATCTTGACAGTTCCATGCCTTTACATTTTAGTGTTGCTAACCAGCTTAGTTAAAAAAATGCACAAAATTGAGACTGATGAGCAAAGACAAACTAGAACTAGCAGACGTAGGAAAGATTTGCCCAATACTATTCAACCGAAATTAAACGTTGTCAAACATAGTCCGAGATATCAGTCTATATTTTTATACAACACGTTGCCTATAGAATTCAAAACCATATCCAGTGTTAACTTATTTAAAAACAAATTAAGAAACTATTTATTGAGGAAAGGCTATTACAGTATCAACGAATACCTAGATGACATATGACATTGTAATTTATAATTGGTTTTATTACTATGACATTTATTATTTATGTACTTGAATTCTTAACTGACCGTTATTATTTTATCGACTTTTCTAAATGTATTTAATGAATTTTATTTTAATTGCAATTGTATAATGTTATTTTTTATTTCTATTTTTTCAACACAATGTAACTATATTGTTATGAAATGACTTACTTATGACTTATGAGTTACTTTATTAATAAAATCGGGTTTCGCGACACTAGATAAAGTTCAATAGGTGGGCTTTCAGAAACCATAAATTAATCATCCACACTGTCGCAAGATGTTTTCCATATTTTAATCTCCTGTGGTTATTCTGTGAGATAGACTTTTAGAATAAGCTGTCTAGCCGTATCCCAGCTATCTTGGGGTCGGCTTCTAGTCTAACCAGATGCAGCTGTTTACCAGTATTTTACGTGAACTGACCGCCTATCTGACGGTCCCAAAAAATAGTAGAAAAAGTCCGAAATTTGTTAATTTGTTTTATTTGTTTTGTTTGTTTTTTGTCACATAATTGAGGCCTATAAAATTAATAAACTTCTGTGTCTCGTTCAATGTCCTTCAACAGATTAATTCATGTATATTTTTGATACTTGGTGATTTAATCCTACTGTAAGTACCCAAATGAAAGCTAACAATTAGAAAACGCGTAGTTTTCTATTAGGCACTAATTCTTAGAACCAAAGTAATGTGTGTAAAAGCTTTCTTAACTTTATTAAGATTTCACTTTTAATATTTCTTTTACAAACATTGTTTAGAATTTTTGTAATAATATTTCTTTTTTTGTAATTTTTTTTTTTTCTCTATCCTAGTTGCTATTCCACCAATTCGCACTAAGCGCCTCCAAACATCTTTTATAATGCGAACAGCAAAAGAGTGGAATTCTCTACCTGCGCCTGTGCTTCCGACCGCATACAACCCAAATCTCTTCAAAGTGAGAGTGAACAGGCTTCTTCTGGGTAAGCTCACTCCATCGTCGACTTTGTCTCTGTCATCTCTGACCTAGACTAGCGTCAGGAGCAAACCTATCTAAAATAAAAATAAATAAAAAAATATGCTTTTTTTTGTCTGATTCGATGTCTTGAAGTTGATCAGTCTTCCGTCTGTTCTTGAACTCTTAAATAAAGAAATTATGCACTAACAATTAAAACAACACAAAATATTACATATGCTCATGCCTTGGTCCAATAAGGGTTGGAAGAAACTAAAGAACGCCACTTTCTACGATCCTTACATACTCCTTTTGCTTTGTCTACATTTATACATCGGATCATACACGCATACCTACCGGTTGCAAGTACTACAAACCTGACCTTTCTGAAGAACATCACCTATCAGGTATTCAGGTCACTATATTATATCCTTCTAGGGCGTCCCCTTCCGGCGTTTCCACTCACATTTTTGCACACGCCTTGTTCACATACACACAGCCTTTAGTTACTCTTCACTCATCCTCTCAACATGACCAAACCATTTAATCATATACAAAATAATGTCGCAAATAAATTACTTTAAACAATGATGTTCTGAATTTCCCCGTTCTTTTCACGAAACGAGGGTTGATAAATTGAAAATAATTATTTCCACGCAATTAAACCACAATTCGCGGAAAATAACTTCGAAGATGGTATTTCACGCAGAACCTTAACAAAAGTTCGACCACTTCTAAAGGATTCCTTTTATGGTGAAAAGAGAGGTTCCGGGCTTATTGTTAAAAAAAAAACTTCGGGAACGCGTGGCTAGGGGACTAATTGTTAGAAAACGGTCCACGTGAGCAACGTTTATTTTTGTCACGTTGATATTAATTTGACCTCACATTTTTTGGCGCGTGACACGTAGGTACGAGTACTTAGCTTTTTTTTGTCTGACCGACTCCTTTGATAATTCAAAAGTGCCTGTAAATGGTTTCATTTTGAGTTTGAGTTTATGTAAGAAATTACGCCGCTTGTTTTAATTTAGGGTCCCTTTCAATTATTATTTTTTTGTTTACGTAGAAACTTTGTGAGGGCCCTGGAAGTTTTTTTTTTATAAAGAAAATGGGTTTTTGTTTGAATCGAACAGGAAAGTAACAATGACGTTGACTTGCCTCAGCTCAGGTTAAGGGGGAAGCGCTATATAATTCCATTGAATTAAAATGTCATGAAATAGTCATTCAATGGGATTATATGAACTTATAGGGCTGTATTGATGGTTTTAATGATTATAATTCTGTAAATACATACTTGTTACGGTCGTGAATCATATTTCGTCCATCATACAACCTGACACTGGCCTGCAAATTGCAAAAAAACGTAAGAAAATTTGACTTTCGCGGACTTCCCTGGCGCTTCCCCTTTTAAGGTATCCCGCGAGTTAAAAAGAAAGTAGGTACAGTCAGAGACAAAATTTGATTAGTTACTTCAGTTTTTTAAATCATAATTATCGAACTAAACATTTAAATTTTTTTTTTTTCAAAAAGTAAATTTGTTAAAAAGAATATCAGTACAACTCTTTAATTTTGATAAGAATGACCGCTGCAAAACTAAATTAATTCTACTTTTATAAAAAAAAAGACTAGAGATGTATAACAATGGCCCAGAATACCGAAGTATCCAAATATATAATAAGTTACCTGAACGTACATTATAAGATACACAAAAGCGCTGTGCATATTTAAATTTAGACTTAAGTCATTACCTAAAAAAAAAGAAGTTAATACAGTTTTAAAGAGTTTATGAAAGACAAGAAGCTAAAATAAAGTACAAAATTTTATGTATCTATGTATTAAATAATTTTATTAATGTTACTATATATTTCAAATGACTTTAGTTATTATAAATTAAATATATTATTTTAGAAAGAATTTATGTATTAGTAGTAATAATGAATGTTGTAATATTGATATTTAGTAGGTTTGCAATATAATGTTAACTTTTAAGTATTTAACCTAGACATAAGTTTAATGTAATACTCGCTGCGCCCTAACGGGGTCATGTACTCTTAAATTTTATCTTAGCCTATAACTGAGTGTACAATAAGCAAAAATAAAATAAATAAATACATTAAAATCGGAACAGCACTTAAATTAAAAGTTTATTAATTATTAGCCATTTATGAAATGCAACGTCGTCCTCATAATCAGTCTCCCGCCCTAATGACAATTTATTTGGTGCCTTTTTCTGCTGTACTTCTTCTATGAGTCGTCAATTTGGTAGTGGGCGACTAGCAAGTTGACGTTCAGCCATATCATCTTTAACACAGTCCATACATAGTTTCTTTGGTATTCTCCTACTCTCATAGCCATCTACAATTAAATAAAAAGTATCGAATAATTTTGTGTCAATTGAGATGACGTGTAAAAGTAGCAGTGTCTTGAATTTTGTCGCTGACAGTAGGTCCTCGGAAATCTCATTCAGAAGTTTTTTTTTATTACAACGGTCCTTTTCTTTTCTAACTTTCATGCCAATTGATAAAAATATTTTTCCACGAGTTTTAATTTTCAGTTACCGTTCATTTCGTTTTCGTTTTTCCTTTTGCCTCTAAAACTTTGCAAATATCGAAAAAATATTGTCAGTTCCTACCAAAAAAGCAGAAAGATAAAATGAACGAACTGAATTTTATAACAAAGAAAGGTTATAATTACAAACAAAGAAGAGTAATAATTTTCTTACATCTTACGCGCCGTCAGAAATATCCCTCAGACTTTTAGCAAAGAAAAATATTGAAGATGTATTTATTTGCACTTGGAAAATAATATTCCCAAACGTGTTTTTAAAACATAATATATATTTTCCATTTCTTAGTTTGATACATTCGTGGGTCAGTTAATGTTTAACACATCGATAGTACCAGTCAGTGTTTCTGAGAAAATGTCGATCCTGATTAACATACGAAGTAACTGGGTTGCAAGGTTTGGTTTGCAGGATTATTCAGGCGTCTCTGTCCCCCGAATCAGTACTGTGTGATTCTAACCCCGATGAAGAACGTAATAGGTATAATAAAAAATAATAACCATGGCAATTACTTATTACATCTGTAGCAAATTTATATCAAATAAGACATCGTCAAAATTATTCTTTGCAAACAGTCGGAGGGATATTTCCGACGGCGCGTAAGATGCTGACTTGACCTTAAAGCATAATCTGCCTATAATATTCCCACTGCTGGGACACAGTCCAACAGTCCCACAGTCTCTTCGAAAGGGAGTTCGACCTGACCTTGTTAACGCACAATGTTGTTATTAGCAAACAGGTGCTGATGCAGATCACATTCTATGCAAAACTCATAATAATACGCTTCCAAAAATAAACCACTGTTAAGGAGCCTTTTGCCCAGGCAGGAGACATACCAGTATAGTTGTTAAATACAAAAAAAAAAACATATGGCTACTGATGGCAGGTGGAGCAGAGCCCTAACAGGATGGTTGCCAGGAAACCATAGAAGGAGCGTTGCCAGACAAATAACCAGGTGGATGGACGACCTACAGAAGATCGTGGGGACGACCTGGATGAGACTCGCACAGACCAGGGAAGCATGGCACAAAAGGAAGGTGGTCTATACTCAGCTGTGGGTGGAACAAGGCTGTCAATGATGAGTTCGATGATGACACAAAAAATCGTAATATTTTTATCAAAAAAGTTTATTTCAGTATTGCCATCATCCACTGCCTGCGGAACCCATGCCAAAAGGCGCAGAGTTTTTAGTAGTGAGGAAGTAGAGACCTGGACTCTTGTTGTCGGATTCAATACCCATGTAGGATATCTCATTCTTGGAGCAGAGACCATCGCCAAACATTGTCCAGTTGTCACATCTTCGGGCTGTAAAGAAAAATAAAGTTAAAAGAATAGTTGCAAGACCCCTTTTTTAAAATAAGTTTCATAAAAGCCTCCTCTACTAATGATATTTAAATAGTCTAGCACAGCTTGGGCAAGTAGTCTTTTTATCAACCCTGTAAAGCCCGTGCTGGTTTGGTGCTAAGATCATGCTTGTCAAGACAAGCAGAGCGACAAGCAAACTAACATAAGTAATACATAGTAGTTTGCAAGCATAATAAGACTTTTTCTTATACCCAAACTTATCTCGTCAGTTATCAAATGACGAGATCAAGGTGACATTTGTTTACAGAAAATACAAAAATATTTATTTCAACTGAAAACTTTGTGTCATACATAGACTGAGTCAGCCCCAGTAAGATACAAAAGTACTTGTGTCGGAGCTGTCTCAATCTTCCCTTCAGGTGAATCCTCATTTCTAGCCGGCCAATTACAAATTTTCGTTATTTTTTTGAAATTTGCAGCTCTGTTTTACGTCGCAAAATGCGATTCACAACTGCAGGAATGATATATTTATTGAATAATAATGATCAATTTCATATTAATCGAGAAACTTTGGAAATTTGTTCCACCTAAGAATTTTCATATGAAATATTCTGATAAATTCTTAGGTGGAACGTATTTCCAAAGTCTGACGATTGATATGAAATTGATGATTATTATTATTCAGTAAATGTATAATTCCTATAGTCGCGACTCGCATTTTGATCAACATGCATCGTAAAATAGCTGCAATTTGCAAAAAACCAAAGAAAATTTGAATTTGGCCGGCTACAGCTGAGGATTCACAAGTTTTTAAGTGGTACTTTAATAATGATGGGGCTAATAATTATGTAAGGAAATAGAGGGAAATACATAATCAAATATCACGTTTTTTCCTGAACAGTTAGGGAGAGGTGTACCAATAGTACATTTAGCCAGTAAAGTCTCATGTAAGAGCGGATGGCGAGCCTGTTGACATCAACCGAGCACAAATCCAGACTCCGTGCTACTACTAAGAAATCCGTGATGGAAAAACCCATTAACACTTTACCCGACCTAGGAATCAAACTTAGGACCTCCTGCTTAGCCGTAGCGCTTGCGACTACTACGCCAACGAAGCAGTCATTTAGGCGAGTCGTTTTTTTATATTCAGGTTTTTTAATACACAATTTAAAAAGTCCTTATTTGAAGTTGTGGCTGGTGGACAATAGAGGCATAGCATTTTCTCCGAGTTAAAAGCTTGCGCACATAAATACTCATTTAAAAAAAATACATTTACCGGGAAAATGTTTTGGCGATGCGACAGACTCAGCAAATAGCTCCCAAACTCTGCTGTGGTCGCAAATGGAAATATAACATCCTGGTTGTGAAATACCTCCGTTGGGATAAAAGTCTTTGTGACCTGAGAAATAAGAATGTGGATAAATAGTTAATAGATTTATTATAAAATTTATATATGTATACATATAATAAAATAGTAACGAAGTCAAAACTGCGGGGTAATTGCATAACACACTTTTTTTGGGTGGGAAATCATCAAATGACCTCTCCCGCTCTGGGCGGAGCGGAAGGGCGTGTCAGACTCTTACTGACTAAAACCCACCCGTGTTCCTTCATTTGCCTGTGCGCCAGGGCCACGGTAACTCTTTCGAAAAATCCGCGACCCCGGCAGGCATCGGCCCTATCGGACCCCGTCAATTATGCTGACAACTCTTTGAGGCGCGCGTGGAACACAACGCGCCGTCGACCCGGGCCTGGTCCTTACCGGACGGCGAGCTGCCCATTGCTCGCCGTCCGCAGGCCCGCGCCTACGGTGGCCGGGAGTCGGCTATCGACTCCCGACGCCCAGGGTGTCTCCTCCTGCGGCGACTAGGGGCGTGAGGGCGCAATGATTGCCTCTCCCTCACGCGCTCCGCCTCCTCCTTCGCGAGCATTACTGCTTCGCAGAAGGAGGTGACTGCTTCCCATTCTCTCTCGCTCCGTACTATGGCCTGAACCAGGGCCGGACGCGAGAGATCGCCGCCGCCGATCGCCGCCACGAGGACACGGCGGTGCTCCGGCCAAGTCGGGCAGACTTCCACCGTATGCTCCACCGTGTCCTCCGGTCGATCCACACAATGCCAACACCCGGGCGTTTCCTCCCGCCTTATCCAAAACAGGAACCTCCCGAAACAGCCATGTCCGGTGAGGACCTGCGTCAGGCGGAAGGTGAGGACGCCGTGGCGCCTCTCAAGCCACTCCTCAAAGAGGGGACTTACCGCCGCAATTGTGGCGTGCCCAAATTGCATAACACACTGACAGTAGGAATGGCTTTCATTTTGACAGTTTAACAACATTCCTTGCGTTATTTACGTTGTTGAGCAGACAAATTTTTCGAACATATGAAGTAATGGATTAGCAATATCCTTCAAAATAATTCGGATTGTGATTGATATTGTTTTACGTAATTAGGATGCTGTACCTTTTTTAAAGTAATTGCTACGAGGTGCGGGAACGAGTCTGATGCCGAAAATACCTATAGTTTTCAGAACATAATTTTTGTCCATTTGTCTGTTTGTCTGTTTGCCCGCGGCTTCGCCCGCGTGTATTTCGGAAAATATCCCACGGGAACATACTACAGTAAGAGTACTGTGTCAACCCAAGTTATAAACAATCTGTGTCTCATCTAAATCCGTTCCACCGCTTTTGCATCAATCCGGAGCATACAGTTCCGGATTGGCAAAAACTAACTTTCACAATTCAAAAAACTCGTCTGCAACTAAAAATTTCTAAACAAGATCACTTTCAAGCAGTCTGATGCAGCTGGTGGCAGTTATTTTAGTTTGATCTTAGATTTGATGTCACCAGCTGCGTCAGATTAGGTACTTGAAAATTGATCTTGTATTGAACTTTTTTTAATCCTGCCTTTGCTGTCAAGGGTTTAAGGGTAAGCAATCTGCGAGAAATCACTCGGAATTTGAACAATTTGTGCAAACAGCTGCACAATAATTTTGCAATAGTTTCGTTCAGAGTTTGGATCCCATAATTGTTAAAAGCAGAGACAAGGGTTTACTCCTTCATACGGTGGAGGTCTGCCCGGCTTGGGCGGAGCACCACCGTGTCCTCGCGGAGGCGATCGGCGGAGTTAATCTCTCGCGTCCGGCCCTGGTCCAGGCCATGGTACGGAGTGAGAGTGCTTGGGAAGCCGTCACCTCGGAGGAGGCGGAACGCATGAGGGAGAGGCAAAATTTGCGCCCTCACGCCCCTAGTCGCCGCAGGAGACGCCCTGGGCGCCGGGAGTCGAAAGCCGATTCTAAGCCACCGTAGGAGTGGGCTTGCGGACTCCGAGCAATGAGTAGCTCGCCGTCCGGTAAGGACCAGGCCCGGGTCAATGGCGGATCTTGTTCCACGCGCACCTCATAGAGATGTCAGCAGTCACTGACGGGGTGTGCTAGGGCCCATGCCAGCCAGGGTCGCGGGTTTGTCCGAAAGGGTTACCGTAGCCCTGGCATACAGGCAACTGAAAGAACACAGGTGGATTTTAGTCAGTAAAAGTCTGACACGCCCTCCCACTCCGCCTAGATCGGGAGAATTTATATGATGATTTTTCAACCAAAAAAAAAAGGTGGTCTACTCCCTAAGCACGGAGTCCATAGTTCCGACCGAAGTTTAGGGTGTTTACTACTGGTTATCAGTCACGGACATAACATTAGTGCGGTTTCCGAACTAAGAATGGATGACAACACACTTTGACAGTTGTCCTTACGGCCGATGTGTTTTAGCCCGCCCGAAAAATTTAATTTGATACTTGTTTTGATGAATCAACTACTTAAGGGCGGGCCCGTATGTTCGTTGACGGACTTAGAGAGTAGACCCCCAAATACAATACAAAAGTAGCTTACACCATATTAATACCATTCACAAAACTTTTAGAAGCAGAGAATTGGCCCGTCATAGAAAGTCGAGGATATTATAAGTGCCTACTCAAGACATCAGTAAACACCACTCATTCTTCTTTAGAACAATGGCCTGCGTTCGTTAATACCTTCGCCAATAAAGACTGATTGCTCAAGGTACATACTGGCAGTGGTTTGAAAGTATTTGAGCATGGTGTAACAATAGATTGTTTTTTTTTTACTTTGTGTAAATGAGCGCTACTAGCAGTTGGATGATATTAGTCGAGGATTGAGTAAAATGGCGAACAATTGGAGAAACCCACGTCCAGTGGAATGCCATAGGGAATGACACGTTTCGTGAAAACAGTATGCATTAAAGAATACTGATTATTCGTTGCATAATTACTTTAAAAACCAAGTTTTACATGGCAATCATGGGGTTAATCGGGTTCCTTCGGAAACACGAACCGTTTTGTAGCCATGTTATGCGTGGCCAAACAAATCAGACAACAAAACGTATCCTAAAGAATTATTTAAAATCAAGACAATAAACAACGTCGTTTACCTACAGGCTCTTTAAGACCCAAAAAGCCTCCATTGCTATGTATTACATCAACGTATTCCGCATCAGTCTTGTCAAGTCTTCCACTGGCGCTGACATTGCTGAAGCAAGGTCCAGCTGGATCCAATGCGGTGATGCGCCCAATGAGCTTTCCAGTAAGTTCATGAACCTTTTTTCCTGCTACTCCTGCAATGTGTGACCCAAGGCTGTGTCCTATGATGTAGATTTTGGATGGGTCTTGGCCAGCTGGAAAAGTGTTAAATGAGACTTTGAAAAGTAATATGATAATAAGTAAGTACCTATCTGTATTCTCAATTTTCGTACCTACCTGAAAAATACTGTACATGATGTTGCCAAAAACACATAATCAGCCATCAGCCATGTTACAGATTTTATCTTATAGCACTAAAAGATAATTAGTTTAGGTACTTAGCTCAAACGCTACATAAAGTTCGCCGATCGCCACCTAGGCAATCTATTCAAATATATGATAATAATACGGCAATATTATTATTTTTGTGATATTACAGAACTATATTCTTAGTATTTTGAAGACCCAAAATTCTGGAATAGTTCTCATTTAAATATTGTAGTGGATAAACCTTCTTTTTCTTTCTTGTGGTATGAACATAATAACGAGGCACACTCACCTGTAATAACATCAGCCAAGAACATTCCAAGCAGTTCTCCCATGAACCTCACATTTGTTGAGGATCGGAAGTACTCCAAATTGATAACCTTCCTCCCGTCCAGGGCAAAGATTTTCAATTCTGGTTTCTTCAGCAGTTCAGGAGCTATGGCGTTGACCATCCAGCCTTCGGAGCTCTCCATAAAACCATGGATTAGTATGACTATGGTTTGGGCATGAGCCATCAACCGATTAATCCTGTTCGTTGCTGTTAGGTTGTACTTAACATTCCCGTCCTTGGTAATCAGATCTATGTTTAATACTTCATGGAAGTCAGATTTGTTCTTCTCTTGCATTTGCTCGTATGTAATGCCAAAAAAGCTTTTGAAAGCCTCACCTGAAAGAATTTGGTTACTTTAAGAACGATGCTCTTAAAAGCTTTTCGTCGAATTGCGCAGGAGGTAATTCACAATGCGCGTGAAAACCTCTCGCTACGATAAGTAGGAATACAATCATTTTAAAATTGTTTGTTCAATAACACCTAATGCAATACTCGATTATTTCTCCAATATTGTCGGTGCAGACACGGATACATTTCAATAACATATTCCTGTATTTTCTTCCTGTACGTTGATTCCCCAATGGATTTTGAAACCAACATTTGTATTGTAATGAAATTACTTGTAGGTCCCAAGAGAATGGCAAGGTCTGAAACTTGACCTCTGGTTTTCTACAATAATTGTTACAAACCACTAAAAACTTCTTCAGAAATGTTATATCAAATTCATTATAATAACTAGGAAACTTTCAATCCTGAGGGCACAAGGCAATATTTACTTTTACCGTTTCTACTAGTAAGTTATAAATGATCAAAGTTTCAAATTGAACCGTAGATACGATTTGGGAATTAAAGAAAAACATGAACTACTTTTCTGCCTACACGGTCCAGGTCATCTTGAATCGAATTTAACTTTTGTGGACACTACAAAAACTTTCTAGTATATGAACCTAACGTTGCGTGGGTTTCTTGAACGTGAATCAAAAAATATAGTTTACAAAAATCGAGGCGTTATAAAAGAGAGGCGTGGATAAAAGAGAAAAGTTAGTGCAGAATCCCGTTATTTAACTTAAACCATGATTATAAATAATTTCAGATTTCTGAATGAAATGAACTCACATATTTTTGCATGAGCGTTGTTCCAACTGTTTAATCGCAGTTGTAACGTTTAGTCTTTGTATCAATTTAAGCATTAAATGCACATGGACAATCATCAACAATAACATGATATGATGGACCAACATGATTGATCATCATGGACAATGATCAATCATGTACGGTGTACTTACAGTCACCAAAAGTGATAAGTAACCAGGGTCGTCGATATACTCGTAGTGGAAGTTTAGTAAGAAACCGATTAATGTTTTCGAATAAAAATTAATTTAGTTAATAGAAAACAAACACGTAATTTTTCAAAATTAATTTCATTCGAAAACATCCATCGGTTTTTTACTTAACTTCAACTATATCCGGCGACCTTGGTTACTTATCTCTTTTGGTGACTGAACATGATTTTGAAATATGTATTTTTGAATCAATAAGTTAGTTAGTAGGCTCGCGTATTTGTACGTTGATCGCGACCTACATTTGGGAGTGCGTTGACATACGGTGGAGCCTATATGATGCATTTTTATACAATATTTAATTAGTGTTCAATTAGACGTAATTTGAGCCGGACAACTTGCATTTTTATTTAAATTCATATCCGTTGAGCATTAATTGACATTCCTTGACATTTTCTGCATACTTACATTTTGCATTTGCATTGACAGACTTTACTGTTTGGTTAGCACACTGAACAGTAACCGCAATTATTGTGCATTACTTTGTATCAGTTCAGGTATCCAACTATAGCTCGTCCCTCTTCTCACATCATTCTCCTGCTCTTATCCAAATTTATTTGGGGTCAGCACAATATATCCTTTTCCTCCATACTTCTCTATTAGTCGTCATCTCGGTAGTTCTAACCACATCATTATTCACACAGTCCATCCATCGTTTGTTTTGTCTTCCCCTACTCTTATAGCCATCGATATTCATACTCGAAACCTTTCTGATAACATTTTCTCGTTCCTCCGTATCATAATGCCCATACCCTGACAACCGATTTCCACACAACTTTTCAGCTACAGATGCCACTTTCAGACTTCGTCTTATGTACTTATTTCTCGTTTCAGCTCGTCCGTCTTCTCTAATATTTATAATAACGGGCTCCAGACACGAGGTAAGCATAGCTATGCACAACCATTCGACAGGCTTCCGAATCGGATGACACATTTTGTTCATGATGTGTGATGTGTTGTGTTTTGTGATGTTTTTTGTTTCATAATTTGTATTGACATAGTTGCTTATTTGATTTGACATGATTATTGTTTACAGGTCTTATTAACTTATTTTTGTTTTTATATACTGTTTTTTTTTTGTTTTTTTAAATTTATTACAATATTATTATTATTATTTAATTACCTACTTAATTTACTGTTATTTTAATTAATAATACTTCTTGACATTTGCACGTCACATCATGTGGCAAACATGTCCGTACCTAATAATGTTGTTACCATCCTATATGCATGTCTTTTCTTGTATGTATGTCACATGTTTAAGCAAATTAATATTATCTCTCTCTCTCTCTCGTTTACCTGATTTGCATAGTCCCAGACAACAAATACCTGACGGAAGACTTGCAGTTGGGTTTCGTATAAGGGAACAGCGTTAAATATTGATTGATGTTCGATTCAGCACGGAAGGGTATCGAATGTTTGTGAAAAGCTTTGCAGGTATGTTTGCGATCATCAAGTCATTTCAATGAGTCTGTGTCAAGTGGATTGTGCCGCAGCCTCACGCGTACACGATGCCAATTAGTACTGAGTCTTCAATAATGTATTCGTACACGAAGCCAGTCAAAGGCCTGTGGCTGAACTGTCAACAGAACTGACTCAGGAAATGGCCTTGTTTCCGGAGCCCATATGAGGATTTCTATAAATACGAGTATGCATTTACGGACGTGTAGAAGACGATCATTTCAGTATACATTCAGTCAAAAAAGTATCGGGAATGGATGATTTGTTTATGGTTCCAAATTCAAATTTCTGTTTTTATTGTTGTTGTTAGATTGGCATAACTGTTTTCCATTTTGGCGCGGAGTTTGAGTTGCATCTGTTATTTATATTAAATACAGTGCTGTTTTTAGTTATATCATATCTAGTGTGTATAGCGAATTTCATTATGGACAAAAACACCGAACAAAGAGTTTGTCTTAAATTTTGCATCGCCAATGGAATTTCAAAAGGCTTGGTTACAAAAGGCTTACGGTGAATCGACTTTATCAAAAACACGTGCTTATGAGTGGTACAAAGCGTTCAAAAGCGGTCGAGATGTGATGGAAGATTTGCCTCGCTCTGGTAGGCCATCAACGTCTGCAACTGAAGTTAACATCGCAAAAGTGAAGGAAATAGTGACTGAAAATCCTCATTCAACTTTGAAAGAGATAGCCGCCGAACTTTCTGTGTCTCACGAGTCGATCCGTACCATTTTAACTAATCATTTGGGTATGAAACATGTTACCGCTCGGCTAGTCCCAAAAGACCTGAATTTTCTTCAAAAACTCAATGGCATGAGAGTCGCTGAGGACATGCTAGAACGAGTCAATTCCGACCCAACATTCATGAAACGCATTGTTACTGGTGACGAGACGTGGGTTTACGAGTTTGACATGTAAACTAGTCAACAAGCTTCGGAGTGGCGCCTTCCAACTGAACCGAAACCGAAAAAACCACGCCAAAGTCGATCAAAAGTCAACGTCATGTTGACTGTTTTCTTTGACTATCGCGGTGTTGTGCACTCGGAATTCTTACCGGAAGGTCAAACGGTAAATAAATAATATTATTTGAGTGTTATGCGGCATTTAAGACAGCAAATTCGAAGAAAAAGGCCAGATTTGTGGAAAGAAAATTCTTGGATTTTGCACCATGATAATGCGCCTTCACACACGGCCATCATTGTGAACGAATTTTTGACCAAACACTCAACAAATACCATCGAGCAACCACCATTTTCACCAGATATGGCTCCAGCCGACTTCTTTCTGTTTCCTAAACTCAAATTACCACTTCGGGGCACCCGTTTTCAATCGGTAGAAGACATAAAGGAGAATTCGCGGCGAGAACTGAACTCAATTCCGGAAACAGCGTTTAAAAAATGTTTTGATGATTGGATTATTCGTTGGCGTAAGTGTATCGTTTCTGAAGGAGCATACTTTGAAGGTGATAAAATAAATTTGGATGAATAACAAACTTTTTGTGTATTATTGATATTTTCCCGTTACTGTCTTGACAGAGTAGTACATGTATCTGGAGTTCTGAGAGATGAGTGTATGAATTTTTATTTATATTATATTGCCGTTTTATGCTAAAGTTGATCGAAGGTTAAAGTAAATCTATCTATTAAACCTGAATTGCTACGTAAAATCACGCCTTGTTTCACCGACGGGTTGGACCGTTTAGGTTTAGGGCGTCGTGCGCCCTCCACCGACGCCCAGTGCGCTTGCTGCGGGACAGGAGAGCACTCGTGTTTCCCTCTCCCTTTCTGCAGCTTCCTTCTGCGGGATAACTGTTTCGCAGAAGGATACTACCGCATCCCATGACTCTGCACTGCCCCACATTGGACGAACTAAGGTCGACAGCAAAGCAAACATTTATCAAATCGGTCCAGCCGTTCTGAAGTGATGCGCTTACCAACGAGCGACTGCCTCATTGAACTAACGCTTGGGACCACTAGACCAATGAGGCAGTTGTTAGTTGGTAAGCGCATTACTTCAGAACGGCTGGACAGATTTGTTTTTATTTTATTTTAAATATTTGTATCCGAATTAGGTTCTTACGGGGAAAAAGAAATAAAAGTTGCCGGATAAATTAAAAAATTCGGGAAAACTGAAAGTGCATTTCCTATGGGATTATTTGGACAGGACTCCTTCGTCTGTCACGTCAGCTAGTTAGATATAAAATTACTTACATCGATTAGATCCAGCAGCAACCACAGGATGTATCATAGACAGCGTCGAATCATAGAGTGAGCTCATTGAAAACTTGGCTGGATCGGTGTGAGGTAAACTGGCAGCATACAGTCCCGCAAGGAAAAGATACTTGAACATGTATATCAATTCGAAGTGTTGCGCTGAAATCATAAAACTCTTATCAGAGATAAAACGCAACTATTGAGTGTCAAGAAGATAGGGTTGCGTGTTTGCAAATTTCACTAGAAGGCACCAAATTCTTGGCAAACCCAAGCTCCCGTGCAAACAATAGTGTATTGTCCTTAAATATATTGACGTTTTCTTTTTCTGCACTTTTATTATTTACAAACGTTTCTTCATCGTTCTCATCACTATCGGTTCTATCATCATCACCATCATCAAGAAACATAGCTACAGTAACTGTATATTCTTTCTTGACACACCTTGACACGACCATCACTGGCTTTCATGACATTGTCTGAGATCAGATTTCTGGTCGATTCTGGAAACGCTTAGCTAAATGAGCAGTCGCAACAGGGACAAATCTGATTACACAGAAACTCTATAGACTTGTGGAGGGTTTATTGCTTACCAGTTCTTCAACTAATCATGCTTACCAATCATAGTTTTGTATTGCATACCCTGTAAGCAGTTCTACCAGGTACGTTTCTAAAGGATCAAATACTCCTTTAAATTTAAATTCAAACTATAAGCATGTATTTCCATTGAACCTATCACAGGCACTTTTGAACTGTCGAGAAGTCAGAAAGATGGAGCTAGTTTCCCATCCCAAAGCGTAATAGGTAGGTAGGTAGGTAGCGTAAAGGGCCAGAAACTCCATAGAGACTCTTTTGGATCAATTTTTATTACTGATTAATTAATACTACGATTCCATTTAGGATACTCAAAAGTTACATATACTTAATCTAAACAAATAAATAAAATTGAAGTATTTGTTTGTAATATCAAAATAACATATTTTTACTAAATACATATGAAGGTATATACGGTACTTATAACAAAAAAATACTTTTTCTTTTTCTATGACACTCTGTTTGTTCCGGCTAATCTCCGAAACTGCTGGACCGATTTGGACAGGACTTTCACTGTCTGATAGCTGATGTTATAAAGAGTAACATATGTTACTTTTTGTACCGGTAGCTTGTTCCCATGGGATACTTTCCGACTTCCACGCGGGTGTAGCCGCGGGTAGCCGCCAGTATTTACTAAAACAGCTCTATAGAATAAAGAAGAAGAAAATAAACTAGAAAATAATAATGTTCTAAATATATCGTACTCACAACTAATCATCTCACAGTCACTGGTGGCTGACTATTATAAATAAAACATTACGACCACGTAAATACTGCCGATATGAATATCAACCACAAAATGTGTGTAATGAGCTAACTTTTGGAGCACTAAATCTTACTTTATAGGCGTAATAAAATTATAATAGCGTTCTTGTGAGGGATTTTATTTTAAAAATCAATTGTAGGCGGCTGATTATGATGTATGGGAAGATGATTTTTAAGGAATTTAAATTGCATCTTAATAGGCTATTTGCATATAATATCATAAATTCGAAAGTGACTCTGTCTTTATGTTACCTTTTTACGGCTAAATCAATGAACAGATTTCTATAAAATTTGGTTTTTTGTCCCGGTAGCACGTTCCCGTGGGATAATTTCTAACATCCACTTGAATGAAGCCGCAGGTAGAAACTAGTCTTATATACAGAGTTATTGGTTTCGGCAATCCATTAACGGCGTGTAGGAGAGGTCAATTGCAACAAAATGACTCCTGATGACCCGTGCAAATGTCAAGCATTTTCGAGTAATGTGACATTTTATATTTTTTTGAAGATATCTGGTATCTTGTTAAGACTAGCTTCTACCCGCGGCTTCGCTCACGTGGATGTTAGAAATTATCCCACGGGAACGTGCTACCGGGAGAAAAAGCCAAATTTTATCGAAATCTGTTCATTGGTTTAGTCATAAAAAGATAATCAGAGGTCATTTGGTTGCAAATAACCTCCCCTACATCCCCTTAATGGATTGCCGACGTATAACCAATAACCCTGAATAGTGCCATACGATTAATTGCCATACGATTAAATAACTATCGCAGTTTACTTCTAGATTAAAGTCCCTCCCAAGTTGCGCCACGACAGCCGGCTCTCCGTCTTCCGCATTTAGTCTCCCCCAGCCGTCTGATGAAAGTCATCATCTAAGGCTTTTCATCATTTAAGGCTTTTCATCATCTAAGGCTTTTCATCATCTAAAGCTTTTCATCATCTAAGGCTTTTCATCACCTAAGGCTTTTCCCAACTATGTTGGCTTCCAATTTAACAGGATGTAGTTGAATACCAGTATTTTCCATGGAGCCACTGCCTATCCGACCTCCACAACCCAGTTACTGGGTAACACAATACATCTCGGGTAGACTGTTTGTCAGACTTTTTCGGGCTTAACGTGTTTTCCGACTGATGACAGTATGGTCCACACCCACATTCTTAAAAGGGAAAGAACAAAGTAAGTATACCAAAAGGAGAATGTTTCGAAGATGATGATTCAGTATAATTATGTCAGTATTTTCTCTATCAACCTTAATATTGATCCGGCCTAAGAAGTGAGAACCTGAGTAAGCTCTAGAAAGTAATGAAAAGGCAATAAAACTGCCCTGCAAATGATTATGGTATGTACAGGGACTGATAGGCCTTTCGATCTGTTTGTTAACATACAGACTGTCCCGTAAATAATGGATCAAACGTAACGAGTAGGTACCTCACTTCATTTCCAACCACTAATTTGAATGGTTTATAAAAACCGCTACGTATAGTTTTTTTATTCAAGACTAACCATTTTCTCTACCAGAATTAGTTTTTTTAATGCTGTCCCTTGCAAATTATAACATTTTTAGGTATGGTTTTTGTAAAACATTTCTGAATAGCTTACTAATATAATAAGACACCATTTTTGTAAATAACGTTTAATTTGCCTTTGAAAAAGAAATTGAATTGAAAAGTTTATTTTTACCATGAAGTGACCAAAATTTAAATAATATATTAAAAACTATTCAATTTAGTTGTTGGAAATCAGGTGAGCTGCCTACTCGTTACGTTTGATCCATAAATTACGAGACAACCTGTATAAAAATAAAATACGAGGTAATATCCAATGCTAAGGTTCCCGATATTATTCCGAAAATTTACAATATTCATTCCCGAATATTAAAATAGGCCCCAGAGTACCCAAGTCTATAGACTCCGTGGTTGTACTGTGACTCGTCGATCAGATGTTTATCTAGGCTGTAATGTCGCGTTCTGTTCCGCCACACAGAGATGGTATCTCATTTTTGTTTCGAAATGTTTCCCATACATGCATGCTGAAATGACAAGCGTGTTTGACATGTTGACGTCGAACATTCATTGAATTTTCTTTTGTGACCTTGGATAGTGATTGAGAGTCTTTGAATTTAATGAAAGTAACAATTGAAGGATACGAGAATAAGTATCTTCGTAATAAGTTAGCGCGTGTCAATTATGTATTGCGTTTCGTGCGTCATTGATAATAATCTTGTCGACATTTGAATAATAAAAACAAATCGACCGTATGCTGCCAATACCTCCTAAGTGGTTTGAGGACAAGTTTACAGGAGAACATAACAACTGAATATTTATAAAAATAGAGATAGTATTCTCAAACCCAAAATCCAATTTTATTTGTTTGTAGGATCAGGATTGCCGAGGGGCATATCGTCAGGATTTGGAATACCCATTTTATTGGGATAAATAAGGACTGTATAAATAACTACAGAGATTTTATTATAGTAGGTAATAGTTACACAATAAGATAACCAAAACAAATGGTAATTATAACAAGATGGAGTAATAACAAAATAATCAGTTAATAGATCAGACTTTTAAGGTCTCAATTACTATAGTGGCCAAGCTACCCAAAAACAAAGTGTATCAGCGAGCCAATACAACTATGTGAATATACAGCAGCGCTGTACCAGGTAAACCGATAGTTTTGTCGGGAACAGGGGCTCTTTATCGAGTCGAATCCGAAGATCGACTGCCTCGCACATTTTTTTTTTCCTATTTGGCAGCTCGTAGTTGTGACCACTAAGGTCCTGGCTACTTAACCGGGCAAACCTGTGGGTGCCTTAAGCTACTAACTTAAAGCCTCCAGCCAGGGGCGAACAATACTTAAATTTAGGTGACCGCACGCTAAGGGCACCCCCTGTGGGGTACGAACCTCGGCTTAGGGCGTCACTGAGGGGAGGGCAGCAAGATGGGACAGGCTGGATCTAAATTATATTATTATTAACTGGGGAATTTAAATTTTCAGGCTCAGCTACGGCGCGGGCTGGCGCGTCGTCGAGCAAGGGTCGGGGGGGGGGACAATTACGTCGGGGGCGTCGCGTAGGACCTCGGCGGCGAGGTCGGAACGATGGCGGTCTGTGTTTGTGCACTGTACTGGTGGCCCTACTGCTCTCCTGGAGGAGGGTTATGGGGTCATCGGGGTCGGACAGGGCATGCCTTGGACGGCGGGTACGACTAATGCGGGAGGGGGCATATCTGGCAGCCTCGACCACCAGAGGGTTGCGATGTGAGGCCGCGGAGTCGAAGAAGCGCTTGGAAATGCGCTTCATGAACTGACGGATAGTGGGGATTTTAAGGTCGAGATGGAGGATCTCGTTCCGAACGAACCAAGGGGAGCCGGTTGCCCTACGGAGGAACCGGTTTTGGAGGGTCTGCATCCTATGGATGTGGTGGGGTTTCGAGTGTGCAAAAACCACACTCGCGTAGGTCATGATGGGACGAATGCACGCTGTGTAAATGCGCAATTTGCACTTGAGTGACAATTTGCTGCGTGCATTCAATAGGGAGTGGAGTCTACCGAGAGCGAAAGCGGCGCGCGAACGCGCCTGCTTTATGTGCTCGCCGAAAGAGAGTCTATGGTCCAGAGTGACACCCAAGTATTTGGCTCGCTTCTCCCAAGGGATAGGCTTGCCGAACATGGTGATCGGACGGGGAGGGGTGAGGTTGAGTCTCGGGTTCGAAAATAGAACCGCTTGACTCTTATCGGGATTGACTTCGATTCTCCACTTCCTAAACCAGTCACCGAGTTGGTTGACTGTGGTTTGGAGAGTGCGAGATATCGCGTCGGGGCTTACGCCGGTGTAGTAAATGGCCGTATCGTCTGCGAACAGAGCCAACTGAGCCCTTTTACTTTTGGGGATATCGCTGGTGAAGAGCGTAAAAATGAGAGGGGCGAGCACGGAGCCCTGAGGGACTCCGGCGCGAATGGGACGGGGGGAGGATAGCGCTCCTTCGATGCGGAATCGGAAGGTGCGGTTCGACAAAAAGTCTCGCAGGATGAGCACGAGACGATCTGGCACTTTAAGTTGGTATAGCTTATATAATAAGCCATTATGCCAGACTTTGTCGAACGCTTTCGCTATGTCGAAGAAAACAGCACCCGTCAACGAACCACGTTGGAAGCCAACGCTTATGTGTTCGACTATACGGTGGACCTGTTGGACGCACGAGTGTTGGGTTCGGAAACCGAACTGCTCGTTGGGAATGAGACCTTTCGTCTCGGCATAGTCTCTGAGACGCTTATAAATAAGCCTCTCATAGATTTTGCCGATGACATTGAGGAGACTGATGGGGCGGTAGCTGGAGGGAGCGGATTTAGGCTTGCCCGGCTTGGGAATGCCGATGACAGTGGCCTGTTTCCACGCTTGGGGGAAGATGTTATTGCTCATGGCACCATTGAAGATGGTGGTCATTAGCATGATCAGGTGGGCTGGGAAAAGTTGGAACACCTTATTGGTCATTCCATCAGAACCGGGGGCTTTACGGGGCTTAAGGCCCTTTATGAGCTCTTGCACTTCGTCGGGGGTGACGGGAGGCAGAGGGCACTCGGGGTCTTCTACGGGGGGGAGGGAGGCTCTCCTTTCGACTTCGGCGTCGACCTCAGAGAGGTGAGCTTGGTCTACAGGTTGAGAGCTGGGCGAACATTGGGCCTCAAGACTGTCGGCTAGGCACTCGGCCTTGTCGACATCATCGAAAGCGATGGTATTGTCTGGGCGGATCAAGGGGGGCATAGGGACTACTTCTCGGGATTTGAGTTTCCTCTGAAGCTCCCAGAATGCTAGGTGGGTAGGCTCTAGTTCGCTCAGCAACTTATCCCAGCCCGTTTCCCGATGCTCCGCTACACGTGTCCTTACAGCTCGCTGTAAGTAGCGCATATGGGCTCGGTTCGCGTCGCAGGGAAAGTTGCTGTACGCACGGACAGCCGCGTTCTTCTCAGTCATCAATTCACGTACATCGTCCGGCAACTTCCAGCGACGGTCGTCCGTCGCTGGAACTTCCCTTGAACAATCGTTCAGGACTGATTGTACGTGTCCAGTGAATGAGTCGATCGCAGCCGTCGTGTCAGCGATAGAGTCGAAGAGGTCGGGGATGGAGTCTAGGTGGGGGGACGTGTTGGATTTCAGGTGTTCGCTTACTTTCCTCCAGTCCGTTACCACTTTTGTGGAGGGGGGTTGGTCGGGGTCGGGGAGGCCTACGCGAGGGGCTAGCTTAAGCACAACTGGTCGGTGGTCAGATGATAGTTCGTGTATCACCTCTATAGAATCCAACCGTAGGTTGATATTCTTTAAAAGTGATACATCGAGCACGTCAGGGGTATGGTCAATCGAGTGGGGGAAGTGAGTGGGAGTCATCGGGGCGATGACATTGAAATTTAGAGGGGTACAGAGGTCGAACAAGTGTCTCCCTCGGGTAGATATTCTGGTACTATTCCAGGCGTGATGTTTGGCGTTGAGATCCCCCGCTATGATAACGGAGTCACTCAGACCGAGGAGTAAGGTCAGGTCGTCAGTCAAGAGTTGGAAGTTCTCTGATTGGTTCGTAGGGGGGAGGTAGACCGATACCAAGGTGATCGGTTGGTGGCCTGTCATGCCTAGTCGGCAAATGGAGACTTCTAGTCGTGAGAGGGGGGGCGGGTCCAAGGGGATGCAGTAGAGGGATTTTCTGTAGTAAATGAGGGTGCCACCCTTGTGACACCGAGTCCTGTCGTTACCTCGCACACAGAAGGCACGCTCTTTTATAAGACAATGCCCCCACCTTGCAATCCCTCCACAACAACTCTGTCCGATGACGCACGGAAGTACGTCACGTGTTTACTTGATACGAAACACTAAAATGTGCTAAATCTAATAAGACTTTCATTATAAAGTAATCAAATAATGCAAGAGTAATTGTCGTAAATAAACAATAGTGAATTCACAAAATAAATCATTATTAAATTGAAGTAACATGTCATCAATTGTTTTAAACAAAACCATCGGATACAATTATCGAAAAAAGTTGCTAAAAAGCAATTAATGTGTACACTGAGTACTTAATAAATTATGTTCAGATTTATTAGACAATAATTGGTAGTAAAAATCACTTAAATAATAAGAAAAACAGAATATAACAAACTCTGTTGACTACCCACAATTGTAATTGATAACCAACTCCGACATGTTTATGTAAAATTAATAAAGTTGGATTTTGGATTTATGAATACGATCTCTATTTTTATAAATATTCAGTTTTCATGTTCTTCTGTAAACTTGTCCTCAAAGCACTTAGGAGGTATTGGCAGCATACAGTCGAAATGACATTACTTTTTTTATAAATGCGTTAGCTGTTTGCGTATACGCTTAAATAATGTCTTGTTTAATTAACAACATACTAATTTAAATATTTTAAATGCCTTCATTTAACAGACAGTAATTTTGACAAAATATTTTTAGTTCAATTTGGTAATTAAGTGCTGCGTGCTTTTATTTGGACAGTAAAAATTGCATAGTTTTTTATGGATACAGTTTTCAAAACCATAGAAATACTAGCTGTCTAGTAGGTTCATATAGATGAGAATGTTGGGCGACAATAAAGATGAATGAAACAGAACTGTATGCAGCTAAGATGAGAATGAGGCTGGGATTACGGGAGTGGATAATCTAAGTGAAAGTAGCGCCTATGACTGAAAAGCTAAGGAGTGATCTTTAAAAGAAAATTGTTGAAACGGAACGGTCCGATCGTGTCAATAACAAGACCTATCACCTAGTCGTCAACTACGCATTCTATAGAACAAAGTAACTAACATTGCACGTAAATATTGCTGGGAAACGTTTTTTATTACGGTGTAAAAAATCGCTGTTTACGATAGCGCACAATGTGACGCACGCAAAACATTCGTGCTTGGGTGCATGGAACGGTACAGGGGTTGTGAAAGTGTTAAATTTAAGTTATTATAACATTTAAACCTTGTTTTCGTAAAAGAAAACCTCAGAATAAGTAGGAACTTTGACCAGAAATTCCCAGGTATGGTCCAGTACAAAAAATTATCACAATTATGGAAAGAATAAGTGACTCTTGGCTTCGTTAAGTGTCTTTTGACAACTGTTAGGCCACATTTCCACCTGCAACAAAACTTCTACGAGAAAAAAACCAGCGCTGTGGCTCTGTCTCGCATAGTGTTGTACCAATATGCTGAGCGATTGCCGTTTTGCGTGGATGTGGATATTTTCCCCCAACTCGAGCTTTTTTTGCATTTGTGTCTTTTTTCTTTGCGTCATGTTTACCGCAAATAAATGTATTTTCTTTCTGTTCTTTCTAAATGTCCCACAGCACTTGCTACGGAGTTTTCACTTGCAAGCTGCTGTCGGACATTTCTCGCGTAAGTTTTCTTGCAGGTGGAAATGCGGCCTTATGTTCGAAAAGGCTGATTTTCAAGGTGGCATTCTCCAGCTTTGATGCCATTATTTAGCCAGAGTAGACTGGAGCGAAACTGGAGAATGTTGGCTTGAAAATCAACAGAACCAAAAATATCTGTGATTTCGGCAGTCTCTCCAGTTTTGGAGCCATAGCGGTAGATGGCGCACTTCTCCCGGTCTGCTTCGACTTTCAGTATTTCGGTTTACTCATGCAAAGCGATGGGGAAGTAGATCGGTCTGTTAAGCTCGCAGCAGATATATACAACAATGGTGAGATCTGCTGTTTTGGTCGTGGAAATCGGTTGTCATAGTATGGGCATGTTACGGTGGAGGTCTGCCCGGCTTGGGCAGAGCACCGCCGTGTCCTCGTGGCGGCGATCGGCGGCGGCAATCTCTCGCGTCCGGCCCTGGTCCAGGCCATGGTATGGAGCGAGAGGGAATGGGAAGCCGTCACCTCCGTCTGCGAAGCATTAGTGCTCGTGAAGGAGGAGGTGGAGCGCGTGAGGGTGAGGCAATCGTTGCACCCTCACGCCCCTAGTCGCCGCAGGAGGAGACACCCTGGGCGCCGGGAGTCGATTGCCGACTCCCGGCCACCGTAGGCGCGGGCTTATGGACGGCGAGCAATGGGCAGCTCGCCAATCGGTAAGGACCAGGCCCGGGTCGATGGCGCGTCGTGTTCCACGCGCACCTCAAAGAGATGTCAGCATCATTGACGGGGTCCGATAGGGCCGATGCCTGCCGGGGTCGCGGATTGTTTGAAAGGGTTACCGTGGCCCTGGCGCACAGGCAACTGAAGGAACACGGGTGGGTTTTAGTCAGTAAGAGTCTGACACGCCCTTCCGCTCCGCCCAGAGCGGGTGAGGTCAATTGATGATTTCCCACACAAAAAAAAAAAAAATGTCTTGGGCATGTGATGCAGAGGAATGAGGAAAATGTCATGAGGAGATTTTTGGGAATGAATGTGGATAGTTATAAGAGTAGGGGAAGACCAAAAAAAGGATGGAAGGACTGTGTAAAGGATGACATGGGTAGAAATGTACCGATATGACGACTAATTAGAAAAGTTGGGAAAAAAGAGATGTCGCGCTGACCCCCAATAAATTAGGACAAGGGCAGGAGTAGACTTCTCATAGTCATACAATGCGATATCAGCTTATACTGTATAGCTTGATATGTAGCCGTGTGTACAACAAGGTTGAACGTTTCGGATTAATCTGTTCAATTTTATCAACTAGTTCATTCATTAATGGAAAAAGCATAGCTTAGTTACTGGGTCTAGAGGCATGCAATTGGCACAAGAGAATAATATAACGAAGGTGAACACAAAGGAGGGATTTTTGAAAAGTCGTTTCCTAAAGGGGTTAAGGGGACTACATGACCTAAACGCAAATTTATAATGCCTAAAAATATATGATCCACTGCAGTAACCAAAATCAGAAAAATATATGATATTCTTCTGGATATATGCTAGTTAGATAGTGTATTGAAAACATAATACAATTAACTTGATATGATAGAAAAAAATCACGAAAATACCTCTAAAAAAATATTTTAACGATTAAAAACCATACTAATATACATGCAAACATTCAGATTTTTGTCAGATTATTGTACAAGTAACATACTAACGTAATAGTGTTTTAATTTTTTAGTCGAATGAATAGATTTTTTGTAAATCCATAATTGCTTCATATTTTGCAATAAATTACCAGCGTTGTGTCATCGCGCGTCTCTTTCTTTTCTATGCAATCCGACAGTGACCGCGCTTTAGCTCTTGTAAGCCTCTTAAATAGGAGATGTAAGTTTTTATGAGAGTTAATTATTTATTTATTTATATACAGTCAGCAAAAGAGATAAGTATACAGGGTCGCCGGATATCTATAGTTGAAGTTTATATCACGGACCATTTAAGTGGGAGGCTAACATCTATACTTAATATTATAAAGAGCTAAAAGGACATGGATAAACTACTACCTTAAGCATATGTAGTCTCACTAGCTCGTAATGTTCAAACATTCATTCATTATAATTATTACGTGTTTATTATTCTCCTAGGACTTTCGTGAACTAATCAAATAATTAACAAAAAAAAAACTTGTGTTTCCACGTTTTTTGTTTGACAAGGAGAATACAAGATTTTGACGTTTCGTTTTCCGTTGTGGACAATAAACCTATTTTCAAAGATATTTGCTTAAGCTGACACAAAAAGTATTAATTATTATATTATTTATTTTTTAAATCAAGTAAAGTAATTTTTGTACCTCAATACCTACTTCTCAAAACGTTGATTTCTTGGATTGCCTTCATCTGATTTCTATAAATGATTGGCAAAATCCGGAAAGTAGATAACGGAAATAGAGTAGTGCCGGCACTGAAAAGTGACAATCGATTCAACAGAATCGATTGTTGAAATCGAATACGATTTCACTTGATTCGATTAGAACCAAATAAAAAAATAGCCGAAAGCTTCGGAACATGTATTGGATGGAGAAGGTACGTGTCTCGCGTTATCATGAGCCATATTTTAACTACTGTGGACGTACTTTGGGTAATGTTGGTTATTGCGCAATAGAAAAACCGTTTGCAGTTCAAATCAAATTACAATTTACGATCAAATTAATCACACTAACGAATCACACACTGTAGGTACACGAAATAACTATACGGAACGCGTGACAGTTCCTAGGGTGGAGGTACTGATCTCCTCGAAGGCAGAATGGTAAGTGTGCACTCGTCCCATCAGCGCTCCTCCATCAGCCAGGCTCTGTCATAGCACGAGCTGCCACCTCCCGGAACTCGTGCTGCGCTTCGTTTAGTGTCCATACTAATGACCGTCTCCGACATATTAAACTCTTTATTTTTTTATCGTTTTAATGATCCAAACCATCACAATATAAGTAAATATTTATGATGAATATTTAATAAATTAATATTTGAATGTTACGAGCTAGTGAGAAATTTCTATACATGCTTAAGGCAGTCGCCCATACTTTATTTAGCCATGTACTTTGTTTATTTGTAATTTTGAATGTAGGGGGTAATCTCTGGAACCACCGGTCGGATTTGATGAGTTTTTTTTGCATTTGATAGCCCAACTCTTGAATAAGGCTAAAGGCTATTTAACATCACTCTATGATCCTAAGGAACCGAGCAAAAATATAAAAAGTCAGAAAGGACGCTAAGCGGAAACGAAGTGATAGCGCGGGCAGGCGATGCGACGTGACGGGGTGGGTCGGGGGAATAAGAAATTTCACGCGGACGAAGTCGCAGGCAGAAGCTAATACTAGATAATTATATAGTGTTACACACCATGGTTCCATGACGGTGCGATTATGGTAATATCTTTATCAACCAGGCTGCGACTAATGAAGAACGATGAGTAACTGCGTAATTGTAATGTCACTTGGGATTAGTATTAATACAGTATCCTGTTTCTGCTTGCTAATTGTCATCTTTTAGTCTTCATTCAATATACTATATAAAGTATATAGAGCAAAGCCACTCGATAAACAGGATTTAAAATGTCTGATGACTCACCTTCATTTCCCTCGTTTTACCTCACTATCGAAATTGCGAAAGCTGGAATCACTTCGTAGTAGCCGGCGTTTAGGGATGTCAATTGAATAACTATATTCTATTACTACTACTATTAATATATACTAATATACTTAAAGCATGAATCGTGTTGATACTTCAATGTACGACATACCCTATTCTGCGTTCGCAATAATTCGTTTCCAAACAAATACGTGTTTTCGGAAAAAATACTTTAGTACCCACACTTTAAGTTCATTTTGTGCTACAACTACAAACTTTCTTATGATTATTACAACAGTACTAGTCATTCCGAAATCAACTTAATTTACTCTAGTTTAACGTCAATATTTGCATAGCATAATCAGGCTATAACGTTCCCACTGCTGGGACACAGGCCTCCTCTCTGTGAGTGGGAGTGGGCCGTATTCCACCACGCGGGCCCAGTGTGCGTTGGTAGATGTCATCGAATTTTCGGTTCTAAGACATGCCGGTTTCCTCACGATGATTTCCTTCACCGTTTTGAGAGCAGTGGTGATGAAATAAATTTCCCAAAGGAGCCACAAGTCAGGTACAAGCTTACCTGGGTTCGGACCCACGACTTACGATTCGTAAGTCGGGACCGTTACCACTGGGCCACCACTGCTCCTATATTTATTTAAGTGGAAATAATATTAGATTGGAAGCAATTATTTGAATATGGAATAGGTAGTCGAGCTCACTGACACTTAACTGAATGCAAGAACCACATGAGTTTCTGCCAGTTCCATGCCGATGCGATATGGTAATGCCTCTATCAAACGTTCAGGCAACATACGAAGAACGATAACATAATATAGGAGAGAACGGCAAGTTGGTATTTCCTAATTGAAAGATGCTCCAATTTACATGAGGGGCTCGTGGTTAAGAATAACAGCCGTATGGGTCGATCGATCAGGTTAAGCAACCGTCCGTGGATGGGTGACCATCTTTACAAATCTTGAGCATTTGGGCGGAGCTAACGACCAACTGAATCTAAGGACGAGTGCGGGGGTGACGTAGACGCAGTCATTAATCGGACGCCTTTTTAATCTAGTACAATAAAAAAATACATATTTAAAAAAAGTAACAAAACCAAATCATTTTCCTTTGTATTGCAAAGCAGTAGATATTTATTTTAAACTCTTTTGATAAAAAACGAAGGAGTAAGACGGTTTCATCTCAATGATTTGGAGATGATTTGGTGTATTTTTATTTTACTTTGTGATACCGATAGAAAAATTATGGCTAAACCAAATTACGTATTATATCATGTAGATTACTAACATTTTTTTTCAGATGTAATATCTCTGTAAACGCCGACGAAAAGTTGCTTCATCTGCATGCTTTTTTCAAGCTTTTTCGAGAGAGCAGCCCTAAGCTGTGGGACCCGGCTGCCATTCGTGGATCTTTGACAGTCGCTACGGGTCGTCAGAAGCCCGAAAGTCTGACAACAAATAAGACTTGTTGTCAGACTTTCGGGCTTCTGACGACCTCCACAACCCAGATAAGCAGTCGCTCCACGTTAAATACTGGTATACAGCTGCATCCGGTCAGACTGGAAGCCGACCCAAAAAATAGTAGAAAAAAGGCAGAGAGATGATTTACATGAAAACCTGTTATTATTTCTCTTTTATTTCGAAATTCGCTGCTAACTAGTGCTAATATTTTTACCTTTTCCTAAAAAACTTATTCACATAACAATATACACTAAGTATATCTTAATAACTCAAAGCATAACATACCACGAAATGTTATCACAAAAATAAAAGTAAACAGTGACACTATAACAGATCCCCAGAAAATAGCCAACGAATTTAACAAGTACTTTATTGAAAAAGTAGTCCCGCTTGTTGATTCAGGAAATCAAGTCACTTCAAAAATCCTAAATACAGAAAAATCATTTTTTATGCCCCCTTGTATACCGCAGGACGTGTTTAGAATAATCAAACTATTGAAAAATACGAACAGCGTGGGTTATGACGGGATATCAACAAAAATAGTTAAGTTGGTGGCTCCAGAAATTTGTACGCATCTAAGCCATCTGATTAATTTAAGTATAAGTAGTGGCATATTCCCTGATACTTTAAAAAAATAAATTGTAAAACCTATATTTAAAAAAGAAAATAGAGAATCCATGGAATTTTACAGACCTATTTCGATTATTAGTGTTTTCGCCAAATTTTTTGAAAAGTACATATATAAAGAATTAAGTGCTTATTTAGAAAAACATAATATACTAGTTAACGAACAAAAAGGATTCAGAGAAAACCGAACTATAAATATGGCTGTTTATGATTTCCTGCATAAGGTTATGGTAAGTGTCGATAGAACCAATCCCGTCTGCACCATATTCTGTGATATGACGCAGGCGTTTGATTACGTCAGGCATGATATTTTAATAAATAAATTGGAAGCATACGGTATAAGAGGCAATGTTCTACAATTAATAAAAACATATCTTGATAACAGAAAACAGGTCACGGAGATATCTAGGATAAATGTTAAAACTAAATGTGAAGAAATATTTCATTCGCACGAGCAAGTAGTCAAGCATGGAGTCCCCCAGGGTAGTGTGATGGGCCCCCCACTATTCATAGTATATATTACTGACTTACCTAAACATGTAGACCAACCAGTTACACTCTTTGCTGATGATAGCACTATCACAATTCAATGTAATACTAAAGATAGCTATAATAACGACATTAATAATTCTCTGACATCAATAATAAATTGGATGAATAATAATAATCTAAAAATTAATCTTAATAAAACTAACATAATGCACTTCAGTCAACGTTTATCAACTATGACTGATCATAACATCCAATACAATAATAGAACTATTACAGAAGTTGACAACACTAAATTCCTTGGAGTGGTGATTAACAAAAAGCTAAATTGGAAAGCACACATAGAAGAACTCAGTAAAAAAAATAGTAATTCTTGTTACGCGCTGTTCAAACTGGTCTCAGTACTTAACACTGAATCATTACTCACAGCTTATCATGGTTTGGTTTCTTCACATTTAAGTTATGGGATCATTTTCTGGGGCAACTCAACCGACAAGAACATACCCTTTAAAGCCCAAAAAGGTGCATCAGGACTATGTTTAAATTACAGTCAATCAAAAGTTGTAAGCCCTACTTTAAAAAATATAAAATTTTAACTCTGCCTTGCCTTTACATTGTAGATATTGTCATGTTTGTAAAGTCAAATCGACACTTATTTCCACGTCAATCAGAAGTGGTCGATCGCAACCATAGTAGACACGATGACCGTATTCTCTGTCTACATAGATCGAAAACAGCATTAATGCACAATAGTGTTTTCTGTATGGCCCCTAAAATTTTCAATAAACTCCCGAATAGTTGGAAGGAAGTTAATGTCCGTCAATTAAAAAATAAATTAACGATACTGCTAGAAGGGAAAGCATATTACAGTATCCTAGAATGTCTTAATGACAACATCTAATGCCGTGTAGTAATCAATGTTATCAATACATCTTTGACATAATCTACTTGGAGCAATATTAATGTTATGATGATAATTTTAATTGACATTTAACATTAACATTGACATTTATTTTTATTTTTTCATTGACTTAATTTATTTGTTTTCAAAATTGACATATTTTACAGTTTTGCTCATATGTTATCTATACTAACTTTTATTAATAAATTTAAATATTTGTACGCCACTAAGGCCAAACATGACTGATTTTAAACTATAATGTAATTTAATAACTCACATGCTCTGTATGTGTACTCATGTTTCCACAAATAAACAATCTTGAATCTTGAATCGTGAAACAAAAAAATATTTTAAACTCAGCGTTAGGAACTATTTATTGCTTTTCCATTTAGCACTTTATGCAACGCATTTTAAGGACTAATTTACTCTACACAAGATTTAAAAGTTAAATAGAAAAAAACCGGTAAAGGCGGACTCGGAGTCGCCCGCTAATAATTCCGTACCACCAAAACTATGTGCCTATTATGCTTTACGTTTCTTTTAATTATTTACTGCTTTAATGTAGAATAAAATTTCACTACAATCAAACCAATTTTGGTGCATATGACACGCATAAAATAACAATTACGAATGCATCAATAAAAATATTGTCTCCACCTTGTAATTGAAAATAATCACAAATGTCGCTGAAAACCAGCGCTGGCTCTGTCTCGCATAGGGTCGTAGCATTATGCTGAGCGGTTTTGCGTGGATGTGACGATATTTTCCTCCAACTTGTTATGTTTTGTGTTGAGTTCTTTCTCTGCGTCATGTTTACTGAAATAATCGTATTTTCTTTCTTTCCATGGCAAAAATATGTCTGAAATATGTGGTTTTGTAACACAAGGAACCCTTAAAAAGTAATTTAGGTAGGAACTACAACTTCTAATAAAATTATAATGTTTCAACCATGTGTATAGTTTTTTCATGGCTCGATATTCGACTTTCAGTTTCTGTTCATCGGCGTTTTAAAAGTGACGTGTTCCAACGACCCCAATAAAAAAGGAATCGTGAATTCGTGAGTTGTAAATTCGTATAAATTACTTTATTTCTTCGTGAATATAAATAATGTGAAATAAAGAAGTTCAAGTAGGTGCGTAGTGATAAAACTTAAATCAGTAAGAACTTTTTTTTTTTTTTCAAAATTCGATCCTTCTGGGAAAATTGGAAGGTTATGTCAGACTCCTACCGACTAAAACCCCACTGTATACCTCCTGCTACCCTGAGTCACAATGTTACAATTATAAAAATATGCTTTAGTCGTTCGCACGGAATTCTCTGGCTTCGCTCTAGCTTCGGGACCCTGACTGCCTAGAGCAGCATTTCCCAAACTATGGGTCACGACCCACTGGTGGGTCGCGAGCAAATATTGGGTGGGCCCTGAAAAATAGGACGATATCAATTATCAAGTGAAGAACTCATTGTTTTATCAGAAGATACGTCACTGAAAAATAGTTTCGATCACAAGCAGTTAACGAAATCTTGGCTCTGAGTTGCTGACAACTATCCTTGCTTGTGATGAAGCTATGATTAATATTAAAACTAAATACCGAAATAAATTGGATGTATGAAACTCGTTGTGATTAAAAGTAACTAAAATTGAAGTTGATGCTAAAGCTATTATGATAAAAAATAGGAAACAAATACATCCCTCTCATTGAAATAGCACTTCTTGTATTTAAATAAGTACTAACATTTTCTATTGTAACTGTTTTTTTTTACAGTCCTTCATTCATATATGAAGCCCCCTCCCCCTAGACCCCCCCTCTGTTTACCCCTTTTTTCTCCAAGATAGCCAAAAGGTGAGTCCAAAATTTGAAGTTTTTGTTAGGTGGGTCGCGGTCCTCTCAACTTTGGGAACCACTGGCCTAGAGGGTTGATATTCCACCGAGGCGAAGCAGAGAAAAAATTATATTAAGTCGGGGAAAAAATTATTTCGTATTTTATATACAAATTCAAGACTAAGAGCTCGTGTGGCACTCAAATATCGAACTTTTTTGTATACCCAGACTTTTTCAAACGGGTCAAAACTGTTATATAGTCAACCCCTAACACTTCAGTTCTGTTGTAATTACTAATAAGCTGATCGTGCTCCACTTTTTCACAATTGGCATCGACTTTATCCGTAACAGAGCGACCAGAGCGAGCTGCATCTTTGACATCAAAATTCCCAGACTGAAAACGCTTGAACCAACTTTGTGCTACTCTTACAGACACTGCGTTAAGTCCATAAACGTGACATATTTATTTCGCGGCTTGTGTCCCATTTTCCCTTTTTTGTGATAAAACTTCAAAATGTATCGAATTTCTTCGTTAGATACAGAAAAACAATTGAAAAATGGCGGGAAATGGTTTTTACTTTTAATTTTTTAAGATCGTATTTTTAACGGTATCAAAACCAACCAGATGCAAACAGTACAGCCTAAAAGATTTTACTACTACTTTATACGTAAGTATATAAAAACTTTTTTACATAAAAATCAACCGACTTCCGAAATTAAAGTTATTTTTCACTTTTTTTTTGTGTTTTCTCAGGAATTCTGTTGATTTTTTGGTTAAAATGTTTTTATTTTTCCCTTTTTAGTTGTCAAATTTGACAAATTCGCATACCACTACTTGGTGTAAATAACAATGACAGGAAATATTATAGTATTCTCTGGATCTATATTTGATAGCCCAATTCTTGAGGAAGGTTATAGGCTATTTAACATCACGCTAGGATCCTTTGGAGACAAGTAAAAATTAAAAAGTCAAAAATAACGGTAAGTGAAAACGAAGTAATAGCGAGGGCAGGCGATGCGATGCAACGGGATGGGTCGGGGGGAAAGAAATTACACGCGGACGATGTCGCGGACAGATGCTAGTATTTTAATAAAGGGGTAAAATTGTTTCTTTGTAAAAGGTAATCTCTGGAAGTACTGATCCGATAACATACATTCTTTCACTGATAGGATGCGTGCCATTGGATATGTTGTATGAATTAGTTGGCTACGACTAAAGTCGCGGGCTGAAGCTAGTAGAAAAAATCGATATGGCTCTCATTGTCACTTTCTTTATAAATAGAACGAGTCAGCAATAGTTTTATAGAGTATTTTAGTTAGGTACACACGGCGACATATCAAGCTGTACATTTCCAGTTTTAGTTAACCTCGCATTGTATAGGCTTTACGTACAATGAGAAGTCAGCTTGGCCTGGAAATGTATAAGTTTAAATCGTTTAGAAAGTTGGAAATTAACAGGATATAGTGTGTCAGCCACTTTTGGGGCGCAAGTAATAGTTATTTGTTATACAAGTGTGAAAAGTTGCTTTTTAACCGCGTACTCAATTTTAATGACCGAGCAAGCGAAGGATTCTAAAATTGAATCAGGAGCGCGGCGAGTGATTCAAAAATTAGAATCCTGAGCGTTAGCGAGGGAATCAAAAGAGCACGAGGTGAAAAATCTTTGCAACACTCGAGTCCAACACGTAACTTTTCATCCCACCTCAGCGAGGAAATGACTAAATGCAAAAAAAGCATTTACAATCACAAGATACTTTTATTTCAGTTTAGGTATTAATATTTAAGTAGGTTTATGATAGGTAAGTATTATAGAATAATCTTTAAATTATTTCAAATAATACTTAGGTATAATTAAGAAAATTTTAAAGTAACGTTGCTACAGTTACTTGAGTTGAGTGTAATATTTTTGATTTTTGTTAGGTACTGTAATGTTGGTGTTAGGGACTTGTGTACTGTTTTTCGGTAAATTATCTGTCATCCTTAATAGTTGTACCGATTCATCGGATTCCCTTGGCGTAAATGTTGGCGAGAGAGGGCGATGGTTAGGTGTTTCGTAACGGCTCATTTTTGATGTAGAAGGCCAGTCGAAGGATCCGACTGAGGCTCTTTCAGTGTAATGGCTCCTGTGATGCCTTTGCATATTTTAGACTTATTTTGGATGGAATCCTCAATGTATCCCTCTACAACCGCATTGGACTTCCAGCCTCCATGGCGCTTAAGAGACAGGAGATCAGCTCCTCAATCGGCCAAAAGTGTGGCTGAAGTTCGTCGGAAACAATGACCCGTGTACAACAAGGGTTCTGGAAGTTCAAGAAATGTTGCTATTTCTCGTGGGATAATGCCAATTTTATTGGCACCCATAGGCTGTCTGACACACTTTCCGTTGCGATATTGTAGAAAAAAAATATTTATTCGAGTGTTAGGCGGGCGTAAGGCTTGATATTTCTCAACAATTGTTACGTATTCCTTGCGAATGACGAAGTAGCGGTCTCTTTAAGTCATCTGAATGTTTCTCAATATTTTTGATATTTAGTTGTGTTAGTTCATTAGTTCGACATGCTCCGTTTATACCAATAATAAGAACAACCTGTAACGTAGAGTTTTGTAGTAGATAAATTAATAAAATTGATATGCATGCATAATTATGCCTATCCACATATATCTACTAAGTATGTATTAGATTATGTTAAGTTGTTGATTAATATACTTAAGTAGATATTGAATGTGCAACTGGCTTACTTTTGCCGCCACATACGGAATCAGGTGCTTCGTTAAGAAACTTTTCAATTTCAGATGCTGTGAAAACCTTCGATTTTTTTGGCAGAAGACCAGTTGAGGCTCTTTTTAAAAATGCCACTAATTTAGGATAGGTGTCGATATGTATGTCTTTTTTCATCTTTATTGTTGCTTTTAGCATTGAATATGTACTCCATAGAGTGCTTGATGTCTTGGACTCGGATAATTCAATAAAATATGCCAGCGAAACGTTTTCTGAGAAAGTTTTGGCTCCTTTAGCTAGTCGCCACGTGTTAAACATATCGTACTGTTTCAAATACTTCTCGCGTGATTTTTGAGGGAGAAAGCTCATTTGCGCATTATTAACAGTTTCAGTCAGTTCTGTGGTCGTCAAATAAACTTCCTAGTCGCTAGAATTACTCATTTTAGGTTTTTCACTTGTTTTTAACCTAAGGTTTTAACAATATGACGTGAAAAGAAAATGGCGCGCGCAAAGCAAATTAAAACAAATTACACAAAGAAGGTTCCCAGTCTAAGTTTATAACAAATTAAAAGAGGTTATATGATAAATTCGGCACCATGGAGGTAGAAGTAAATAGGTTTAATGATGTTTTGAATTCACAAACTTAGTGCACACGACGTTCTAAATTCAATTTACTTTATCCTCTAGCGGATCAAAACGGCTTTTACACTCAGATATCGAAGGGCAAAAATACTCTTTCCGAGATGGGGGGATGAAAATATTTTTATCGATTTTTACCATGTCAGCGAATGAAACTTTTCCTACCATCGTTGGTTTGGCGCAGTTTTCTTGAAAGCTAACTTGAATTGTCTTCTGGAATTTTTGTGTTTTTCCCTAAACATTAGAACAGAGTTTTGTACTTCTTTGGCCTTGAGCTTCAAGTCCTGGTCATAAACTGCCATTTGTGATACGCCATGTCGTACCTTGCGCAATAGGGAATTGATTCTCAGCTTTTGCTTGGAGTTCAGCTTTCGTTCTTGACTTCGTTCAGGCATTTTTTGATGGAGATCAACCAGTTACTAATGTCGCTGGTGTCCACAGCCTTAATTTTTCCTTCAGCCGCATGGTAAGGTGTTTGAGGTTTGCCTGCAGGGCTGCTTGGAGGTGGGATACTCAGTGGGCTGTTTTCAATATTTGACATACTTAGTTCTTATATGTTTCTCATAATTATTTGTTATTCACTAAAGTAAATCACAAACTTAGCAGACAAATGTGTGATTCGTTTTCTAAGTCACAGAACACTCGGTAATATTTTAACGTCATATATTAGCTAGGTAAATAATATTGCTTATACACACGTCCGCTCTACTTGAGTACCAGTAGAGAGGATGATGTTACATATAATTCAATATTAGTTCGCAAACAAGCAGGCATGCCCACCTAATACTAGTTAGGTGATCAGCGACACCTATATGTATAAACATCAGCAATTTAACCGGCATCGCTCTGTGGCGACACTACTTCCATCCTACCTTAGACACAAAAAGTAAATCCGCGTTTAAGATACCACTTACCGACGCAAACCTTCTTTTCATGGAGATTACACCAGTTAGGTCAGTCTAATAAGTCGGCTTTACTTCCCGTGGACTTTAAATTCGGTCCAGACCTATCTCTGAACGAGTACATCCGTACTGTGGTGGAACTGCGCGGCACTACGGCGATGTGACCTCTGCATCGTCGCCGTACGCGTAAAACCTTCGCTGTTAATTCTTTAAGTGGATACAAAATCAACCCTTAATATTTGAAATGATAGAGGTCACAGTAACACGTGTTCTGTGAAATTTTCAACTGGCTACGTATTACGGTAAAATGATACTGGCCAGCGACAGAGAATCGGAAGGACAGCCAGATTTAGAATTCACCCTTTTGTTGCGGAACCCTTAAAAGGGAGGTAATATTCGTAGTAATTACGCGGATGAAAGTGGAATCACTGCAGCTGCCAGCGACGTTGTTACGTGTAGTTCTATGGTCGTGCAATTATAGCATGTGCGTTTCCTAAGGTCTAGCATAACCTGTTAATATCCATATAACACGATCTAATTATTGTTCTTAGCAAAATGTTGTTAGGAACGTATTTAAGTTCATATTAAAGACTACTAATTGTAAAAAAAAATATACGTTTGGTACGCGATCGTTAATAAGAAAAGATTCGGTTTTGTGGAGTTGAATTTAATTTAGATAGCTCAATAGAAAACAATTTTGTGATTTGTATGATTAGTAGCATTTACTATATTAGATAACTACCTATGACGTTTTAAACAAGGAGCAACAAAGTCTTAAGCTATTACAAAATGTATTTAAAACTTGCACGTGTAATAGATAGCACATGTTATGAAGGCTATACACCGTTTTTCCTCTCGCCTTCGTCAACGGGACGTCAACGAGAAACGAGATTATTTAAACCGAGCCAGGGGGACTACTCTCTAAGTCCGTCAACAAAGAAACGGGCTCGTCTGAAAGTAGTTCGATAATTCGAAATGAACCCTACTCCCAATTAATTAACTTTTTCAGACGGGCAATGACACATCGGGAGTAAGGAGTACTGTCTAATCATGTTGTCATGCATTCTTAGTTCTGGCCCCGAACTAATCTTATGTCCGCTGGTGATACGGAGTAGGAAACGTCCGTTAGTTCTGTCGAAACTACGGAATTTGTGCTTACAGAGTAGACTCCCGACGTTCCAGTGACGGCGTGCGGTGGACACGCGGCCTTAGTAACTGTATTGCTAATTCGGCACCGTGACATGGCGGTGGATAAACGGCCTCTAGTAAAAACGATACAGCCGTTGACATTGCGTCGCATCGTTCAAAACTCTGCTGTTCCTTGCGTAAAACTACCTACTACTGATTTTTTTGCAAATATTTTGAGCTACGCTTAATGGCACATAAATTTGTTTAAACTTGTTTATGTTTTCTCTTTAAGTGAATTTGTAATTATTTTGAGAAATAAAATGTCTTTTACCATACCTACAATGTACTTATATACCTATTGTGATTTGCAATACTGTGTTTTTTCCAAACTAGACGGATTACCAATTATTTAATAAACAATAGCTAGATACTGTAATGATGGTTGGGACGTAGCAGAGGGAAAACAAAATGGAAAAAGAAAATAATCCAATTCCTCATTGAAAAAGACACCAATTTTCATGACAGCAAAATACAAATTGAAGAATTTAATCAAAAAACAGTCTAAGGAAGGCTTTAGCCTATTAGAGATATGATGGATAATCCTTCGTGGAAGGGCTTGATAGTTGAAGTTTATGTTGCTAGAGTAAATCTTCAAGCTTCTTACGTGGTCGATCCAAATGATGCAAACCCTTATGATGTATATGCTGTTTGTATAATGGAACAAAAAAAAGGATATATTGACTGGTAACCAAGGTATCAAGAGATTTTGATGTATTACCCCATACCCCCATATTATTTTGTATTATTGTATAGTTTGTTGTTTTTGTTTAGGTGTTTGTTGTTTGTATTGTTCTGCCCCTCGTCATGGAAGAACACTTTTGGCCACAGGACGTGGTGTTCCGCCGCTTCCACGGACAAGTTTCACTGGACAGCATAAAGTAAAGCTAGTGCAAAGTGAAGCGCTACTAACATAGTATTAAGCCTTTTACTAACACAACTTTTATTTATATAAAAATATACAGTATGTTTAGGTTAAGGTGTTTTTCTATGGGCCTGTGTCGCCTGAAATAAATGGTATTATTATTATTACAAGATACTGGAAGGAGTTTAATTCCAGAAATAGATATGTCAGGTTAGTACAAAATGTGGTACTTACTGCAAGAATGTTGATTAATAATCACTATTGCACACTTTATGAGACAAAATAAGAATTGCATTTTAGACTTAGTCATTTGTAACACCTTTTGCATAACTTACTATTATATAGAATCCTGTTCTTCTAACTAAATAGACAGCTGTTCTGCTGGGGAGTTTGTTGCCTCACTTCTTCTGCCAAACTAAAGCACTAGGAAGTGGTGAAGGGTGGACGTTTTGGGGGACTGTCTTATGTAATTTTGATGTTCCAAAAGGTCTGTTTCTCAGCCTATTTTGAATAAATGACTTTTGATTTGATTACATTTGCAGAAATCTTCGTTTACAGGACAAAGGAGCTCTCGTTATGGATCTAGGATACTAATTGAGTTGCAGAGAAATTAGGCAACGACGGTTCCACTGGAAAAATACTCACTAATAGAACCTGGAACTCCAAGATTCCGGAAATCAAAGACATCCAATCTGACGTGAGGATTTACTTCCATAGAAATGCTAAGAATGAGTTTTGTGTACTACATTCTACACACACATAACATAACATCACGCGCGTGTACTATAGGTACACCTCTGCCTAACCCTTCCGGGAATACAGGCGTGATGTTATGTTACTACATTCTAGTCTATATTATACTCAGAAACATCAACATAAAACAACAATAGAAAAAATCCGAAAGAGGGGCAACATTTTCTTAATGATTTAAGAAAATGTTGCCCCTCTGACGGATTTTTTCTGTTTAGAGGGTTCCAGCCACATCCACAACATGTTTGGGGATTTAGAATTCGTATGTCTTATACGTAGGTTACAAGTAGATACGGAAACGAAATTGGTTCGCTCAGTTCGCTTAGATGCCGGATCCACCTATGGAGACGTTTGCCTCGTTATGCACTGTAACACACACTTAATGGTACAATTTAAACAGTTAAGTTTTTTTGAATACCTAACTAGGTAAAAATCTGCAATAGAGAGTCACAAATACAGAATAAATTATTCAATGTCCTCGCCTTTTTCGTTAGATTCAAACAATCGTTTATTTATTTAATACTGTAAGCACACAAATGTACAGAGGGCATTTTCTACCAGTCAACCTTTGGGCGATGCAGGGACAAACAGTGGTAGCTGCAATTATGAAAATTGAGAAATAAATATTTTTAAGGATACGCTTAAACTTCTTAAAACTATAAACAAAAATACATGAATATACTTGACAGCAGAGGGTCCGACATCTTAAATGAAAGTTGGAATATAGACGAAAAATCAACTTTTATTACCACAGCTTAATAGTTATTTATTCACTATAATAATAATTCAGATTAGATTCCTAATGATTTTAGACTATAATTCAGTATCTAAGCGCTACAACATGTGCACTGGGCCGAGCCTGCGACAAGTATGATCCCCTCCTCGCTGCGCGCTAGCTTGTGTAGAGCTGCTTGAGTAGTGAGGAAAGTGGGGATGGCGACATCGCATGATCGGTCCGGCAGACGTGATGTTTACAATAGTATGACGACGCAGCGCCGTCATACTTTAAACTAATAAGACACACAATGAGAAAAAAATACCGTTTTGATGATACTGTCAGCTTCTTGTGAATGTACTCGCAAAATTTAACTTTAAAGGATAAACGGTAGGCTGCCATGCTGATCTCCTGGGGGACGCAATCCACAGAGAGATAGACTGAATAAAGAGTGAATGAAGTCTCTGCGGTGAGCGGGACATTGAAGAAGACGATTGTGTGATGAATGTAGATTTCTATTGTGTTTGGCGCAAAAGTACTGAAAGTAAGGGCTAGATTATCAGAGGAAGAAGGAGAATTAAGAAATTAAAACAAGGTAGTCAGCGCACTTTGCTCTCCGCGTTGGCGTATGAGCAACCGCTTTAGAAGCGACCGATGCACAGATGTGATCGTTATAGTTTCTATATTTATTTACCAAAAACGTAACAACCACTGCTTAAACGACACAATTTATTTTTTTGTCTCGTTATTTATTCGGGTCATACCAAAACCTTTTTTGTTATGTAAATAATAAAATGGTAACAAATTAATCTAAATTGTTGACACCTTTCGTGTTTATTCTGTCGGCGTTGGTTTGAAGATTGTTAAATAAAAACTCGATTAATTAATGGTCCATTTCGCTAATTGGGTTTGTAGAATCCATTCACTTTTTATAAATAGGTAGGTAAATAATATCGATCTTGTTTCCGATACTTCTTTTTGATATTCTTTAAATTAAACAATTGGAAATAGCAAAAATTATTTTTTACATATTCTATAAATTGGTAGGTTTGTTTTATTTTATAGATCTATATAAATCAATGACGAACAACGATAACTTTTCTCGCGCCAATATGTTTCTTTTTCACTTTAAACAGCTCTATTTGCTAAGCCACTTCAAGATATAAATAAAATCTTTGATAAGTTACCTCCTTGGTTGCCATGGGTCGAAGTAAAAAGTAAGTTCCATTCTTAAATTACACGAAAGATATGAGTTTCCATAGTAATTTATTCGGCCACTAAACACGACCGATATATATGGATTTTCATATTAACATTGCTGGCCGCTAAACACGACACATATGGATTTTCATACTAGCATTGCCGGGGCCGCTGCTCGCATGTATTTGACCAGTACAGTATTTTCGATTTATCTCGAAGAAGATTGTCAAAATAATGCTCGGATTTACAAGCATGTTTAAGAAAATATTAATAATATAGTACTAGTAATGGAACTAATAGACGACCAACCAATATATGCATAACCATTGTAACATACGACTGCCTGGGATCACAAATAAAACATGTTTAACAAAAATACAATTTATTTCTTCTCTGCAATTTAATATTACCGATCTCATCGGAACGTAATGGGTTCTATATTTTATTAGAATGTGCCCCGAGGCAACGACATTCTTTTTTGTCTGGATCAAATTGGATTGTGTTATTGAGGCTGGATGAGGAGAGCCGAAGATTGGGCTCAGTGTCGTTCACTAGGAGAGGCCTACATCCAGCAGTGGACTAATATAGGCTGATGATGACGTAATGTTTATTAATGTATGCTCACAAAACTATCTTCTTTTATAAATTTAAAAATCCAGATATGTGTTCTAGGATAATGTCATTTGTTTCAGTTTTTGTGTCAGTTTTTAAATACTTTTAATTGTAATCTGTGGAGAACGTAGTGGGTAGCATAATTGTTTAAAATGTTATATTTAAGACATTATGACTTTTCTTATTGTGCTACTGTTTGTTTTTCCTTAAATAAATAAATAAATCAAGGATGATCATGAATTTGAATATTGGTAATGTTAATAACATTATCTTACTCTACCCACTTGGAAAAGCCCACATGGAAAGCACTAGTTGTCTGGCATTTATGCTGAAATGGGCCTATTTGGCACAGCCAGGAGTTTTTTGTTTTTGTGTGAATGTTTTGTGTCTTAACCTGGGTCAAGTAAATTTATTTTATTTCTTTCTTTCTTTTTAAAGCGAAGAAGAGGCAGACCAGCAGTACAATAGCACGACGATGTAATAATTGGTTGGCAAATCATGGCTTGTGACAGCAAAAAACAGATAAAACTGGAAATTACTGGAAGATGTCTATACCCGCTGAAGGGTCCTTAATTGATTTAATTAATATTACTTACATTTTTTTTTATTTTTTTTTTATTCTATTCTATTCTATAGGCGTTTTTATTTTTTAATCTTATTACCAGCACTACGATCAGAATTATATTTTTTAAACAATTTGCATAATAGAACCAGCATCCTAATTGCTTAACACACTATCAATCATAATCTGAATCATTTTGAAGCCTATTGCTAAACCATTGCTTCATATGTTCGAAAAATTCGTCTGCTCAACAATACTCGTATAAATAACGCAATTAAATGTTGTTGAACCGTCAAAATGAAAGCCATTCCTACTGTTAGTGTGTTACGTAATTACCCCGCTGACCGTAATAAAACTACACCTAAGCCCTCCAAACGCATGGATTTATGTTAACGTAAACGGAAAATGATTAACCCTAACCATAAAAATTAGACCGTTCTTCGTTCTTACGGCAAACAATTAAAGGTTTCGTTTTCTTTTTTAGGTCAGAACCTTAAAAATAAAAAGGAGCTCACTTAGGTAACTCCACCTGAAAAGGTTGTAGTGGAACGTATACTAATCCCACCCAGACGGTAATCATAATCTGTATATACTGGACCCTAATTCCGTAACACACTATCAATCACAATCTGAATCATTATGAAGGATATTGCTAATCCATTGTTTCATATGTTCGAAAAATTTGTCTGCTCAATAACGTAATTAACGCAATGAATGTTGTTGAACCGTAGAAAAGAAAGCCATTCCGGCTGTTACTTTGTTACGAAATTACCCCGCTGTGCTACACCATTGGTATATTCTCAGGGATGAAAATATGTAGTTTATTCCCATAGAGCATGGAATCACCGTTCCGGCAGCATCTATAAAAATAAAAACCAATACCTATTAATAAAATGCGTGGCACTGAAAGTGCGTTGAGCACACAACTTTGTCACGAACCGCCTTCAATACCGTTAGTATATGCGTAGCAGTGGTGGCCCAGAGGTAACGGCCCCGACTTACGAGATGTTGGTCATAGGTTCGAACCCAGGCAGGTGCTTAACTTTGTGTAAATAACTTCATCAGCGCTACTCTCAACACGGTGAAGGAAAACATGGTGAGGAAACCGGCATGTCCTAGAACCAAAAATTCGAAGACATGTAACACCTATCAACCCGCACTTGACTCGCGTGGTAGATTACAGCCCACTCCCTCTTGAAGAGGGAGGCCTGTGTGCCACTAGTGAGAACATAATAGGCTGATTATGCTATAGTCTATACGTGTTTTATTTCATAGTTTGAGTAAACGATGACACGCTCTTGTTTGTTAACACATCTGAAGTTGGTCTAGGTGTAGGACGGCGGACCCGGAGACGTCCGCCGCCCCCTATCATAAAAGACCCGAGGTGGCAGCGCGTAATGTTCCACGGGCGCCTCTCTTACACGTCGCGGGGGGAGTCAAACACCTCACTCCCCCCGCATGACCAGACAGGGTCTGCAGAGGCGGGCTGGCACCAGTCGGGGGTTGCGTTGGAGAGTGCTTAAGTGCCCCCGTAGGCCCCGGTGCAAGTGTGCGAGGGAACACGGGGTGGTTTTAGTCAGTAGAAGTCTGACAGACCCCTCCGCCCGCCCCAGGGCGGAGGATATTCTTGAGGATATCCACCCCGTTAACAAAAAAAAAAGGTGTAGGATCAGATCTAGATGAACATTTTAAAATAAAAAATATTCTTGCTAATAGTGTAATACAACCAGACACAATGTAGAACTACTTACGGTTGCCATTGGCGCTTCCGGCTGGGCTGTAAGGAGGTCTCCAGGCCCTGAACCACTGCCAGATATTCGATCACATTAACCGTAAGTCTGAAATGCAAAATTCAATTGTAAAACTCATAAATAACTACTAATTTGATTTATCATTATGACTCGCTATTTTCGAAGTCGGTAAACACATTACTGACATAGTCCAATACTGTGTAGTACCGTCACATAAACGTCAAATGCCCGAAAGAATAGAATGTTCCTTCGAACTGCAGCAGTTCGTTTTTAGGTTGCAATTTTTCATTTGAATATTTATACAAAATTTTATCGATATTCACTAATAAAATGCTTATTACGTGTGTAGTAACGTATCTAAATCATGTTTCAAAAGACATTTTGCTGTAACTAGTGTATTTTCTACTCACAACAAGTGGAACTGTACCGACATGACGCGTGAAATTGATTTTTGATGAAATAACAAACTCTGTTCAAAATCTTTAACCAATACACAATTCACCTATTAAAAACTGTTTATTACTTAAGAAAGTGTTTTCATTGCCGCTGCAGCGACCACCAAGGCAGCTCGTTGCTCTGTGATTACTTTAATAATTACTGTGCTCGGCAGCCACGTGACGTTACCCTTTAATTACCTTAATAACATATTTACCTGGACCGCCATCTCTATAAGAACCTGACATTGATTCTACATGTCGTCACTGCAATTCAATTACACCTGATTAGCACACAGGAGAACCCTACGTTGTATTATTAAGTAATTTACCTCTTGATGCGATTTTAATGAGCTTCCAAACAATTTCTTACTAAAGGTCGGTACTTCCGGTACTAATTTTGTACCTGACAACTAAATAGAAAGAAGAACCGTTTTATTATGTTTTTGAGAATATTTAGAGCGTGTTGTCGTTGACCAGGCTCATTATCTTTCAAATGAATAACGATTGCAAATAAGCGTTTAGTCGTGAACAACTCACCTTCTAAACCTTTTGCAGCATATTAAAGACATATCGTTCTTCCGGAGAGGTACTATAAGGTACTTCATAATTTATTTCTGCCATCTAGCACCAGTGATGTGTTTCTATACTTGGTCTATTGTAACTTCTTTGACTTCTAAGTATGGGTGTCCCACAAGGTAGCGTTCCGGGTGCGCTATTATTCAAGTTACACACAAATGACGCATGATATACATAATGTGTGTAACTTTGTATCTTATTGTTGATGATATCTCCATAAAATTACTTGCGAAAATAATATGGGAAGCTTTTGTAACAATTTGAAGTAAATTATTTTAAAGAAACTAATTATTTAATAATACACGCATACTGTATATTATAATAAACTAGCTTTCGCCCGCGGCTTCGCACGCGTTAATTTAGACTTTTGACAATCAATGCGGGTTATAACTCAATCCTGATTCGAAAGACACGTGGCGCCATCTATTATCATAAGAACGTTATTGTTGTTTTCCTCGGGAACAGTACATTTTTTCGGGATGAAAGGTACTCTATGTCCGTTTCTGTACACCTTACAACGTAAATGCAAAATTTCAGGATGATCGGTTCAGTGGTTTAAGCGTGAAAAGGTAACAAACAAACAAACAAACTTACTTTCGCATTTATAATATTAGTTAAGATTGGTTTGTAGCGCTTTTATATACGTTGTTTTCCACTATTAATGTCACCTACATTATGTACAGTGAATAAATATCATCGAGGTAGGTAATCTAGTTTCAAGGGTATTGGTGATGGACATAGGAGTCAAATTAAACGCAATGAAAGGACGCAGAAAGCATATATGTTCCTGGTTTCGCATGGGAATTCATAATTACGAAGAGTAGACTTTGGATTTTTCTGAAATCATACAGACTAAAATTAAACCGTGGACACCCTTCTCAACCTCAACCAAAAAATAGATATAGCAGTTGTAAAAAAGCAGAGGTAAGCTAGGTTCCAGTAAAAATCAGGAAAACCTTCAAAATCTGTATGTTTTTGGCCTAATTCACGTCTTTTATTAAATACTATTAATAAATAAATAGGTAATCAATAAGTAGGTACAAATATATTTATTCCACACAACGCATAAAACACTTGATAACTATTTAAATAATAATAACTTAAAACGGTTTATGGTTACAATTTCCCATAAACATTGCACATGAAGACGTAATTAAACGTGATATTTGACATCTTTGAGATTGGTGCCGATTCTCTTGTACACCGAACTAAACCAACTAAACTATCACTAAAATTCCTTACTTTTGGGTATGAGAATCTTAAAGCTATTCTGCAATAAAATATCTCTAAATTTAAAAATCATTTTGATGCAACTAAAATTTTATTTGACAATCGCGACTCCACATGGTACTTGTTTGCCCTACCCCGTGATTTTTTTTAGAGCCGCAGGCACTCATGGGTGGCAGCCTCGGATCGTTTTTTTTATGGAATTTTTCGCTTTTTGTATGGAAAATATTAAAAAAAAAATACGTACATGTAGAGTGATATGGGTTTAAGGGTCTCATAAAGGGGGCCGAAATTTTCATTATTTTTGCGATAGGACACACCGTTTTCGAGATATATTATAAGCAAAATAAAAAAAAATACAGTACTGTTTTTGCCCCTGAAGTCGGGGTGTTGTGGTGAATCTTAGTTCATGACAACTAATTTTATTCCACACCTTTTTAATCGCGATTAAAAATAGCCAGATTTAGTTAAGACAACCATAATTTTAGGTGAAAAACGTCAAATTCAGAATAGCAAAATTGCCATTCTCTCTAAACTAATAAATCAGTACCATCTTAGTGCTGTCAAACTAAAATATAGTTAAGTTGTGTCACCTTAGTCTATTTCAGAATGAGAAATCGTCGTTTGACAGGAATAAACTAAATTTTAGTGATTTTTAGTCTTGTTTAGAGAATTTTGTGACGAGAATCGGCACCATTGTGTATCTTATTTATATTATAGTATCCAAGGATAACAATTATGTTTATAAGTTACCAGATGGTTTCCCGCAACTTCGTCAGCAATCCAGGATGAAAAGTAGCCTATGTCTTTACCTAGGTCATGGTGTGTCTGAGTACCAAATTTCACCCAAATCCGTTCAGCCGTTTTAGCGGGAAAGCGTAACAAATAAACAAACAAACAATTTTACTTTCGCATTTATAATATTAACATAACATAACATCACGCCTGTATTCCTCAAAGGGTTAGGCAGTGGTGTACCTATAGTACACCCACATTTCGCCAGTTATGTTTAAGTCCCATGTAATAGGGGGCGAGCCTATTGCCATCAACCGGGCACAAATCCAGACTCCGGGCTGCTACTGAGAAATTCCAGATGGAAAAACCCAATAACACTTTGCCCGACCCAGGAATCGAACCCGAGACCTCATGCTCAGCAGTAGCGCTTGCGACCAGTAGACCAACGAGGCAGTCGTTATAATATTAGTTAGGATTTTACACACACACATATAATTATGTATGTATACATAAGTTTTTTACATAGGTCATCGTGTTATGTATGAGTTAGCAGTTACGGTAACAGCCTCTTGTCAGTTCAATATCATAGGTTTTCAAATAGTGACGTGTTTAACGATCATAGTGTCCTTATTAATATTTTATTTTTTGTGCCAGTATTTATCTGTGATTTTTTCGTAATGACTTATATTTAAGGTAGATATTAAATTTATAGAAATGGAATAAGGTTTATGATTCAATAAAAGTTATTTATCTTTATTACTATACTGCATATAGGTAAGTTTATTTTAAAATATTAATAAGTAGCTGTTGCCCGCGACTTCATCTGCGTGTATTTTTTACTTTTTTTTTATACTAATATCCAGGATGAAAAGTAGGCTATGCCCTTTTCCAGGTCCCAGGCATATATCTGTGAAATTTCAAAACGGTTGTTTCAGTGGTTTAGGCGTGAAAAGATAACAGACAATAGACAAACAGAGCTACTTTTGTATTTATAATATTACTAGCTGTTGACCGCGACTTCGTCCGCAATCCAGGACGAAAAGAAGCCGAATGAGGTCCGGATCGTGTCATATTATTTTATTTTCGACAAACTGACCTATTTCTCGTACTAGCTGCTTTTGGGATAGTATTGAACGTGTTTTACGTACGGTTTTACGAATCTATTTGAACGGCACCCTACTTGCGTAACACAGTATCTATCACAATATGAATCATTTTGAAGCCTATTGCCAATCCATTGCTTTGTATGTTCAAAATATTTGTCTGCTCAACAACTTAAATAACGCAATGAATGTTGTTGAACTGTCAAAATGAATGCCATTCCTACTACAGTTAGTGTGTTACGAAATTACCCCGCTGGTTCTACCATCAAAAAAGTAATATGTGTATGGATGGAAGACAAATTTTCTGCTATTAACTATTACTCCACGGAATTTCAATCATGATCTCATGCCGCAGTGATGAAGCGAGTTTAGTACGCCATGCTAAAAAAAAACTTCTGTCTCAATATATTTACAATCAGAATGTTTGCAAGACATACACGGGTTTATCTTTATAGCTATGGGTTATTTTTTCCATTCATTTGGTCAGTGGGTCGTCTTAGAGGCGATGTGTTATAATATGACCATACTGTTATTCATTCATCATTATTATTCAGTAATTTTACACTTCTGTAGCTTACCCAATGAAATCAATATCGATAGTCATAAGTTGTGGTAAATAATTGGATAAAGTATCGAATAATAGTACCTACAATAAAACTATTTTGTTAATGTCCCTCGGCAAACTTCGTGTTTCGTCAGTCATCGGATTTCTATCGGTTGCCCTTTGCACTTGGTGAAGCCTGGACGCTCTCAATCGACTTGGAAGTATATAGAGTTTTTAATACTCTTTTAACTTAATGTAATTTATTTTCAACAAGGAAGGAAACTGACGAAACACGAAGTATGCCGAAGAACATTAAGAAAATATTTGTACTGTACATTACCACACGTGTGAGTTAAGTTGTCCGAGGGTGCTAAACGCCGTAATCTTATGGAACTGTAGGGAACAAATTCAATGTACAATTTTTGGCCATTTCTCTAATAGCTTCTGGGACGATATGTTCACTCTCATCTTAACTTAATTCACTTTCTGAGTAGTTCATATTAAAAATCACAGTGTTAACACAATCACAGTGCTAAAATTGCGTTGTCACTTTTTCTACAGTATAAAAATTGTTTTTAGACGAAATCTACCCCTCTTTCGAAATTTTGTGTGCTGTGAATTTCTAAGTGGCAAAGAACATTTTAAAGTATATTGTCTGGTATTAATAAACATCTGTGAAATTAATAGATTCATTTTCACACAGTGTAAGAATGGACTACTTAAGTTACGGAGAAGCGTGACTTAAGTGTGAGTTTAGGTCACACAGTGCTATTAATTACTTTAGTTTTTTGTCTTGCCAAAGCAAGAAACTATTCTATCGTGCAAAGATCATAATCACTTTGATGTAATAAACATACTTAAGACTCTCAATTTTACAACATAAAAGGAAAGAATGGACTTTGGAATCGACATTCTGAGTTCACTCTCGATAGCTTTAAGAGGCTTACAAAAGCTAAAGCGCGGTCACTGTCGGATTGCATAGAAAATAAAGAAAAGCGCGATGACACAACGCTGGTAATTTATTGCAAAATATGAAGCTATTATGGATTTACAAAAAATCTATTCATTGGAGTAAAAACTTAAAATACTATTACGTTAGTATGTTACTTGTAGAAAAATCTGACAAAAAATCTGAATGTTTGCATGTATATTAATTACTATGGTTTTTAATCGTTAAAATATTTTCTTAGAGGTATCTTCGTTATTTTTTTCTATCATATCAAGTTAATTTTATTATGTTTTTAACACACTATCTAACTAGCATATATCCAGAAGAAGATCATATATTTTTCTGATTTTGGTTACTTTAGTGGATCATATATTTTTAGGCATTATAAATTTGCGTTTATGTCATGTAGTCCCCTTAAGTGGTAGGTATATGTCGCCGATTGTTCGAAAGAGTTACCGTGGCCCTGGCGCACAGGCAACTGAAGGAACACGGGTGGGTTTTAGTCAGTAAGAGTCAGTTTTAGTCTGTTCGCCGTCAACCTCGGTTACATACGGCTGTGTTTCGTACAAATTACTGTCGATTTTAAAAAGTATTCCACTTTTTTCTCAAAGTTTCGTACTGTTGTTTTGATGTTGTAATTATACTACACACACATTTTTTATTGTATTTTTTTTATATATTTTTTTTGTTTTCCAATTATCTGCCATATATTTTTGATTTTTTATTTGCTATTTTAAACCTTTGCATGCCCACGTGACGGTAAAATATGGAGAACTATTTATTATAAAAACACCAATGAACTATACCCATGTTTGCAAAGAAATAAATGATTTGATTTGATTTTTTGATTTGACTATCTAAGATGGATACAAAAAAGTGCGGTGTCTGTGGTGACACGTTGCCCGATGGTGCACACTGCAAATCTTGTAACCTTATGATGCATTTCCATTGTGGGGGCATCACTGAAAACGGCTACCAAAAACTAGGGGATCGTAAGCTAATATGGCGTTGCAGTAAATGCAGAATTGCAGGTAATGCCCTACAACCTGTCTTGCCAGTTTCACCCACCCCCGTGCTGGAACCTGAGCCGGTTGTCCTGCAGGAAATTCGAGCGTTGTCTTTGAAGTTTGCCACACTGGAGAATATGAAAGATGATATCGTCGCATTGAGGAATGAATTTGCCGAGTTCAAGACAACCTTATCCAACCAGTATAGCGAGCTTATGAAAGAAGTCTCTGGAAAAATAAATGATATGGAGCTACGTATTGTTAAGGTTGAGAAGGTCCAGGACCAAGTCGAACAACTGCAAGCCCGTTTGGATAAGTTAGAGGAAGACAATAATAATAAAGATCAATGGTCGCGTATGAATAATATTGAAGTTAAGGGTGTGCGTCAGACGGGTAATGAAAACTTATTTGAAATAGTAGCCAAAATTAGCGCTAAAATCAATTACCCTATCACTAAAAATCAAATTAACTTCATCACACGAGTACCTACTAACGAGAAAGACCGTATAAAACCCATCATAGTCTACTTCTGCCAACGTTATGTAAAAGAGGATTTCATAGCAGCTGCTAGGCACGAACTAAAGTCCTCGCCCCTTACGCCAGATAAAGTTGGATTGAGTGGCAACCATAAAATTTTCATAAATGATCACCTTACAATGAAAAACAAAATGTTGCTGTCTAAAACTAAGAACACATCAGCAGAAATGGATTTCCAATACGTTTGGGTCAAACATGCGAAGATACTCGTAAGAAAAAACGACATGTCGCCATCGTTGGTTATCAAATCGGAGAAAGATCTGCAGAAAATTGTTTAAATTACTCACGATTAATACACATCACAACCGTTACTAGAATACTATGTTTATATAAGTCTGTGTTTTGGCGTGTGTTTTTTAGGTATGAAACTAAGTTGTTTGAGAATTGTTCTTTGTGTGCTAGTTGTGTTTTCCTATTGGTTTTGTGTCGCTACGCGGTGTGCCCCAGTAAGTCTATTCGATATTATTTTTGCAATGTCACTTTTTATTATGCTAATTTAAACCATCTCAGTCGTGCAATAGGCTACATTTTCCTTTATAAACCGTCCTCAGTTATGACAATTTACTCCGAGGTGCTCTTATCTCTGTACTGCCCGTCGCCTTTTGTTTCTTTTTATAGCTATTGTTTTTATAATGATATTTCTACTAGTCACTGTGCATTGCTGTGTCTATTATTTTACTTGACCTCTACCCGCATTAAGCAATATAAAGGCTTCGTCAATGAGCTGCACTTTGTCATATCAGTAATAATTGATTTATTTTTGTCAATTTTTTATCTACTCTTTAGTTATCTGATTGTAGTAATATGTAACAATGTCTACGCTTAAAATCTACTACCAGAATGTGCGCGGTCTGCGTACGAAATCATACATTCTGTTTCGCGGAGTATGTCTTAGTTCCTACGATGTAATTATATTTACGGAGACGTGGCTAGATGATAGTTTTAACAACAGTAAATTATTTGATGGACGTTACCTCGTATGGAGACGCGATCGTGAGTACTCCCGAACCGGTCAGTTGCGTGGTGGTCGTGTACTGATAGCTGTGAAATATGATCTTACAATGGTTGAGAGGTTGGATTGGCGTAGTTCTGCTGAGGATATTTGGCTGTCCTTGATCCTTAAAAGGACCAAACCACAGGTTAGTTACAATTTGCATATATGTGCACTGTACCTGTGCAAGGAGAATCTAGGTAATTCTCATAGTATTCAGTTGCGTAACTTCACAGATAGTCTCAATAACTTAATTCTGACTCATCCACTTGATATTTTTTTTCTGGTGGGTGATTTTAATTTCTGTAACGACGTCGAGTGGTGTAATGGGGACATAGCGACCAATGGTGAGTTAATCCTGCAAAATATTTCTTCTCAGCATGTGATTCACTTCTTCGATACAATACAAACGTTCAACTTATCACAGTATAATGGTGAGCGGAACATTAACTGTAGACTACTTGATCTTGTATTCTGTAACGATACTGTGACTGTCTCTGGATGTACGGACCCTCTTTCTCTGCCTATTAATTTTCATCACAAGCCTCTAATTATTGAGACAAAATTTATTGAGATTCAAAAATTTGTCGACAAACCTAAGCAGCGTCATATATTCTCGAAGAGCAATTATAATGCTATTAAATCTGAACTTGATCTAATTAACTGGCCTCAGTTGTTACAATCAACGAGCTTGGAAGATGCCGTTACTAATTTTTATAGTAAGCTATATGAGCTTAGGGATAGATACATACCTCAGAAATCGGTAAAACAGACCTCTTATCCTCCTTGGTATACCCCAGCACTCATTAAAATCATTAGAGAAAAACATAGGTATCATAAGAAATATAAACGATACAGTAACTTATCTGATTACCACTCGTTTTCATTACTGCGTACCAGAGTTTTTAAGTTGGAAAAAACCTGTTATGATAATTATATGACAAACATTGAGGCTTCTATTGTACAAAATCCTAAGACTTTTTGGACGTTTGTAAAAAGTAAACGGAGGGCGGGCTCGTTTCCTAGTGAGATGTTCTACGGTGAAACCGCTGTGAATACAGGACAGGATATCAGCAACTTCTTTGCTACCTATTTCCAGTCCACCTTTTCAGAACCTGAACCAACAGCTGATGATGAACGAACTTCCGGTGAACAATGTAGTAATACTGCAATGTCTGTCAGCACTGTTGAAATAACCCACTCACGTATATTGAAGCTGCATAAATCCTTAGACCTCAGTAAATCAGGTGGGCCTGACCTAATACCTCCTATGTTCATAGTCGCTTGTGCTGATAGTCTTGTGGAACCGATTTGTATCCTATTCAAGCACTCTCTTTCCAAGGGTAAAGTTCCGAATATTTGGAAGTCTGCTTTCGTCACTCCCGTCTTTAAAAAGGGCGTAAAGGCTAATATTGTAAACTATCGCCCCATGTCTAAAATTTGCCTTTTTTCTAAAATTCTTGAACGTATAGTTTATACTGATGTCTATGCGGCCTTCAAGCCAATTCTCGGTGAGGAACAGCACGGTTTTGTTAGGAACCGCTCGACCACGTCTAACTTGCTTCTGTCACATGAGTTTATTATGAACGGCATGGCTCAGCAACAAGTTGACGTAGTTTACACCGACTATAGCAAGTGTTTCGACCGAAATGATCATTGCATGCTGCTGAAGAAGCTGTTTCTCGCCGGAATACACGGTGACTTGTACCGGTGGTTCTCCTCCCACATAGAGAACAGAACACAGGCTGTCGTGCTTCAGGGCTACACCTCTGGTTGGAGTTCTGTCCCTTCAGGCGTACCTCAAGGCTCCATTTTGGGTCCTCTGTTATTTATACTGTTCATTGCAGATATCAAACAATGCTTTCATCATTCGTATATTTTACTTTATGTTGATGACATGAAGATTCATAAAGTTGTGCGAGACATTTCTGATGCATATCAGTTGCAAGATGACCTCTATAGGTTTGAAAGATATTGCATCCGTAACAAGCTCCAATTAAATGTTTCCAAATGCTTTCTCTTAACATTCTCACGTTGTAATTCTTTGATCAATTTTAGTTACACCTTGAACGATCAGCTCATCAGCAGGCTAAACAGCATAAGAGATTTAGGGGTAATCATAGACAGTAAGCTTCTGTTTGATCAACATGTAAATAGCATGCTTACAAGGGCATCCAAAGTTCTGGGATTTATACTACGCACCACGGCTTGTTTCCTATCTCTTAAACCGGTTAAAATGTTGTATTGTTCTTTCGTGCAGAGCCATTTAGAATACGCGTCTCAGGTTTGGAACCCGCAATATGAGACTTATAAGTCCCGTATTGAGGGAGTCCAAAGAAATTTTCTACGTTATCTGGATTATAGGGCACGGCAATGCTCAGTAGACTATGAGCACCGCTGCAAACGGTACCACTTCCTTCCTCTGGAGAAGAGACGTTGCATTGGAGACATGAGTTTACTGTTGGGTATCGCAAATGGCCACATTGACTGTCCTGAACTCGTTGCTAATCTGTCATTACGCACGAATCTGATGGGATTACGTCAGCGTCCAATATTAAATGTACCTTTCACAATGACTAATTATAGGCGGAATGCTTTCTCAATAAGAAGTGCACTTAGTTTCAATAGGCTTTCTATGGACCTTAATGTTGACTTATTCTGCACCAGTGTGGCGACCTTGAGACGGCACAGTCTTTTTTTCATGAATAACTTTTATTTTTATTTTTTAAATTAAGTTTAATTAACTTTTCTAATATTAACTTATTGTATTAACTTGTACCGTAAAACGGGGTGAATAGCAACGCAAGGGTGAATCGTAACGAAACTTTAAAAGGGATTTTAACATTGAAATATTATAGTCTGTCGCCAAAAAAGGACTCTAACGTGTATACTGTATTATAATTAACGATTACGTGTCCCTGTTGGCAACAAATTATATTATTTAAATGTTAAAATTCCTTTTAAAGTTTCGTTACGATTCACCCCTGCCGTTCCTATTCACCCCGTTTTACCGGTATGTACTTTTTTTATCGACTTTTTTTGTAACTATATGTGGAGGCTTGTTATTAGCAATTTTTTTTAATACTTTCTTTATATCATTGTTTTGTTAGTCTGTAAACCTTCTTTAAAATAAAATAAATTAAATTATTAAATTAAGAGTCTGTCACACCCTTCCGCTCTGCCCAGAGCGGGAGAGGTCATTTGATAATGCCCAAACGAAAAAAAAAAAAAGTGGTAGTATAAGCTATAAAGCCTACCGATTTGCATAAAACATAGACACATTATTATTATACACAAAATAAATAGTAATATATTATAGAGGGTGGCATGGACATCGATGTACAACCTGTTACCATGGATTCAGAACATGATTCTAAACCCCCCGTTGCGTTGAAATTTTCCGTCGGTTATTTAGAAAAATATTTGCTCTACCACACATTTTGACAGCGTAGGTATGCGTAGGTACGACAATGAATCAGCAGTTTTTTTTTTTTTTTTGATAACCGGTAGAAAAATTCTAAGTTATAGGGTCTATAATATAATGGCGAGCAATGGGCAGGTCGCCGTCTGGAAGGACCCGGCCCGGGGCGACGGCGCGTTGTGTTCCACACGCGCCTTAAAGAGATGTCAGCATAATTGACGGGGTCCGATAGAGCCGATGCTTACCAGGGTCGCGGATTGTTCGAAAGAGTTACCGGGGCCCTGGCGCACAGGCAACTGAAGGAATACGGGTGGGTTTTAGTCAGTAATAGTCTGACACGCTCTCCCGCTCCGCCCAGAGCGGGAAAAGTCATTTGATGATTTCCCAACCAAAAAAAAAAAAAAGGTGCTGAATTCACGGTTTCAGTTTGCTCGTCGATGTCTCTGCTACCCTGTACAATATATTAATATTTTCTTAAAAGCTTGAGGCATGCATATCTTGAAAGTGTAAGAAGAACGTTCATGCCTCAAGTTTTTAAGAAAATATTAAAATTCTATATTAACATAAGTTTTATTTAGTAGTCTTTAGTTCATTATAACCTTGTTTTTAAAAAGTTTTTTTTTTTTTTTTTACATTTTATGTCGTAACGTCTCTGACAGCATAACAAGCTAACTTCCAATGGTTTTCTGCCTTCTAAATTCGTTATATCGTTTATATCATAAGGTTACATGGTAAAACCAAGCAGGTTAAGATCTCTATAGTACCTAAATAGTCAATTCGATTTCCATAAAAATGTCGATCAATTATATTGTATGAAAATAATTTATTGCAGATCCGGTCCAAGCATTATAATACAGTCCAATACAAACAGCCTCTTATGTGAGAGCAGCACGTAATTTCAAATAATTTTAAAGTTTGTTTTTATCTCAATAGGTGCTAGGTACATTCCAAAATAAAAGATGGCGTCTATAAAATTTAAGATCAACGGAAAAGAATATGAAGGTAAGAAAATTCCAATCACACTTCATTTAACTGGATTCTCGGTCTCTTTTATCAGTTGCCAGCCACCATACTTAGACTGTCACTCTGCTTAGCCAGATCTACAGCGCTATGTTGTAAAAATCTCACCGTGAAAACTAAAGTGAAGTGAACTGTCGACCCACCTGACGCTAGGGAGCGAGGAACTTCAATCTCATTTCACCTTCACAATGACATTTTTTTGAGAATAGACCGGCTGGTCCTACCTAACCTTTCAATTTTTTCCCACATATCAGACCTACCTAATCTAATTATATTATCAAATATTTCTAGTGGACAGCAAATTCGGCCCGGATGTATCTCTGAACGAGTACATACGCACTGTGGCGGAACTGCGCGGCACTAAGGCGATGTGTCACGAGGGAGGATGCGGCGCCTGCATCGTCACAGTGCGCGCAGCCTTACCACCTACCAATGTTATCAAGACCTTCGCTGTTAATTCTGTAAGTAAACAAAAGAACGCTCCGAGAGGTTTCTGTTTTTTTTCCTCATTTCATAATTTTATTGATGTTCAAAATTGATGTCTTCACCGTACAAATTACAATATTACCTAATGCACAACAAGCTGTGTGTACGATGGGATTTCACATGGACACAAGTAAGGCTGTCTAAATAGATATCAAGGATGCGAAACGAGAGATGTCCAACAAACCGCTAATGGTCATTTAATTTTCTTAGAAAATCTTTTGACGCAATTTTACATGGCTCTTAACTCGCTAAGCCATATAAGAACTGTACAGACACGAACGAGGCACTGTGTGAGTTAGTAACGGAGATAATCCCAGAGGTACACATAGGAAAGATAAATCTAGTTGTAGCAGGCCTACAAATTTAGTTAAACGACAAAGACGACCTAAATTCCACGAGACCATTTTAAAAGAGAGGCTGCTGCTATCCTGTTCTCCGAAGTCCCAGATGTCAATTAACCTTAATGGACTGACCCATTACATAGAGGTGGAACATAAATCTTGCCCAGGGTGGATACAAACTTAGTCATAGACAACTAGAGTGAGACTAGGGGCAGAGATCTTCAAGGTGACGTGGAATTAACATTGTGCAATAATTTATCAATAAGTTTTTATCCTTTAGATCCGTAAAAAAACAGTCTAAATCATCGCGTAATAATTTAACGCATATCTATAAAATAAATCTACTATAATTATGTAACTAAAAAAAATGGTAATAAATCATAAATGTGTTTAAAATTATAATCACCAAATGATCATAAGATGTCATGGCCATTTTTTGTAAAATTAGAATGGTTCTAATGTACTTTATAAAACAATTATAGCGCATTTCTCGTACTGGGTATCTTGGCGGCTAGCTTCGGTTCATTAAAACGTCGAGTATGAACGAAGCACGCAAGCTTATTTAACAAAACTTTGTTAAGGAAAAATCGGATTTTTTAAGGAATTTAGTATCTCATTGATAAAGACAGACCATTGCAGAAAAAAAACCTTGTTTCCCTATTATTTTAAAAACACTTAGGTCCATTTGCACCACCAATCATTCAATTAACGTTAAACGAATTCAAAACTTGCAGATTAAATAAAACTTAAAACCACGCTTTTATCACGCACCAAATATTATAAAATAATCAAATTGACTTGTAATAGTCCTTCTTTTATATCCAATGATTAAATGTAAAAGCATGGAGCGCTTTGTCTAAACTAATTAAAAGTACGTGACACTTACATTGAAAGTGGTGTCCTGTCACTTCACTAAAAAATAATTTACAAACTTTTACTTGACAAATAACAATTGGCAAAAACACGATTTTTACATTTCATCAATATACAACAAGTCAACAGGTAAAGGTCGGTTGTGGGGTTGCGAAATGGTAAAAAAAAAAACTTTTAATATTGCTCTCTGCGCCCTTTCAAGTTGGATTAGAGTTGATTTAGATGCGCTACCCCATGTTGTTATACAAAAGGTTAACAAAGACTGACAAAGTGCGTAATAGACCGCCTTCCGAAGGCTTTCATCCGCAACGTGTCTTAGGTTTTTAAATACATAAATTAATTTACGAACTCTAGAGGTAAGTGTGTCGATGTGTGGATTGTAACCCAGACAAGGATCGGGCATCACCCCAAGGTATTTTATAGAGTTTGTACTCTCAAGTCGGCTGCACGTGCAGGTCGTGCTGTAGGGGATGGGACATTTATACGCTGTGATAGAAAATAAAGGCGCTAGACTTTGAGAACTCTTTTGCTTAGCAATATTAATAAATTTTGTTTTGTCTGCATTCAGGGTAAGAACGTTGTCATGGAACCATTTTGTCACCATAATCAGGCCAGATTGAGCATTTTTGCATCAAAAGGCTATGCCACGTGGTAGTATTAAATATTAAGGCAGTGTCGACAGCAAATGTGAACATCCTGCTTTTGTAGAGATTGAGCGCACCCAGATCGTTAATATAACTTAAAAATAGAGTAGGCGCGATCACACTGCCTTGTGGAACTTTATTCCGAGAGCAGTGGTCCTGGGCGCGGCACGCATAGTGAGGAGGTTCCTCTCTCTGGAGCCCTGACCACCGGCAGCTTGGACCCTGTTTCTGATGCCAATGGGCCACTATTTTTATATTTTTAAATGTTTTTGTAAAATTATTTAAAAATGTATTTAATATGAAATGAGATGAATAAACGAAATAATAATAATAATAATAATCAAAGTTTTATTGGTTGTTGTTGTTGTTTTATAGTAACAAAATAGTTATTCAGTAATACGACTGATTGGTCTGGCGCAGGTGAAAGTGCTCCCTCTCACAGAGAGGAGGCCTGTGTCCCAGCAGTGGGACTTTTATAGGCTGATTATGTATGTATGTTAGGTGAAAGTGTGAGCAGCAGAGTTGGAATTCTTTAGTTTTAGTTCTTTTCGTGATTTTGTTGATTGATTTTATGTAATAACTCAGCCTTAATGATTGTTGTTGTAACTTTTGCCGTTGCAGCCATGGCAACCGGTTTTAACCTACTGCAGAAATGTACTTTTGTCTGTCGCTACATTTCACTTTTTGCGATCTCCAGTCAAGGCTTGCTCTACTCCAACATTTGATCCTTTGACATTGAATGATTTATAAAAACCAACGTTATTAACTTCCTCCTAAATGATGGCATTTTTTACAATTTAAATAATAATTATAATATGTAATAAGGCTATGTAGGTATTGCAAAACTATATAAGCAACAAAGATTTATCCTCATTACAAAAAAACATAATGACGTACCTACCGATAATGATGATATTCAAAGTTTTTAAACCAGCTGATTCAGTGATCGTATTGATAACTGAAATAACACTGTAAAAATTAAAGAAGAAAGCTCACATCGGTTACTTTGACCTAAGGATCTAGTTCTAGGACTTTCAAGGCAAAACTGCACATTATACTAGACATTCGTAGGTAAACCTAATTCAAGTAGTATTTATTTTATACTGGAAACAAAGTTGCACAACATTTTTTCAACAACATTGTTGCTGGTAACTTACTAATGTTTCGTATTTGTTGTGCTTTTAACAAAAGAATATTTCGGAACATCAAAATGTTGCACGATTGTCGCTCAATATTGTTTCCGGTGTTTATAAGGTTTTACATTTACTTTTATAATGACACACCTAATTCTATAGTAACGCCATGCAATAAGTATGACATTACTGCAGAATCAAAGGCCTTTGTAAAAATTCTTATGGGTATGCTAGAAACAGACTGCTTAGAAGTAGGTATACCTACTTATTAAGTACTTATTTCTAAACGTTCTTACGCTTCTTTGAAATATTTAATGACCGACATCTCACATAAAAAGACGTCGTATTTATTAGTTTTTTTATCATTCAAGATATAAGAAGTAAGTGTTTTTATTTAAGACTTCTTATTAATACTAATCGCCTACATATTCTATGATATAAAAGAGAGGTATTGAGAAACGGAGCCTTTAAGTTCACTTAAGTCTAAAGTGGAGTCTTTAAAGGCATTTCTTGCCCTTTAGAGTAAAGTTCAGCTGATTTTAAAACAGTTTCTGCAATTTTGAATTTTTTTCCCCATTTAAAATCTATACACAAAATATTTTTTTATTTAAATAAAATGTATCTATTTCTGAAAAGCCCGGTCTTGCAACTGTTATGACTCCTGCATCCTGTTCATCCCAGCCGCCTTATGGAAGTAGTAGGTCCATCTAGCTATGGGGCGTTCCTCTACGCTTACCAATTCGCGGTCTTTACTCGATGGTCTCTCTATCGATTCTACATCGATGAAAATCCAAAGTCACTAACAGTTGGATATATCTTGATGTTTCTTTATCTTTTTTAGTGTCTGGTATCAGCACTATCCTGCCACGATTGGGAGGTGACCACAGTAGAAGGTATCGGGAACAGGATCAAAGGCTATCATGACATCCAGAGCAGACTTGCCAAGTTTAATGGCACCCAGTGTGGGTACTGCACTCCTGGATGGGTCATGAATATGTACAGGTAAGATTATCAAGAGGAAATGTTAGTAATTTTTACTCCATTACTTATAAACGTTGTTTAAAGTAAAGAGAGGTGTAAACGTCAAAAAAATTATGGTTAAGCAGACGTTACTCTTAAACGTATTTATTAGAAAGGGGGTAAGGTAAACTGAGAGAATTTAAAACAGTCTTAAGAAAGCTATATCATCAACTACAATCTTTAAACAAAGCATCAATTCGTATATAACCATCAAATACTTTCTGTGTGTGACTAGAAATATCCCACCTGAAAAAAACAACAATGCTCCATACACTAAACCTTTTTACCATATTTCACAAAACATCCATTTCTTGTGTTACAATCCAGTATTGAATAACAAACGATTTTGTGAAAGTTACGCAATTTTGTATCAAATTTTTCCTACACGGACGTGGAAAGAATACTAATCTTTTACGATGCCGTAAAAAGACGAATAAAAATAGGTCATCAATATCGCTATTGTTTGTGTGATGTGCGAATGTGTATCTTTTTAGGACCTAAATAACTTTCTGTAATTTACTGTTCTTCTCTCTTATTGGCACTGGCTATGTATATATAGATCTAGCTCATGACGAGGTAAAAGTAAAAGCAGGTCATCATTATGGTGTGCCTGAGGTACAACAACTTTGAATTTACTATCAAGTAGATCTTCATGCCAAAATTTTCCTATTTTCAGTTTATACGAATCAAAAAACAGAAATCTAACTTCAGTAGAAGTAGAGAACTCTTTCGCCGGTAACATGTGCAGGTGTACCGGATACAGACCCATAGCTGATGCTTTCAAAACCTTCGCTAAAGACGCTGATCAATCACTTTTAGACAAACTATGTGATCTTGAAGATTTGGACTTCATCAATCCATGTGCACTTAAATGCACTCAAAAATGTACTAAAAAATACAGATATTTTAAAGGGACCAATGATGACAATAATAAAGATGTAGAAGCCGATGACCATGAACATGATTTCGTTCATATACGTGATGAAACGATGATGGTATTGGATGCTGGTAAACATAAATGGTACAAAGCTTACAATCTGAGTGACGTTTTCAAAGCTATGAGTGTTGGAGATTACAAACTGATTGCTGGGAACACTGGTCAAGGTAACGAACAATTTTATGCAAGAGAAAAAATTGTACAAGGATATCCACTAGTTTCTTATAAGGTCAATGTTTTTTTGTTATGGGGCATAGTTCACTTATTTCATAGAACAGAATCAGTATAGCATTGTAGAAATTAATTTATCTTATAAGTCAAAAGTTTATCACGCAATTATCGACAATGTTGCATAATGGTAGTCACATACGTAATGATATACTTACGCAAGTTTAGACTTGCGCAAGTATATCGTAACGTGTATTGAATGATTTTTGCGCCAATTTCTAGACTTGTGTGATTTTCAATTTTCGATTCAAAACTAATGCAAATTTGCGTTTGCGCAAGTTTAACTGAGCGTGTGTGCATGTTGCGTTCAAGTTTCAGTAGTATTTAGCCGCATGATTGTACGCACGCCCTGCGGCCGGTTTTGCGCCAAAATTTCGAGTAAGATACCTGGAGTTCGAGAGATTTGGAGAAATTTATAAATATTTACAAAGCGAACCATATATTTGGCAAATAAAAAATAAAGACTATCAGTCTATCACAATATGGATAAAAAATGGATTAACACATAGAGTACTTTTAATCTCATAGTACGTTCCCGTGGGATATTTTCCGACATCCACGCGGACGAAGCCGCGAGCAAAAGCAAGTAAATAATAAAGACTATCACAATGCGGATATAAAAACAGCTGCTTATAATAAATTAATAGAAAAAAAAAATGTTGAACCTAGCGCTAACCGTGATATGATTGTTAAAAAAATTCATGGCCTACGTACGAATTACCGAAAAAATTATAAGAAAAAGATAGCAGAGTCTATATGATCTGGAACTAAATCTGCCATTACCGCGCAACACAATGCACTTGGACGGCACTTACAGAAATGATATCGTTACAAACAAATTGAACCGTGTGTGGTCAATACGCGTCATGCATACTGGTGCAAGTCTAAACTTGCGCAAGTAAATCTTTGCGTGTGTGTGTTGTGTTACACGGTAATGGTATTAATTGAAGACGCTTTGGCAATTTTTGAGATTGCTCTTATTACAAACAGCTGTTTTTATATCCCTATTTCGATAGTCTTATTTGCCAAATACATGATTCACTTCTGTAAATATTTATAAATTCCTCCAAATTCTCTCGTACTCCACGTATCTCACTCCACATTTTGGCGTAAAATTGGCCGCTGGACGTGCGTAGCATCATGCGGCTAGATACTACTGAAACTTGAACGTGACATGCCACGCACGCTCAAGTAAAGTTGCGCAAACGCAAAGCATAATTTCTGAATCGAAAATTGAAAATCCAGCTAGTTTTTTTGAACACAAAGCCTACAATGAAGGCTGTGGTCTATTTGACCACAAGCTTACCGCGACCGACGATGTGTAGCCGTCCGGCACCGACGAGATACAGCCTGCAGCATACAGCTGATGTATTCTGAAAAAACTGACCGTGAAAACTGAGGTGAAGTGAGCTTGAAGTGACCTGTCAATAGTGTCACTCCCTAACATCACCTAGAAGTGCAGCCCACTTCATCTAAGTTAACACGGTGAGATTTTTACAGAATAGACCGGCAGTTGCGACGACCCAAGGTCACACGCAGCACGCGTCAGTCGGTATCGAAACAAAGCATAGAAACAGCTGTACGCCGCGACTCGCGAAGTGTTTTCTAGTAACTTTTTTGTCTAAAATGGAGAAATTTTGCAAGGATAAAGAAATGTATCTGACGGAGAAGGTAAGTCTCTCTCGTTATCATCAGCCATATTTTAACTACTGTGGGCGTACTATGGGTAATGTTGGTTATTGCGCAATAGAAAAACCGTTTGCAGTTCAAATCAAAATTATAATTTACGAACAAATTAATTACACTAGCGAATCACACACTGTTGGTACACGACACAACTGTACGCAACGCGCGACAGCTAGGGTGGAGGGGAGGTACTGATCTCCTCGAAGGCAGAATGTTAAGTCTCCACTCGTCCCATCAGCGCTCCTCCATCAGCCAGGCTCTGTCATAGCACGAAGTTAGCCAAGTATGCACGTCATCGCGACGGTGCTGCCACCTCCTTGACACAGAACATATATACCCTAAAGGGAAGAACGTCAACTTCATACTATAAAAATGCTTACATAGAAGCACGCTAGCGCTGCCGTTTATGCCATCAGTACCTTTTGATAACGCGGGAGATTTGAATGGTGTTTTTAAGCTCCTTTTTTACATTTCGATACCGGAATTTCTATTGGCGTAAAAGGCAATAAATTAAATGGCACATTTAATTGATTATCATTTACGCCTATTGAAATTCCGGTATCGATTAAGGCGTTGAATTTTCGTTTCCTGTTTCTGCACATTTATAAAAAATAAAATAATATTGTGCAAAAACATCAAACAAAAATTCTTCGTGTAGGGAATTTCTTAGTAAAGCCAAATAATACAAGCTTTTTAAATACGTTTCAGGATATTGTTCCTTTAAAGTTACACCGTATTTTGCGCACTTAACACTCCCTTTTCCCACCATGGTGGAAAAACAACACAAAATCGTCGAGTCTATCTCGTAATCTAAGGTTTCACAACACAAAAAGCGTCAATTTCGTACAAGAGTTTGTATCTCGCAATATTCAAAAAAACAATAAACAAACCGGCAAAAACACAAAAACAGCCGCTGAAAACAGAGAAAAGAATTCGTCTCCCAGTGACAACTAGTAAAAGTTGCCATTACGTAAAAATATAAGTCCGAGCATAATTTGGTTATAATTAAAATTTAATCTGTAATATTGTAGAAAACATGTTCTTTAAATTTTTAACACCATGTTTTCTATAATAAATTCAAATTACATTTAAAAAACACTCCATCATATATATATTTCAAATAACAAAACTACCAAAATGGTAGGTAAGTATTCAATCGGGTATGTAAATTTATGAATCCAACTATCTCATTCTTTCGTACAGCGCTATCCTTTATTTGCAATTCCTGCCATTGTTGGCATTGGCCGCTTAGAAAGCAGACCATCCCTGCTCCCGGAACTCCTGCTGCGCTTCGTTTAGTGTCCATACTAATGACCGTCTCCGTTAAATGTATCTTAATATTATAAGTTCCTTACAGTTCTTAAAATTTTTATTTCTTTTAACCCTCTCATTGCATAAAAGCATTTCAAGAACTTTTTCATCTTTCTCTTCTTCTTACAATAACAACAGTGCTACTAATTTCGTTTTATGTATGGTGAGAACAATTAAACTCTATGCACTCAGTGTATTCTAAACGTTGCTCACGGGCGATCTTGAATGACGAGACAAACCATGAATCCGCGTCCGGCGCGGCGTATCGGTCGTCCGTCGTGACGTCACCGCACGCTGCCGGTAGCGTTTGACGTTTTAAAAAGACCGTAGCCTTAAGAAAGAAAGAAAATACATATATTCAGCACAGACTATCTCTCATATGTAGTGATGTATCACTCAATATATAGTGATGATAATTTTTTTGCAGGTGTATTCCACGTCACGGAGTATCCGAAAAACGTGATTGATATATTCAATGTGGCTGAACTAAAGGGTCATACGATTGATGTGAACCTTATACTGGGCGCTGGCATGCCATTGTCTGAGATGATGGAGCTTTTCCTACAACTGTCGACACAGAAAGAAGAGTTTTCGTATTTGAAACAATTATATGATCACATGGATCTAGTGGCTCATATCCCTGTAAGAAATGTAAGTATGATGAGTATATTTTGTAATTTGCCTATCGGAATAAGATTGAATGTCGTAATAATAATACAATACGGGTATCTTTATCTATACATAGTACAGTGGACCCCCGGTAATCCGACAAACGTTTTGCAGGCCAGTGTCGGATTATCGAAGTTGTTGGGTTATAAGTTAGTAGTTTAGACCCCCTATAGATCGGAATTTTTTGAAAAAGAGTACCTTGTAATCCGACAAATTACAAATCAAAATAATAAGTAGGGCCACTGCCATCGAATGTGAAAAAAAAAAACACCTTCCACGTTTTATTATAAAGTTAACGTCATTACTATAGAACTTACAAAAAATCATTCACATAGAATCATGCATTGTGTTACATTAGTGAAAATTTGTCAAAATAACGTTTGTGTTCCTACATTGAGCAGTGATAAGCATGTCGGATTATAGGGGGCGCCGGATTAGACAGGAACTGGATTACCGATGGTTCACTGTACCTATGCCTATATAACAAAGTTCTTTTTAGTGTCTGTATGTGTGACCGCTTAGATATTTTAAACTCCACAATGAATGTTTATGCGGTTTCCAGCATTTTTTCGAAAGGTTTATGTGTATTAATATTTTAAGTTAATTATAGCACAAAGTCTCGATGTTTGTCGCCATTGCAACCGTGGCGTGCGGAGCATGGGGCCGACTCCTTAAGCACGCAATCCGTAGTATCAGCCGATGTTACGGATGCTTCATAATTCGTATTACATTCGGACTAAACATTAGTCCGGGGCCCGAACTAAAAATTTATGACAAAACGATTTGACAGCTGTCCTTACTCCCGATGTGTTTATGCCTGTCCGAAAAAGTTAGTTAATTGGGAGTAGGGTTCACTTCTAAGTATGGAACTATTTTCGGACATAGTGAGAAGGCCCCCAGGGGTGGGTCGCTAGTATAACTTAAAACACAATATCACATAACATCACGCCTCTTTACCCAGAAGGGTGAGGCAGAGGTGTTTGAAGGTATATACAGTATTAATTGATTTTTAAACTTGTATGTTTCAGATCGGCACAATAGGCGGGAATCTGTTCTTAAAACATTTCAACAATGAATTCCAATCAGATGTATTCTTACTTTTCGAGACTGTTGGAGCAATGATAACGATTGGTAAGAGGAACAGTGATAACATACCATTTTCTATTCATTATCAGACAATTAAAATCAGTTGTCAACAGTACGGCTGTTCTGCTTAGTTATCTATTAAATTAAATCTTCTTCGCTCACTGTCACCTGCACCCTAATTACGTAACATAGTATCAATCACAATCTGAATCATTTTGAAGCCTATTGCTAATCCATTGCTTCATATTTTCGAAAAATTTGTCTGCTCAACAACGTAAATAACGCAATGAATGTTGTTAAACTGTCAAAATTAAAGTCATTCCTACTGTTAGTGTGTTACGCAATGAGAGCTATCGCGCTTGAGTTCGCCACTAGAGGCGCTAGTGTAGAGTAAGGTCTCTAGATGTCAAATATACTGAACGTTCATTGTTTACGGGATTTTTTATCACGGATTTTTACTAATGATTCATAATTATTGTAATGGTTGTGCCATTCCTTTTTAATTTTGACTTAAGATTTTAAGTAAACAGTTAGAATCTAATTTAGTAGCACTTGAAGGAAAAATAATATTTGTCTGCTTCATCCTTGCCAATTTTGGGAACATCATAGTCTAAATACTTATTTGAAGTTTTAAAATGTACTGAAATAAACATAATATGAATTTATGGGTACTTAAACATATCCAAAACATCAAAAAAAACTTGTGGTCGTGTGGCACTCGGGGACTGCCGCGGTAAAGCTATTGCATAGCATTTTGTATAAGAATAAGAAATAAGAATTTAAATTTTTTATTTGTATAAGAATAAGAAATAAGAATTTAAAATTTTTAAATCTAAAATAAATTTAAAATGGGGCGCTTTACCCTAACCTTATCGGGGCCAAAAGATAGGCCCTTTACTGCCGATTCCAAAGACCCCAAACTCGATACCTCTACGACCTCCGGTTCAAAAGTTAAGACCCGGGGGGGTGAAGTAGCCCTGGACGGGTGGAGGGGTTGGTCAAAAGGGGTGACGCGGGGGGGTCCCGGGATCATATATAAGTAGGATTGATTTAAGTATAAATAAATATAATACAACTTAATATTGGGGTCGAAAAAGAGGGGGTCAAAAAAGGCGGGTCAAAGGGGCTTGTCTGTATGTATGTACTATTTGAGAGGGAGGTTATAGGGGGGGGGGGGGGAATTTGGTCAGAATTTTGATATTCCCAGCCGTTTCCGAGATATTGGGATATTGAGTTTTAAGATAGTGGTGATTATAATAAATGTATGGTGTCCGACTGGTAAATGATAAGTGGTACGAAAGTAAATGGAAATAAATATTAATTCAAGTTACACTTTTTGATAAATACCTATACACCTATATACTTTCTCATAAACAGCTGCTTATATATTCGTCCGATTTCGGAGCAGCTCGTCTCGATTCGTGCGAGCTTCGTAGAGTCGTACAATACGTCTAGTTGCACGCACACAAACACCGTGTCGAAGACTGCCGAAAAGAAACGACGTTAGACAATGCACGGCCTTCAAGCCACACCTCCGTGCCCGTCGGAGTGGGGAGCGTGAGGTTTTTTTTCGTTACGGAATTTCTGGATTCGGTCCCCGCGCTCAAGGCCCGCGATAGAAGCTATGCAATAGCTTAAAAAAAGTACTGACAGGACCTTACTCGCCAGTGGCGCCAACTGGTGAGCACAAAAACGATAGCCCCTATTAGTGCACTATTTTTACTTACACTAGGCAATGCGACAAATAATGTAATGCCTATAATAAAAGCGCACTTTCAGATATTGAATGTTTTTTATGCATTACAGTTAGGTGTCACGTAGAGTTAGTAAAAACGGGCATCACTTTATAATTCTTTTGTCTACATAATCAGCCTATATAATGTTCCCACTGCTGCGACACAGACCTCCTGTGGGGCCCAGTGCGTAGATGTCACATGACTTCGAATTTTCGGTTCTAGGACATGCCGGTTTCCTCACGATGTTTTCCTTCACCGTTTTTGAGAGCAGTGGTGATGAAATAACTTACTAAAAGTAAAGCGCCTGTCTGGGTGTGAACCCACGACCGTAAGTCGCAGCCGTTACCACTGGGCCACCACTGCTCTGCACTGTTGTATAGACTATAATATATATAAACTAACGGTTTGGTAGGAGGTTCGTGACCGAAGTTGTGCGCTCAACGCACTTTTGGTGCCACAAATTCACGAGAATGTTTTGCCTAATGCAGCATAATAATCTCTTACAGCTGAAGGCGCAAACAAGGAAAGAAAGATGAAAATGACAGACTTTCTCAAAACATCTATGCAAGGCAAAATTATTAAAAACATATTGCTGCCTCCACTTTCACACTGCTGTGCAGTAAAAACTTATAAGGTATGGTTAAAACCTGTCTATATGAATATCATGCATGGTTTTCTTAACATAATTAAGTAGATAAACAGGTTTCCAGACTACGAACTGCCTGGCCAATACTCAAGATAAACGTATTATACTGAAAATTATGAAAAAAGAAATATATATTTTCGGCTAGCATAATAAGTTCTATTTCTTTTGCAGATTATGCCTCGATCACAAAATGCACACGCAGTTGTAAATGCAGGATTTCTGTTCAAATTCAAAAAAGATACAAGTATAGTAGAAAAAGCCACGCTTGTTTACGGCAGTATTTCAGCAAAATTTATTCATGCATCGAAAACTGAAGAAGTTTTGATTGGTAAAGATCTTTATACTGATAAGACTTTGCAGCTAGCGTTAAAAACCTTACGAGAAGAGATTAATCCTGTAGAAGCACCGCCTGAACCTTCAGCAGCTTACAGGAAGATGTTAGCTTTGACTTTGTATTATAAGGTATGTTGGCAAAGTACACTACACTATACAGGTTGTAAAAAAACACATCACATAGCCGTCAACTACAAATTCTGTACATCAAACTAAGTGATATTGCATAAAAATAATTGCTGAGAAACGACTGTTATTTTTGGTGTGAAAATTTGCTGTTTGCGTTAGTGCGCAATGAAACACACGCAAAATATTGTGCTTATGTGTGCATGGAACATTACAGGGGTCGTGGGGGTATTTAAAGGTGTGTTATAACTTATAACATTAAAAAATTGTATTCGTAAAAAAACCTCAGTAAAAGTTGGAATTGCGACCTTCAATATCTCCGTAACTAGAAAGTTCCCAGGAACGGTCCTGTACAAAAAAAAAGTTTACAATGACCGGAGAGTACAAGTGACTGTGTCGGCTTCGTTAAATGTCTTTATACACACACCCGTTATTTATAGCAAAAATAATTAGGATGCATGATAAATAACCAGATTTTTTAGACTTATATTTGTATATGTACTTCATTTTTAGGCAATACTTAGTCTTTGTCCAAGCGAGAAAATGAATCCATTGTACAAATCAGGAGGCGAAGCTATAAAACGCCAAAAATCCAAAGGCATGCAATCTTTTGAAACAGACAAAAGTATATGGCCATTAAATCAGCCTATTCCAAAGATAGAAGCATTGGTACAGTGCAGTGGTGAAGCTACATTTGCTAATGATCTTCCTGGGCAAGCTGGTGAAGTTTTTGCTGCCTTTGTTACTGCTGATGCTGTTCCAGGCAGTATGATTCAAGACTTTGATACTTCTGAAGCGTTCGTGAGTATAGATGCAGCTATAGTTTTATATTATTTAACCGTAAAACTCTTAACTTCACAAAATTGATATTTGGTAGCTACACACATATTTGAATAATATATGATTTGTTTTAGAAATTACCCGGTGTAATTGCCTTCTACACAGCAAAAGACATCCCAGGGGATAATATATTCACCCCCTCTAATATACCTTTCATTTCTGATCAAGAAGAAATACTATGTCCCAAAGATGTCAAGTTCTATGGACAACCGGCAGCCATTATAGTAGCAGATAGAGAAAAAACAGCAAACAACGCTGCTCGACTTGTAAAAATACGATACAGTTCAATAAGCAAGAATAAACCTATGCTAACTATTGACCAGGTCTTATACTCCCCAGAAAAGAGTAAAAGAGTGAGAGCAGACCAAGCCGTAGAACCGACTGATGTTGGACATGAAGTTAAAACTGTTATTTATGGAGAATTGGAAATGGGAGAACAGTACCATTATTACATGGAACCCCAAACGTGTGTGACTAGACCTACCGAAGATGGAATGGAAGTGTTGTCGTCTACGCAGTGGCTTGATCTAACCAACGTTGCTATCGCAAAGTCTTTGAAAGTACCCGTTAACAGGTAGTTTATCGAAATCTATTTTGAACTTTCTTGCTTAGATAATAACCACTCCAAAAACAAGCATTTGAATTTTATTTTAATTACAATGTTGTTGGCTCTTCTTGATGATTTCAGTATAAACGTGATCGTTCGCCGAGTTGGGGGTGCCTACGGTGGTAAAATTTCCCGGTCTGCTCAAATTGCATGCTCTGCGGCGCTGGTCACACATCGATTGAACAAAACTTGCAGGATGATTCTGCCTTTACAGATAAATATGAAGTCAATAGGAAAGCGAGTTCCTACTAAGTGCAACTTTGAGGTACACAATTGAAACTTTAGGAAATTAAGGATATCTCTAAAAGAGATATCCTCAATTTTCTTACTAACCAAGCCAACCAAGAAACCAAGGATTGCTATTACACAATATCACGTCTGTATTCCCCGAAGGAATAGTTAGAGGTGCACCTGTAGTACATCCAGATTTCACCAGTTATGTTTAAGTCCCAAGTAATAGGGGGCGAACCTATTGCCATCAACCGGGCTAATTCTGATTCCAGGCTGCCTGAAAAATTCCAGATGGAGAAACCCAATTTAACTTTGCCCGACCCTAAAAACAAAATTGGCTATTAAAATAATCTAATTGGCTCTTCATGAGGTGATCAAATAAAATGATGATTACATCATCATTTCATTTGATCTGATAGAAATCTAATTTGATAGAAAATGATGATGTAAATGATACAATTAGGTAAGTAGAAGATACTAGTAATTATTTCTATTATTCTTCAAACTTGGCTCTTTCAGGTTGGCGTAAACGCAGAAGGTGAAATCCAGTACCTGAAGAATACCTTCTACCAAGATGGTGGCTGCAGTTACAACGAGGTCCTCACATTCCTCACTACTACACACTTTCACAACTGCTATAATCACAAGAGGTGGTCAGTCACCCCTTACAGTGTCTTGACTGACAAACCATCCAACACTTGGTGTAGGGCTCCATGTAAGTAAACTAAATCCAATTGATTTTCGATAGATGATTTTTTACTGCGTTTGGTCAACTCTGCTTTATAATTCAGATCAAAAACGTTATTGCTCTTATACTTTTTATAGGTTCATTACCGATCCAAAATTTTGAAGTCTGACAGAGTAAATATTATTATACAAAATAAAACAGTATAATTGATTTGTATTTCCCTGAAACTCATAAAACAACACATCGTTAACATATTGTCAAATTGACAATCAGCATAATCAAATAACAACCACAAGTAATTCAAACAGATTCGCTTGTTGTACATGTGCAGGAGATTATTTATTGCCCTTGACTCGGTGAAACGCAGAGCAAAAAGGCTCTTATGTGACGAGGCGCTGGGGCTAGGTTTCACAGCCTGGCTCATCGGCGTAATGTTGCTTGCTTGGTCGATATACCAACTAGTCGTACTCAGCGCATCTACTCCACATTTATTATGAGCACGGATAAATTGTGGAACTCTCTTCCAGCCTCTATGTTCCCTTCCACGTATAACCCGTCAGCCTTTAAAGGAAGAGTGAATTAGGCATCTTCTGGCCTTGCTCGTTCCATCTTACAGGGTAAGGTTGCTTTAGAAGTACCAGTGCCTAAGTCTTACTACAGCAATATATGCTGTCCTCAATATAAAAACTGACATGCAATGATGTAGAAATGTGCTACACTCGAGAGCAATGAATCCGGGTCACTTAAAGAATGTTAAAAATCTCGGAAACTAAAAATGATAGGTTAATGCAATAAATTGTATTTAATAGACAATGTAATACTCCTTAAATGAAAGTAAAAAAAATATGAGTCACCATACATTTTATTAACACAAAATTACATAAAGAAAAAAACTGCTGATCTCTCCTTAAAACAAAAATAGGAAACATGAAATTTTTGAACTTTATTACGATTTTCTTGAATTTTAATACTTCGTATTGCCTCCTCGTGCTTCCATTACTGCGTTTACGCGGTTTGGCATGCTGTACACCAAGTTCCTTATACGATTTTGGGGAATATTCTCCCATTCCTCTGTGAGAGCAATTTTGAGCTCACGAAGCGTGATTGGGGGAGGGTTTCGTTGTTTTACGCATCTGCCTAGCTCGTCCCAAGCATGCTCGATCGGGTTGATATCCGGGCTGCGCGCTGGCCACTCCATACGAGTAATGTTCATCTCTTGAAGGTAGTCATTCACAATCCTACCTGTATGAGGTCGGGCATTGTCATGCATAAATATAGCATCCTCACCTAAATTGACCATAAATGGACCAACGTGATCATTGAGGATTTCTTCTACATATCTTACGCTAGTTAAAGAGCCGTTTTCTATGATCACCAGCTCTGTGCGACTTTCAGAAGAAATTCCGGCCCACACAAGTACAGACCCACCACCGTAGGCTACTTTTTCTGCGATGCATGCTTGCTTGAATCTTTCCCCTGGTCTTCGATACACTCTGTGTCTTCCATCGTGCTTGTAGAGCATAAATTTTGATTCGTCGGAGAACATAACTTTTGACCAATCTTCAATACTCCAATTTACGTGGCTCTGGGCATATCTTAGTCTTGAAATACGATGCCCACGCTCCAGTTTAGGGCCGTTTGCAGGTCTAAGGGGTTTTAAGTTAGATTCAGCAAGCCGACGTCTTACTGTCCATGCACTTGGGTTACTTCCTCCGAGGCGTCGAAACTGATTTGTGAGTTCAGTTCCTGTGAGAAAGCGATTTCGAAGCATGGTGTTCACCAAGTATCGGTCTTCTCGTGCTGTGGTACACCTGGTTCTGCCCGTTCCTGGTCTGCGTAGGTTAGAACCAGTTTCTTCGTAACGTCGGAGAACTCTTTGTACTGTTGACAGCGACACACCGACAGTCCTGGCTGTATCGCGCTGACTCCGGCCGGTTTCCAGCATTGTAAGTATTCTGGTGCATTCTGCAGGCGTAAGCGACATAATTTCAGCTTGAATAATGAATATAGAGCACTATCAACATGGTTTATGTACCCACATAAATGACAGATTACAAACAAAAGCAAAACCATATGCTGTAATTTCGTAGTTTCATCTTCGAAAGTGGCCCTTTTTCAAATTTGATTTTTTTATGATATAACTTTACAATAACTAAGAAGTTTTAATACCTTCATTTAAGGAGTATTACATTGTCTATTAAATACAATTTATTGCATTAACCTAGCATTTTTAGTTTCCGAGATTTTTAGGATTCTTTAAGTGACCCGGATTCATTGCTCTCGAGTGTATTTAGTTCCGTGATTTAAATAAAACAAGTGGTTTCGGAGAAGAAAAATAATCATACATAAATTAAGATTTTTCAACTGTCTACATTTAAATTTCATGCATGTCTGTAAGCTATTTCTCAAAAGTATATGACGATAAAGATATTACTTTTATTCATGGCTATTTTCCTGGTATTCTAACATTCGTTTAAGCATAACCAAACCGTATTTTTCTTAAAGTTATGTCCGTGGTTTTGATTTTAAACCTGCAGAGAATTAAATTTTAAAGACCTAAAAATATGAAAAAAGATTAGATCAGAAATTGAAGATAACTAATATTAAAACAACATTTAATTCATTTAGAGTCTAGTTTCTTTCTAACTTTTATAGAACTAAGGCATTTTGAGGAAAATTATTAACTACCTGATGTGTTATTATGATGTCTCCAAAAAGATAAGAATTCCACTTGATCCCCTCAGAAATTATTTGTTTGTAGTTTATAGTTTATAATTGGTGATAATGACATCGTGTTTTAATATTCTTTAGATTTATGTATCGTATCTGACACCCTATTCTAAGTACGACTTAGGCTATAGCCTCACTAATTCATTAATTCTTACCACCTATGGGTGTTAAGAATTAGTGACCGACACCACTTAAACGTACCGGAACTTTATTGTAAAACGCAAAAAAACACCTAATGATGAAAGATTTACTGCTTTTATGAATGCTGGTTGATAGCTTAATAAATAAAGATTCAGTGGACGTAAACAAAAATTTTAATTTTAATTACCCTTAAAATTACAGTAGTTCTCCTTAGAGGTTACACCTTACGGAACCTTACCCTACCTCATCCATCGCTTTCAACCAGGCGAGATGGAGGCCAATAGCTGGCCAAATTCGCATGAAGAAAATAAAAATACCAGCACATTACTGATTAACATACTATATATTCTGGACTAACTAGTTGTTTGTTTAATGATACAACTAAATCAACCGCTAACAAATTGGAAATATTCCTTTTTTATAAAGTGTTATTTTAGTTTATTGCAATTTTTATGTCAATAAAGTCAAATCTAACTTATTTTTTCAATACAGTTTCAGCTGAAGGCGTTGCCATGATAGAGTACATAATGGAGAGGATATCGTTTAGTCTAAAACTGGATCCCATTGAAGTGAGACTTCTGAACATGCCTACAGAGAAAAATCCAATCCCAGCGTTGATAAACCAATTAAAAATAGACGCAAACTACGACGACAGGAAGAAACTAGTAGAAGAATTTAATAAAAGTAATCGATGGAGAAAACGTGCCATAAAAATGATACCCTTGACAGTTGATATATTTTATACAGGAAACTTCAATGCCTTAATTTCAATCTATCATGGTGATGGGTCCGTTGTGGTTACCCATGGAGGAATAGAGATGGGACAAGGTATAAATACTAAAGCAGCTCAAGTTTGCGCGTATATACTTGGAATACCTTTGGATAAAATCAGTGTTAAACCTAGTACTAGCTTTACTTCTCCAAATGCCATTGTCACTGGAGGAAGTATAGGTAGTGAATGCGTTGTATTTGCTACTAAGAAAGCTTGTGAAATTTTAAACGATAGACTTAAACCTATTAAAGAAAAGATGGGTACACCTACATGGGACGAACTGATCGCAGGAGCTTATGGAGCTGGAGTGGATCTTCAAGCATCTTTCATGTTCAACCCCAATGATGGAAAGCCCTATGATGTATATGCTATTGGAATGTTGGAGTTAGAAGTTGACATTTTGACTGGTAATCATGACATTATTAGGGTTGATATTTTGGAAGATACTGGAAGGAGTTTGAGTCCAGAAATTGACGTTGCTCAAGTAAGTTTGTTTAGTTTTAATATTTCTATAAGTAGAAACATAATAACATTCAAAGTTTTATACATAAAAACCTTAAATTTGAGATTTTTTATTTTAATTGATTTATACAAGGCTTCTTATTGTTTTTTAATCTGATCTTTTGTTTCTCAGATTGAAGGGGCCTTCATTATGGGCCTAGGATACTGGACCGCAGAAAAACTGGTATACGATGGTTCCACTGGAAAGCTGCTTACTGACAGAACCTGGACCTACAAGATCCCGGGAATCAAAGACATTCCATCAGACATGAGGATTTATTTCCGGCGAAATGGAAATAATGAACTTGGTATACTGCAGTCTAAAGGTAATTGAATTTGAATAACATATAAATTATATCTATTTAGTTATTTATGTGTCTTGCTGGCGCACTTAGATTTCCGAGAAATATTATTTTATAAAAATTAATTTTCTCACGTACCGAAAACAACGTGTGATAGACACGCAGTGAAATATCGATTATTATAGATAAATGATGAAGATAATTATGGTGATGATGATCATTATTAATGATATTTATTTCTGTTAGAAGGTTTATTCAAATACACACATTTTATCCGTCAATAGTATGTTAAAAACTAGATGAAGTTGGTTTAATCAGATTAGTAAACCTACCTCATCTAATTAGTCTCAGCTAGATAGCTCGCTTTTCTAAAGCACACAATTAACATGAATTGCCATATACTTAAACGAACGACCTGCAATCAATCTTCTAGTTTTATTTAGACTTTTTACATTGTCCATAATACTTAGTAGGAAACGCCCTTAATTTCGGTCGAAACTACGAACTTCGTGCTTAGGGAGTAGGACCCCATGTCTCATATTTAAACGCGGCTACTAATACTAACATTTAGTATTAAATTGCTCGATCCTGGGATTTGTAACAAAACCCTTAAAAACTTACAAGACGCTTAAGGTGGCTGCTCAATTCAAACGTCTGTATTGACCTTAGAACTCAAAAACTAGCCCACGGATATTTTTGAAAATTTGATATGATTTAGTAGTGTAGTGTGTGGTTTAAGAGTTCAATCTGTACAAAAAAAAATAGGTTTTCTACGGCTGAATTTGTGATGTAATATGCTTTGATTTGTCATAAAAATCTATAAATTTCACCGCGCTGTTAATTCCTCCTTAACAAGGGGTGATATTTCATCACTCATTTATATGTCCACAGCGACTGGTGAACCCTCATTTTGCCTAGCAACAGTGTTCCTCCATGCGGTTCACGCAGCTGTTCACTCTGCTCGTCTGGATGCCGGATACGAAGACGTGTGGTTTACTTTAGGTAAGATAATTGTTGCAGCGCAACTTTAGTGGCATGAATACAGATGATCTCCGAAGAGATGCTAACAGCATTGACTGGTCTCCTTTAGTCAGCGTCGAGTCGATTGACGATAAAGTCAACCTGCTGACAGACAATATTGTGCAGCTGTACGATGTCCACGCTCCCATTCGTGCTGTAAAAATTAAACATCTTCCGGCACCATGGCTTACAGACGATATAAGAAGTGTCATGCACAGGAAGGCTGTAACTAAAACTAAATTTAAGTGTCGACCCTCGCCGTCGAACCGGGAGGTTCTTGTGAATGCTCGTAATCGCTGCAATAGGGTGTGTAGAGATGCCCAACGCCGCCATATCCACACCTCAGTTGAAAACGGAGATCCAGCTAAAGTCTGGAAATTTCTTAAATCCTTGGGAGTTGGAAAACCGCGCCAGGAATCGATTCCTAAAAACTTAGATATTGATCTATTGAATCAACACTTCTCATCTGCGTCCCACTGTAATAGGACTATGAAGGCAGCTACAATAAACTATCTTTCAAACCTTCCAACTCCGGATCATCCCCCATTTATTTTTAGTCTATTCTCTGATTGTGATGTTAAGAAGAGCGTAGTTTCAATCACATCCAACGCAGTTGGTAGTGATTGTGTAAGTCGGAAAATGATACTCCCAGTCCTCGACGAAATCCTTCCTATCCTATGCTATATCCTAAACTACTCTATAACCTATGGCGTTTTTCCATCGATGTGGAAAGAGGCAAAAATCACTCCTTTACCCAAAAAATCTAATCCTACTTCCTTTTCAGAATACCGTCCTATCTCCATCTTACCTTTCCTTTCAAAAGTCCTTGAACGTCTTGTCCACAATCAGCTTAGTGCTTTTCTTTGTAAGAATAGTCTGCTGAATCCTTTCCAATCCGGTTTTCGTCCTGGTCACAGCACCGCTACAGCTTTAGTTAACGTCACTGATGACATTCGGTTAGGCATGGAAGCAGGAAATCTAACGGTTCTTTGCTTACTGGATTTTAGTAATGCGTTTAATACTGTCGATTTCGATATCCTGCTTGGCATGCTTCGGTCGCTTAACATATCTCCAACGGCGATTGACTGGTTTCATAGTTACCTGTATGGCCGCCGGCAGCGTATATGCATGGAAGAGTCTTGCTCTTCTTGGTGTTATACTGCTGCCGGTGTACCTCAGGGTGGCGTTTTATCTCCTTTACTCTTAGCAATATTTATAAACTCTATTTCCATAAAACTTCTTTCTTCCTACCACCTTTATGCAGATGATTTACAAATATATAAGCAAGCTGCCCTTTCGGATTTGGCTGATGCAATTAATATAGTAAACAAAGATTTGGGTTCAATTTGCGAATGGAGTGAGGCACATGGGTTGCAGGTTAATCCATCAAAGACTCAGGTCATTGTTGTTGGCAGCTCAAGGATGACCCCCAAGATAAACTGGTCGCAGCTTCCCCAAGTACAATTTAACGGAACTGCTATTCCAGTCAGCGAAAAGGTTAAGAACCTTGGGGTTTGGATCGACAAACATCTGTCTTGGGGTCCTCAGTTACAGGACGTAAGTCGCAAAATTTTTGCATCTGGTAAGTCCCTGAGACGATTGCGGAACTTTCTTCCAACTGCCACTAAAACTGCGCTTGCACAATCCCTTTTACTTCCCATCCTTGACTACGCTGATGTCAGTTATCTCGATCTCACTGAGGCGCAACTCGATAAACTTGAGCGACTTCAAAACTTTTGCATAAGATTTATATTTGGCCTGCGCAAGTATGATCACATTTCTGAATTTCGTACAAAGCTCAAGTGGCTTCCCATACGTCTTCGCCGGAATTCTCATATCTTGTTTCAGCTCTACAGTATTCTGTTCAACCCTAAAACCCCCTCTTATCTTAAAGAACGTTTCAAGTTCCTTCATGACACACATAATAGATACCTGAGGTCATCGGAAAACTTAAGACTAGAGATGCCGAGGCATTCCACCAGTTTTTATGACAAATCTTTTACAGTTCAAGCAGTACGGTTATGGAATGCCTTGCCCATGTCGATAAGGCGTGCTCAATCTTTGTCCACTTTTAAAATTCTGGTTAAAAAACACTTCCTCTCTCCTTAAACATTGTCATTATATTTAGTTTCCTTACTCTTGTTTCATGTTTATTATTGTATATATTATATTATGTAGATAGGTATATGTTTTATGTATGTATGTATTTGTTGTATATGTAAATGGTACACCACTGACTACCTGCATTATTGTCTCTCCTTCTACCTTGAATCCATCCAAAGGTTGTCTGTAAAAGATCGCTTTTAGCGATAAGACCGCCCATTGTGTCACCCTATGTAAAATTTCTACTTTTATATCTGTAATTTTTATGGTGTACATAATAAAGAGTATTCTATTCTATTCTATTCTATTCTAATTACGATTCTTGCCATTTTTTTTCATAAACATATAGGTAATAGCTTCTGCTCGCGACATCGTCCGCGTGAAATTTTTTGTTCCCACGATCCACTCCGTCGCATCGCATCGCCTGCCCGCGCTTTTACTTTGTTTGCGCTTAGCGTTCTTGCTGACTTTTCTTCTTTTTGCTCGTCATCTAAGCATCCTAGCGTAATCTTAAATTGCCAAAAACCTTCCTCAAAAATTGGACTATCAAATGTAAAAATATTTTTTCATATCGGACCGGTAGTTCCTGAGATTGCTCCCTACGTACAAACTTACAAACAAATTTTACCCCTTTATTATTATTAGTATAGTATTAAGCTTGAATTACAGTTTGGGATTACCTGCCTGTGGAGTTGAAGCAACAATAAAATTACTTAACACCGTCTAGTCTACCCTGTTTAGAATATGCAACTCAAATGAAAATGTCGTATAGGCTATTACTAATCATTTGTTGCTTCGATTTTATTATTTGCCACAGGCAAGAAGATTACATCGGGTAAATGAGGCTTTAAATAACATTGTTGTCGACAGGTATTAAAAAACTATATATTTGGTGTGACTTGATTTAGTGATACAGTGAAGTTACCAGTTTCTATTTTACTAAACAAATCAAAACAAAACATGATCTTTTTTACCATTTGAAATAAGTATTATTTCGTTTAACCATTGAAAAAATCATGAAAACAATTATCAGTAAATAATACGTTTATAAGAAGGATTTTGTCTGATAACGACAGAAGTGGCCTGCGGGGATAAAATAAAATAAATAGAACGTAATAATTAGGTACAAAATAAAGAAAAATAGAAGAAAATATTAAATGTTTAACATTTTATACACGTTTATATACTTTGTGGTAGCTTGCAAAAAAGATAGGAAAGGGTTCTTTGAAAATTTTATATTGTGTGTATTGTTTTAGGATAACAATTACTGTAAAAAATAATGCTGGTTTTAAAGAACTACAAAGAGAAAATTCGATATCTTAAAAAAACACTTTAAAATTCGAACGGTGTCGAGGCGAGTAAAACAAATGAGTTCGCTATTGAATCGTGTGCGGTCATAAGTTCTTTCAGTTATTTTATCTCTGACAGCAGCAACCCAAAAGCAACCTTATTGTAACGAGGATAAAGATACTTGTGATTTTGAAAGACTTGTCAGTGGCAGCAACCGCCTTAGTACCTACAGCGAGAATAAAGATAAAGAAAGAAAGAAAAATTTCATTTATTTGAGACACAGACAGAAAATACAAAGAATAAAAATAAAAAAGGAAATTTTTAAAGTAACAAAATTAACAATAAAAACAACAATAAACAAGTAAAAAATAAAAGACCTTTGCGAGGCCAAAATGCTTCTATCACAGCATATAACTGCGATATTTAAAAAAAAAGGTACCGCAGCGCTGGTATTCTAATAAGGCCCACTGTGGTGCCACGGACACACCTACGGACATCTATAAATCCCACTAGGTAGAAGATTAATAAAAAAAAACAAATAAAAAAATATAAGAAAATAAAGCAATAAAAAATAGTTTAGAAAACCAAAATAGATAAATAAAAACCATGAATAAATGTATGACAATGAATAAAGATCGACCCACGCTCTTACTCCAACATCACTGTTGTCTATGTAAGATCACCATGATTTTGAACAGTGATGCAAAATCTGAAGTAAAATCTGCACCGCACGTTCGAATTTCAATTAATAATATAGAATTTTCTTCGTTTCAGCAACTCCTTGCACAGTGGAAAATATCTTCAAGGCTGTTGGACACAAGGTGGAGCACTTTAAATTGAAATAAAAAATGAAGTTGTCAAATACCTACTTACCTAAATTAAATAAGTGCAACAAATGTATCAGCTAGCTATTATTTAGCTATTTATCCGATCTTATTATTCCGATCCTAACTTCCCACATTAAGGGGACTACATGACCTAAACGCAAATTTATAATGACTAAAAATATATGATCCACTTCAGTAACCAAAAACCTACTTACAGAAATAAAATCATTTATTATTTAAAATCAGAAAAATATATGATATTCTTCTGATATATGCTAGTTAGATAGTGTGTTGAAAACATAATACAATTAACTTGATATGATAGAAAAAATCACGAAGATACCTCTAAAAATTTTTTTTAACTATTAAAAACCATACTAATATACATGCAAACATTCAGATTTTTTGTCAGATTATTCTACAAGTAACATACTAACGTAATAGTGTTTTAATTTTTTAGTCCATTGAATAGATTTTTTGTTAATCCATAATTGCTTCATATTTTACAATAAATTACCAGAGTTGTGTCATCGCGCGTCCCTTTTTTTCTATGCAATCCGACAGTGACAGCGCTTTAGGTCTTGTAAGCCTCTTAATTTGATTTTAGTACGAAACAAACCGTGTGCCCGATAGGATTTCCCATTGGCAAAAACAACGAACTTCTATACAATCACTAATCACCTTTTTAACCCATATAGGGGGTGCATTTTCATGAATGCTTCCTTTGTGCTCACTTTTGTTATACATGTAAATGTTGATACAGCAGGTAGACACAACTGCAGGCGTCGACACTCTTCGACGGCCGCCGTCAACGCATCGGCGGCTGGAGTTGCCTCTTTTTTTTTTCGGTTGGGAATTCATCAAATGACCTCTCCCGCTCTGGGCGGAGCGGAAGGGCGTGTCAGACTCTTACTGACTAAAACCCACCCGTGTTCGTTCAGTTGCCTGTGAGCCAGGGCCACGGTAACTCTTTCGAACAATCCGCGACTGGAGTTGCCTCTGCCGTTGACGCGTGTCGCTCGTGTGTATGAATACTAAAGAAACCATGTAAAATTCAATGTTTCTAGACCCAGTGGTGTAGGTCTTGAATGAATTTAAGATTTTTATTAAGTAGAAAGTTTTTAATATCTCATAAATGTAGTTACGTACCATCCGAAAGTTTTATTTTAAAAGGATAAAAATATATACACTGGATAAACTTCTTATACTAAATTTACTAACAAACTATTAAAATTAAAATATAAAACCTATCCTAACTAAAACTATTAACAAACTTAATTAAGGCGTCCAAAAAATATTCCGCATCGCTATCGAGGTAATGTACCCAAGAGACTGGCGGCATTGCCACGTTGTATAGCAATGCTAAGCCTCTGGCCAAGGTAAAAGCCAGGCCTTGGGTCACAAGAAGTGTCAACCAGCCATTTGGAGATTTCGTTGAACAAACCATGAGCACTCGGATAACACGACTTGAGGGTATTAACCCCAAACGGCTCGAAAATATGATTTCCGATAACCTTTATTATACTTTCGCTGTTTGAGGTTTTCCGCAGCCGCAACTGCAGCAGCAGTGCCAGACAGCACGCTTAGCCAGGATGATGGGATGGCGCAAGAGTATCCACACACGTTGAGTCCCGCACTAAAGGCTTACTCACCTTCCCTGGAAATAAAGACATACCGTCCGGTCTCTTGCCATTGTCGAGTGCCAAGCTATTAGGTTCTAATACAGCTGGCACGCCGACGGTGACAAGAGCTCGTCGGACTAAGCGGCCCGCTCTTAAGCTGCAAGACAGGCCGTGGTGACCCAGGCTGTTGACGAATTCGTCACAGTGACAGCGATGAGGAAAACAACAAGGAGCTCCTAGTCACAGGGACGCAGCGTGGCGGAAAATAGTATCATCGAACCAAATTCCTATGTTCGACGACGGTAGTGCATAAAGCCAAAGTCCCGACTCCCACTTACCCACAACCAGGAGGCGCGCACGCTCCGCAGTAGTAGCAGACGTGTCAAGTAAATTGTGCTGTACTACCTACTCTGCAGAGCGGCTCATCCCACCGTCTCTGAGAAGATGGATTGTCGGGTGGATCTGAATTCGTAGTTACCTGTTACCATTTTATTATAGGTACAGTTTTGAACAACTGCTCGTATCAAATCGATATCTAGCTACGAGTAGCGAGAAGCTTAGCCGACGTACTGATGACTTTATCGCTTCAGTTATGCCACGCCGCCCTAGTGATACAAAGAATCGATCACACATTATAGCAGAGATATAAATAAAACCAATATATTTATTGATCAGAATTGTCTACATCGGTAAACTTTCCTAATTCAACGATGTGGAAGAATTAGACGTAGGCACGAAAACTGAGAAACTGAGGGGCCAAAAGTTTATTTTTGTAGGATGAGAGCTGGATAATGATGATTGATTGTCGTTCAATCTGTTATGTACCCCTCAACCGTTGTAAAGATTATGAATCGTTTTATTTTCATATAAACACTAAAAACAATGTTATAAGTTGTGATAATATCATACATAATACGAGTAAATTATTATCATGTTATTGCTAAATTCGTAATGCCTATTGTAGCGGTATCAACATAGCCACATGCGAGCTACACGTCATACTGACGTCACGCAAATCCTGCATCGCGCAAGCAGAGTTTACCACGCGACTAGCATATATACAACGTCCCGACATCAGCCGTTGGGCAGTTGCCCACCAGACACAGCACCCGTCTGGTCGGAGGATCCTCCCTTTTCCATAGAGTATGAGTGAGCTTTACACCCTCTTCCTCATACCTCTATACTGGTGACCCCGAACTTGAACGTCAGCGCAGCCTTCGTGCAACTACTTCAGCATGACGTCATCATCACATCATCATCACTTCCGCAAACTTTAGAAAGGCGAGTCACACAGCCAGCCAGCACCCACGGCGTCAACGGGTATCCTGACCACCAGCATGCAGCGACCGCGCAAACCTGGTCATAATCCTCAGCCTCATCAGCAACCCTGGCACAGCCCACTGCACTCTCGGCCAGTCCACAAGCAGAGCCTTCAAACCCTCTCCTGGTCGACGCCAGCAGTCAGCCTCAACCCGGCGCTGTACCATATCCGACGCACTGGAGCATAACGCAGCGCCACCCCGACACACTGGGGAAAAACATTCGCAGGCAGTTCCGACCCACCGCGAACTATGCGACACCCGGTTCCGACTCACTGGAACCTCAACTGGCCCTGGCAAGCATCGCAAGATACAAGACTCAGCCCACTATCGACCTCCGGTCTCCGGGGGGGAGTGATGTAGCGGTATCAACATCGCCACATGCGAGCTACACGTCATACTGACGTCACGCAAATCCTGCATCGCGCATGCAGAGTTTACCGCGCGAATAGCATATATACAACGTCCCGACATCAACCGACGGGCAATTGCCCACCAGACACAAAACCCGTCTGGTTGGAGGATCCTCCCTTTTCCATAGAGTATGAGTGAGCTTTACACCCTGTTCCACATACCTCTATATAATACCTATCATCGAACAAAAATCAAGAATATTCGTCAAATTTCTCAACTTCATAGCCGCTTGTTGAATGTTTTTTAGAACTCGCTTGTTGGTAACCAAACCCTATTATTTACTTAGGTCAAGGTCCAACATATTATACAAGGTCAAATTAAATTAGTTAGCGAAACTCCGCAGACGTGGCCCATCACGTCTGCAGAGTTTCGCTAGCTAATTTAATTTGACCCTGTATTGATATTGAACTATAGTTTCATCACTGACTCATATATTGAATAATGTAGTTGTAAATTACAAGAGTTTTATGGAACTACCATTACGCAACTTTATCGAAAAACCGGCCACATGCGTGTCGGATCACACAATGAAGGGTTCCGTTGTTGGAATTTATTTTATCTCTCCCAAAAACAAAATACAATGTTAACGTTGTAGTTAAAAAACATCTTCTTCCTTAAATCGATATACGTCACGATCTGTTTTCAAACTGCAAATGTAAGTTTGTAATGACAAAAAAAATGGTTTAAAACTACAAATTAACGATTTTCAGACTTTTTTCCTTCAGTTGTGCTGTGAGACCTTGCTTCTTGCCAAATTTCATTATTCTAGGTCGGAAAGTACCCTATAGGTTTTGATTTATTTGCAAGTATCAAAATATGTCTCATAAATGGCCGTATTTTTTTATTTCTTTGACTTAAGAGTTTGTTTTTTTTTTAAAGCTCCAATGAACTGTAGGCACGTATTTGATATTAAATTCAACTTAATACCTCCACGCGTTCCTGAGAAAAAAGGGGTCTTCACAGACTGACAGACAGACAGACCGACAGACGAACAATGAAGTGATCCTATAAGGTTCCATTTTTTCCTTTTGAGGTATGGAACCCTAAAAACGAGAAACGATAAAGGTTGTCTTTTTGAAACATCACAGATCACATTTTGATACACTTGAGTTAATTAGGACAGTCTTTTACACGTTATACAATTCTTTTATCAACAGAGATAAGATATCCGGATGTATATTTACCTAAAGTTAATTTTTGCTATGAAAGTATGGAAGCGTCTCCGATTTTTTTTTAATTAAAAAAATTAAACCATGAATGCCATGAGCACTGGGAATGCATAACTGGTCGGGTGTATAGTGATGTTTTCGATACAAAAGCGCATTCCATAACAGCCAACGTCTCAACTTTAGGTGAATATGCATCCGAATATCTGATCTCTAGTTATCAACTTATCACCTAATTTGTAGCTAAGTCCTCTTTATAAGCAATTTAAAAAAGAGCTTTGATCATGCAGATTGTTCACATCGTGTTGGTTATGAGTAAGTTTGCGGTTTCTGAGATACACTAATGCCCGTTTTCGCTGACACTAGGTTACTCCTAAATGTAATGCTTAAATATTATTGTACGTTTGATTTTGAACCCTCGACTCTGGGCCGAGCATTGAAAATCCTGCTGTGCGCTTTTGTTTATGCATTACATTTGTTCATGAAAACGGGCATTACTGTCGTTATTGGTTGTGTATGAACATAAACGAAGTAAAAGAAGTATATGTAAGGGTCGTAGTAGGTGGGGTTCTATAGGTCCTTCCTACCTCCTTGGGGAAAAAGGCGCGAGTTTATTTATGTATGGTTGTGTAACTGTTTTGAACCATCATCCTCAGTCCCTACATGGAAAGCAAGCAATATCCAGAACACCACGTGTGACCACCATCAGATTCCCAAGACTTAGTTTAAAGTTGTTGATCGAAGCTTTTAAACATCGCAAAGTACAAAAATAGAACAAACTTATGAAACATCCATTGACGTCAACTTATAAATCAGATTCGACCCAAAACTCTAAGCGAAATGAAGAAAAATATAAACTTTTCGTCTCACTTGCAGCCAAAAATATCTCGAAGGGTGGACAAGTTCGTTGAATGTTCACAACTTCGAGAGCTTTGACATATACACGTAATACATAACCGTCAATACAGGTCATTGAGACATAGGAGAAGATTTTTTGACGATACGATTTGATTCGATAAATTTAGATAACTATATGAATAGAGGTAGACAAAGAAAAGAAAGGAAGGATGGACGTGTAACAGATAACATAACATCTAGCCATAGCTAATAACGAAATGAATACTGCTATGATAACGATATAAATGTCACACAATAGTCTCGTGTCTAGAACATGTTCTTGATGCTAGCACATTATTTAGGGTATGTTTCCTGGATGATACCTACATAAAGCCAATAGAGTGATACCCTTAGCCCACAAGGAATAACCAAACAGAAGTCCTCGATTGCAGTTAAAAGAAACGTTCAAAACGATATAAGAATCAAAATATGTTAAATCATTCCTAGCCGTGACGATACCGTAACGTATTAAAGTACCAATTCTCTTGAACATTACATAAGCAGGTATTACATGATAATGTATCTATCAAGAACATGTATGTATGTGATCTGGAAATAGACTAGAGTAAATTGTGAGCGATGGTATTTGAAGTGTTTAGATTTTTTTCTTGAATGGACGTGATTACTGTCTTATCTTATTTCGCAATCGACGCCTTTGTGACCGTGTTCTACATCTATGTAATATATTATGTATGTATGTGGATGTGCGTAGGCGTAGGTAAATTGACTACCATCTTAAACTGGGTCTGGCTGTTTGTGTATGTGAGTTTGAATGTTTGTAAACGCACCACAATACAGAAGAAATTCCTAGTTTGGGGCAAAGTTCGTATATTCAAATCAAAATCGACATAGGATGTCAAATTGATAAAAAATTAGGGGTTTATATTTTATCAACGGTGATTAAAGTTAAGAGACGTTTAAACTTCAAAAATGAATGGTTAAACAGTCGCTAATCATTACTTAACTTTATTTATTTATTTATTTATTTAACTATTTATTTACACACATATATAAACAGACAAGAAGAAAGGAACAGAAAAATAGGTACAAAGGTGATGCTTATTTCTAAAGAAATCTCTTCCAGCATACCTGCGATAGGAGAGTCTATTAAAGAGATGAAGATAACGTGTGTAAGAGTAGAAGGGAAAATAAAATACATAAAATCTAAAATAATTTTCCAATTTAAATATAAACATACAATAAGAGAAAATACTAACATACATACATACTTCTAAAATAAATATCACTAAAATATATAAAAATAAAATGTAATTTAAATAATAAATACCAAAGCAACTATGACGAAGTGGAAAGATAGTGTTCTTTTACTCTACTTTTAAATACTCCAACAACTCAACTTTAAGCAGCGTTTATAAATAAAGGGGTAAATTTACCTGAGTTTACCTACTATTTACTTCTCTGGCTATCTCTTCGGGGAATAGAGACGTAATGATGTGTACCTACTTAAAATTATGAGTTATTTGTGTTTGTCTAGGTAACGATTATTCACACTCGTTGGCTTCCATGCCACATCTTATTGACCGGCACCAACTTGCATACCTACCTACCTTTTCTGTAACTTTTCTCAACTTAGAAAACAATATTTTAACTTCTCCAAGAATTCTGAATCTATAATGTAGTTCTGTAATAACTTCTCTTTGGAATAAGAGCGAAAAATCTCACAATATTTTCGTTTGCATAATCAGCCTACAATATTCCCACTGCTGGGACACAGGCCTCCTGTCTTTGAGGGGGAGTGGGCTATAATCTACCACGCGGGCCCAGTGCGGGTTGGTAGATATCACATGTCTTCGAATTTTTAGTTCTGGGAAATGCCGATTTCCTCACAACGCGACGTTTTCCTTCACCGTTTTGAGAGCAGTGGTGATGAAATTATTTACACAAAGTAAAGCAGGCGCCTGGGTTCCTACGACCTTCGATGTCCATGATATGTTTAATTTTCCTTCATCATATTGTACCCTTACTACATATTTAGGAATTTTCATTGACAGTTTAAATTCACAAGTAAACTTACTCCAAATATTTAGTTAGGTTTACTTCAAATTGCTTGTGAAAAAATATCTAAAAAATTGTTAAACGCCCGTAAACTGCTGTGATTGGTTGAGTGAATTATGATTAGCCAATCGGATCACTTGACTTGCGTTTAACACGTTTGGCGCGTCCGATAATTTTCGTTCCAGAAACCCCAGCTGAGATCAGCTCGAATTTTTGGTATTCCGTAAAAGTCGCAACGTCAAAATATAGGTGAAGTGAGCTTTAAGTGAGCTGTCAATAGTATCAGTACCTACCATCAGCTGCTCTATTTTGCAAAAATCTCACCGTGAAAACGTAGAAGAAGTGAGCTTAAAGTCAGCTGTCACAAGTGTCAATACCTACCATCAGCTGCACTATTCAGTAAAAATCTCACCGTGAAAACGTGGAAGAAGTGAGCTTGAAGTGAGCTGTCAATACCTTCCTAGCATCAGGTGGATTAACAGCTCATTACACATAAGTTTTCGCGGTGAAGTTTTTACAGAATAGACCGGCAGGTAGGCGGGGTCCGATAGGGCCGATGCCTGCCATGGTCGCGGATTGTTCGAAAGAGTTACCGTGGTCCTGGCGCACAGGCAACTGAAGGAACACGGGTGGGTTTAGATTTACCACCCAATAAAAAAAAAGACCGGCAAGTAAAAGAAGGAGACGTGTTTTCAACTTTTGTCTCCAATGCAACATAATGTGTTGTCGTGATCAACCTTGTTTTCTCATTGGTCCACCCCGCGACTGCAAAATAGTAGTGGTGCTACTCTTTAAGGCGGTACCCCGACCAAAACCTTGTCATAGTGCGTTATTCAGAGGCTATTAACTCATTGACTATGGGTAATAAACTACATCTAAAAGCACATTATTAATGTTCGATATCCTATCATCACATTGCACGTTCTTATTTGTTTTTATGTGTTATAAATACATCTAAAATCTCCTTGTAAAAAAGTGACTAAAATTATTGATTGCATGCATCTTTTGCTAAAGGTAACGTTCTATTTATTTGAGGATTACACTAATGGATAGATAATTTAAAAATCTAAATAATACACGTTTTATTTTATTTTAAAACTTCACTTGTCTTTTTTTATTCAAACAATTTCATTATTTTTGTGAATTTTATGATAAATGAGCGTGCGGAGGGAGCGAGACAGAGCGAGACTCAGCGACGGGACAGAGAAGGACCGAACGCTCAATGTCGTTTGGTCGGGGAAGCGCCTTAAGCGCTAAAATAGAGGGCACCGTGATCATTTTACTATACCGATCTTTAAATAGTATCTACGAAAAATTCACAGAAATCATGCAAAAAACAAACACAGTTCAACATATAAATAAATACCCTTCTGGGAAAACAGCCCCAAAAGCGTTTTCATACTTTTCATTTATTTTGGCAAACAAGATGAGATTTTCGTGTCTCCTTTTGAATTCTTTGTTATCATTTTAAGAAGATTAAGTCCCGTCATAATTATATAGATTTCTAAGAAAAACATGAATGAAAACGTTTTTTATTCAAATTAAATTGTATCGCTTAGAGAACCAACGAAACATGTTTTCATTATTTGAAGTATTGTTTTAGTATTTATTAATGATAGAAACGTGAATGTTTGTAACTCAATCAGTTATCAATGACAGGATTGAGATAAAGTTTGGCACACATTCAAACTATACCATGGATTAATATATATAAGTATAGACTACTTTCTATCTTCGTGCATGAATGAAGTCTTCTGAAGTGCGAGTGAAACCGAAGGCAATAGCTAGTAGACAATTAATAGTGATCCTTACACATGAGCTGAAATAACTATTTTAACTGTGTAGGTAAGAAGTCTTGCATAGAAGAACACTATTTGAACCATCCATGAGTATGATCCTTGATGTGAGAAAAGAAGCTAATATTAAGTAATTGGAAAGACGCCTTGATGATCATAGTTTTGCAGCCAGGGGGCTGATATATCTTACTAATGCTAGGGAGTTTATTGCGCCACTTCTTCTTCCCAGCTAAACTTAGCATGCGGTGAAGGGCGGACGTTTTGGGGAACTGTCTTATGTAATTTTGACGTTTCTAAAAGTGCTGATTATCACCCTAATTTAAGGGGAATGCAATAAAGTAGCCCGCGAAATTAAAATTTTCTTACGTTTTTTGCAATTTGCAGGTCACTGTCAGGTTGTATTCTGATTAAAATATGATTCTCGACCGTAACAAATATGGCTTTACAGAATTATAATCATTAGAATCAGCAATCCTGACAGTGACCTGCAAATTACAAAGAACGACAGAAAATTTGAATTTCGCGGGCTACCCTGAAGGTTCCGCCTTAAATAAATGACTCATGATTTTGATTTCCTGTCCGCCTGTTTAGGTCAGTCTCAAAAGAAAGTGACCTTTATTCACTGTCGGATGTCCATGAAAAGTAATAAAAGGGTCTTTCTAATGACGCAATTCGCAATAATAAAATAAAAATGTAGAAGCTGACGGCCTTCGATACATCTGCAACCTCTCACGTCGAAAATTATAGCTTTATGCGTTCAAGCACTATTGACTGCGACACGTTCCGTGAAAAGAACACAATGCCGTTATTTTTTTTTTCTTAAAATTATAATATAATAATACATAAATCCGAGTTGTTGGTCAAAAATTATGAGCGTTCTAATAATCTAAGAGGGTTTCAAACGTCATAGTTTCCGTAACTTCTTTAAAAATGCTAAAAATTGACAATGGTGCCGATTCTCTTGTCACAAAAGTCTCTAAACTAGACTAAACATCACTAAAATTTTGTTTATTCCTGTCAAACGACGATTTCTCATTCTGAAATTGACTAAAGTGACACAACTGAACTATATTTTAGTTTGACAGCACTAAGATGGCACTGAATTATTAGTTTAGTGAAAATGGCAATTTTGCTGTTCTGAATTTGACGTTTTTCACCTAAAGTTTTGGTTGACTAACTAAATCTGGCTATATAAAATCGCGATTAAAAAGGTGTGGAATAAAATTAGTTGTCATGAACTAAAATTCACGACAAGACCTCGACTTCAGGTGCAAAAACCGAAACCGTATCTTTTTAAAAAAATATTTTGCTTATATCTCGAAAATGGTGTGTCCTATCGCAAAAAGAATGAAAATTTCGACCCCTTTTATGAAACCCTTAAACCACTAAAACTCTACATATAGGTAATATTTTTTTCATATTATCCATAAGAAAGTGAAAAATTCCATATAAAACACGTCGAGGCTGCCCCCATGAGTGACTCCGGCTCTAAAAAAAAAAAACACGTGGTAGGACAAACAAGTGCCACGTGGAGTCACGATTGTCAAATGAAATTTTTGTTGCGTCAAAATTATTTTTAAATTTAGAGATAGTTTCTTGCAGAATAGCTCTAAGATTCTCATAGTCAAAAGTAAGGAATTTTAGTGTAAGTTTAGTTAGTTTAGTTCGGTGTACAAGAGAATCGGCCCCAATATTTCTTAATTTTAATTCTGTAGTACTATTCTGAAAAGTTCACTTTGAACGTCACCCAGGTGACGTTTCACACGCACATAATTCGAAAATGAACTCACTTGTTTTTATAAGTAAATCATAGCGGATATACACTTTTCGAATTTAGATCCTTTCGAATTGACGTCATCGTTGCTAGGTACTACGATAATATTCTTCCGAAACTGACGTATTGAGAGTTTTTTTTATAATTTCTAACATGGCGATATTATCGTGAACATCCACGTTCATAATATGTATGGAAAATACATGCATGTTATAACTTTAAAAGCGTCTTCATTTAATTAAGTTCCATACATTTTGCTTTCCCGTGTTATCGTGCTGACGTGACGTGGTCATGTACGTCCACGATAATACCGTCACGTTATCTATATATATATATATATATATATAAAAATGAATCCCTATTTCCCTTGGTCACGCCATCACGCGTGAAAGGCTGGACTGATTTCACTTTCTTTTTTTGTTGTATTGCTTATTGTCCGGAAGGATCTTTTGAAATAAAAAATAAGGAAGTTGATCGGAACTTTACAAAATTTAAGAAAACTTAACGCCAATATTAATATTACATAACTGTCAGTTGTTTGAAATAACTGTCAGCGATTGACAGAATGCGCGCTGCAAAGATCGTTTAACACAGATGGATCGGTTGATAAATGAGTCGATAGTTTTAGTTTTAGTCAATAGTCAAACCTAAAACTAAACGACATATGACATTCATAGTTAAGACAGGACAAAGTCTGTCGGGTCAGCTTGTAAATAATAAAAGCGAACATTGGAACATGAAATCACATGGGTCAGATTAATAGTTTAGTGTTCAGTCATGGCGGAAATATTACTGAACTTCATTGACGTTGTAATGAGAACGACGAAGCATTCATAAACCATTACCGAAAGAGAAATAGTGAAGAGACAACATGGAGAACGCAATTCTTAAAAACGATACGTTGCATGGGTAGGTCTTGTGTAATCAAAACCTATTTTTTTTTTCAAATCCTTGTTTGCTTATCTGGATAATCTTCCAAAAATAAAGATACCCATAAAATCTGCTACTTAGTGCGAATCATGCTGGAATTCATCTGAGATAATCCTTATTTTACACAAAATAAAAGTACCTTTACTAAAAAAGCGAACTGAATAGCTAATCCCTTTTACCTTGGATAAAAAGGACTTAATGGTTATTACGATTATATATTATATCCTTACTTCCTAACTAATACTATAAATACGAAAGTAGGTAAGTTTGTTGGTTTATTACTTTTTCACGCCTAAACCACTGAACTGATCATAATGAAATTTTGCATATACGTTGTGCGGGGTACAGAAAAGGACATAGGGTAGAATTCATCAAGAAAAAAAGTAATGTTCCCGAGGGAAAGAACACCAACTGTCGACAGTCAAAACTGCTTTAGGACGGTAGATGGCGCTACGTGTTCTTCGAATCATGACTGAATAATATTATAAGAAACTTTAGTAGTGTGTTAAGAGTTTTTTTTTAATTTATTTAAGTAAAAACATTTTGTGAGTCTAACTCTAGAGTGAATTCCAACACCGTTTGACCGAACACCATGAAAGTTGGCATATAGGCAAAACTCAAACTCAAACTCAAAGCATTTATTTCAAATAAACCAATTACAGGCACTTTTGAATTGTCAAAGGGTCAGTCAGTCAGAAAAATGAAGCTAGTTGCCCATTCCAAAGCGTAGTAGGTACCTATGGAGAAGAACGGGCAAGAAACTCCATGGACACTCTTTTAAATCAACATATAGTTACAAAAAACAAATTGTTTACATCATTCATGTTCAAACTAAAAATGTGAGAACGATGTAGAAAGACGTGCACGTTTAAAGTATCCGTAACAAAAAAGATAAAAAAACAATTCAAAAATTTAAATTAATATAAGCCGTGGCAGCCAAGAGTTGACCAGTCCCTACTGACGGCGCCTGTTCAAGAACATGACGTATGGATCAGCACCATTCAGCTCAACCATTTTGAAGGGAACTTAAAGGCAAGTATATCCTATGTGGTTTTAATGGAGAAGGATTTACAGATTTTTTTCGACCTCCACGCGGGTGATGCTGCGGACAAAAGCCAGTATTATATATCGTCAAAAGTTATTTTTCATTCCTCTAAATATAGACCGGTATGAGTTTATGAATGAAAATAAGTTTAGGCGGAATTTTTAATGATTTCACTCACGGTTTCTCTCTAATTAGCTATGGATGAGTAAACTAAATACGTAAGTACCTAATCTATCGTGATTTTGAACAATATTTGACTGACTGTTGTTATTTCGTTCAATAAAAAACCGGCCAAATGCATGTCGGACCACGCACAATGAATCGCTTCCGTAATTAGGATGAATTTATCCCAAGAACAAACTTAACATTGTAGTAGAAAAACACGTTCTCAGTAATTTGGTCGACTATTACTCGTTAAGGCGGTACCCCGACCAAAACCTTGTCAAAGTGCGTTATTCAGAGGCTATTAACTCATTCACTATGGGTAATAAACTACATCTAAAAGCAAATTATTAATGTTCGATATCCTATGATCACATTGCACGTTCTTATTTGTTTTAATGTGTTATAATATAAATTCATCTGAAATCTCCTTCTAAAAAACTGACTAAAATTATTGATTGCATGCATCTCTTGCTAAAGGTGACGTTCTATTCATTTGAGCATTACACTAATGGATAGATAATTTAAAAATCTAAATAATACACGTTTTATTTTATTTTAAAACTTCACTTGTCTTTTTTTATTCAAGTAATTTCATTATTTTTGTGAATTTTATGATAAATGAGCGTGCGGAGGGAGCGAGACAGAGCGAGACTCAGCGACGGGACAGAGAAGGACCAAACGCTCAAGGTCGTTTGGCCAGGGAAGCGCCTTAACTTGTAAAACCTCCATAACTGCGATATTTTTCCTTATAACTTGTTATTTATATACTACCGCAGTATTTTTTTTTCACGTTTATCCAAAACAACCATTTAGCTGCCAGATACCTGAATCGAAAAATGGCTTTCGCAAACTCACAATATTTTTGAACTGCCTATCCAATGGCACCCCATACCATGGGATAGACGAGAAAAGAAAACATCCCCCCTTTACGTGAAGAGTTGGTGTTTATTTCAAGTTTTTACTACCGCTTTGTCGGCGTGATTAAAATGTATAGGTAACCATGCCAAATTACAGGTTTCTAGTACTAAGAGTCTCTGAGCTAAGCTGCAGACGGACACAAGAGGGAGGAAAAGGCGAAACTATAAAGAAAGAAAGAAAGAAAAATATTTTATTTGGGACACGAGAGTAAAGAAAAAAAAAAGAAAGAGTAAAAAATTAAATAAAAATGGAGCATTTAAAACTATCAAAATTAACAATAAAAACAACAATAAACAATTAAAAAAACCTGTGCGAGGCCAAAAAGGCCCTTGGCCCTTAAGGGTTCCTTGTTGACTACGGTCCCCTAAAAAACTACATAAAATGAGATTTGTCTACTGCCAGTTAGCTACTTATTATTTTGTAGAATGTGTGTCAACTTCGAACATCTTCAAACCCGAATAATTATGAAAATAATTTCTTAATGGATACCTGCAATACCCGAACGCGCGGCATTACCACTTCTAACTCTACGTAGAATATCCAATTCTTTTTATATACAAAGTTACATTAGTTTTCTTAATTTTTGACATCGCTCCGTAAAAGTCTTGCTATATTCTATATTTTTTTCTTCGTATCTGCAGTGTTCATGATACGCATGCAGAGGCATCGCAGAACAAGAGTTCACAAAGATACGGGCCCGTCCGAAAGTAGTTGATCAGTCAAAACAAGTGTCATATTTTTTTTTTGTACATGCAAGCAAAAATACAACGGGCATAGGGGAAAACTGTCAAATCGTGTTGTTACTCATTCTTAGTTCGGAAACCAATTTAATCTTATGTCCGTAAGTGACACGGTGTAGAAAAAGCCCGTAACTTCGATCAAAACTACGTACCTACTTAGTGCTTAGGGAGTAGACCCCTAATTTGTAATGTCGCTGAGCCTGTATCTACACATGTCTGACATTTATCCATCGGGCAGTTTGGCAGAATAACGGAACTAGGTGTCCGTTCAAACGCACAAATTCCTAAAACAGGAGAGGGCTAATGTTAAATATAAGGCATGTATTTAATCTATCCCCAAATAATTCCGATTTAGATTTCCAAAAAACACTAATCGATACTGTAGTAAACCTCAGGTCACTATGTTTTATTACTATTTTATTGCACAGCAAAATAGAGCTAGTGTCCGCACAGTAGGTACGGCCGTCAAAATTCCAATCGTCGTCGCGCTGGCCGAGTATTGCCGACTCATCATATAGATTCTAACGATTCCTCAAATCGATTATTTATACTTACCATTATTTGGTTTATTTAATTTTATATTTTACTAGCTGTGCCCCGCAGTTTCACCCCCAGCGGTATGAAATATACTTTACGACCTATTCTCAAATATACACAAAAATAATCATAAAAATCGGACAAGCCGTTGTAGAGGAGTTCGATAACAAATACTGTGACGCGAGATTTTTATATATTAGATAGATAGATTACCTATTTAAAATGATTAATTAATTGCTATTAAAAATCATAAACCTTTCAATACGTTAGAATACCTGATCTTCTTTTTTTGATGTGCCTATAGTAACTATGAACATTTTGGATTTAGCTGGTCACAATTCTTAGCTAACCTAACCCATTAAATACTCGGGGTGCCCTAACTTAGTTACTGCAACCATCTTTAAAAATGACTAGAAGGTTAAAAACAGGCCAATTCATTTCAAAAAGAGATCATCATTAGAAACTCAATAAGTTTTTCTAGAGGGTCAATCACATATTTATCTACATAAAAGTCAATTAAAAAGTAGGTTGTATTGTAGGCTCCAATAAGGTAATTGAAGCCTGCCATAACTAACTGCCATCGTAATATAATTTTATAATCAATAGGTATTCATTATAATTACGGACTGCTACTAATTATTACGAGATTGTTAATTAGTGGCCTTATTACGAACAACTTTGGTTACAAGTAATTACCTAAATTATTGTTCTAAAAACTACTTTACTTTTGAGCACCTATTAATAGGCTGTGTACGTATTACTATTGAATAGGTCAATAATTTCTTTATTTTGTTCTTTATTAAACCATTTGTGCTAGTAAGGTATTTTTCTTGCTTTTTTTTAACCCCCGACGCAAAAAGAGGGGTGTTATAAGTTTGACCGCTATGTGTGTGTGTCTGTCTGTGGCACCGTAGGGCTTAAACGGCTGAACCGATTTGAATGCGGCTTTTTTTGATTTGAAAGCAGGTTTTCTAGCGATGGTTCTTAGATGTGTTTTATCAAAATCGGTTCAGCCGTTTCAAGGTAATCAGCTCTTTTGTTAGCTGCGGTAAGGATCTTAGACGCATAATGGGTATTTACTTTACTTTCAAACATATGTGTGATCTAGAATTTGAAACACCCATGTACGCTATATAAATATGCAAGATTATGGAATTCTTGGTCCGATGCTGCAGCCAGGATATCCAGCACACCAGTACACTCTTGAAAAAAGAATAGCAGATATATCGTGTTTGGTTTCGTTTTGATCAGTATTTAATTCTACATACAATACAATGGTGGCAACATGATGAGCTGATGCTGCAGCCAGGATATCCAGCACACTAGTACACTCTTGAAAATATAATAGCAGATATGTCGAGTTTGGACTTGTTTTGATCAGTATTTAATTCTACATACAATGCAGTGGTGGCAACATGATGAGCTGATGTTACAGCCAGGATATCCAGCACACTAGTACACTCTTGAAAATATAATAGCAGATATGTCGAGTTTCGATTTGTTTTACTCAGTATTTAATTCTACATACAATGCAATGGTAGCAACACGATGAGTTGATGCTGCAACCAGGATATCCATACACTAGTACCTACACTCTTCATAAAATAATAACAGTTATACATACGATAAGCTGATTCTGCAAAGCTATTGGATGTAGTGTCTTTAACTCATTTATAAAACAAAACTAAACTAAGTTTAAAAATTTAAATTAAATTTAAAATTAAAAAACCCCTAACGCAAAAAAGCAAAGCGAACATTTAAAAAGTCAAAAATAATGCCTATCGTTGAGCCATCAAATTCGATTGAGTAACACCATATATTTTAATTAGGTATAGAAATTGATGGATGGCACGATAAGGTTTGCTCGTTGAAGTGGCGCTATAATGTCGCGGCGGGGTACCGCTTAGGACGACCAGGTCTGTCTCCAGAGCCCAGTACTCCACCATCCTGCCCCGCATGTCCGTATACCGGGAACCCCAAGCCGTGTTCTTGGCATTGAAGTCCCCGAGTAGGAGCACGGGGAGGTACCCGACGACGACGACTCTCAACTCCGCAAGGGAGTTGTGGAACTCGGCGAGAGTTCGGTTCGGGGAGAAGTATACCCCTACGACACCAATCTCCCCGAACCGTGCTGCCACGCAACCCCGTCCCCTCTTAACTGCCTCGAGCGACGGGGAACCGGTGGCGGCTGACGAAATTAGGGTCACTGAGCCGCCCAGGTCCTCTACCCAGTCATCCCTGGGCGGGACAAAGTACGGCTCAGCGACCACTGCACCATGCTCTGGAACAACAGATCCTGAGCGGCGACGCAGTGGTTGATGTTCACCTGGAGGAGGCGTAATGGGGCCATTATTGGCACTCCATATCAGCCCCCTCCCGAGGCCCTTGTGAGGGTCCTGCCGCGGTTTCTGTGGCGGCGACGACGGTGGAGGCGGCAGCGGCGGCGGCAGTGACGGTGGGTGCGGAGGTGATGGCGGTTGCGGCCCAGCCCGGTGATCGGCCGGCTTGCCAGCTGCCGCACATAAAAACCAGTGCGGCGTGGCATTGCACGAGCCAGCCTTGTGCCCGGGCTGACCGCAGCGGAAGCAGTGATCGCTGTGGTCCACCTCCGAGGTGCATTGCACTCCCACGTGGTTGCTCACCTGGCAGCGGAAGCACCTCAGTGGTCTGGGTTCCAGCAGTTTCACCTGCACGGAAACCCAGCCCACCAGGAGCCTTCGGCCCTCCCCGGCAACTTTCCTGGCCACCGACACGGGGCAGCTCACCGTAAAGGCTCGCATCCCCGTGTGGTCAGGACGAATGGTGTCCGCCCTCGTCTGCTCGGCAGAGCACCTCTCAGTCCTGACGACGGCGGCCACTACCTCAGCCTCCGCAACACAGTCGTCCAAGCCTAGGATGCGCATGTCAATGCACTTGGTTTCGATCGACCCCTGCGGCTGTTATTCAGGCCTGAGTTTGTTTCGGCCTTTCTTCTCAGAGTAGTCAGATAAGAAACGCTGACCTCATCTAGTTTTTAAAATATGTTTGACGTGTTGAAGTGTTTGTACAAACCTACTTACAGAAAAAAAAACAATTACTAATTAGCCACGAGCCCCTCTAATAGCAAGTAAACTTATAAAATAAATATAAAAGTTTTTCCTTTAACGTTCCGACTGCTGCGACACAGGCCTCCTCTATAAGAGAGAATAGGCCATAATCCACCACTCGGGCCCAATGCAGGTCAGTAGAAGGCAGTCAGCATTTCAGTTGCTTATTTGGCTTATTTTAAGTTTGAAACTCAGCTACTTAGTGCTCTAGTAGAACAATTTCTATGAAAACTTCATGGAAATAGTTCTACAAGAGTCGCGTCGCACCTGTCTGCGGGAGCCTTTATTTAGAATAACAGAAAACTTTTTGCAGATATCGATAGAGAAAACCCTGGTACAACTTTCTTTATTATTATTTCTATTGATTGAAAATAAAAAAAAAACTTTGAAGAAAAGATACAATTATACATAACAGCACGCCTGTTATTCCCGAAGAGTTAAGCGTAGTATAATAATTTTGCCCACATCTTCTGTTTCGAACGATTAGGTACTGTAAATACGTTAATGTTGAATTGGAGAATCCTACCGCTCTTCGGGGGTTTTATTTTATCATGGTAGAAAATAAAAATATCTAAAAGCGAAGTCGCGGGCACACCAAGTCAGAAACATTACAATGATTGTTGTCAACCAACAATATCGCAATTGGCACTGACCATTATAAAAATTACAGTGTACACATTAAACAATTATTTTTATTATACACTAAGGTTCAAGTGAACTAAAAGCAAACTGTTCATTAGTCCACAGCTTACCAATTGTGTTATTATTTCCGCTAGCAACATTAAATTTAACAATAAGGCATCCTTATTATGCCAGTATCATTGGATATGATTAAGTGGCTGAAACTACAAACGACGGATTCATAAATTAGTTTGGTAACAGACGTGAAGGGAACATGGCTAAAATTGTGTTCAAAATTAATGGGAAACCATATGAAGGTAAGTGAAAGATTTTGTTAATTTTACAATAATTTAATTTATTTCATAACAGCTTAACTGGAGAATATTAATACCCGTATGCAATACCTGTACGAACATAATTATTTTGGAAATGCAGTTTACTCAATCCAATTTCGTACATATTCATCACAAGAGATGTTTATTTTGTTCATACTAATGTCTACTTTTTTTACATATCGCAATCACGGGTTTACTAAATATTTAAATTAACCATCATTTCACCAATCCACTCTATAAGACCACAATCTTAGCAAAAAGCGTTTAGTTTTGATCATCCTAAAAATAGAAGGATAATATTCTAATCCTTTATGCTTTTAGCGGACGGTAAATTCGGTCCCGATGTGTCTCTGAACGATTACATCCGCACTGTGGCAGAACTGCGCGGCACTAAGGCGATGTGTCACGAGGGTGGATGCGGCGCCTGCATCGTCGCCGTACGCGCAGCCTTACCTCCTACCAATGAAGTCAAGCTGTTCTCAGTCAATTCCGTAAACTAGTTCTAATTTATTTGCTTGTAAATTCATTTGTAATTCAGTAAATAGATTATTTTTAAGCAAGGGTGCACGATCTTCAGCCCCATTATGACTTATCCACCAATAAGTAAGTCAAACGCAAGCATATCATAAGCTGTTGTTTCATGAATTCTGGATTGTCATAGTTTTCTTCAATCTACTGCGTGGAGGAGTATTGCACCATCTTTTGAAATACACATTGCTTTAAAACCACAAAGTTCTTTAATCAATTCACTTCTAGTGCTTAGTGTCAGTGCTATCCTGCCATGGCTGGGAGGTGACCACAGTTGAAGGCATCGGCAGCAAGATGACCAGTTACCACGACATACAGAGCAGACTGGCAAAGTTCAATGGCACCCAGTGCGGCTACTGTACTCCTGGGTGGGTCATGAATATGTATAGGTAAGAGTTCCATAAAAAATGACTTAAATTGTATTCCGTTTATATCTAATGAAAGAAAAAAGAAAAAAGATTTGATTTGATTTTTTGTATGTTTGTTTGTTACGCTTTCACCCTAAAACGGCTGAACGGATTTGGATGAAATTTGGCATATAGGTTGACCATAACCTGGATTAGGACATAATTAAATAATCCCGATATTCCACGGGATCGAGACGTATACGGTTGAAACCGCGGGGCGAAGCTAGTAATCTAGTTCTCCTGGCCGAATTTAAGTTATTCCACTAGCCATCAATGAAGGAGATATAAGTATTATGATGCAAATATGTATGTGCAAGTACAGGTGCACTCTCTCTTCCCATACTCTCGTATTCAATAATAGATAGCACCCAAATCTTAACAGGCTCTATTGCAACGTAAGTGTAATTTTGTAGATGAGATTTGACATAACTGACCAGACTACTCAAGGATAGCTTAAATGGTTATAACAGCTGCAAACTCAAACTATAAAACCAGACAACTAGCCTATAGTAATTTTCTTGGAACTCAGCTAGTGGAATAGAAAATTTGTTTTTTCTCTATGGTTTTTATTAGATTATAAATCGTATTTTTGACCAATCCGATAATGTTAATATATCATTTTTCCGTCGAAGGAATCTTGTAAGTAATATTCAGCTTCCCACGTAACCATAGAATATGTTAGGTTATTGAACCAAAATAGAATTCGCATGACGATATTATGCTACAGACTAAAACAAATCATATTCCACGGTAAAAAAAGTAAAGTATCAAAATTATCAACATCACAGCGTGAATTATATATATATACAATTATATTATTATTATTTAATTATTATATTATTTTTATCTTTATTTTTTATTATAAATTGTTGGTATTTTTTTTCTAACAGCGTTTACGAAGCGAAAAAGAAGAACTTGACTATGAAAGAAGTAGAAAATTCCTTTGCTGGTAATATCTGCAGATGTACTGGATACAGGCCAATTGCAGATGCATTCAAAACATTTGCCAACAATGTAGACGAAGATCTTATGAACAAGCTCATAGACCTAGAAGATTTGTCTGATGTAAAATGTTGCCATGAGAAATGTTCTAGAATTTGCGTTCTCAAAAATAAAAATGACGTTCACAATAAAACAAGTGACAATTGCAAAGCTCGTGAAGTAAACACTGATGAAGATTGGTGTGTAATAGAAAACAGTAGCAATAAAATAATAGTAGTAGATTGTGGCATAACTAAATGGTTTAAAACCTATACATTAGATGATGTCTTCAAAGTGATCAGTAAAAATAGTGATTATAAACTGATTGCTGGAAACACTGGACAAGGTAGGTATATATAGTTTTTATTATATACGGGTATATTAATTTGTTTGTACTTTATTGATTATTGTTTAATATTAATATTGTTCTTTTAGGAGTTTACCACGTCACCGATTATCCTCCTACTATGATAGATATTTTTAACGTTATGGAACTTAAAATTCACACAATAGATGTAAATCTAATTATTGGAGCAGGAATGCCACTTTCTGAAATGATGGAACTTTTTCTAGTAATATCACAAACTAATGAAGATTTTGGTTATTTGAAAGTTTTGTATGATCATATGGATCTTGTAGCTCATATTCCTGTTAGAAATGTAAGTTAATAACTTTGTGTTTATTTAAGCTATTTGTTATTTGAGTAGTTATTGATGTTTTATTTGTTTTAGATTGGCACAATCGGTGGAAACTTGTATTTAAAATATCTCAACAATGAATTTCAATCAGATTTATTTTTGCTTTTTGAAACTGTTGGAGCTATGATCACAATTGGTATGAACATATTTAATCCTCTTGACTTTCAAAAACTCTTAAAATTTTACAAAAACGGTCTATTTTCAGCCGAAGGCGTTAGCGCTATGAAAGTGGTGTCTTTCATAGATTTCTTGAAAACAGACATGAAACGAAAATTAATCGTCAACGTAATGTTACCTCCTCTTTCTCGTAATAGTAAGCTTAAAACTTATAAGGTAAAACAAGTACATTTTTTTTACATTTTAATAATTTTAAAGCGAAAAGTATTTTTGAATGAACCCGTTTTAATCTATTTCAGATAATGCCCAGGTCACAAAACGCTCACGCAATAGTTAATGCTGGTTTCTTATTCAAATTCAAAACCAATTCAAAACTGTTGGAGGAAGCTTCTATAGTATACGGAAGTATATCACCAAAATTCGTCCACGCTACAAAAACAGAAGCAGTTCTAGCTGGTAAAGACCCTTTCACAAACGAAACTCTGCAACTAGCTATGAAGTCTTTAAGTAAAGAAATAATGCCTGAAGAAGCTCCGCCTGAACCATCAGCTGCTTTTAGGAAGATGTTGGCAATTGCTTTGTATTACAAAGTAAGTAGTAGAATATAATCCATTTAAATGAATTAAGATAGTTGAAGACATCTACATAACTTCATTTGCAAACATATTCCTAGTCGTGATAACTTTTCTTGTAAAGTTAAATTTTGCAGGCCATTCTCAGTCTGTGCCCAGATGACAGAGTAGACCCAAAACTAAAATCAGGAGGCGAAGCGATAAAAAGGCACACATCCCAAGGAACCCAAGTCTTTGACACTGACAAAAGTATTTGGCCTTTGAACCAGCCTATATCAAAGTTGGAAGGGCTAGTACAGTGCAGTGGTGAGGCTATATTTGCAAATGATCTGCCAAGTCAACCTAATGAAGTGTTTGCTGCCTTTGTCACTGCTGATGTTAAACCGGGAAGTGTCATAAGCGAATTTGATACTACTGAGGCTTTTGTTAGTATGAATTTTAAATATATATTCAAAACACGTTTTAAAATAAATTATATACATGATGGCAGGGACATCGACACACACCTGTTACCATGGATTCAGTACATGATTCTGGACCTCACTGCGTTGAAATATTTCGAAGGTTATTTAATAAAATACCTACGCGGCCAAATAGTATCGAACAGCATTTTTTTTTTTAATAACCTTCGAAATGTTTCAACGCAGTGAGGTCCAGAATCATTTACTGAATCCATGGTAACAGGTTGCACGTCAATGTCCCTGCCACCTTGTATAGCATGACAGGTAAGAGAAGGGTCATACTTTAAGGAAGTGTAGTACTTATAAATATAAACAGCTATTCCATGCATTTCGGTCATGTTAATATTTGATTGCACTTTTTACTGGAACAACTGATTGAATTTTTCAGAATTTGTGCAATAGTAAAAGTTGTTAATTTTAATGAATACTTCACTCCTTTACTTTATATGTCCCTTCTTTTTACCAGCCATATTGTATAAGCATTCCTAAAAAAAAAAATAACAAGCAAAGCATCATTTTATTTTAGAAACTGCAAGGCGTCGTAGCATTCTACACTGCTAAAGACATACCCGGACTTAATTCATTTACATCAACGAGTTGTAATCTAGTAGACGTAAATGAAGAAATACTGTGCTCAAGTCAAATAAAGTTTTATGGAGACCCAGTAGGAATTATAGTAGCTGACAGAGAAAAAACAGCCAACAAAGCAGCGAAACTCGTGAAAATAAAATATAAATATATTAGCAACAATAAGCCTTTGCTAAAAATAGATGATGTTTTGAAATCTCCTGAAAAAGATAAGAGAGTATTTAACAATAGAACTGTACAACCAAAAGAGGTCGGTAATGATGTAAAATATGTTATCAATGGCGACTATAAATTAGAATCTCAATATCACTTTTACATGGAGCCGCAGACTTGTATTGTTCGGCCTACTGAAGACGGCTTAGAGGTCATATCTTCGACACAGTGGCTTGATTTGACTAATGTTGCTATTGCTCAATGTTTGAATAAGCCCACAAACAGGTGTGTAGCTTATTTTTGTAAATACATATAACAATCATTACATTTGTTGAAATTCACACGCGAGACTGAACTGAAATAATCACAACGTTATGTCTAATACCCAGTACAGATTGATGAAACGTAACATGTTAATGATCCGAGGGTTCCGGCGATTGGGACAGCAATTAATTGGGACCGCGGTCCCAGTCGCCGGATCCTTTTTTTATATTTTTCTTCCGGCGATTGGGACCACTAATTGTTGTTTTTTTTTTAAATCTATTGTTCAATCCAAGAACGTACACTCAAACTAAAAAATGTTTACAAAACTCTTTGATTCAAATATATCATTTATTTTTTATATAATATAATATAATATAAAAAACACCCTTTGATTACCTTTCTTGTCATGTAAAATTTTCGTGATAAAAACATACATATAAATCATGCTAACAATAATCAACAATTTACAAACAATCAACAACAAGTAAGTAATTATCTATCACAAAATCAGTCTTGTCGATGTTTAATTATAATAGAAATATACACATAAAATCACATTAAAAATAAACAACGTATTATACAATAATCACAGTCAACAATCATAATTATAAAAACGTTTGCACTTCTTAAAATATTCTTTCATTTTCAAAATCCCGTTTTACAATAAAATGGCTGCACACCCTTGAGATCGACAGGCAAAACGGTCTAGAGTTAGAGCTCTGTACTTACCTGCACGGTTGAATTACGTGAAATCGGGCTGGCTTAATCCATTGAAATTCAAGGCGGCTCATAAAATCTGAGCGCCAAAAAGTCGCCCATATTACGTAATGGCTGTGATTTTAGTTGTAGTACGTTGATTATTTTAATACGATTTTATGAGTATATTTTTATTATATTTTAACGTCGTTAATGCTGATTTTGTGATAGGTCTAGTAAGTAACTACTCACTTGTTGTTAATTGTATATAAATTGTTGATTATTGTTAGCATGATTTATATGTATGTTTTATCACGAAAATTTTACATAACAAGAACGGTAATCAAGCAGTGTTTTTATATTATATTATATAAAAAATAAATGATATTTTTAAATCAAAGAGTTTTTTAAACATTTTGTTCGCTTGACTGTACTGTTTTTGGCTTGAACAATAGATTAAAAAAAAAAACAACTATTAGTGGTCCCAAACGCCGGACGAAAAACATAAAAAAATGGATCCGGTGACTGGGACCACGGTCCCAATTAACTGCGGTCCCAATCTCCGGAACCCTCAATGATCCGTCCAAACTTATGCAATGCAACAAGAAATGTAAAACAATAATTATGCGAATTTGTTTCGTTGTGTGTTACATTACATGTTACGTTTCACCAATCTGTAGCGGGCAAAACACGAAGCAATTGGATTTAATGACATGCCCAAGAATTGTACAAAAAACTGTCTATTGCTTTCAGCATACAGGTAGTGGTACGAAGAGTAGGTGGTGGCTATGGAGGTAAAATAACACGATCCTGTCAAATAGCTTGTGCTGCTGCCATTGTTACCCATCACCTAGGAAAAACTTGCCGATTCATACTACCATTAGAAACTAATATGAAAATTGTAGGGAAACGACTGCCAACTACTTCAAGTTATGAGGTAAGTGAATACATAATACCTTTTATAGAATTACTTAGTTCCAGGATTTTATGTTTTTTTACCTGCTTGTTAGTTAGATCTGGGGGCACGGCAGTGCCCCCGCCAAGTCGAGCGCGAAGCAAACACTGCCGTACCATCCTTTACTGGAACCATTTCGCCGCATTTTCAGGCCCCTATTTGAGAACCTCTGGATAAGACCAGAACGCAGAAATTTTCGTCATCCAGTAAGCTATAATCACATACTTAAAATCAAAAATTTCAAGTCTGTAGGTCATTTAGTTCCGAAGTTAAGCGAAAGCAAAGTTTCGCATTTATGACACTCACTCACTTACTCACTCATAATCGTCAGAATAGAACTAGTACTTCCCATAAACTCAGAGAGCTGAAATTTGGTACAGAGTTAGGGTTTAATAGCCACATAAAGGGAAAACTATAAAAACTAAGATAATCAAAGATCTGGAGTACCTGGTGACCCTGATTAGAAAACACAAGAGCCCAACCAAACTATTAGAGATCGACATACCGCCTTTACAAAATATTCAACTTGGTGGGCCGCTTCATTTGATGTCAATAATCGAAGGTCTGAAGTATCTGATGAAGAACCCTCAGCTGGTCTCAGCTGTATTAGAAATATGGTAATGCCCCCTTCTACTATTGGTACATAAAAAAATCGACTGTCATTGCAAAAATCCAGCGTAGTGGGACACATCTTCTAATTTAATCTAGCCTATAGCGTCCCACTGCTGGGCGAATGCCTCCCCTTCTGCTTTTAATACGCATATAAATAAAATTAAAGGAAAACTCTGGATAAGACTAGACTGGCTTTTATACTTATACTTACAAGTTTACAAGAAGAAATAGTCGAACGATTAACTTTATTCTACTCGAACATTACACAAATTAAATAAACAAATTACACTAAAATATTAATTTCGCTCAAAATTTTGTCAAAATATAATGCATTGGACTAAGTGTGGCGGTGATACCTGCACACGTCGCTAGATGGCGCTGACTGTATTTTAAAACGCGCTTACGTTTGTTTTTCCGATAACCTTATATGGCGAAGTGGCAACCGGCCGCGTTACAGTCGTTTACGACATTCTTCTACTGCGCTTCAAAACGTTTGCTAGGGATTAAGAGGGATTATTTGCATTTCGTTGATTTCGCTTATTATTTTGTGAGGTTTACTAAGGTTAATTGGTGCCGATTCTCTTGTCACAAAATTCTCAAAACTAGACTAAAAATCACTAAAATTTTGTTTATTCCTGTCAAAAGACGATTTCTCATTCTGAAATAGACTAAAGTGACAAAACTTAAGTATATTTTAGTTTGACAGCACTAAGATGGTACTGATTTATTAGTTTAGTGATAATGGCAATTTTGCTATTCTGAATTTGACGTTTTTCACCTAAAATTTTGGTTGTCTTAACTAAATCTGGCTATTTTTAATCGCGATTAAAAGGTATGGAATAAAATTAGTTGTCATGAACTAAGGTTCACCACAACACCTCGACTTCAGGGGCACAAACAGTACTGTATTTTTTTATTATTTTGCTTATATCTCGAAAACGGTGTGTCCTATCGCAATGAAAATTTCGACCCCCTTTATGAAACCCTTAAACCCATATAACTCTACATGTAGGTATTTTTTTTTTTTTATATTTGTCCATTTAAAAAGTGAAAAATTCCATATAAAACACGCCGAGGCTGCAATCCATGCGCGCCTCCGGCTCTAAAAAAAAATCACGGGGTAGGGCAAACAAGTACCTACCATGTGGAGTCGCGATTGTCAAATTAAATTTTAGTTGCGTCAAAATGATTTTTAAATTTAGAGATATTTTATTGCAGAATAGCTCTAAAATTCTCATAGCCAAAAGTAAGGAATTTTAGTGTTAGTTTAGTTAGTTTAGTTCGGTGTACAAGAGAATCGGCACCATTAGCAGGTTGTTATTATAACAATTCGCAGATTTGAATAGGTTAAGAATTTTATGATTAGTGACGGATTACTGATTAGGCGTAAATACCGCGCCGATCTTTCAGAAATTAAACCGTCTAAACCGTCTAAAAGAATAAATAATGAACGCGAATGGGCAATACGAAAAACTGTTGCTACTGTACAAGAATCAGAACCGGAAAAAAAAGAAAAGAAAGATTTGTAATAATAAAAAAACTGTGTCAAATAAGAAAATCTAATAAAACAAATCAATATGCCCACATTTCTACAAAAAGAAGTGAAATCCCACCAAAAACATTCTGTAAAAAACTAGCCAAGTCTCGATGCAGCTGATTGTTTATCTCTAAAAAGTAATGAAATCTAGACAAATCGTGCCAAGTCTAAGGTTCCTTACTGCGATTTCTTTATTATTATAGTTAATGTTGTGTGACTTGGCCGTTGAAGGGTACACAAGGGTACAAAACCAGGTGCTCCATGACACCATTGCACCAATCTGTCGCCAGAACCGCTACCCATTGATGATGGAAAATTGCCACTTGGAAAACGTTGATTCAATAACCAGTCAATTATAGGCTTGATAAAGCCGCGTATTTTAATATACTTATGTATAGGCGAGCCTGAAACAAACAGTATAAAAAATTATTTCCGGTACAGACGGACTTCTAATCATTGATAGAAGTCCGTCTGTACGGCTATTTTATGTTAGATCGGTGGTCGATTTGACGCTCCAAAAAGAAGAGAGCAGAAGTCAGCATTGTCAATGCTGAATGCATGTGTTGCACAATCAACAACAGCCTAAAATGAGACACTAGCGTCTAATTACCAATACCAGTATGGGCTATTATCTCGCTTAACAAACATAGGTAGTTACAACAGATATAACATTACGTGTAAACAAAATTGACTTGTACCCACTAACGTATAAAGAATGTTCAACGGCCAAGTCACACAACATTAACTATAATATTATAGAAATCGCAGTAAGGAACCTTAGACTTGGCACGATTTTGTCTAGATTTCATTACTTTTTAGAGATAAACAAGCAGCTGCATCGAGACTTGGCTAGTTTTTTACAGAATGTTTTTGGTGGGTATTTAATTAGTAAGTGCTACTTAGGTTAGTACTACTTGAGAATCTTAATTTACTTCCAGTTGGACCATAAGGTAAGGCTTGAGTACCAATGCTTTTGGTATTGTTCCTGGATACTAATGTTTTATTTCTCATAGAAACACACGTAGTATTTAATTACGAAAGGTTATTTCTTTACTTTTGCAAATACCTTCCCTGATATTTACTTTCGTTCATCAGAAATAGAACCGCTTTAATGAAGGTAAGGGTATAAAATAAATATGTCCAATGATACGAAAAGTAATATTCCCTTTTCTCAACAAATGTGTTTAACTTCTAGAATGTTCTTCTGATATTTAAACCAGCGTTTTATTTACTTTATTTTTATATTCTACTTACCTTCAATTTTCTCCTTGTTTAGTACCTAAGTTTAGCGCTGATTTTTCAATAGTCAGATAACTTATAAATTTTTAACTGAAGAATAAATATGACAGATAGATATATTTTCAATGCAAAAGCGATCAAACCTCAATATTTTTTTCCTCAGATAGTCATATGCCTTTGCTAAATCTGCCCTTAATGATCATTTTAATTTAATTACCTATTACGATCAGGTGGGAGTCAACGAAGATGGCGAAATCCAATACCTGAAGAATGTTTTCTACCAGGATAATGGATGTTCTCCCAACGAGACTATCGCTCCTATAACTGTGAACCATTTCTTCAACTGCTATGACCCTCGGCGATGGTACGTTGAAGCTAACAGTGTTGCAACAGACACGCCGTCTAATACTTGGTGTAGAGCGCCATGTGAGTATTTAAAAAAATTTTTTTGACTATTGTAGCCTTAATTTATTGAGGCAACTACAGGAAAGTCCGGTTAAGCAGCCGACAACTTTTTTTTTAAAATTATTCAACCATTTATGTACACACATAAATAAACAAACAGGAAGAAAGGAACAGAAAAATACGTACAAAGGTGATGCTAGAAGGGAAAACAAAATACTTAAAATCAAAAACATTTTTTTAATTTAAATGTAAACATACAATATGAGAATATACTTACATACATAGTACTTCTAAAATAAACATCCTAGGTTGACCTGCGAGATGCCATACAAACAAAAACAAAAAGTATACAACCAACCATAAAATTGAGAGATTGAGAGATTGGGTGATATTCCACATACTCCGCCACCCCCACCACTACTCACAATCTACAATTTTGATTTGTTGATTGCTATACTAAGTTAATTAAAAAGTTAACTCATTATTTTGAAAGAAAGAAAAATGCGTTTATTGGCATTGCAGCAACAAACCTAAAACTACACATTAAAACTAAAAAAAAAAAAACAGAAAATTTAAGATTATAATGCCAAAGGGGCCTCAGCTCAGCATAATGTCAGATGACAACACAAGGACTAGAGAGAGAGAGAGAGGAGGTTTGAGTTAACTTTTTACTTCTCACTGCTCTTGTTTCCCAAACCCAATCCAAAAACGAAGCTTGCTTTGTCTTATCAGGGTCGCGAGTTCATTCCCAGACAAATTAACGCAACAGTTGATTTCGATACCATAACTTTCATACTAGCATAACATTCAAAAAGTTTTTCGATGTAATGATGTATGATGTATCGGTTTTTGAACTGGCGTACCACTCGCAAAGTTTTTCAAAACAGCGTGCGTCGAAACAACGTCATTCGAATTTTAATATCACTCTTCTTTTATTAACCTTATACGATTCCTTTCACGATTGATGACACACAGTATATTCATTGTACAATATAATGAATATACTGCCTAATCAGAATTTAATCATTAAGCGTTTCAGTCTTGAGGAGTATGCATGGATATATAAATGAGGCAAAACGCATGAGGACCTTTATATGTGACATTATGTTAATCAAACTCAACCTTATAAAGTAAAACACATTTTAAGATATTGCACAATTTACACATATTATTATTCGAACTACGTATTAAAAAAAAACAACAAAAATTGTTATGGTAAATACAAAGAAAAAAGAGGAAAATGATATAAACAAAATGTAGGGCTTTTTATTTTTAATATCATATTTTCGTCGTATGTAAAATAATACGAAGCTCTTAACTTTCCAGCTTCAAGCGAAGGCATAGCAATGATAGAAAACATTATGGAAAGAATAGCCCACACAACCGGAAAAGATTCGTTACACGTCAAATCAGTAAATATGACTACAGAAGACAATCCCATACCAGACCTTATAGACCATCTAAAAAAAGATTCAAACTACAACGAAAGACTAGAAGAAGTAAAACAATTTAACAATAACAATCGGTGGAGGAAACGTGCATTGAGACTTTTGCCAATGAATTACGAGTTATTTTACATTGGACCATACAATTCACTTATATCCATTTACCACGCGGATGGGTCAGTAATGATAACGCATGGAGGGATCGAAATGGGTCAAGGTATCAACACAAAAGTTGTACAAGTTTGTGGCTACATGCTTGGGATTCCTTTGGAGAAGATCAGTGTTAAGGCAAGTTCTAGCTTTACTTCTCCAAATGCTATGGCGACTGGAGCTAGTGTTGGCAGTGAATGCGTATCATTCGCCACTATGAAAGCTTGTGAGATACTTTTGGAAAGATTGGCTCCTGTAAGAGATATGTTGGATATGCCTTCGTGGGAGGATCTTGTTCAGAAAGCTTATCTGGTGGGAGTCGATTTGCAAGCATCTTACATGTATTCCAGCAAAGATAATGTAAAGCCTTATGATGTGTATGGAGTATGCGCCCTCGAAGTTGAAGTTGATATCTTGACAGGAAATCATGATATTAGAAGGGTAGATTTATTGGAGGATACTGGAAGGAGCTTAAGTCCAAAAATTGATGTTGCCCAGGTAGGTTTACGTAATAAATTATGATAAATCGATGAATGACATGATGCTGCTGATCCTTTTAACAATACAGTCGATGATTGTGAGCTTTTCAAATAATTTTAGATTGAAGGAGCCTTTGTCATGGGTCTTGGTTACTGGACTTCAGAGAAAATGGTTTATGACCCTGAAAGCGGTAGGCTACTCACTGATCGTACATGGACTTACAAACCTCCAGGAATTAAAGACATACCGGCAGATTTCAGAGTTTATTTCCGAAGAAACTCTAAAAACCCATTTGGAGTGTTACAATCGAAAGGTTCTATTTTTTATGGTGGTTCGACTAACTAAGATATTAAATTGTATTGTGAAAGGTTTCCTTAACAAAAATATTTTTCATTTAGCTTCCGGTGAACCAGCATTGTGTCTCGCTTCAGTATTAACCCATGCTTTAAGAGAATCAGTAAGAGCTGCACGTTTGGAAGCTGGTTATGATGATCAATGGTTTGATATACGTACGTAATTCCTTCACTTTATTATATAATATTTTATTTTCTTTGTGTAGTAAATTCAAAAAAAAAATTACAAAAAAAGTATTATTATATTTTTTTTACTAATTTATTATTATTGTTTATTTTCTTTCCCAAATTTCGTCGCTACATCAGCCTCAAAAGTTATGTTCAGTTTCCTTAGTAGTGTGCAAGGTTAGTGAGTGAAAATTATGCCACAAAAAGGGAAATAAATATTTGAGTAAACCCTTAAAACATCAATTTTCTGTCGAATAAAAAACCTTGAGTTTTTTCATTCCCTCTTTCTCTTTTATTTTCTCTTTCTGTTAATCTTTAGTGATGCAGGTTCAAGAATACCTTAAACATCGTTTATTTGTGATTTCAAGTTTTTTTTGTGTAATAGGTATTAATTATTCATTTTAACTTTTCCTTACAGCAAATCCCTGCACAGTGGAAAATATCTTCATGGCTGCCGATCATAAATTAGAACATTTCATTCTAAAGTAATATGGGTTTCATCCATATCGAGTTAAGACTCAATTTCTACAAAAAGAAATGCTTAAATAATTATAATTTCATTAATTGGGTGCAAATTTATTATACAAAATTATTATACCTTCTTTATATATGCATCGATTCATAAAATTAAATATTAAATTTCGTCACGCGTTTAAAGCTTCAAACTGACTGGGGTGACTCCCGCGCGGGATGCGGGCGAGATTTAATCTATCTTCTAGTCTTCTAATAATAAAGCTAAAGAGTTTGTTTGTTTGTTGGAACGTGCTAATCTCTGGAACTGCAAGTCGGATTTGCAAAATTATTTTTGTATTGGATAGCCCAATTCTTGAAGAAGGCTACTTAACATTACGCTAGAACCTTTAGGCTAATAGTCTACTTAACATTACGCTAGAACCTTTAGGAGCCGACCAAAAAGAAAAAAGTCAAAAAGATCGCTACGCTAAAACGAAATAATAGCGCGGGAAGGCGATGCGATGCGACGGGGTGGGTCGGGGGAACAAGAAATTACACGCGGACGAAGTCGCGGGCAGAAGCCAGTATCTTTATAAAGGTTGTATCACATCATCCTGTGTTATCGCAAGTCCCACGCGGAGTTCACCTCAGTCTGAGTACTGCTGTAAACCGTAAAAGGTATTATTGTGTTCTTCAGAAACGGGGAAGGGGAAAGGTTTTTATTGTTATTATTAGGTATTAATTGCGGGTATCGTGGTTTAAACGCGCGGAATTTCAACATGAAATCCCACAAAATGTAACTTGTAGGTATTTTACCCAGGTATTATTAAAGCGCCAATCAGTGTCCAATTATTTAAAAATGACATTGACATTTTTTTTTTTTATAATTTTGTATTATTTTATCGATAATAAAATGGCGTTCTATAAACTTCTTTGCATTTTCATTCCATAAACCACCTATTTACTAACCGATTTCCAAAAAGGAGGAGGTTATATGTCCGGCTGTATGAATATTCTCTTTTTTTTTTATTCTCCAATCGTTTCCGCAACTCCATAAAACGCTCGAAGATAGGCATCGCCAATGTTGGTTATAAGTGTGCGAGGCTGAAATAGGAATGGGAGGGTCACATTTACAGGATGCATCAGGATAGATGGGCCAGGATCGCCACACTGTGGCTGCCTCAAGACGGGCATCATCACTGAGGCAAGTTTACATTGTTTTTCATATAGCACCTCACTGCGACGCTGACGTCAGCGGCGCGTACGTTGCTACGACTGGTACACGACCGACTGTTCGCGACCGACATCAGCGTAGAAGGAATTCAGGCATTACAAACGCTGGAGTGGCTATTTGGAGTCGTTCCTGACCGATTGGCCCGAGAAAATAAAACACAAAGAAAATTGGAAAACTATGGAGACCTTTTCCCAGCAGTAGGACAACATCTACTAATACTAATATTATAAATGTGAAAGTTTGTGAGGATGGATGCTTTGTTACTCTTGCACGCAAAAACATATTCACAGATTTTGATGAAATTTGCCATACATATAGACCATGATGTGGATAAGAAGATAAGCTACTTTTTATTTTGGATCGCAGACGAAGTCGTGGGCAAAAGCTAGTATTTTATATGCGAAAGTTTGTATGTTTGGATGTTTGCTACTCTTTCACGCAAAAACTATTGATTTGGATGACATTGGGCACACAGATAGTTAATAACCTGGATCACAGGATACTTTTTATCCAAGTAGTACGTTTCCGTGGGATAATTTCCGACCTCTACGCGGGTGAAGCCGCTGGCAAAAGCTAGTAGGTTAAAAAAAAAACACCACCAATACTTATTTTTGTAAGTGTTATATCAAAAAACATTGTTTGCTCCTCTTATTTTCATTTATAAAAGAAACGGAATAAGTAATTTAACAAACAAATACAGCCATTCAAGAAGCTATTTGAAAACTTACTCCACTGAAATATTTATAGAAGTTTTCACCCTTTACTTTGAAATAAAGACAAATTGATGGTGTACAGTGTAATTTACCGACAAAGAGTATTTAGTAGTCGAGGGGCGGTATGATAACATGTTTTTTTTATGGTTTGGCCTCTATTTCTTTCTTTTACCACCTTGTAGTAAAAGGCAAAATAAACAACTGTATCTTTTCTTAGGAAAAAAAACATGCAGCGTCTGCGCCTTCATCAAATAAATAGGGTCGATTTTTTTTTAAGAATGGTAATGAATATTGTATTCAGGGAAAATCTTCTAATAATTAAAGGTATACTTCTCCTATCTTTTATTGATAATAAAGGACGTGGAGAAGAGATAGCAGTTTCCTATCTTTACTAATCACGCTTTCATTTTATAAATGTAAAAGTTACTCAATCTCGTATAAAATAAACGGACATGGATTGAAATGCTTAAAAACTTTAATCTTTGGTAGACTTTTTTACATCTACTTAAGATGAATCCTCAGATGTAGCTCGCCAAATTCAAATTTTCTATGTTTTTTTGCAAATAGCAGCCATTTTACGTTGTATGTTGATCAAAAAGCGATACGCAACTGTAGGAATGATATATTTACTGAATAATAATCATCAATTTCATATCAATCGTCAAACTTTGGAAATTACAAAAAAAAACACAAAAAACACACAAACAAATACAAATACAAATAAATGTTATTAATAGTGAATAAAATAATAATAAAAAGTGTAATAGTGTTATGTGTTGTTAGTGTTATTGTTGTTTTTTTGGTTGTTGTGTTGTCGTTGTTGTTGTTGTTTGTTGTTGTTGTTCATTACAAATACATTTTGTATTTGGCGGGCTAGAGCTGAGGATTCACCGTAATTCATTCACTGAAAGACAACGCACAGTCTTAACCGCTGGGTCCAAAATCATGAAATTTTGCGCAAGAATTCCTTTTATAACGAAAGTAAGCACTAAATAAGGATTTTTGAAAAATCATCCCCTAAAGGGGTTAAGTTGGGGATGAAAATTTGTATGGAAGTTGCGTCATTTTTGCCGGCGGGAAATCCCATCTGGCAAACGGCTTGTAGTCTATAAATTCCTTGCCTCTATACCACGTCATGCCTTTAAAATTACATACAAGAATAGGAAAAAATCCGACCAATACGAATGAGTAATAAAATATGGACAGCAGTAAGTGGAACGGGTGTATAATGAGCAATACTTCAAAGTAAAAATCACAGGCTGCCACGTTTCGAATTGAGAGGTTACTATCGTCAGCAATGACAAGGTAATTTTATAGCTCGCAGCTCACCACTTACTTTTTCTTTTTTTTCCAATAAAACAGGGGTTCTGTGGATGCGATTTTTTTTACTACAAATACACTCGTTTGGAACTCCGCCCATCGTAAATTTCATAACACAAGTCATCAAAGCTGTGCAAAAAGAAAAGAAAAAGAAACATGGAGTTCCAATAAGTACTTTAAAATAAGTAGTGGCAGTAAAAAAAAAGAAGAAAAAAGAACAGACAGAAAATACGTTTATTTGCGGTAAACATGAAGCAGAGAAAACACACAAACACAAAAAAGAAAAAGGAAAGGCAAAAAAGCCAAAGTTATTTTATTCACTGAAGTTTTATTTTGTTGGCTGACACCACCTTTTTTTATCCAACACAAAAAAGTCTACGTCTTCGCTTTCCAAAAGATTAAAAACACACGGTGAACTGAACGTACATATTTTACACACAGACCTTCCTACATTTAATAAAAATTCCAAAGAATTCAAGACAATACGATTACTTCAGAACCACCCCTTAACCGTGACGCATGCCGTATATCCCACAGTCCGCCTGGGGCCGTTGTTAGTACACTCGAACTGAAAACTGGACTTCAGTGATACCAAAGTTGGCCGGGACATAGACGCACAAAAAGTTGTGAAAAAAAATCAGCTGTTTCAAGAAAAGTGGTTCAGTCAGGTATTTTTACGTGTAAACTATACAATACTCAGAAATTAATATTACTCATATCGTCGTGGCATCGGCATTACGTGGAATGAGTATTATAGACTAGAAAACTACTGGTAACCTCGAATTATACAGTTAACCATTAATATCCTGCTACCTGGAATTATCTTCCTGTATAATATTTAATTTCAAGAATCTAAGGAGAGTTTAGTTTGCTTATCGCATTTAAATTTAGTAATATTGATTAAATAATCATCCATTTTAAATACTGAAGTGTATCCCAGAATGAAAGAACATGCACGATAATCATTCGAAAGGTTTAATTCTCACCTTGTAGCAATGAGTGTTTACTAATAAGTCTGGACCATACAATAAAAATGAAGATAAACCCTTTATAACAATTTTTTTATAACAAAATTCAGAATCACATAATATGAAAAGAAAGTGTACCTAAAGACAGTATGTCGTTCGGGTGTACTTTGGACCGCCCACTGATTAAAAGCAGTGCACTATCGCAAGTCGCTTCGAGGCCGTCTTGAGACGCGGACACCTGCACGTACGTACCCACTTATCTTTTATTTCATTCCCTTTATGAAAAGGGAAATTCTGGGTTGTGGAGGTAAGATAGGCAGTCGCTCTATGTAAAATACTGGTATTCAGCTGCATACAGTTAGACTAGAAACAGACCCCAACATACTTGGGAAAAGGGAACCAGATTGATGAGAGAAAGAAAATAAAAAAGAGAGAGATTGATTGAAAGAGTATTCAATTATATTCTATTGATGAAAATGGGAATTTGCCCTACAGTGGGGAAGTTACTGGCTGGTATTGCCGAAACCCTCTTTTGGCATTTCTAAAAAGGTGTTCAAATCATTAAGGAGTTATAATAAAAGGCTGAGTTATGTTTAGGATAGAAGGATATATGTATAGAGGAGGTTGGAAAAAAATAAATGGAAGACCAGCAATATAAAATAGGTATTAAACTAGGGAATCCGGATTACTTCTTAAAAGCGTGGTTGTGAGTAACTTCAGAAACCTTATAACATTGTAGACAACATAGGTATGATAGCAATTTCATTATCCGACGGCAAACCCATTTGAAAAGGATATCTCTTATACTTAGTTGGTGAGTAGTACATTGTATATTATGATAGTGAATTTTGTTACTGGTCGTGAATAAATTGGCGACCGTGAAAAATAACTATTTGCACCAGCGCGAGCGTTTCGTATTTCTGCAACGATTTTCATCAGGATTGACTTATGCTTTTCGTTACCTTAAGTATATCAGTCACATATATTTTTTACTTTTCTATCATCGATATCGCTGATAGAATGTCACTATCAAGGCCCTCTGGACCATTTAAGCTAGCCAGAAGGATACATCCATTTCATCGGTCGGTCTTCAGAGGAATCCCAAGCGCTGGTGTAACTCCATTTTTTGTTTTTTTTTTGTTTGGGAAATCATCAAATGACCTCTCCCGCTCTGGGCGGAGCGGAAGGGCGTGTCAGACTCTTACTGACTAAAACCCACCCGTGATCCTTCAGTTGCCTGTACGCCAGGGCCACGGTAACTCTTTCGAACAATCCGCGACCCCGGCAGGCATCGGCCTTACTGGATCCCGTCAATGATGCTGACATCTCTTTGAGGCGCGCGTGGAACACGACGCGCCGTCGACCCGGGCCTGGTCCTTACCGGACGGCGAGCTGCCCATAGCTCGCCGTCCGCAAGCCCGCACCTACGGTGGCCGGGAGTCGGCAATCCACTCCCGACGCCCAGGGTGTCTCGCCCTACGGCGACTAGGGGCGTGAGGGCGCAACTATTGCCTCACCCTCACACGCTCCGCCTCCTCCTTCGCGAGCATTACTGCTTCGCAGAAGGAGGTGACGGCTTCCCATTCCCTCTCGCTCCGTACCATAGCCTGAACCAGGGCCGGACGCGAGAGATTGCCTTTGCCGATCGCCGCCACGAGGATACGGCGGTGCGCTGCCCAAGCCGGGCAGACCTCCACCGTATGCTCTACCGTGTCCTTCGGTCGATCCACACAATGATAACACCCGGGCGTTTCCTCCCGCCTTATCCGAAACAGGAACCTCCCGAAACAGACATGTCCGGTGAGGACCTGCGTCAGGCGGAAGGTGAGGACGCCGTGGCGCCTCTCAAGCCACTCCTCAAAGAGGGGACTTACCGCCGCAATTGTGGCGTGCCCAGCTGGTGTAACTCCTGCTAAATCAGCTGGTTATCATAACTGAGTCGTTATTAGCCTTCTGTTGTTACAAGGGTGAAAGATTTCATGGACGGCTGGTTCAGCAAAGACTGGATACGTTGTAGACAATAATTTATTTTGATAAACACACATCGGCCTTAAAGAAAGCAGTCGGCATAAACAGACGAAGAAAGAACAAAATCGTTGAAGATGTAGAAACCGCTAAACATAAATAACCTTAGTAATAAATTAAATATCCCAGAAAGAGACGATCCAACTCTTCTTGGTTTAACATTGGATAATAATCTATCATGGAAAAAAGACATCGAAAATTTGAATACTAAATTATCAAAATTTATATCTAAGCAAATTAAAAAGCAACACAAACTATGAGACCGCGCTCTCAACATACTACGGCTATGCCACGCTTATCGAAAGTGAATCACTAAGTATCGGGGACCGTTTGTACAAACATGCCTCACGCACACATTTACATCATAAGGTGCCATGACGCGGCACTACGGCGTCATTGTAGTTACTGTATACGTCAAGAAATAAAATAAAATAATGCCTTCTTGTGTTGTGAAATGATGTTAAAATAATTCTACACCCCAGAAAAAGTGTCAAGGAATAACATATCACAGTAAGACGCTTATTTACACACACACACATAGATCGGTACGGTTCTTCACTTTCGATATGCGTGGCGCGGAGTCCTTTTTTTTCTAGTCCGTGGGCTATTTTTATGTTTAGTTTAATATTGTGGGGGGAAAGTAAACTTTCATGACGTCTTTATCATGCAAAAGAAATGTGTACGCATCTTTAAGAATATTAAACCATGGGAAAGTTGTAAACCACATTTTATTAAAAATTAAATACAAACGCAACCCTTTACATCCTACTAATAGCTACGTTTGTGCAAAAACACAGGGATTACTGCTAATCAAACATAGAAGCAAACCAAATCTATAACCGAGGAAACAAAAGCAAGTTAATTACAAAATTAAAAATAGCTCCAACAATGGATTCGCAACAATTTATAATAACTTACCAAATTACGTAAAAGATAACGAGACTACCAATGCATTCTACAGGAAATTAAGATCATTTTTAATAGAAAAAATTTATTACATAGTACCTAGACCAATTTCATGACGGGTACAACTTTATAGATGTAGGTACTTCATCTTTATTTTTGTAAGATCCGGTCTGATCAAAGCCTTAATACTGTCGATTTCAGTGACATAACTTTTATTTTATTTTGTATTGTTTAATGACATACCATGCCATAGTATAATTACTCACAATAACTGGACATGACATGATTGTATTTATTACCCATCTCTTATTATTTTGACTACCTACCCTCTAATACAATCTGACTTAAATATGACTGTACCTGTGTTATTATGTGTAAAAAGGGGTCTAAATTACCTGTCTAAATATACAGGGTGTAAAAAGACGCATTCTGTACATTAAACTAAGTAACAAAGCACATAGATATTTGCTGGGAAACGTCCTTTATTTTTAGTGTGAAAGTTTGCTGTTTGCGGTAGTGCGCAATGACACACACGCAAAATATTGTGCTTATGGGTGCATGCAACGGTACAGGGGTCGTGGGGGTATTTAAAGTTGTGTTATAACATTAAAATCTTATTTTCGTAAAAAAAAACGTCGGTAAAAGTTGGAGTTTTGACCTTCAATATCTCAGCAACCAGAAGGTTCCGAGGTTTAGTACAGTACAAAAATATATATAATGTCAGGGAGTACAAGTGTATCTCATAGCTTCTTTATGTGTCTTTTTATACCCGTTATATTGTTTATTACTGTTAATTGGACATCTAGACATTTTATATTTCTAAAATTTATTGTACTTATTGTGTTTTGATAAATTTAAAATCAATTTACAACAACTACAATAACAACAAACACACAATACGATAACATACATACAACACACAATACAATAACATACATACAACACACATACACAACACAACACAACAACACACACAACGCACACAACTTATTATTGTCCACAAACTCAACAACAAACCAACACTTATGTTTTGCAGTGCCCTGATAGGGTTCTTGTACAAAAACCGACAGTAACCTATTGTAACATAATTATGTGATATACGAGAGAAAATAAATAAATAAAACTCCATTTCCCAAATTCTTGTCATTGATTCTTAGAAGAATCCTTTGTAACAGTAATATAGGGTAAATAGGGGAACATGGTAATTTGAGAACATGACATATCATTATTTTGCCCTTCTTGTAAAAATTACAATTCTATTCCTACTTCACCGAAACAATCTACCTATGTCATGTTTTTTAATAAGCTTTTTAGGGAGCATATAAATTATAAGAGTGGTAACATTATTGTTCTACAAATCTTACTTGACACAGAAGGCCCTTGGGTCACATCGTGGAACGATTGTTGTGGACGTGGAATATTTGCCAAGAAAAGAAAGATCGCTTGTGGAACGTTTTTTAGGTGTATTTTCAAGTTCGGGAACAGAGTTTTGGTTACAGTGTCCCTGGAAAGTGACAGGATGTTTTTTAAATGTAATGAACAATGAATAAAGAACTTGACTTTTAAAAATCTTTTGGAACTTTCCAAACACTTTTTCATATATAAAACTATATAATCAGTGTTACGTTATAATTAATTATTTAACTTCGTAATCAATGCTTTTGTGCAGTACAGAGCTATATTTTATATAAACTTCATTTAGTTACAAGTCGTCCATCCGATAGGATTTCCCATCGCCTAAAATGACGAACTTAGACTTAATTCATAGAGAATTAAAATTTGTATGGAGTAAGTAAGTAAGTAAGTAAGTCGTTTATTTTGCAAATATGGGTAAGTACAGTAAAAGGTGATAATTTTTAAACAGATAGGTTCAGCCATATCTTACCGACAGGCATGCAAAACTTAAATAAGAGTTTCACGCTAAAACAACAACAAAGGCAATTATATTATGATACATTGAAGAGCACTACTACAAAAATGTTTTTTTTTTTTTGATAAAAAGCATATGACTTTTAAGATACGTGATACAAAATTACAGTTTTAGTGAATATGATGATTACAGCCTTACAAGTCTTGATATTGAGTACTTACATGTTTTGCCATTATGGCGTACAAAATTAGTCTCAGTAGACAAATAAATAATAAAAGTAAGAAATCACAATGTCAAAAATTTAAATTAATTTTAATAAAGGCACAATTTAAAACAAATGTCAATATTTAAAAGTAGAGTAGTAGAGTAAACAAATATAAAAATAAAAAAAGCAAATTAATTTGAAGAACAAACAAATTCTTTCTCCGTAAGGAATTCGCTGATATTATAATATGCTTTATGCGTTAAAAAGCGTTTAAGCCTAGTTTTGAATATTGTTAATGGTAGTTCTTTCCATTGCTTAGGTAATTTATTATAAATAACCGGACCCATGCAATAGACACTCTTGCGCAGTAGTGCCGTTTTGGCGGGATGGGAGCATACTTGGTTATTGTCGCGTCTATTACGTGGGACTACGTCGGCTAGACGTTTAAAACGATTTGGGTTTGACTTCACAAACACAGCTACCTCCATTATGTACAAGCTAGGAAGTGTTAATATTTTGTGTTGTTTAAAGTATGGCATGCAACTATCAGTGGATTTAAGCTTAAGGAAGTTGGAAGTTGGAGTTGGAAGTTCGTCATTTAACGCCTTTAGCCAGAATTCCTTGTTGCGCTAAAAATTTAACGCAGCGGTTGACGTTGTCTGTCAGTGAGCGAATTTAAGATATTTATTAAATAGTTATTGACAAATTAGCAAATACAACAACAACATGCAACATTCTCATTATTCAGAATGCATGCTCTTAAAAAATAATTGATAAGGTTTGGACTGTATATTGACACTGTTGTGTATCCTTTATAGTGATTCCTAAAATACTGGGATGTCGTCAGACATGTTAAGTTTCAAGGTCCCCGGAAAGACAACGAATTAAATGTAGCAGGTTTTAGTAAAAATAACCAAGGACCATAGATCAGAATCACTTCAGAAGGTCTTCGATACTAAAATTATCTTCTAAGTTTCAGTTATCCTTAAATAAGGCTTAAAAAAAACTACAATGGCCAATTCATCTGAAACGATAATAGCAAAAAAAAAGTCCTTAAAAACCTTATTAAAGATACTGAAAGAATCGTGTAAAAACTTTTTGACAAAAAAAACAACCGACTTCCAAAAAATACACTACAAAGTGAAAAATAACTTTAATTTCGGAAGTCGGTGTCTTTGGATCTTTATTTTAGTTTTTTGCCACCGACTTCCGAAATTAAAGTTATTTTTCACTTTGTAGTGTATTTTTGGGAAGTCGGTTGTTTTTTTTGTCAAAAAGTTTTTATTTTTCACTTTTTAGTGGGTTAGATAATAATTTATCGAAGTTACAATAGCCTAATGTCAACTGCTCATCAACTTTTACAAAATATTTCGTTTCCCGATGCAAGGAATTGAGGAGTTTATTGTTGAGTATTTGTCTTGGTAAAAACCAGAAGAACTGGAGCTGATGGTGAAGCCACCATCAGCTCCATTTCACCATATGCATTGTGACAAGCATAAATTGCTTAGCAACCAACGAAAGAGCATTGCTAGAGATGACGCGATTACGCAACTTAAATTCAGTCTCAAATTGACGCATCAGCATGACTAGTAGGTAGTGGTTGCCCTATAAAAAACTTCAATCTTAATTGGGTATTATTTATGTACGACCTGAATATTTTGGAATATTGAACCGTATGAAGTAAGCCCAACAAAAGGTAACTGCTGTAAATCGTTGAGGAATTCCCTCGACTGTCTATGGTCTCCATCATCAGACCTATAATGGCACTTATAACCCATATGGGTGCAAAGTTCTCATCAATATAAATGAATTAAGTCCAAACACAAGGTAGCTACTGTAAACCGTTGAGGAGTTTCCTTAACTGTCTTTCATCTTCATCATCAGACCCCTAATGACAGTCATAACACATCTGAGTATAATATTCTCATCAATAAAAAATAATCAAGCCCAAACAAACACAAGGTAACTGCTGTAAATCGTTAAGGAATTCCTTCAACTGTCTATGGTCTCCATCATCAGACCTGTAATGGCACTTATAACCCATATGAGTGCAAAGTTCTCATCAATATAAATGAATTAAAACGAATCACAAGGTAGCTACTGTAAACCGTTGAGGAGTTCCCTTAACTGTCCTTCGTCTTCATCATCAGACCCCTAATGACTGTCACAACCCTTCAGGTGTAAAGTTCTCATAAATACAAATTAATCAAGCCCAAACACAAGGTACCTGCTGTAAATCATTGAGGAATTCCCTCGACTGTCTTTCGGCTCCATCATCAGATCGATTCCAGACCTTCATTAAATTGTAGTTCTTTAAAATACTTAATGAAAAAATTAACAAACGCACTAGGCGCTCCTACGATTTTTGAAGGTTCCCCTCGATTTCTCCAGGATTCCATCATCAGATCCTGGTTTCCTTATCATGGGACCACTCTTGAGGTATGTCCTTTCTAACAAAAAAAGAATCATCCAAATCGGTTCACCCAGGAAAGAGTTCTGAGCTAACACACATAGGCGAATTGAGAACCTCCTCCTTTTTTTGAAGTCGGTTAAAAAGTACACCACCGCCTACCTACGCACCTATATTTAGAACATCTTAAATCAACTTTCTTCAACATGAGGGTAATTTTCTCATCAACTAATACCAACGTCAATGTCATAAACTTGGAGTAGGCATTATTCAAGGAAAGTGCATGTGAACCGAGACACATTTCACATACGGTGATTGGTTTCCCATCAAAGAAATGCCATAATACAGCTATCATCAATAACTTGATTAATTGGTATCGTTAATGGGCAGTTCTAAGGAGTTAATAATTGAATGATCGTCGATCAAGGTAGGAAAAATGTTATATTAATTCTGAAAAAAGAAAATATACATTATGTCGATATAAAAGTGAGTGGTGACTGATTTCATAATTAACTCTATATAGATCAAGATTTAAATTGATTCTTAACTGAGTACCGTTTTAGACTACTTTATAGTAAAGTAGGTTTTTAAAAACGGTTTTTCTAAGATAATGCAATCCTAGCACCCCAGACTGCTAGCACGCACGCGCGACGTAAATACGAACGATATTTTAATCGAACATTTAGGCTAAAAATTTTGCGACAAGCACAATGAGTATTTATATATTATTATTTATTTAAACTTCTCGCACAGAATAACGTAAGGCGGACTAAATGCCTCAGGCATTCTCTACCAGTCAACCAAGAGTGGTGTAGAAATAAGATGGTAGGTGCTCTGTATAACAGGAGTTAATAATAACATAACATAATGAATTATAAATAATATAGTTACACACGTACATAAATAGGTTATACACTTATAATACACACATACATTTACTATAATAGATACCTACGTTATAATATATATATATAAAAAATTAAGGGAAAGAGGTAATGTAACGCTATTTATTTTGAAAATAACTCTGCAATTTTTGCTTAAATGCAAACCGACTGGTGGCCGTCCTGATATCAAGAAGAAGTATGAACAAAGTCAGAAGAATGAGAAGGACAGAGTGGGAGAAGATTGTTGGAAGAACGCAGATTCTCAGCGTGTGAAGAACATAGATAATGGAAGTGAGACATAAGATAAGAAGGAGGGGTGGGGGTGTAAAGAATTTAATTTGAGTTCAGACCTGTAGCACGACACATAGTCATATTTCCTTAGGTTAAATATATGTAAACCGAATACCATTGTTGAGCAGTCTTTCGAGCTTATCCAGCAAAACCGCATTCACCCACAGATATCAATAAACTCTTAAAACTAAGTAAGGGTCGACTCACGCTAGCGCAGGGTCGAAGCGCAGCGAATCGTCAGGCTAAAAATTAACATACCAAATTCACTCTTATCTCAGCAACGTGAAAGCGCGTGTAGTGCGATCTATTGGCGCTGTTGGTGCGCGCGTATTTTCAATTTTGTTCGTTCTAGGCCTAGAAAATGTCGGGCTATGACGCTCGGCAGACTACTGCCGTGTGACGACACTGTGGGCTACTGCAGCGTCCTCTGTCACATCTATGATCATGCCTATCTATGTGGCAGCCTAGTCTTTCTGAGATTCATGCTTCTGGCTTTGTAGAGCATCGTCACTCGTACCGAATCTGTTTGACAGGCTCCTTCAAACATGATTATAGTCAGGGGCACTATTCTTGTTGTTGCGAAAATTCCGCTGACTATACCTACAAGTTTTCTTGAAATTCTTGCTAGGGTAGCGTCAGAAAACTTCAACAAGCAAGTACATAACCTCGTATCCTACCTCTTCTCAGATTATAGTCACATTTTTAATCCATCAACTCAACAAAACGTCCACTTCAACAAATAAGGCTCGCATATACACTGTCCCTTGAGGCAAGTCATTATTATCAACTCAGTCGCGAGCAGTCTTTCAACCGAAATATTATTATGATTTTGCATGATCACAAATTATGCGGGGGTAGTTATTTGCCTCACTGCAGGGCCAAGACCTCATGATAAAGAAGGTACACGTATTGATGGTAGTCGTTAACTTAACCCAAAACCCCAAATACTTTTAATGTTATAAAAATTGTACAGATAAATAGTTATCTGTACAAAGTTGATGAATTTTTCTGATGGCCTTCATCAGACAAACTCATCAACTTTGTGTCAACATCGCATTCAACCGGGACATCTTCAAAAGAGTCAGTTCAATATATTACTTGGATAAAGTGAAGTTTACGATGGAAGTCAAATAAAGTTCTGTAGGTACGAGTACTAATCAGTAAAAGGTATTCGATAATGGCAATACCACATTAAAACTCCAGAAAAACATTCTTCCTCCTTTAGATGATCCTAAGTATATTTTTCAAATTGAAAGCTGACTAGAGGGTGAACGATTATGATGATTTCTTATAGTCCATGATGCTCTGAAAAGTAAACAGTTACAAACTATTTATAGTAAAGTCCCGTCGTATACGGAGCACCATTGAAATATGGCAAACCAATATGGCAGCAGAAATAATAATAATAATAATAATATAAGCCCCTAAACAACCACACGCTCTGATTGACCATCTAATCACGTGGGGGGCGGACACACGAATAAGAAATTACTGGCGTGGCTAACGTGGCTCTGAAAACCCGCAGGGCAGCATGTGGCGAGCTGTTGGGCAGTAGCGACCCCACGGACCCTATCTCCCGGGAGAAGTCTTGTTCCTCACCTCTAGCTTGCCTTTATTGGCCGGCTGGAGTGAACAATGAAGAAGGACAGTGCTCCCGCCTCTTTCTTGCCTTTATTGGTCGGCTAGAGTGGAGATTCGCAAGAGCAAATGTGCTCGGAGGAAGGAAGTATTCCAGTAAGATGCTGGTAGGGATCTTGACCGTACTTCCGGGATTGTCCTGATAGCCGTGGGATACCTCTCCACTCCTCATAAGCACCTCAGGACATGTTGCCCCTTTGTCACTTCGACACTATGTGCTAGCGAACATTTTCGGGGGCCCATTATTGAGTGTGCAAGTCACCCCCTGCCATTTTATCTGTGTATTTTATATAAAACATTGGTCAGGCAGGGGCCATAGTCTTTCCATAGTCCTAGTTAACCAGTCCACATAAGCTACCCAAATCCATAGTCCTATATATTTGTTTCCATATCTTACAATAGTCCTACACCAACCGGGGGTTGTCCTTGGGTGCACTTATATAGTCCGAACAGGGATAATCGTCGGTTGGTGCTTCATTTCATTAAAAACGTCTAACGGGCCTTTGCGAGTTGGCTTCGGCCCCTCGTATGCCTTCCAAAGGTCCGGGATCCCAGGGTCCCGAGAAATGTGAAGAGGTAAATAAATAATAAAAATAATAATACCATTTATTTCAGGCGACACAGGCCCGTAGAAAAATACCTTAACCTAAACATATATATTTTTATAAAAACAAAAGTTGTGTTAGTAAAAAGCTTAAGACTATGTTACTAGCGCTTCACTTTGCACTAGCTTAACTTTATGCTGTCCAGTGGAACTTGTCCGCGGAAGCGACGGAACACCACGTCCTGCGGCCAAAAGTGTTCTTCCATGACGAGGGGCAAATAACAGTTCGGTACACGCACGACGAACGCCTTGAAGTTGACGTTCCGATGCGATTCCAGTAACTGTACCCTGGGCGTGTACCTCGTCTTTTGGCGCACTTTCTCAACGATGCCCTCCGCCTTAGTGGTGTAGTACAGGCGGGAGATGTACACCGGTGTGTTCGGCTTTGCGGCACGCAGGCTCACTTCAGGCTCCGCAGGAGCTTTGCCACAGCGGTTCTAGTTCGTTCGCGATCGGCGCTTGCCCCTTTGCACCGTCACGAAACCATCATCATTACCAGCCCTATTCGGCGCCTTCTCTGGCATGGGCTTTATACTAGGATGACACAGCTCTAGCGTTAGACTATAGAGCTATAAAGAACAGGTTATAAAGTTCACTCATCTTCTATAGAAAAGGAAGGATCCTCCGACCAGACGAGTGTTGTGTCTGGTGAGCAACTGCCTGACGTTTGATGTCGGAACGTTGTATTATATGCTAGTTGCGCGGTAAACTCTGCTTGCGCGATGCTGGATTTTGCGTGACGTCAGTGTGACGCGTAGTTCGCATGTGACGTTTGTAAATGCCGCTACAATACCATTCTGGCTATTCATTGGTGAATTAGGTCTCTAGCCTTATTCTTGTCATTCAATCGTTACTTCTTTTACAGAGCAAGCGTACATTCAACATGCAGCTGCCCAAGGAGCTGAAGTATGCTGCGATCGCGGGCGGCGTGGCATTGTTTGGACTAATCTTCGGATGGATCCTGTTCCCTGTCATACTTAAGAGCCAGCTTAAGAAGGTAATCATCATCATCTTCCTGCCCTTGTTCCATATTAATTACATTAGCTTATTATAAAACAAAGACGCTTTAAGGCTGAACCTTCAGGGTAGCCCGCGAAATTCAAATTTTGTTACGTTTTCTGCAATTTGCAGGTCACTCTCAGGTTGTATTTTGATTAAAATATGATTCGGGGCCGCAACAAATATGGCTCAACAGAATTATAATCATTAGAATCAGCAATACAACTCCTTGAATTAGAATTGGCGTCAAATGTCATGATTTCATGAAATAGTCATTCAATACAGTAATATGAACTTAGATAGATGTATTGCTGATTCTAATGATTGTAATCCTGTAAAGCCATATTTGTTACGGTCGCGAATCATATTTTAATCAAAATACAACCTGAGAGTGACCTGCAAATTGCAAAAAACCTAACAAAATTTGAATTTCGCGGGCTACCCTGAAGGTTCCGCCTTAAGTGTCTGTCTTTGTGACCGCTCCTCTAAACTATACAATCATTTAGATACACTATCATTTAGAGCATTAATTCCGGAAGTTTTATCTGTTTCATGTATGGATACGTATAACTCAGATATGGCACAGAAATCTGGAAATGTTTTGATATGTGGCCACATCAGTACATAGCTCCCGTACGAAGCATGGACGAGTCGATAGTTCTTTATATCTTAGACCCGGGAGTTGTTTTTTGTTTTGATATGGCATCTTATAGTTGACCTTGAGAGGTTATAACTACTTAACCGGACTATCCTGTGGCTGCCTTAAGCTAACTCAAAGCCTCCAGCCAGGTGCGAATTTCAAACTCAAACTCAAACTCAAAGCATTTATTTCAAATAAACCAATTACAGGCACTTTTGAATTGTCAAGGGGTCGGTCAGTCATTTCTTATATTACTAAGCGACTGCATACTAAGGGCACCCCCTGTGGGGTACGGACCTCGGCTTTGGACAACAAGTTGGGACAGGCTGGATCGAAATTTGAAAATTATTATTATCAGGGGAATTTAAAGCTACAGGCTCAGCTACGGCGCGGGCTGGCACGTCGTCGAGCAAGACGGGAGTTGTCTGGCTTGTGTCTATTTTTATTCATCACTAGCTAATGCCCGGCATGCGTAGCAATGCCTTTTAAAAACTTCTCTGGCGCGCACACAACCATAACCTTACCAAGTTTTCATCGCAATCGGTCGAACCATTTACGAGATTTATCAAAATTAAGTTTAGCGTGAACTTTTCTACTTAGAGACTAAGTTCTTGTCGGTACAGACTTCCAGCTTGTCTTTTGAGGGCCAACTCCTAGTCCTCTTTATAATTAAATTCAAGCTTTCGGCAATTTATTTGGTCTTCGTTTCAGCACTTTAATTCCTATGCATGTTTATGAAGCAAAAATTATCAGAACATGTCTTCAGGGAAATACTTAATGTTGTACATGGATTCCACGTAAAGGCTTCTGATCCTTTAAACCTTCCTTTAACCCTTAGATATGTTTTATCCTGGATCCCGAATATGCAAAAAATAAAAACGGAAAAAGCTTCAAATATTGTCTAATATTATGAGGATTCCGGATCCCAGCTGTTTATCAAACTATCACCTGTTACAGACATAATGGAAACCCAGCTTAACGTAAAGAAAGCTTACCACCTAGCGAATGTAATCCCGATCATAGGTAGTCAGGGAAGTTATTTATTAAGCAAATTGACAACCCACTTAAATTGTCCGTCTATTCAAATCACAACTGTCGTTTGAAATGGTTATAACACGGAAAATCAACAAAAGGTGTGATTTGCTTAACAACTAATATGCCTGACTGTACTTGAGTACGTATTCTTTGAGTTTATTCGAATTCAATTTATAACTGGTGAGTAAACGAGCTTAGGACAAAACAATAAGAATAAACACCGTAATCCTCTCGAGTTTCGACCTCTATCGGGCTTGTCTTCAAATCGAGTTAGGTCAAGGTCAAACTGCCTTTCAGGGTAAAGCGTTATAAGAGTCGCGTCGCGACTGTTTGCGAGGAGCTTTGGGTCCTGTGGGCCCAGCACGACTGCGCGGAGTAAACGTAACGTAAAATCGAATGATTTTAAAATTGAACATACCCCATTCGCACTTAATATTTCCTTTTTTTTGCCTCCAAAATCATTTTATTTTCAAACAAGATCTAGACACGCGGTAGCGTGTCAAGCCAAGTTCAAAGAAAAAGGAATTGGCGATGCAGCAGCCGTGTGTTATCATACTCGTATTATACGAACCATTTGGAGATACTTTTGACCTTTTAATAACACAAAATCTATTGAATTGAACATAAATATGTGAAATTTGGTTTATTTATTAAAACTCCTTAGACTAACTAGAACCAAAATTTCATAAATACAGCTCGAACGGTTATAGAGATATTAACGTCTAAAAATCGTCATTTTTATCACTGACCGACTGACCTAAAGATCAAAAACCTAACCCACATCCAGATGACCTAGAAAGTTGAAATTTGGTGTCCAGCAGCTATTGCGTTTATACAAAGAAAAAATGTGAAAACAGTGAATTTTTACGATTTGAAATATTTTCGAAGCAATCAATTTTCATTTCAAGAACACCTAGCGCTTTTTAAAATTATAAAAGCAACAAAAACTTTTTCTTTCGCAGGAGAATTAGGTTCCATGATAAAAAGTCGCTTTTATTGTTTTCTATACAAGATTATTTATAATTAATAAAACTTAGACAACCAATAATAACACAAACTGCTATTGGCAGGGCCGACTCAGCGATCTGACATCATTGCGAACAATTGTAACAATTATTATTGTTACGAAAGAAATACATTCCTACACAGTCTGAAAACTAGTCAACTCAAATCATTAGCTTAAATGTATCCTAAGTTATCTGCTTTGTGTAAATAATTCGACTGTTTAAATTTAAAAAGTTATATGTTTAAATAGCAAACTTTGTAGTAGCACAAAAAAAAACAAGAAAACATGTTTCAACATTATTTTAGAATGTTGTATGTTCTTATAAATAAATTTCAGGATTAACTAGAGAACTTGGAACCCATATAGATCTCAATTCTTTTGTCGGCAAAGTCGATAGCCGCGCATATTCTTAATATTGAACTTGGCTCCCTTTTTCATATTTATGTTTTTGATGGGTAATAGTTACATAGTTAGACTTTATTCATATATGGGTGGGTGGTGATGATAATTGTACCTGTTGCAAAAATTTGAACCAAAATGCTATACGGTATTTACTGCCGGATTGCCGTCCCATTGGACTACAAGAGTATATGAACAGACAGGGTGGGTACCTTTGGTTGTGCATACATTTGAGCTCTGTAATATCTCCTGCGTACTTGGCTCATTGGCCGCCGAAACCAAAATTCGGTCGGGAGGATATTAATACAATTTTCTTCAAATCTCTTCTTTCCCAGGAAATGGCGCTCTCAAAGAAGACCGACGTCCGTAAGATGTGGGAGCAGATTCCTTTCGCCCTGGATTTCAAGGTGTACCTGTTCAATTACACCAACGCTGAGGAAGTACAGAAGGGAGCCAAACCTATCCTTAAGGAGGTTGGACCTTACCATTTTGAGTGAGTACTATTGTTTGGTTTCCTGATAGAGAACATTCGTGGATTTTAACCGCCTTCAAAAAAAGGAGGAATTCCTCGTTTTCACTGTTTTTTTTTAATGTTTTTTAGCTCAGAACTTTTTCTAGGTGAACCGATTTTAATGATTCTTTGATTTTTATTTGAAAGCTGGTGCTTCTCATGTAGTCCCATATAAATTTGATCAAATTCTGACCAGTAGTTTTTGAGTTATCCTTAATACTGCGTATTTTTTCCACTTAGTTTATATTGATGATGTTTTAATAATTTCCTGTCACTGTTATTTACATATTAAGTAGTGATATACGAATTTGTGTGGGGTAAGTACAACAACTAAAAAGTGAAACAAACAACCGAATTCCAAAAAAACACTAAAAAATGTGAAAAATATCTTTAATTTCGGAAGTCGGTGTCTTTGGTTTCCTATTTTCGTTTTTGCCCCCGACTTCCGAAATAAAGTTATACTTCACTATTTTAAGTGTTTTTTTTTTGGAAGTCGATTGAGTTTTGGAGTGCGAACCAATTGTTTTGTGAAAGACAATTGGTTCAAATTTTGAGAATGGACAGCATTTTTTCCTATCTGCCAATACCGAGGACCTTAAGCATGGTAACAGTTTGCAATCTGGTACCATGCTTAAGGTATTTTCCTCGATAATATGTTAGTTTTGGGTCATTGGGTGACCCATTGTCAACGTTCAATGTTTGCACTATACGATGATGGTAAAAACTTCTTGAAATATTAAGAACTGGGGGCCTAAAATAGAAGCTTTAGCAGAATCATAATATGAATTGCGTACAATTCGTATATTCCGCAATTCATCTGTTTGACACCTGCTATTTGACATTAGACTTCATTAAAGCAATGCATAATTTGTGGACCATTTTACGAAACTTCATACAAAACTGTCAAACAGATGAATTGCGGGATATTAATTGTACGCAGATCATAATATGATTCTGCCAAAGCGTCCATTTTAGGCCCACTGATTTCTACTGCAAATTGCCATTCGTTGCCATAGAAATGAAGATAAATTCACATGTGTACTTAGTTATAATACACACGGGCGGGCGTCCAGACTCCTCTGATCGAAACAAAGCTATTTTACTTGGCAATAGAAATAATTATATCTAGTGAAAAAACCGGATAACGCAATCTAAATGCAGATTTATCATTACAAAATGAATTAATGATTCATGTTGCATAAATACACAACGTTTAACACATAATTGAAAACATTTACGCAAATGATCACGTTACTGGAAAGCCTGTTATTTAAACTAAAGGCTTACAATTATACTAAATGCCAATAAAAGAAGCTTACTGTTTAATAACATAGTATTTCATTCATGACAAAGACAAATACAGGTTTGTTAATGATACCATTATGAAAAACGTAATTATCTTTGTAAGTACATAGTCGTTATGTCCACGCTATATTGCGTGATGGCAGACCCACCTGGGGTGGAGAAGGAATGAAATGAACATGCAAATAGTGCCAAGAACCGCGGATAAAAATCCAAATCAAAAGTCATTTATTTTAATTAGGCTGAGAATCTGCACTTTATAAACATCAAAATTACATAAGATAGTCACACCACCCACTCACGCCATCGTCGACTTTGTCTCTGTCATCTCTGACCTAGACTAGAGTCAAGAGCAAACCCTTCTAAAATAAAATAAAATGTGCCCTAAAACGCCAACCATTCCTACCTATTCCATCTAGTGTTTTAGCTGGGAAGAAGTGTCGCATCAGACTACAAAGGGTGTGCTAGGAAGGGATCAAACATATTATATTTGTCGGAAATACGTTAAAACAATCATTTGAATTTGACTAATCAGGACGCCAGGCCACCAGGCGGCGCTCGACAAAGTCTACAACATAACGCTAAACGCTCGACCAGAGTAAAAGCAGAGGTTGGTCGGTGGCGGTTAACCGCTTAAGCACTGAACACGTCTAGAAACTGTCGCGCGTTCTGTATAGTCGTGTCGTGTACCTACAGTGTGTGACTCGCTAGTGTAATTCGTTGTTCGTAAATTATAATTTGATTTGAACTGCAAACGGTTTTTTTATTGCGCAATAATCAACACTATCCTATAGTACGCCCACAGTAGTTAAAATATGGCTGATTCCGTCATATTTAATACTTACGCAAAAAGATCAATCGTTATGTGAGGATAAAGCTGCAGATAATCTTAAGCTAAGCTCTGAAGCATAACGATTTCTGGAATAAACCAAATATGTAATAGGTAATTTGTGTTTCAAGATTTAAGTAGGTACCTACGGTGGTGTATTTGATTTCGTGATAAGTAGTAGCGAGATGGGCGCACTATATTGTCTCTATCGCGGTCAAAACATGGATGAACTGGCATAGGAGCGTGGGGATGACACAAGAAAAGAGAGGCCTATGCCCAGCAGTGGGTGAAGTCGTGCTGTAGATGATGGTGTTGATGATGAGCAGCCCCTAAAATAAACACGCGGGAACTCAGTAATACGTAGTTTGAAGGCAACCTATAACGTTTTAGAATGACTAGTAATTCCAAACAACAGCTGTTAATATGCCATTCACGATGCTCCGGTTCCCAAGACTTTATGGAAAAAATACGATTCTAGCAATTGTTATCACTTATTCACCTTGAAATGCGTAGGTAATCATTTTCCGTGCTTTATAACTCTGCCATTTTTGGTAAAAAAAAATGTGGCAATTTTGCACTTGGGTTGTATATTTTATTTTAATCGATAGGCTAGGCTTGGGAAATTCTATAACCAAAGAGAATATGAAATATTCGCGATAAGTGTTAGCAATTTTAGCAGGCATTATTGATATATGAGTGTGTATCCTTGTATGTATTTAAAGTATAATAATTTTGTAAATTTAATTTGAATGCTAGAATTTTTTAAATTTATTATGCATTTATTTTATTTTATTCTATTATGTAATGTTTGTAAATTGTCTTGTAAGGGCCTAGTTACCCGAAATAAATGAATTTTAATTAAATTTTTATTTTACTTTTAATTTATACAGCGTGTATCAGAAATATGTTGTCATAATATTTAAAGGTTCTCCATGGGACAAAAAAGGTGATCGCAAAAAAAATATCAGGTGTCCAGTCCCACATATTTTGGTCGAGTAGGTATTGAAGTTTTGTATAGGTCAGCTGATTTTTTTTTTCGCGATTATGATATTGGTCCCGTGGAGAACGTTGTTCAGTGGGATGGCGGATAGTGAAGATATGCCATATATTTACATTCATAATTATATTCATCCAGACTTACATAAACGCAAATTTTCCCAAATTTTCAACATCGTTATCTCTCGCTCTCAATACATACACACACCCAAACATAGGTACCTTTATAGGCCACATCATAATTATATAATTTAATTGTAAGTAGTTATCTTAATAATAATATTCTGTGCTCGTCCTACAACTACTGATATATGTTCAAACTATAGGCGAGGACGCTGGCACCCTAAACACAAGTTAAATCTTACTTTGGGTGCCAGAGTTCATCAAAAACACTCTTTCCCTTAGTTGTAACATGTTTTAGTGTTGTGTGTGTTGTATAACAGTGTTTTTGTATAACTGAAGGTAATAAAAAGACTTCTTTTTTGTCTTTAAAATTATTTTACCACACATTTCTGATACACGCTGTGTATCAGAAATGAAAAATAAAAATTGCTGACACTTATCGCGAATATTTCACACACTGTTTTGTATTTAAACTTGTTTAGTATTTTCTTTGTTAGACGCTGTATTGGCAATTTGGTCTTACAATCCGTTTTTGCGCTAGGCTTAGGCGTAACGTGTTTGCAATTTCTTGTTTCTGCCGAAATATTCTTTTTCATCTATTTGTGTTTTTTCACCGACTTCCAAAAAAGAGAAGGTTATATGTTCGGCTGAATGTATGTTTTTTTTTTTTTTCATGTATTTTCACCGATTTCTCCGTCAATTCTTTTTTTTTAGTAAGGATATGCTCTCGAGGTGGTCCCATTGTCACCAAGTCAGAATCTGATGAGGGGATCCCATGGAAAACGAGGAAATCCTCAAATTTTATAGGCACACCTACAGCGATTTGGGTATTTTTTATAGTAACTCGTGCATTTGCTCTCGGAAAGCACAATTTGGAAAAGTGGAACTGATGGTAAAGACCAGAGGTGGCCACCGGAACTACTCATTGTGGTCGCGATTGGACTACTTTAATATGGTTGCTAAGCAAGTTAAGCTCATCACAATATATATGGTGAAATGGAGCTAATGGTGGCTTCACAATCAGCTCCAGTTCTTCTCGTTTTTACCAGGGGAACTCCTCCACAATTAACGTCCCTCCATCGGGAAGAGCAATATTTTGTAAAAGGTGATGCGCAGTTGAAATAAGCCTATTGTAGATAAATTTATAACTGACACAGTAAAAAGTGAAAAATAAAAAACGTTTTTACAAGTAAAAACAACCGACTTCTAAAAAAACACTACAAAGTGAAAAATAACTTTAATTTCGGAAGTCGGTGGCAAAAAACTATAATACAGACCCAAAGACTCCGACTTCTTTTCTTCGAAATTAAAGGCTCCCGCAAACAGGCGCGACGCGACAGCCCGACACAAGGCTCGCGGTGCCTGTGTGTCACGCTGTCGCGTCGCGCCAGTGTGCACGAGCCTTAAAGTTATTTTTCACTTTGTAGTGCTTTTTTAAAAGTCGAATGTAATTTTTTTGTAAAAAAGGTTTTTTTGTTTTCATTGTTGATAAACTGTATTAGTAAATTAGTCCTATGATCCGCTTTTTGTTTAGCCACAGGCCCATGTTTATGTTGTTCAGTACCCTTTCCCGGGAGTTGACCCAGGACACTGTATGGCCTTACTAACGTTTTTGGGAACAAAAGCTTAAAGTTTTTTTTTTCTTAGCGAATGGAAGGAGAAAGTGGAAATTGAAGATCACGAAGAAGACGACACGATCACTTACAAGAAACGTGACGCATTCTACTTCAATCCTGAGCTGTCTGCACCTGGACTAACGGGAGAAGAAATTGTTGTCATGCCGCATGTTTTTATGCTGGTAAGACCAATATTTTACTGAGTACAAGTATAACAAATATAGGAATGATGGTACATCTAAAATCAAGTATTTATGTGATATAGAAATAATAAAATTAAATTAGGGAGAACTTAATTAGGAAAAAAAACTATAACAACTATATGTATATGGTGTCAACTAATGTCTTACCTGTAAGACCAACTCATGCCATTGTTACACGTGTTGTTAATTAACAATGTTCTAACTGTTCCATATCCACGAAATATGCTTTAGTAAAGGACTCTTATAATGTCCTTTTAATGTCATCAAATTATAGAAGACTACCAGAAAAACCAAAAAAATAAGAAAATTAGGGACAGTACAACTATTTTCTTAACGTCCCTGTACTGTGTGTGTACTGTACAGGTACTATTTAAATCAAATTGTTTCTTTTCAGGGTATGGTGTCAACAGTTCACCGAGACAAACCGGCGATGTTGAACGTGGTCGGGAAAGCATTGAACGGTATCTTCGACAGCCCTCCCGATATTTTTATGAGGGTCAAAGCCTTAGACATTTTGTTCAGGGGTATCATGATCAACTGTGCGAGGACTGAGTTTGCTCCGAAGGCCGCTTGCACTGCATTGAAGAAGGAAGTTGTCAGTGGACTGGTTTTGGAAGCTAATAATCAGTTCCGGTTCTCGGTTTTTGGAACGGTAATTTTTTGAAGCTATTAAAGCGGCGGTTTTTCAAGCGGTATTATTTATTTTAAATACTAGTCTACAGATATTGATTTAGCTTCACTTCAAAGTGCGTCAAGATAAAATCTTGCGAGCTCATATTGGTCAACTTCGTATTCGCCTAACAAGTTGTAACTTTGTTAACTTGTTCCGTAACATTGACAGAACGTTTATTTTTTTGAATTACGAGCTTATGCTGCTGCCAGAAATAAACTCTACCCTTATCGGAGGCCTCACGGTTAAAGGCGCGCGCGACGTTCGACGCGAATCTGGTAAAACAACTTCCATAAAGTTTTCAAAGTAATTGTTCTAGTAGAGTCGCGTCGCGCTGTCTCGCGCGCCTTAACTCTGATGGCAATATTATACTTATACATTTAGTTGTTTTGTATTCCTCCTTGTTATATTAGTTCTTTTACAAGAACTAGACTAAACTATTGAAATAAAGCACTTAATTTTAGAAAAAACGTTAATTGGAATACAATCTCATTTTACAGCGAAACAACACGATAGATCCTCATGTAATAACAGTAAAGAGAGGTATCAAGAACGTCATGGATGTTGGCCAAGTGGTAGCTGTCGATGGCAAGACAGAGCAGACAATGTGGAAGGACGCTTGCAATGAGTACCAAGGAACAGACGGCACGGTGTTCCCGCCCTTCTTGACGGAAGCTGACCGAATCCAGTCATTCTCTACTGATCTATGCAGGTAAGGTTTCCGTTGAATCTAGCAAAACAACGCGTGTGAGAAAAATAATTAAACTAAGTTATGTAACTATCTTTGTACTCAAAAGTTATATGTCGTTGCTCAATGTATTTTACTGTGAATAATAAAATAAATAAGAAACCATGAAATAGAAATACTAGTTTGAGGACATTAGTAACAGTAGGTACCTACAGGGTGTAAAAAGACATAACACATAGCCGTCAACTACGCATTCTGTACATCAAACTAAGTAACATGAGTCCCGTACGGTATATCGAATTACCCTTGAACGATATAACTGTCTACAGAAAGCATGGGTCATCGACGAACGGTAATACGAAAAAACGATTAGTCGATACTATTATTTAGCGACAGCTCGTTTCGCAGAATAACGCTACATAGAATGAATGGTTGGCCGATACCAAGATTTGCCGATGTCATGGTTTGCCGGAACACGCTTGAACTAAATAATCCTTTATCGATAGAAATTTGAAAACAGATAATAGCAAAATAAAAATTAAAAACATAACTAGTAACTGATTACCACCTGCGCTAAAATAGGTCTACGGAGCCCCGCTTGGCGGGGCTCCTATTTCTGGGTGGTTTAAAAAAAAAAAACCACGAAGGCTAAGGCGGGAGCTGCGCTTCGCTTCGCTCCCGCCTTATCCTTCTAACCTAACCTATCCGAGTCGGGGTACTCTGCTTCGGGGTGTTAACCATAATGACGTTTTATATATATATTAAACGTTAGACCTAATGATTTTCGGTTAAATAAACAATATACGTATTAAACGTTAGACCAAATGATTTTCGATAAAGGATTATTTAGTTCAAGCGTGTTCCGGCGAACCATGACATCGGCAAATCTTGGTATCGGCCAACCATTCATTCTATGTAGCGTTATTCTGCGAAACGTGCTGTCGCTAAATAATGGTATCGACTAATAGTTTTTTCGTATTACCGTTCGTCGGTGAACCATGCTTTCTGTAGACAGTTATATCGTTCAAGGGTAATTCGATATACTGTACGGGTACCAAGTAACATTGTACAAAAATAATTGCTGGAAAACGAATTTTATTTTTGGTGTGAATCTTTGCTGTTTGCGGTAGTGCGCAATGTAATGCACGCAAAACATTGTGCTTATGGGTGCATGCAACCGTACAGGAGTCGTGCGGGTATATAAAGTTGTTTTATAACATTAAAAACTTACTTTCGTAAAGAAACGTCATTAAAAGTTGAAATTTTGACCTTCAATATCTCCGTAACCAGAAGGTTCCCAGGTATGGTCCAGTACAAAAAAAAAAATTACAATGACGGGAAGTATAAGTGACTCTCGGCTTCGTCAAGTGTGTTTTTTAGACAAAGTGTTGCAGTCAAACGCCTACCATAAAAGTATAGCATTACCACTACTCAGTATATTTAGCATAAGCATTTCAGACACCATTTATTTTCGATAAAACTAAAAATAACTTTAAAATATCTATATTATGGTAATTGTAACCCTGCACTTAATATCTTATGAAACAATAAAATAAATTTCTCATACAAACATTAATGTACTGTGGGAACGCTACATGTATCTAACAATAACTGGGGGGTCGTAGAGGTAAAGCAATACACGCAGTACTCCTTAGAATATAAATATATTTTATCAAGGAATTATACACCGGCAGGCCCTAGCTCTGCCTGTCTACCAATTCAACAAACTACCATCACTTTTCCTTTAGAATCTTATTTTAAACTTGCTTGACTGTTCGAGGCAAACCAACGATAATATATATCCAGCCAGTCAACATAAGGTTGACACATGCCGACAACCTCTACAGTACCTACCTACTTTCAAATAAATATTAAATTCCACGAAAATGTGGCCATGGAAAAAGTGTGGTTCTACGGCCACATTTTGAATTAAACGATATTATTATAAGGAAAGGTTGTGGGAACAGAGTTTCTCCTCCATTTTTTAATACGAGATATCTAAATCGGAAGTGGTATTAAACTCTACCTTGGTCCTTTCGTACGCACAATTAAATAAATTGTCCTTTATTCCTTCGGGGCGATGATTCGTTTTTTTTTTTTTAAACAGATCATTCGATAATCTCTAATTTACTTATCTCAGGCATTACCTTAAGCTAATTCCAATCCCGTGTACCTATAAGATGGATAAGATTAGAATCCACGATTAACTGATCAGAGAGATCCGGTGTCAATGAGTGCGTTAAATTAGAATGATGAAATTTGCCCTTATTTTGTACGCCTAAGAGTTCTTATATGCTAAGCAATAGGAGCGACAATTTAACTGTGAGCTGTAGACCTCGCGAGTCGGCCTTTGCTTATCTTAAAACTGAATAAATGTTCACCTTAAGGTGACAATAAGTGCCAGCGACCTTGAGCGAGTGGGAGGAGCATACGAAACTTTTGAGCGAACAAAATTGCACAGAGCATTAGCGTCTACCCGGACATTGGTCAGCGAAGCACTGCCGCCCGTCGCCCGCAAGAGCCCCCGCTTCAACGAGCATCAAGTTTATTCGCAAAAACAACCCACCTTGATTTATCAAACACAATACAAATAAAAGCCGTATACACAAATTTGGGTAATTAAATTGTCTTTTAGATGGTGCAGATTTCATGAAAATACGCCCGATAGTTTTTGCGTGATTATCGTTTTTGTGTTCGCGTTAGACATTACTTTACAAATTAATTACACTATGTTATAAAAATATAATTTCATATATTCATACATCAAATTACGAAGAAAATAGTCTAGTTTATCATATTTTTTTTTCAAACAAATAAGGCTATTCGTTTAGACGTGATGTTCAATTTGAAATCATTAAAAGTCGTATACCTGCGCCTTAAAACAAAAAGCGCGCGCAAAGAACGCGAAATGGCTGAAATATGATGTTATTACGTTTTCAACCCCACATGTCCACTATTTTGTAAAATTTCGAAAAACTGAATCGCCAATAAAATACCATATAATATCGAACCTGCTCACAAAATTTCACGAGAATCTCAAACTCAAACTCAAACTCAAAGCATTTATTTCAAATAAACCAATTACAGGCACTTTTGAATTGTCAAGGGGTCGGTCAGTCAGAAAGATGAAGCTAGTTACCCATTCCAAAGCGTAGTAGGTACCTATGGAGAAGAACGGGCAAGAAACTCCATGGACACTCTTTTAAATCAAAAAATGGTTACAAAATATTGATTACATCGTTCATGTTGAAATTATGCATGTGAGAACGATGCAGAACGTTAAAAGCGTCCGTAATAAAAAGACAAAAGCAATTCAAATATTAAATTAAATTAAAATAAGCCGTGTCAGCTAAGAAATGACCAGTCCCCACTGACGGCGCCCGTTCACGAACATGACGCATGGATCAGCACCATTCAGTTCAACCATTTTGAAGGGAACTTAATGATCCAACACACACGCCACCACCAGCGAGACATTAGAGTGAGCATTCAAGTCAATGAAAGAAAAACCTATTAAATGGTAGCTTTATAGTAGGTACATAGTACTCACACATGTGCTATGCAATTATACAATACTAAAAATTGAATTTATACAATGCAAAGATAAGTTTTTAAAATCTTCAGCAGCTCCAACAGTAGTTTCAAATGCTAATCAATTATTTTATGCGCCCTTGTGGAGCAGGACCAGCGTTGAGCCAAGCATTTTTATCAGCGATGTAATCCCCCAACTTATAATATGCTTGGCTGCATAGTGTGCGTTTTATACAAGATTTGAATTTAGTTTCATTCAGTTGAAGAATATGGGGAGGTATTTTATTGTAACATTTTAAACAGTACCCCATTAAAGATGAGTCTACTTTAGCCAGCCTGAAACCTGGTTGAACTAATTGATCGCTATTTCTAATGATATAATTGTGTCTTTCACCTCTTTTACTAAAAAGATGTAGATTTTTCCTTACGTACATGATGTACATGATGAATCGGTTGAGAAATGCGGCCTTTAGAGGAGAACAGCCGGACATCCGGACATATGAAAGCATTTGTACTCAAGCTGAAACGGAGACGCTTCGTGCTCGCTCGGTCAATAAGTTTATCTTGGACATTACTAACATCGGCTAAGATAAAAAATCGTGAGGAAACCTGGACTTATAGGTAATATAAATCGGAAATCGCAAACCCGTCTCGAGCAATCGTGGTGATCAATGCTCGTAACTTCTTTGTATGAGAAGAGGCGTTTGCCATGCAGTGGGGCAATAATAGGCTGGTTAAACCAGGCAGTCTTTAAAATTATGACCGCGAATGAGTCTCCGGACACAAAAAACGCTGTTATTGTGTCCTTCGGCCTCATTTAAGGTTAAATAAACAAATCGTCGGTCGAATCACGAAAGGGCGTAAACAACAAAATTTTGGAAATTGAGCTATTACCACCAGCAAACTTTAGATGTCAAGTTTTATTATGTCGCGAAGAGGCATAGCCAAGATCTCGGTGTAAATGGACTTAGAAGTAGTTGCGAAGAGCCCCTAGACAAAGACAAACTGGTTGCTAATTTAATTGTATAATTTATAATTTTTATGACATTGTTTTTTACATAATGTAACTACTTTAACTCACACACAAAATTATTACTTGTGAAATTTTGGAAAAATCATTTACTTTTCAATATTTGTAAATGTGTGAGCACCATGTATCTATCTCATAATTAATTTACCTGTCATGCGTTATATTTAATTATTTTTACCTATTGTGGTATAGTAATTTTATTCTAGGTGCGCGGTCTTCACATATAATTAATGTATACATAATATTGTAAAACATTTTTAAAAGAGTAACGGTGGAGTTTCTTGCCCATTCTTCTCCATACGAAACTACCTTTTGGAAGGAGCAACTAGAATCTATTTTTTTTTTGTTGTAAATCTTGATGTTCAAAGTGCCTTTTATGTGCCTATTTGAAATAAACGATTTGACTTAGCTTTGACTTTGACTCCGCGAGTTGCGAGAGAGATCTACTACTCGTATCCCTTTTGATTTAAAATATCGCGAATAGGCGTAACACTTACGCCTGTTTTGTCAAATTTTAACTTCACGATTTATGACATAAGCTCCGAAAACTGTGTGTGCAACTTATGGAACGAGACGATCAGTATGAGAAAGTGCATCTGAAATGTCTACTTGTGTTTATAATTTCTTAACAAACTGTGATAGGAAGGGAGTGAAAGAAGTATTCATGTTCAGCGACGGCTGTTTTAGGCCAGAATAAAAACTCCACGATGGCAGCAATGCTTTTATATTTGATTAATTACTGTGAATCGATCGAAGAAATCAATTTGCGTTACTTCTGTTCTTTTCATGGACAAAGTGAGGGTGATTCTGTCCGTAGCGCGGTTGCATTTGCAATGAAACAGTCTGGGAACATTTTTGTACCCTGTCAATTGGAACCCGTCATACGACTGGCACGCAAAAAGCGTTATGAGGTCAAACTTCTAAATTACGATGATTTTAGAAATTTCAATGACCTCGCATCTAAATTGATGTTGCTGTGGTTAAAAAGGGATGACCAAACTGGTGACTCATTTAAGTGGACGGACGTTATAGAGTTTAGAGTAAAGCGAAACCAACCTACTACACTGTAGTTTAAAATAAAACCAGTCACATGGAAACACAATACAAATCTATATCACTGAAACGAAGCAATATACATTGGCTGAGGGCAAACGTCGCACAGTTAAACCATTCCTTCAGAAAAAAATCCAAAGAGAAGTATAATGACCTAATCAAAATGTGTAGCGGAGATACACTGATAATAAGGCATCGAGAACATGTTTTTTACTACGAAAACTTACCCCACGATTGAAGATTATACTAACTAATAATTAATGAGTATAAATAAGACAAATTATTTTGATTGCTGTTTGGACCATTTTGGGATTCATTTATGTATGTTTCTAGATTCTTGTATCATTAAATAACATTAACCTTCAATATATCCTGGTTTTTATTTAGTTTAAAGCTAAGATACCGGGCGTAAATTAAATTATTAATATTAACTGTACATCATAAAGGGTTGTAAGCGACAACGTTCTAAAAAAATCGAATATCTCCAAAGCTAACTAAAGTACACAAAAAGTTAATTAAATATATAAACAGAGTTAGCTAATATACAAAACGAGTGATCTATGAACCTCATATAGGTATTAGGTAAAATGTTGCGACAATACATAACCGTACATTTTATTAAAAACCGCTCTCCTGAAAAAATTGGTACAACTCAGATACGCCTTTTCGTTATTTGACCGACGAAATGTTAGGCTTTGTTTGTTATCGCCTGGTGAACGGCACGGCAATGTGTTGTAAAAGACATAAGGTAAATTAGATAAAAAAAATATTAAAAACAATAAGCGAAGCACAAAAATAAACACGATTGCATTGCAATAAATTATTAATAGTTAATGTGTTAAGATAAATGACTAAAAATACATACCTCGAATGCATCATCATGTAATTTCTTCGTATAAACTTTCCATAATCATATAAAACTTATTATTATTCATTGAAACAATATTTGTTTTCATAATTCAAACGTCTTGTAGTATCATCAGTATCACAAAATAATTTATTTTATTTAATCAGAGGTAATTAATTAATTGGCTGAAAAAGATTAATCAAGGAGCTTCCCTGCGCTGGAATCACGTCCTTCCTGTATTTTTTTTAAAGTATTACCAGATCTCAAATTATCTCGTGTCATTATTTCATCAAGAGGTTCGTTATACAACCAACTTCATGAAGCAACTGCAGAACGAAAACTACCTGGAGTACCCTCAATTCCTGCTTCCTATAAAATCTACTTAACCCAACCTGCCAAAATAGGCCTAGTAGCTGGCTTAGCTTTTCCGCATACAGTGATAAACAATCTATCGCTACAAGAAAGCAAACTACGCGGTTTTTCAATTTCTATAAGTTTTTTAAGCCAAAGTACCGCGTCAAGCGCCTCATTTTAAGCTGAAAGTACCGGGTCAAGCGCCTCATTTTAAGCTGAAAGTACCGGGTCAAGCGCCTCATTTTAAGCTGAAAGTACCGGGTCAAGCGCCTCATTTTAAGCTGAAAGTACCGGGTCAAGTGCCTCATTTTAAGCCAAAGTACCGGTTCAAGCACCGCATTTTCATGATTCCCTAACAACTTCCAACTTGACTGTACGTGAGTTTCAGAATCAGTTTTCGAACCAAAATGCGGCCAAAATATTAAGCTATTTTCAACTACGATACACCTGTTTGACGAGACACTAAGTAATGTTAAATCGCCCTGAACATAATAACAGTAAAACTGCACAAACCCCTGAAATTTTGAATGGACTTTGATTTTGAAGAGGTCTACTGCCTAACCAACCTTCTAGAGATTGAGGATCCCAAACAAGGGGTGGATACTTTTTAAGCTATTGCAACGCTATAGCTTTAATAATATGTTAAACCAAAATGTTTGAACTTAATCGTGCTACCTTCTTTGTATTACCTAAAATGGACACTACCGTTTTATGAAGTAAAATAGTATGATAGGATCATTTTTCTTTTAGGTGCAAATCCGCTAATTATCGAGCCAATTCACTACCTAAAGGGTCTGAGAAATTAATACCAAACATGTAACACCAATTCAACCATCTCTGCCATGCTGGTCTGTATGTTCTCTCAGCAGACACTTTTGTTCTTCAGACAAGATTCAAACCACCCATGTCTCCAAACTTCTAAGACCAGTTGTCCCTTTGGTTGAAGACGAAAAGATTTTGGAAATTTAGAAACGGGTTCATTGCGTGATAATTGTTATAAAAGGCTCTTGCACTCTGTGGAGGAAGAAATCTATGGTTCATTGTCAGTGCCAAAGCGTGACTGGACGAAATATCCACTAGGTCCGGGGTACGCCGCCTGGGGTCTAGGGGTTTTCTTTTCATGCCCAGAAAAAATAATTTTATTTCCATAAAAAATATTGTTAACTCCGCCTTGTTCTTAATAAATTCACTACGAGTAAAAGGTACTTTATCAAACAAAATTTCACTAGACCCGCAGTATTTTCTTCAAACATGACATAAATTATTTATCTTTTGATTGCTTAAGTTCAATAAGCAATTAACAAAGAAGCGAAGTGTTCAACTTCGCGTCTTTGTTCAATTATATCAGCCCTCCGGCCACAAACTAGTTGCAAACAATCACGTGAAATCTTTTGATAATTACCGGAAAGAACCTCTTTTAATTTTAATGTCAATTATTGTTCTGGGTCCATGCTACCCGTATCCTTAGTCCAGCCCACTATCTGTCGAAAACCCTGTAACATAGCATCGCTTAGCATTACCAGTGCGCGAGTTACAGTGCCAAGAAAATCCGCAGAGGGTAGATGGGTAACTTCATCTAAACATTTCATTACGTCGTTTACTTCAAGGTCAACATATCCACAAAGAATATACTACTCTCTTCATATCTAGGAAGTTATGTTTATATGACCCCGTATAAATTCGAAGGACACAATAATAAATATGACGACATTCTTTTTGCTTCGTTCAATCACATGAGCCAAAGCCCGGTGCTCCTTTATTCGGCTGTCTAAAACGAACGTCAACCAAACTATTGTCGCCGAATTGTGCGTTTAGGGAGGACTTTGATGACACCCACATACTTAAAGTTCCCCCGTGTCCGCTGTTGTGACATTGCCTATTTCAAGTGAGCAATGTTAATCTATGCCATAATTATTTATCCCCAGGTCCTTCAAACCATGGTATCAGAAGAAGACTTCATACCGGGGCATCAAGACTAACCGCTACATAGCCAACATCGGGAACTTCGCGGAGGACCCAGAACTTCAGTGCTTTTGCCCTGACCCTAGCAATTGCCCTCCTAACGGCCTTATGGATCTGGCACCTTGCATAAAAGCTCCTATGTACGCCTCCATGCCTCATTTCTTGGACAGCGATCCTGCTTTGCTGAATAATGTGAAAGGATTGAATCCAGATGTCAATCAACATGGGATTGAGATAGATTTTGAACCGGTTAGTGTTTTGTTTCATATTTCTTACACAGGTTCTCTATTTACGTAATATAACATCAAGCCTGTCATCTCCGAAGGGTCAGGGAGAGGTACTCGTATATCCATAGTACACCCACATTTCGCCAGTTACGTTTAAGTCCCATGTTCCCTATTTAAAAGTGTTTTATTGTAGTCAAATATTTTCTTATCTTAGAATATCCTAACTAATATTATAAATGCGAAAGTAAGTTTGTTTATTTGTTTGTAACTTTTTCACGCCTGAACCACTGAACCGATCCTACTGAAGTTTTGCATATACGTTGTCAGGTGTACAGAAACGGATATAGAGTATGTTTCATCCCTAAAAAAAAGTACTGTTCCCGAGCAAAACAACAATAAGGTTCTTATGATAATAGATGGCGCCACGTGTCTTTCGAATCATGATTATAATCCGAATTGATTGTTAAAGTCTAAATTAACGCGAGCGAAGTTGCGGGCAAAAGCTAGTTGACCATAATTATAGAACAAAGGTACTTAGTTACTCGTCAGAGGAAATGTGGTATAATTAATTTTATTTATTAATTAATTAATTTAAGCAAATGTTCCACAATTTTATTATTAAACTAATTAACTACCCCTTTTCAAACTTTAAAAGTGAATTTTCATATGTATAAATGTCTACCTACAAAGCTTTTTCCAATGTATTCGCCTTGTAACGTACCTCATATTTTTAGAAACTGCTAATGGTTTTAGTACAATTTTATTAGCAGCTTTGTCTAAAATTAAACAAAGCTGCTAGGTAATAATTATTTACCCTAAATGCCAGCAGCCATATGGCTTCTGGCATTTAGGGTTTCATTACTAAATTATATCCAGGTTAATTAATTTATCAAAACTAAAGGACATTTTTACATAATGTAACCTTTTATTGGGTTGGGAGGTTGAGAGGAAAATGAACACAAAAACCCTTTGTAGCCGGGTAGAAATGTATGTGCGCATATGATATGTAGGTAGACCTCTGCGTACCTCTTCGGAGATTAAAGGTGTCGTGTATGTTATGATTGTAGAGAGGAATGAAAATCAGTAAGGGTATCATCATAGGCACAGCTTTACTAGCATGATGGATCTTAAGTCTCGTCAATAAAACACTATACTTTCTATTATTGATATATTGCGTAATAGAATATTTGCATAAAACAGCAGGTTTTTCGGTACAGAAAAATTCCCGTATTATTAAGAACGTTTACATTCAAATCTCAGTGTCAAAATACCTCTAATTTCCGTACAGTTTTGTGAATTTGATTGATTGTTGCCGTGATGAGCGTGTTTTGAACGTTTTTAATTACGAGAATCGGTCTTCAGATCGTTGCAAGTTTATCTTCGGAAAGAAACGGTTACAATGTTGTCCCTGTTTCTTTATGTGTGAGCACATAAATGAATAGGGGGCTATTTTACTCGTCCCAATCGGTACCGACATGTCTTTAACGGGAACCCGCTTCTCTATGCAAGCACCCTAAGAGCGGTTTCGCACTACGTCCGATCCGAATCCAAGAAATGACCGTCCGAAGTGCCCGTAGTACCATTTGTATCAAGGGTTGCGCACTAGATCCGAATACCATCCGTCCGACTTTAGAACATTTTCAATTCGGATGGAACTTGAATCCCGAATTCGGATTCAGATCAGATGCAGTGCGCAAACGCTCTATGGCAGGCGCCTGCTCGACTCGCACTCTCAGTCGCTTCACTTTTTGTTCAAAAAGGGGATTTGTTTGTTAGATTTTGGCATTCGACATCTTTCACTTTTACTCCGAATGGTCGAGAAATGAAATGAGCAAATGAATGTTTATTTCTATGGATTTTTGTCGATATCGTGTGAACGTGAAATGGAACAAAAATGAACCGTGACTCGCGCGGCGCGTCTCATTCATATACCCTACATTTATTAAACACGTTTTTACGTCACAGTCGGTGATTATAATGGTTTCAGATATCTGGAACCCCGATGGTGGCCAAACAAAGGATTCAATTTAATCTGCGGCTTCTAAAAACCGACAAAATAGACCTTTTTAAGGATCTATCTGGGGATATTGTACCAATATTTTGGATTGACGAGGTAAGGACCAAAATTATTAGCATATTTGATTAAGGCGGAGCATGTCAGCAGATTTTTATTTTTGTTAGTCTGCTTTCTGCTTGGGGTCCTGATATAGGTATTGATTGCACTAAAACAGGGAGCAGTGTTGGTCCGGTGGTAACAGCCCCAACTTAAGAGTTGTCGTGGGTTCGAACCCAGGCAGGTGCTTTACTTTGTTTAAATAATTTCATAACCACTGCTCTCAAAAATTAGAACATTCCCAAATCGGTTTGAACTCGGATCTTTATTAATTCGGATTCGGATCGGATGCTGTGCAGAACCGCTCTTAGTTGAGCTATATATGTACACTACATCTATTACTGAAAAATGCTTGCACTGATTGGACAGGTCCACTCAATTCTGTGTGGTTATTTCCTCAAAAGACCATCTCATAAACTAATCTACATGGTCCTTATATAACCTGACCAAGATTATTTCTGGACTTTAAAAGAGACTGTGACCTCTGAGTTTGTTGCGATCTTTCTTCTCAGAGTAGTCCCATAGGAAACGCCGAACTCATCTAGTCTTAAAACATAAGTTATATTTGACGTGTTGAAGTGTTTTTTTGTACCAATTTACATAAATAAATATCATTTAACTTAATGTCACAAGACTCACGCATGTTTTGGTGTCCTTCAGGGTCTGGCTCTAAACAAGACGTTCGTGAACATGCTCAAGCATCAGCTGTTCATTCCTAAACGTGTGGTTGGTGTGCTTCGCTGGTGGATGGTGTCATTTGGGAGCCTTGGGGCCGTCATAGGCATTGTATTCCACTACAGAGGTAAGTAACTGTACCTATAAGGTTTCTTATAATTGTGCCAAAAATTTGATGATGGTAGATTTAGCAACTTTAAATTTGATAGCTGTGTGCCGGATGAGACTTCTCATCCGCAAAAATGACGAGCTTCCACACAAACGTTTATACCTATACTAACATAACTATCAAACATAATGGTTTAGGCGCATTTGGGCTAATTCTCATTTTGGCAACCGACTCGCTAATGGACTACTTCTCATTAGGGCTACTTCTCACTTGGGCTACTTCTCACTTGGGCTACTTCTCACTTGGGCTACTTCTCACTTGGGCTACTTCTCACTTGGGTTACTTCTCATTAGGGCTACTACTCAAAATTTGGGAATGTTTATTGAAATAAGTACTGTGTGTGTGTGGACTGTGTCTGTGTGTGTACGATAGGTTAGGTTAGGTTAGAGTATGACAAACAACGCACGAGCCGAGCGAGCGAAGCGAGCGTGCCGCGGCAGCGGCCGGCGATGTGCCAGAAGCGAATCGCTTTTGTAAAAGGAAAAAGTTAAGTTCGGTTAGGTCACATTAAAGATAAAGTAAAAAAAACAATATTAATTCCATAAAATACATGTTATACCACCTGAACACTACATCAAATGAACTTCCTTTTACAAAAGCGATTCGCTTCTGGCACATCGCCGGCCGCTGCCGCGGCACGCTCGCTTCGCTCGCTCGGCTCGTGCGTTGTTTGTCATACTCTAACCTAACCTAACCTATCGTACACACACAGACACAGTCCACAAGTAACCCAAGTGAGAAGTAGCCCAAGTGAGAAGTAGCCCAAGTGAGAAGTAGCCCAAGTGAGAAGTAGCCCAAGTGAGAAGTAGCCCAAGTGAGAAGTAGCCCAAGTGAGAAGTAGCCCAAGTGAGAAGTAGCCCAAGGGAGAAGTAGCCCAAGTGAGAAGTAGCCCTAATGAGAAGTAGTCCATTAGCGAGTCGGTTGCCAAAATGAGAATTAGCCCAAATGCGCCTAAACCAACATAATTACCAAAAAATTCAAAACAATATTATTTCTCATTCGTTATAAGTATAAGGAGCTCTTTTAAAAGATTTCATTTTTCTAGACCTAGCGGTTTCTAAGTAAAGGGTTTATTGAAACACTAGAAAGAAATATAATAACATTGAATAGTAATAAATAAACTACAGAAAAGTTTCTAGTTTCATTTGTAGACAATATTTGTTTCAATTGAATTCAAATTGTACAATCATTTCGTCTGATAAGTTGTGTACACATGAAAAGAAAAACTTTTCTTGTATTATTTGTAAATTTACTACATTTTAGAAACCTAAATAATATCTATAATGAATCTTCTTCATGAAGTTGTATCTAAACTATTGCTCATTTTCGCTACAAACTTTTCTATTTCGAAACAAGATATCTGAGATTTATTTGTCTTGTTTATAGACCAAGTAACTGGTTGTGAAGTGTTGCTTTATCGTTCTCTTCGGTAAGTTTTCTTCTATTTGCAGTAACTACCGACCGTAAAAGTAAAATTAAATAATACCAGCCTGTTACTATCCGACTGCAGAGCGAAAGCCTATTCTCGTACAGAGAAGGCATGAGCGTTAATCAACATGCTTGTTCAAGCCGAGTCGTCTTCTGTCAGCGCGACGAGCGACGCGTCCTAGTTTCGGCATACCCCGCGTACTAACCAAACCGATCTGCCGCGCGAATACGCAATCATCGCGTTGTTACAAATTCATAAGGCGCCCTCTGTCGGCAGGACCATGCTTTCGATTTCGTGACGATTGTTTTGGTTTGGTTGGTTAGGCCTTAGAGTAAAAGTTCCCACGCCAAATAATACCTTATTATTTTTTCTATAGATCACATAATGCGTCTTGCAGTTTCTGGAGACACCAAGGTGTCAAAGGTGACACCTGAGGATGCTGCTGAGCAGAAGGATATCAGTGTCATCGGTCCAGTGCAGGAGCCAGCCAAGATCAACATATAATCGACCTTCGGACGGCTCCTGAGGTTGGCGATCGTGTGGAGCCGTCGGTATGGGTTGGGACAGAGGCAAATATGGAATCAAACTTTTAGATATCTCGTTAGGCATAGAAGGGCTTAAGTAAATGCTTTTGTAATTGATAAGACGCTGTTTAGTTGACCACGTCATTTCTATACCAATTTTTACAATAGATCCTTGTATATTGATACTTCACTAATGTTGAATCTAACTGTCACATAGACGAATGATAAAACCGACCGGTATATTTTGTAAAAATCTCACCGTGAAAACTTACGTGAAGTGAGCTTTAAGTGAGCTATTGCTGCCGATTCTCTTGTCACAAAATTCTCTAAACTAGACTAAAAATCACTAAAATTTTGTATATTCCTGTCAAACGACGATTTCCCATTCTGAAATAGACTAAAGAGACACAACTTAACTATAATTTAGTTTGACAGCACTGAGTTAGTAATTTAGTGAAAATGGCAATTTCGCTATTCTGAATTTGACGTTTTTCACCTAAAATTTTAGTTCTCTAACTAAATCTGACTATATTTAATCGCGATTAAAAAGTTGGAATAAAATTAGTTTTCATAAACTAAAATTGACCGCAACACCTCGACTTCAGTTGCAAAAACAGTACTGTATCTTTTTTTTCTTTGCTTATATCTCGAAAATGGTGTTTCCTCTCGCAAAAATAATGAAAATTCCGAGCCCCTTTATAAAACTCTTAAACCCCTAAAACTCTACATGTAGGTAATCATTTTTCATATTTTCCATACAAAAAATGAAAAATTCCATAAAACACGTCGAGGCTATACAACATGCGCACCAACGGCTCTTAAAAAAATTCACTGGCTAGGGCAAACAAGTAACACGTAGAGTCGCGACCGCGATTGGTAAATTAAATTTTAGTTGCGTCAAAATTATTTTCAAATTTAGAGGTTTTTTTTGTCATAGCCAAAAGTAAGGAATTTTTGTGATAGTTTAGTTCGGTGTACAAGAGAGTCGGCACGTTTATCTCATCAGGATGATACTGACGCTACTGACAGTTCACTTCAAGTTCACTTTAACTAAGTTTTCACAGAACACCGACTTTTACAGAATAGAACTACTAGTCGTTTACGAGGCGGACGGTACCTATTTATTTAGTGTATAGATTTTCAACGTGGACGATAACGCCCCCTCGTGGGCATTTGAGACTTTTAAGGGGGCAGTAGAAAACCCAGAGAAAATTAGGGCGCGGATCTTACGACTATATAATATTACACGTTTAAATATAATCGTGGCAATAGCTGTTTCAGATTCGCGACAAATGGTAAGTAAAAAAAGTTGGAGGGCTCTAGAAAAAAAAAACTCAAAATGGGCGGTGGGCAAAGTAAGGTAGAGAACTTATTAGTGCATAGTTCTGATTTAGAATCGCCTATTAGTCTATTGATCTAACTTCATTGTTTGTTGATAAAATATTTTAAGATGCCTGCTGTTGCACCTTCCGTTTCATTACAATTAGTTGGTATTATTTCATAATTATTACAATTCTAGTCATTATTTTCGTCGCAATCAAATGTTCGTAAATATTTAATGTCAGTTATTCAATAAGTCTGGTCAGCGTTATAAAGGCTCCTTCAAACAGGAGCGACACGCGACGGGACAGGAATGCACCGCATGTCGCGCGTTGAGCGGTGTCTTTGTGTCGAGTACGATTCGCGTCGCGTGTCGCGTGAACAACTGTTGTTCAACAGTCCAATGTTTATGAAGTGATTTTGAATTAAAACTGGCTTATTATTACTGTTTTGTAGAGTAGAGAATACTAATAAGGTTCTGCAATATCCAATAGTAAAAATTCCAAAATGGTCTTCGACTTATGTCGCTACTATATTATTACTATATACTATACACTTGGCTTACTCTCTGCTATTTAGAATCTATGTAAATAGACTTATTATTATCTGATTAGAATGGATAAGAATTTAGAGCATAAGATTTCACAATGTCGTAGTAATTTTAGTTTAGAGCAGAATTAATAAATTGTATATCTAGAATTTATGTTTTCTTTCATCTGACTCCTTGCTACCTCGTTTAGTTCGCACTAGCATCTGCCCGCGATTTCGTTCGCGTGGAAGTCGTAAGACACCACAATTTACTAAAATAAAAGCCACTTTTTTATAAAACTTTCCGGTATACTACGTTTGTCGTTTAGTTCTCAGCAGCGTAAATATGAAGAGAGTCAGGAGTGGTGACGTGGGAGCAAGTGACGTACAGTTGTCCTTGTGAGAAGTAGCTCGTTCTGAGGTCGACACCTGCAGCTTTCAGTAGTCATTTCCCATTGCTTGCGAAGTTTTTCGTTGTTATTAAATTAATGAACGCCTGCGTTCCTGTATATACTACCTAATGGCACAACACTGATACACTGACTGATGCATTCTTACAGATTTTCCGTGACAAACAGCTAATGTAACAGTAGATTGTAAACGGGTGTGTATCGTTTGAAATAATAACAAAAGTTGGTTGTTTGTTTAATGATCATATGACCTAATTTAATTTAATATACTTTTTTTTAATATATATAGCGGTGAAATGATGTAATGAATTATTGATATAATTTCATTTTCCCTATTTAGCCAAGTGAAGTAATGGTATAATTCGCCTGTTGTCTTACACTGGTATGTTGTGTTCTCATAGCTCAATGTCATTTCCTACGAAATTTATGGGAAGGCTTTTTGCAATTTCTAACTTTTCTAGTACTCAAACCTCAGAGAATTTTAGTCCTTATAAACAACAGGATCAATTGGAATCAAAAAAGGTCTTTGCAAATTGCCCATTTTCTTGCCGACTGTAATTGTTTTCAAAATCTTTAAAAGCAGATTAAAATATTTCAAAAATTTAAGGTTAGTGTCCTAAGACCGTTTCCTTGTAGCGCCAGCGGTTAAGTTACCTGCCCATATTGCCCTATTTCAAACATCCACCCTGTATATATATGTTAATAAAAAAACAATGTACAGTTTTCACGCTACGATTTTATTATATTATTATGTATAGATTACATAAGTAACATAAATTCCCCTAAATACCCAATACCGATCCTCATACCTACATAAATGGGTATATAAAGGATGAATCCTACCAAGCATAATTGCTTGGTAGATAACCAGGTTATGATAACATAACTGGAAATGTGGGTGTACTATAGGTACACCTCTACCCACCCTTCGGGGAAACAAGGCATGATGTTATGTTATAAAACACGCTGTAAACAATTTAAACATTATTTATTTTAAATTAAAGTAAATCATAAGTTACACCGATGAGCATATATTTATAAGTACTTACACGAAATAAATTACCGTCAAACGGGGTGAATATGGATGTAAGGGTGAATCGGGAGGAAACTTTAAAAGGGATTTTAACATTGAAATAATATAGCTTGTTGCCATAAAGGACTTTAATGTATTTACTGTATTATAATTAACGAATAAGTGCCCTTGTTGGAAACAAACTATATTATTTCGATGTTAAAATCCCTTTTAAAGTTTCCTCCCGAGCCACACCTGCATCCCTATTCACACAGTTTGTACAGTATTAATCTTACTCTATATCCATATTTACAATCTTTACACGAAAAGGCTTAATATTAATGGTAACTCTGATTGGTAACTTCACAACGGTGGAATATTTTAGAAAAACAGTTGAATATATTTGTCGGATCTTTTGAATATATTTGATCTGCCATTTATTTGAACATAAACCCACAAAGTCAAAATAAAAGAGAAATATCGAAAAACATCTCTTCTAATATTTCAAATAAGCTCTTGATAGATATTAAATTACTTGCGTCGACAGAATTTATTAAGTACAGATATTATTTCAATTTTATGCCGAGAACTTATAATATTTCATACTTTGTATAATTTTTCAATATTATTACAAAACGCTTATTATTCTTAATTTATATATATTTTAATCTTTGTCTTTCCACCCAACAAGTTCTGGTTGGGAACCAAGACTAACTTTAATATCACTGGTATAATGTACATTATTATATTAAACAATGTGAGAACCATTCACATTTATTTCAATCCTCATAAAATCACAATAAAAAATCTTAAAGTAATTTCAATGTCGGGTCAAACCCATCTGTATTAAAACAATCTCAATGATTGTCCTTCTTTCCTCCTTTAAGTTCAACAAAAGAGAAACCCTATCTAAATAATTACAGTCGTAAATTATAATTTCTTCTTCGCTACCGTTGCTTGCCTTAATAACTTCGAACTCGTCAACAAATCGTTTGACTTCCCCAAGAGCTTGTGCATTTGTTTCTTCTGCATATAATTTATTAATCTATTGAAACCTAACCTTAATGCGTATGATACAAGAGCGTATAGAGATACAAGCACTGAAATGATAAGAAGAAATACGTCTAGTGAATAGTATTGGAAGAAAGACATGTCTTTAGCTGGAGACTGCAAATGGTACGCACCTTTATGCCTAATTACGTACTCAGTCCAATAGATAGCTCTTTCTAATGGAGTTTCCTTCTGATCTCTTAACAAAATTTGCCTTTTCTTAACTTCTACTTTGTATTTAGGTTCTGTGATTACTTCAAGGATAGCTTTATACAATTTCTCGGGTGTGAGGTGTTGGAGGTCCAGTTTCTTGGCATAGCCATCGACCTCAGCTTTAGCAGCGTTAGCGTCGTGGTCACAGAAGATGGGAATGGAGACGATAGGCACGCCGTGGTAGACCGTCTCAAACATGCTAAGAAGACCTCCGTGAGTCACGAATGCTTTGATTTTTGGATGACCTGTAATAAAAAACATACATACTAAAAACATAACCCTTCCATTTGGCTTTGCCGTAGTCGGGTAAAAATAATGAATAACTTTTAAAATACTGTAGGTACGATCCGGCAATGGCTATGTTGTTTATGTGTACCCTAGTAATTCGCCAGGAAACTAAATTAGAGCTCAGTAAGACAAATTCGAGACACAAATCCCGCAAGGCCGTCAAATTAATACCCTTCTCGAAAATACAAGAAAAATAATTACAGACCTAGAACCTCTTTTAAAGGAACTTTGTTTTTTTTTTGTACCGTAAACATCTTGGAAGGCTTTTAGAACTATTAGCTATGCGCAAACACAAAATTTTCAGAAAGCGGAGTTTGGTTTGTTTTAATTTGACTTGAATTTCAGTTTGGCACGCAGTAAGTTTTTGTCGCCTCTTGTGGTCATGTTAATCAATTAAAGGTAGTCCCGTGGTGGATTAATATGATCATAATAAAACGCTTCTGGTAAATCTCTCTCCCGAAAACTATAAAAAAAATTGATGTATAGAATATATTAAATTGAATACAAAATTAACAATAAGACCCAAATTCGATCTAGATTTATATCGAGATTCATGCTTGAGCACCGTTCTAGAATACCTGCCTTTAATATAGATTTAAAGCTGTCATTGATAAGACTACATGCTTCGTGCCTGTCTTTTTAACCGACTTCAAAAAAAGGAGGAGGTTCTCAATTCGTCTGTATGTTTCTTTTTTATGTATGTTAGCTCAGAACTTTTTTCTGGGTAAACCGATTTGGATGTTTTTTTTTGAAATCTGGTACTTCACATGTGGTCCCATATAAATTTGATCAAGTTCATCAGAACTTGATCAAATTTACGCCGTAATAAGAATAACTCAAAAACTGCTGATCACAGCAGTTTTTGAGTTATTCTTATTACGGCGTATTTTTGCCACTTAGTTTACATTGATGATGTTTTGATAATTTAATTTTACTGTTATTTACATACCAAGTAGTGGTATATGAATTTGTGTGGGGTAGGTAACGCAACTAAAAAGTGAAGAATAAAAACTTATTTACAAAAAAACAACTGACTTCCAAAAAAAGCACTAAAAGACGTGAAAACTAACTTTAATTTCGGAAGTCGGTGGCCAAAAACGAAAATACAAAACCAAAGACACCGACTTCCGAAATAAAAGTTATTTTTCACGTCTTTTAGTGTTTTTTTTTGGAAGTCGGTCGTTTTTTTGTAAAAAAGTTTTTCGAGCAGTTATTTCTGCAGAACTACACAATGGATTTTGATGCAGAATTTATACCGGAAGGTTTTTGTATAAAAACTTCAATAATGCAGTGTGAAGCAGGGGCGGTTCGCTTATATACTTTAAAATGATGAATAATATAGTTTAGACCAAAAATCATCGAAATTCTTGCCTACGGTGTATGTCCCTCAATAGTAATAGCCATGGCAACGAATTTTAGGTTAAATATGAGATTTTTATTGTACTGTTACTTTATTGTAGTCGACCGTGATGTCACCGATTTTTTGGATCCAAAATCAAAGATTTATATTGCACCATTTGTTTGTATTCGTCTATATTTTTGGTTGAAACTAAACTAACTGTATCTTGGTTCATTTTAAGACTTCACAAGATATTCCGTGATTCAAGACTGAGGTATTTCCACAGTATCATAAAGTAAGCAGTATGACGTCTTCATACATAACAGCCGAGACGATGCGCTTCAATATCTCGGTGTATACCAGTACTCAGCAGTCTCGACTGCGCCGCAGTTACGTACGGATTCAGAGACGACCGACACGGTGCGAGACGCTCCCGCACATTTATTTACGTAAAATATGGCACGGCTGTATTGTTCAGTGTATAACCCTAGTGCGTTTTTATCTACCGAGCTAATTATTACGAGTAGGTAATTATTTCAAGGACACTGACGCGACGTAATACTGCGTACTTTATTATACTGTGGTATTTCTTGATAATTCAAACTACGTTATTTCGAACTCGTTTTGAATGCTGTCAGATTATGTACGGTATACCGTACATAATTTGACAGCACTCAAAATGAGTGCTTTTGTTAACTAAAACAGGTGCATTCAACCTAAAGTCTAGATTTATGTACAAAAGGGCAGACACGCCCTATCAACTCGGTGTGCCTGTCTAAATCTATAGTAGTTCACTTAGATAAAACAGGTCTGTGGGGTAATTACGTAACACACTAACAGTAGGAATGGGTTTCATTTTGACAGTTCAACAACATTCATTGCGTTATTTACGTTGTTGAGCAGACAAATTTTTCGAAAATATGAAGCAATGGATTAGCAATAGGCTTCAAAATGATTCAGATTGTGATAGATAGTGTGTTACGTAATTAGAGTGCTGGTTGAACACAGTCTGAATTTATTTTGCAAATTTTATTATTAAATTCCACAGCCACTTAATTTTCTCTTTTTAACCATCTCTTTTTAGTAATGCAACATGATTGGAACATAAAAGTCTTGTAAAGCTATTTGAAAACTGCAATAATATTTTTTTCGGCAATTAATTGAATACCTATTATACTCGCACATGTGCGTGCACATGTTCATGTAGCCAATTAATGTTTAATTAATGTATTTTTAAGTTATTGAGTTAACTAATGTAGGCTAAGTTCATACTAACAGTATATGGATCCCTTGGACTGAAATATTGTTTTAGAATTTGAACAAGTAATTTGAGGTAAAGTTGGTATTTTTTTTTTATTATTTGCCCCCCGAAAACCACACCTTGGTTTACCATTGTTAAGTTCTTTGTTATCTTCAACATTATCAAACCCTATTAATAGTATTTATACCTACACACAGACGAGCAATTAGGTACATCGTACTCTACTTACCAAGCAAGTCTTGCTGTGGCAGCCACTTGTACAACCTAATATTCGAAGGTATATCAGTCATGTTCTGTTCAGCATCTTGTTTCCACAGCACCCTCTGTGGTAACCTTCCCAGAGCCTCCACCAGGAGACGATGGGCTGAGAGAGGCATCTTTGTGGTCCTCACTGAAGAACCCATGGACACATACACGAAACCAGTCTCACCAGCTCCGGAGATCCATTCTTCGATTTCCTGAAGGAGTAAAATAACGTTTCATAAATACTAAGTTATCACTCAGGTTTTTGATAGTAAGCTGCTTGAATAGCACCCATTCAAAACAGCAACATTATATTGTATTTACATTTCCCTCTTCTTCTTTGTAACAGGGGTCAGGTAATGCAGAGCACTGACTGTGCAACGGGCTGGTGTCCGCAAACCCACGTCCAAGCATGTATTTTACGTAACATCAACACGCAGGTTTTGCTTTCAGTTTTGAGTATCAATCGAAACTTGAAAATAATATTTAATTTATTAATGCGTTGGATTAACAAAATCTTAGCTCAAAATAAATGCCAGCTGACTGGCTTTCATTTTTAGAGATTCGAAAGGAATTGAAAACCGTTTGTTGAAATCCATGCACAAAAGGATTTAAGTGTCAGCCGATATAAATAATATCTTTACAAACTCCGAAGAAAGAAACTCCTTGACAGTAACGACCCGAAGTGTGACTGACAGAAACACACCCAAACTTTTAAGATACTTTGAGCAAAAGGGTACAGTGTTCTAGATTTCACGAATGGACCTATATCAAAGTTGTATCCTCCAAGGCCCTCGGGGCTACTTTTTAGTTTTAAAAACGAAGTTAAAGAAAAATACTTTGCAATCTTAATGTCCAAGCAACTTCACTTTAAATATGTATAACCATAATTACTTACTCCCAAAGAAAACTAATTTATAGAAAACAATGTTCTTTACGCTAAGCTAAGCCACAAATTTTAACTTTAGTTTCGCAAAAACTTACTTCTGTCATCTAAATAAGTAAGGCTTAGAAGTCTTAATAACCCTGCAACCTTAAAGTGCGACTTGCAATCAAAGTAACTGTAATATGCTACTTCTAATTGAGTTCTAAACAAGAACTAGGCACTGAGTCACATATATCTTGGGTCACAGGCATCTAGGATCCAATTAATATCAGGAATACTTCATGCTAAAGATAGATAGCACTTACGCCATGTGTGGCCTCTTGATGTGAGTGCTAAGCTAAATGTTTATACTTCAAGGAAGATCATCTGGCTGGCGTTTTTCCAAGTAGGGTTAGACTAAAACTAGATATAGTTGAATATCAATATTTTACTTGGAACAACAGTTTTCTATCCTTGAATTCAATTACTTTGCATTACCGATATTCTAAGTTTAGATTTCACGGAATTTGACCTGCAGACTACTCGATTCCAGTTGCCTGACAAGGACTGGTGGTTTAGTGCGGGGTACAAAGGAGTTTTGATACGCACAGAATGGTCATCCATATACTAATGATGGCAAGCATACTTTAGTCATGTGGCTGTTAGTATGCGCAAGAATCTTCGTGTAATTTCTACGAAGCAAAAGGAGTATGTAAAGATCGGAGCAGGTTGCGTTCTGTAGTTTCTGCTTCCTCCATGAGAAGAAAGCGTGAGTTTATGTATGTATGTATAGTATCTTGTAATGAATTAAAACAACTTACCGGATCCAATATCTTCGACTCCTTACAATGAATGCAGGCCACCTCGGCAACGTTGGGCAAGTACGGTCTCGGATACGACACCGAATAGTGTCCATTCTGAAGAATGAAGCTCACATTCTTGGCCATATCGTATACATGGGGCATCTGCTGGCCAAAGTTCCTTCGAAGAACACCCTGGAGGATCTGCATACTGAAGGCATGGAATGGGAGGATTGTAGCATGGAAGGCCGCATTTAGGGCTCTGTCGATGATCCCCATGTTGTCAGTAAATCCTTTGCCGAAGAATGGAGTGACGGAATAGGGAGCAGGGCTGCCAGAGTTGCTCAAAGGCATGGTGTAGAAACCAACAGTGTTGATGTACATGAAGGGCACTTTGAGTTTGTAGACAACTCCGAGAGCGCACTCGGGGTAGGTTCCATCCAGGATGACGAGATCGAAGGTCCTTCCTGATCTGAGGAAGGACCTCGTCTCAGGGTCACTGAGGAAAGCGTCGCACGCCTGGAACAAAAACGAATAGTGAATGATTATAGGTACCTACTAACCTATCAGTAAATGTAAAATGGTGGGAATTAATTAACATCTTACATACGTTAACAAGGCTTAATATACTCTGAATTACTTGTACTAGAAATTTTAAAGTTGTCACGATACATGGAAACCATCCTGACTGCCTTAATAAGGATCCTCATCCTCCCACTTCCTTATTTTCGTGATTTCTATCCCTAATGCTAATGAAGATTCCTAATAATAAGTCTTAAGCTACACAGCAACTGAAGTGTGCTAATAACTCCAAAGTATCTTCATTATCGGTATACCAATGGCTAGCAAATTATCGTTAGAATACAATTTCGAAACCCATAATCGTCGTTTTCTTTCAATGACAATATTAGGTCTTTACCTATGAAATTGCCGTTCTGCAGTACTGGCCATTTCAAATCAAAATAATTTTTGTTTGGCTAAGAATTCTAATTTCAAATTAATTTTATTTTAAAAACATGGATATTTTTTTCTAAAAGTAGTCATTTCTTTATTGATTAGTGTTACATTTTCATCGCATTTCAATCTTTTTCGTCATCATGGATACGTTAAAAATTCGAGTAATTATGGAATATGAGTACCGTCGTGGCAGCAACGCGGCACAAGCGGCACGCAACATCAACGACGTTTACGGAGCTAACACTACAAACCAACGCACCACCTGTTATTGGTTTGCTCGCTTCCGTTCTGGAAATTTCGACCTGAAAAATGAACCTCGCGGTCGTCCGAAGACTTTGGTCGACAATGACGAATTAAAGGCGATTGTGGAAGCTGATGATACACAATCTACGGCTGAATTAGCAGCAGCTTTCGACGTTAGCGTCAAAACAATATTGGTCCATTTGCGTCAAATTGGCAAGGTAAAAAAGCTTGACAAATGGGTGCCCCACGAACTCAATGATCGCCAGCGCGAAGTACGCGTCGAGACGTGCCTTGCACTGCTCAACAGACACACAAATGAAGGAATTTTGAACCGCATTGTTACCTGCGATGAAAAATGGATTCTGTTTGATAACCGTAAGCGCTCAGCAAGTTGGTTGGATCCTGGTTCAGCACCTAAACAATGCCCTAAACGAAAACTTACCCCTAGAAAAGTGATGGTCACTGTTTGGTGGTCTAGCGCCGGTGTGATTCATCACAGCTTCTTACCAAACGGGGTGAGCATTACTGCAGATGTGTACTGTGAAGAACTGAACACAATGATGGAGAAGCTGGCGCATCTCCAACCAGCATTGGTCAATCGCTCGTCTCCGCTGCTCCTGCACGACAACGCGCGACCTCATACTGCACAGCAGACGGTCTCCAAGTTGCAAGAACTGGGGTTGGAAGCTCTCCGTCATCCGCCCTACTCACCAGACCTTGCGCCTACAGACTACTACTTTTTCCAGAATTTGGATAACTTCTTGGCGGGAAAAAAAATTAATACCCGAGAGGCAGTACAAAATGCCTTTGAAGAATTTGTTGCCTCCCGTCCAGCTGATTTCTTTAAGAAGGGCATCAATAAACTGCCACTGCGATGGCAAAGATGCATTGATTGCATGGGTGATTACTTCGATTAATACAAATAAAAAATTCATGAAAAAAAATCGTTTAAATTTTTTCATACAAAACGGCAATTTCATAGGTAAAGACCTATTATTTGTACTAAACTTAATGGTTCCCTTGCCGATTTTGAGGAAATATAAAAATACATTTGCCAGAACCAAAATGAACTCTTGTCAAAGACTGAATCGTTTAACGCTTTTTCAAATTGCCATAAAAATATACAATTTAGGAAAATAAAAGAATGTTAAGTATTGCTAAAAAGATTTCTTAAAAGCTGCTCATAATAAGGCAATTTGCTACCGTAATTATTATTGGTTTTCAGTAAAGCCGTTTTCTATATTTCGACCTAGATACATATTTAAAGTTTTTTACCTCATTATGACGACAAGGAATTGTTTTAAGGCTTCATTAGTATTTATAAATTAGATAACAATTTCCTAATTGGGAATTGTAGGTACTTGTACGATGTTTTTGGTCCGTGCGAAAATCAATTCCTAAAACCTCAGAAAATAAATGATCCCAAATTGGACCTGTTTACCTAATGCTACAGACAACACTGACGATTTTTTTTTTTTAACATATTCGTCGGTGTTGAACATCTACAATGGATATGTTTCTGGAACAAATATCAGCTTCTAAAGTTCCCACTGCTGGTACTCTGGCCTCCTCTGTGTGAACGAAATAGTATTTATTCTAATGGCCTTTTGATTTTGTCCCCATTTTGCCGTACATTTCGCCAACGTTAATCATTGACCCGAGGCTCGATAGATGGCGTTGTGCGCCGTGACGCGATTTCTGAATCTCGCTATGGTTTCGTTGCATGTAAATAATATAGCTCGTCGAAAACTGTGAATAACTGTCGGGAGTTTGACTACTATCATCATTAATCCAATGATCATTCTTCTTATTCTCGAAGATAATACAAAATAAGTCACCCTCATCCTACACTTATTTTGTTTATTACTTTGCAAATTATTCCATCAACAGGAGCAGACGTTCTTGTTAACTTTAACTGTAACTGTGTAACGTTACGCCATAGAAAACTTAAACAAAACAACAAATAACGATATTGATAATGAAATAATCAAAACGACGTTAGTCAATCCAGTTAGCCAATCCACTTAACTGAAGCAATAGATAGAATAGTCCCTTTATTATTTTAAAGAGGTGTTCTATACTGAACATGAATTTTAGTGAGTTGACATTGATAAAAATATTTACCAAATTTAAAAAATAAATATATAATTTGTATTGTTATATGTAAGTTATTCAAAAAAGTTTTTTTTAATACATGTATATTTATACAGTTATTAAAGAGTGTTACTTATTTCTGATATTCACAATCAACTAAGGGCGGATATTTCAGAAACGTTTAGAAGCTTCAGATTTTGTTCTCTTTGAAACTGTCGAAATAGACTTGAAAGAAATAAAGAAAATGTGTTTATTGGTATAAATACAAATTAAAAATTTAAAAACCCCCGATATAAACAAAAACCTCTAAAAAGTAAATAAATAAAATGTACTGGCCGTTTTTGTTTAATAAAAGTTGTAGGACATATTTTGATCCAAGCGTCGTCGTCGCGTCGGGGGACGTCTAATGAAAATAGGAAGTTAACAGCAGCTAAACATTCTACAATAGCAAAGAACACATTCATTATTGCTGGGTATTTTATAAGCCACGTCTGTTTCTTAGTTTTCGTTAGCCGTCCCCCGATTCGACGACGCTTGGATCAAAATGTTATCTACAACTTATATAAAAAAGGGGCATTTTTTTTTGTTTTTAAATAAATCTTTTAGCACACAAAAAATTTATAAAGGCGGGCTTAATGCCTTAGGTATTCTCTACCAGTCAACCAAATGTGGTGTAGAGATTAGATGGCAGGAGCGTTGGTTGAGAGGAACAATGATAAAAACTATTCAATGAATTATAAATAAAATAGGTAACGTTTTTTTACTTTTTGGAGGGTTTTGTTTGTGTCCGAGGTATTTTTTTATTTTTATTTCCTGCTGTTAAAACTTTACATGCAGGGTTAGTTTTCAAAGACCTGCCAAATTCAAGGGTGTAGCACAGACTATCAGACTGAACAATTTCCTCCTTGGGACCAACATCATCATCGCGAAAAAAAGTTGCCGTCTGATACGTTTAAGTCGAGTAGGTTTAGGTTTAAATACTTTATTCTCAAAAAGACAAAAGATCCACTTACATGAGAACATAAGGTAACATATTGTAATAAGCTTATTCTAGGTAACGGTCACTGATACAATACAATAATTTTAAAATTATTTTGTGTTTATTTTGGTAGTAGGGTAGAGTAGAGTGGAGTAGAGTAGGTAGGTAGGACTACTTTTTCCATGCTTTTAAATACATATTGGTTTTGTTTTAAGTTCCCTGTATAAGAGCTAGCTTGTCTTTTTAACCGACGAAAAAAAAAGGAGGAGGTTCTCAAGTCGACCCGTATTTTTTTTTATTTTTTTATTTATATGCAGCACGTGTTCATGTGAAAAGACAAAATATTTTTTTCTTTATTTTCCTTTGCTTTCGCATCCTGCCAACCTACCTCATAACCATATCGAAGTATATCCTTGACGGGCATCTGGTCCTCGCCCCTCATCCTGGCCCCCACCAAGTCGAAGGACATGTAGTTCCTCACGTAGGTGACCAGACCCTCAGGAGCGATCTCTTCCAAGCCACTGATGTGGAAGTCAGCTGGGAACGCACTGATGAAGGTAATGTTGTGACCTCTGAAAAAAACAAGTTAATAGCTGAGCTGATTGTGGTCAAATTATGCCTTTCCTGAAGGGGTACGGGAGTAATTACGGGATCATGAGGTGAGCCGGTGACCACTTAGGGCCTGCGCCCATTGGCTGCATGGCATGGCAAAGAATCTTTAAATGATAAATGATAAATGATTTTATTTCTGTAAGTAGGTTTGTACAAACACTTTTACACGTCAATCATATTTTTAAACTAGATGAGGTCGGCGTTTCCTATCTGACTACTCTGAGAAGAAAGGCCGAAACAAACTCAGAGGTCACAAGTCTCTTTTAAAGTCCAGACATAATCTTGGTCAGATTATGTGAAGACCATGTAGATTGGTATCTGAAATGGTCTTTTGAGGAAAGAACCACACAGATTGAGTGGACCTGTCCAGTCAGTGCAAGCATTTGTCAGTAATCGTGCAGCTCAACTCAGGAAGTCAGGAGCTCAACGATTCGACGAACAATACCAAAGAAAGGACATTTGGGTAGGCCACATAAATTACTCAATCTGCCAGATCATGATTAAAATTAACTGCGAAAAAAAAGCAATGACCCACATAATTAATTTAAGCGACGAATAGGTAGTATAACAATAAAATTGAAATTTCTATGATAATGCCTAAGGACGTCGCAGCATGCCGCGGCATCGTTCGTCAGTATGCGCTTACATGTAGGGATACCGAATGATCCCCTGCCGTGCCGTGCCGCCAGTGGGCGCATGCCCTTAATGTCAGATGCGCCGTCGGATGGGCCAGTCAGATGAGCCGCCGTAAAATTGAAAACTGCCAATTATAAGCATCGGTGGTTCAGGGGTAGAATGCTCGTCTGCTACGCGGGCGGCCCGTGTTCGATTCACGGGCGATGCAATTATTTTACTCGATTAACCGTTTAAAGACAAACTCGTTAGCGAAGAGATTATCTTATAACGAACATTAGTGCAAAATAATTTGGGTAAACATACCTAAACCCGGAAAATATTATCAGCTTTAGTCATTTTTGTGAACAATTGAGGGTCAACGTTAAATGCTATTAGGAAACCCTTGGAAAAAAAGATTAAGTCTTTGCAGGTAGTTCGATACATTGTTTCTAAAAATTCTACTTCATATTAACATTTTCGCCCTGTCGAGGTAGAACTTAATCCTAAAATATTAAACTACAAGGGCTACTGCTGAGCATGAGGTCCTGAGTTCGATCCTCAGGTCGGTTAAAGTGTTATTGGGTTTTTCAATCAGGAATTTCTTAGTAACAGTCCTGAGTCCAGATTTGTGCCCGGTTGATGACAATAGACTCCTATTACATGGGAATTAAATATAACTGGCGAAATGTGGGTGTACCTACTATACGTACACTTCTGCCTTACCCTCCGGGGATTACTGGCGTGTTGTTATGTTATGTGTTAAACTTACCTCCTAGTGAGTCCTCTCGCCAGTTCCCAGAAAGGCATCTTATGTGACTTGGTGCCGCCCATGGTGATCATCAGGATGTCGCTGCCGCACACCGACGCAGCCAGGAGTATCGGCAGGCAGAAGAACGGCCATCGCGACCTCTGCAGAGAACAAGAAAAACATGTTTTGGTTAATACGATTTGCTATTTTTAATGTGATAGGTCTCCAAAGAGTATAAGACCTACGTGGTATTCATGCCTTGGTGATAAATGATTTTTATTTTTATACAAATACTTTTTACCACTGCCACTCGAAAAAGGGCAAATAAAAACAAAGGGCGAATAAAAACATTTTGAATTTGGAACAACCACTAATTATACGAATTGAACAAACAATAAATAAAACGTGCTGAAAGTACCTATTGGCTGGCTAAATGGAGCTATTCCATAGAGCTATACAATTAAATTTTCGAAAACTGTTCTAATTTCACTATACATTTTTAATATTTATATTTAATCCTTTGTTCTCTCATTATCGATTATATAATAAAATGTGATAAATACAAACACTATACTACTATTGAATTTCTCGCAGTAAATCGTAAAAAGTAGAGTACACAACTCGTGAATAAAATACTCGGTCCTTGTATCCCTCGCTCCGCTCAGGATTCTAATCTAGAATCCTTCGCTGCTCTCGGGATCCAAATTAGTCCCTCCAATTCAATTTCCCTTTTTTCAATTGTTGTAACTTCAAGTGTTGTAACTTTTTTCAATTCAATTTCCCTTTTTTCAAATCTACTATTACACGTCAAAAAAATATTAAAAACTAGATGAGATTAGTGTTTCTTATAAGTACCGACTACTCTGAGAAAATACACCGAAAAAAGTAATTATTTTAAAGTCCAGACATAATTTTTGTAGGATCATGTGACCACCATATAGATTAGTGTCTGAGGAAAGAACCACACAAAGGGGACCTGTCCAGTACTAATTGATAAATGTGTGCACAGGCACTGACATAAGGCATAAACGGAGAGGATCGACGATGAACGCTGCATTTTGACGTTGATCAATAACAACCATTGGTCGATGTCAATCGGGTGGTTTACCCTAAAAGTAAATCCTAACTAATATTATAAATGCGAAAGTGAGTTTGTTTGTTACGCTTTCACGCTAAAACGGCTGAACGGTATTGGATGAAAATTGGCACGCAGATAGACCATGACCTGGGCAAGGACATAGGCTAATTTTTATCCTGGATCGCAGATGATGTCGCAGGCAACAGCTAGTGTTTTTATAAATCTAAATGCAATACGATATGTGTCAAGTGCGAATACATCTCTAACCTAAGAGGCAAACTTACATTGTCGTTTGTGCCTCGAATGTCACCGGCAGCCATGTCTTTTAAACCAGAACTTAGCAATGGTATGAAATACAGAAATAGTTTGAGCTTAGGTCATGTCATGAAGTAAACCCACACAAGTTTTAACTAATTTTGCTTCGTCAAGTGTAAACTTGAATACTGATTTATTTTAACATGTGAATATTGCATTTACCCTGTTTGTAAGCCTTGTAAGTTTGCCCGCACATGCCAGAGATTTGTTTGTTTTACATATTTCGCAAAATCTACGATTATAGAGATGTTTACTTCAAATAGTTTCAAGTAAATGTTAAAGACAATTTATAGGAATTAGGTGCGATTGTAGCGGCATCTACAACGCCACATGCGAGCTATGCGGCACACTGATGTCACACAAAAATCCTGCATCGCGCAAGCAGAGTTTACCGCGCAATTAGCATATATACAACGTCCCGACATCAATCATCGGGCAGTTGCCCACCAGACACAACACCCGTCTGGTCAGTCGATCCTCACTTTTCCATAGAGTATGAGTGAACTTTACACTATGTTCCTCATACCTCTATATTATTGCCTATCCCTTATAGAATTATGCGATAAGAAGTAATTCCTACAAATTCAATAAAACTTCAGACTTTCTAATGATATTTCGAACAATAAGAAATGACTTCATAGAATACTAGAATATAGGTACTTAATTACCTACCTACTCTTGACATCGATAACCTTTGTCTATTTTCCGCATTCACTTGACCTGCAGTTAATCGATACTTAGCCGAACAATTGATTTTTCAGCTATAGTTCGGAGTGTACGGGCTTTCATGAAAGTAAATATAAAATCTTAACGCCCGGGCCTAAAGGTCTTAGTCAGAGAATTCTAGTAGTACACCTACATTTACACCTTAAGTTGTGCTTATTTGACCTAATTAATCAGATTTCTAAGACCAGAGGTGGCCTAGTGGTAATGGCCCCGACTTACGAATTGTAGGTCGTGGATTCGAACTTCAAACCCAGGCAGGCGCTTAACTTTGTGTAAATAATTTCATCACCACTGCTCTCAAAACGGTGAAGGAAAACGTCGTGACGAAACCGGCATGTCCTAGAACCAAAAATTCGAAGACATGTGACATCTACCAACCGCCACTGGGCCCACGTGGCAGATAATAGCCCACTCCCTCTCACAGAGACTAGGCCTGTGTCCCAGCAGTGGGAACATTATAGGCTGATTATGTAATCAGACTATACGGATAGCTACCCACTAACAATTTTCTTTCGGAAAACCCCAATATATCTTAGAATGAAAATGTTAGAAAATATTTCGTAAATCTGACTTTTAATGTGCTAGAACATAAAGTGCTAAAAGATCGTCAATTGATTACTTATTAATAATGATAATAGTCCCACGGCCGGCATCGCATACGCAAAACTTCGCGCCAATACTTAAATGCAAATGCAAGTGTATACCTGCTGGAATTAGGTATCTAATGAAATAATTATCTATATTAGACAATTCCTATGTGTAGTTTCTTGCTGTTCTTGGCATAGAAATGTGCAACTAGTATCTACATATTATCGGTTACTTTATTGACACAAGATTCACTCTAATTGCGTAACATACTATCAATCAGAATCTGAATCATTTTAAAGGAGGCTAATCCATTTCTTCATATATTCGAAAAATTGGTCTGCTCAACAACGTAAATAACGTAATAAATGTTGTTGAACTGTCAAAATGAAAGCCATTCCTACTGTTAGTGTGTTACGCAAGTACCCCGCCGGTGTCACTTGCAATACATGAGGACAACACACAGCAAAACAGACCCAGACCCACGCAAGAATGCACATAAAATGGCGCAATCAAAACTGCATGAGTGTTGAGCGTAAAATCTGGAAGACACATTGCATGACGGCTTTGTTCCGTGTCACGTGTCGCGCCTGTTTGAAGGAGCCTTAAAGCGGACCTCATTTGACACAGTAATTTTAAATTTTAATCCGCTTGCGCTGATAAACGTGAACACGTTGTATGGTATTGTCTTTTTGAACAGAAATATTGAATAAAAAAAACATTTAGTTGTTCAAGTTACATCAAAATAAATATAAATTGTTCTCGATTTATGGTCGACGATGTTTTAAATCCTCATTGATTTCCACCGTTTCGGAAGGTGGAGATCATCCCTAGATAATAGAGTAGACTCATCGCTAGGGCATGCAATAGCGGAAGGTTCTCAATTCCGGAACTAAATTCCAATACCGGAGATCTGATTCCGGAATTCCGGAACTGGTTCCGGAATTTGGAATTTTTAATTGTCTCTAATAGAGAAACCATCTCTATCTAGGAATAGAAAAAGGTTTGTTTCAAATCAAACAAGATTTATAATTGTATCGGTCTTTTAGGGCCAGTTTCACCATATTGTGTGTATTCTAAATGTCCCGTTATTATTTGATGGGTTGTCTCACTACAAAAAATAGTCCGTCAAAATGCTTAGCATAGCATTTAGTAACAGCAGAGTTTGGTGAAATTGGTGCTTAATCATTTTTAGTAACATCCAAAATTAAACATTTGTTGTCATCTTTCTCGCTGAATACTGTAATTAGATATTTAAACAGTAAAATCAACAAGGCTATCACAATAGAATTAAACGTGAAATGTTATGAATAAAAAACATACGACACCTATTTGAATCAGAAATTCCATCATTATTGCGTTTAGGAAACGTATCGTCCACTGCTTGTGCAGAGAAGTCTTCCGGATTGTGTAAATAGTGTAGCACATCTGCTAATACTAGACGTCTTTGTTTTATACGACTTCGCAAATTCATCGGAAGTTTAAAACTCAAAAAGCTGTTCTAATCAAGTTTCAAGAGCATAAACTATAACGTGGTAGGATCCAATAGCAACCTTATTGTAACAACTATAAAGATCATTGTGAATTTTACAAACTTGTCAATGGCAGTAACCCAACAACCACCTTATTGCAACGGCAATAAAGGTCACTGTGATTTTGACAGTGATATAAATTCAGACGTAAAATAGCTGTGAAAGGATGGCTATAGGCCTGGTTGGCTAGCTGCTTGGAAAGTTACACAGACGTTAGATAGTAGCGTTCAGAAAAAAAAAACAAGTATCAATGATTTTGAAACACTGTATGAATATCGGAATTACGATATTACTCCTCTCAATTCCGGAGTTGAGATATCAGACAAATTGTAACGAAATTCCGGAATTACGAAATTCCGGAATTCCGGAATTCCGGAATTGCGTGCCCTACTCATCGCCCAGTGCCTAATGAGGTGTACTCTTTTTGTTCTTTCGTATCGGGGAGACTATACCTATAACTGTTTGGAAAGTTAAGCATTTTTTTTTCAAATTCATTTAATTTATTTTCGCATCCATCATTTATTTATGGCATCATATTAATTTAGCTTAATACTGCATATTTTTTTTTCCACTTAGTTTATATTGGTGAGGTTTTAACAATTTCCTGTCACTGTTATTTACATATCAAGTAGTGGTATGTGAATTGGTGTGGGGTAGGTACCGCAAATAAGAAGTGAAAAATAAACACATTTTACAAAAAAAACAACCGACTTCCAAAAAAAAACACAAAAAAACGTGAAAAATAACTTTAATTTCGGAAGGCGGTGGCCAAAAACGAAAATGCAAAACCAAAGACACCGACTTCCGAAATTAAAGTTATTTTTCACGTTTTTTTGTGTTTTTTTTGAAGTCGGTTTTTTTTTGTAAAAACGTTTATTTCCCATCTAAAATAATAAAAAAAAAACAATAAAAGAAGTCGGTTTTGTTTTGTATGGGGCCTCCCTTAAATATTTATTTTATTCTGTTCTTTAGTATTTATGGTTATAGCAGCAACAGAAATACATCATCTGTGAAAATTTCAACGGTCTAACTATCACAGTTCATGAGATACAGCCTGGTGACAGACGGACAGACGGACGGACATCGGAGTCTTAGTAATAGGGTCCCGTTTTACACTGTGAGTACGGAATCCTAAAAATCAATGATAGACTCCCATATTAAAAAAGTACTTCAGCGATTTGGTAGCGAGGCTCACTGCCCAAACTGCGTTGAGTCGGACATTTTAGGCCCACTTGTACTGCCATTCACTAAACGTTTAGTGCTAAACCAGTTTAAAACATAATTATGTGACCTGGTGCTAGAAGGGCCAGAGTCCGTTTTTGTAAGAAGTGTGATTTTACTGCCAAAATTTTGTTTTCCTATGATAGTATTATATTACTGTTTAGTACATTGGCCTTTTCGAAATAATTATTTTCGTTACACTTAAGCCAAATTTTGGCAGCAAAACCACACTTCTCACAAATACGGACTTTGGCCCTTCTAGCACCAGGCCACAGAATTGTGTTTCTGTCAAATGTTTGAAGATGACAGACAGAATGATGTTTAAAACTCGTTTAGCACTAAACGTGTTTAGTGATTGGCGGTGCAAGTGGGCCGAAGTATTATACGTTGTGCTTTGGTTACGCGTGTTGTACCTACAATTTTCTACATGTCAACCTCCTACAAACCCACTGTCATTATTATAATGACATTCCATGGGACATTAACTATGTGAAAATCCCATCAAAATTCCATTCAAAAGGTGTCAAATTTGAAGCAGTTAAGGCGCATGCGTGGTCCCAAATTATCATGATGTGTGTAAAAGTGAAAGTGGGTGATGGCATAGATTCGTTTGACATTTTAAGAAATTAGATGTTATCGTGTAGTTGGTGTTTATTAACCTTGAACTAGTGAACGTAGGGTAATGTGAACAAGTTTGATAGTACAGATTTTTGCGCCACAATTATTTTGAATTTTAACATTTTAGATTCATATCGACATGGTATGTAGAAGGAACAGCTGATAATTATGAGTGTCCCAAATTGCCCGAGAATATTTTGGAACAGTCCTTCCTTTCGCAGCTTAAAAAAAGAAAAGGTTTGGTAAAATGATTAAGTAATTCGTTAGTAGTTGTTTGTTTAATAAAAGTTGTATGTTTGAAAGAAGTCAAGTTTGGGAACTCCGCAAACTTTAACAGCAGCGGGTTGACCTGCGGGGTAATTATGTAACACTAACAGTAGGGATGGCTTTCATTTTGACAGTTCAACAACATTCATTGCGTTATTTACGTTGTTGAGCAGACACTTTTTTCGAACATATGAAGCAATGGATTAGCAATAGGCTTCAAAATGATTCAGATTATGAATGATAGTGTGTTACGTAATTAACGTGTTTAGTAACGTTAATTCCCAAGTCTGATTAAAAAAATATCAATTCGACTCTTCAGGTGACCAGAGGGCTGGCCTATTTTTAGGCCAAAGCATCAGCATTGCCATCCAACGTGGCAATGCTGCCAGCCTTTTGGGCACTCATCCCATTGACAGCGATGCGGACGAATTTTTTGATACCCTATAAGCTCATTGTATTTTTGTACATAGTACATATATTTTAGTGTTAGCTTGTATATTGTAATATATTTAGTATGGTGGTGGTGGTGGTGGTGGTGGTGGTGGTGTTTAGTGTGGTGGTGGTGGTGGTGGTGGTGGTGGTGGTGGTGGTGGTATGGTGGTTGGTATGGTGGTGGTTTATAATATTTGTTTTTGTAATACATAGATTGTTTAATGTTTTAAAGCTGACTAAACATAAAAGTTTCAACCAAACTACTACGAAACCTAGTCGACCAATTAGCATTTAAGTCTTCAGACTAAAATTAAATCCGGGCCAAACTTAAAACGCCTTTATCTCCCTCCACGTAACCCGGTCAAAGCAAACCATACCATAACTTACGCAACACAAGGTTGATATTAGAAAGTAGGTAGAGTTCATGTGTACACTTCCTTAGTTGACATAACATTTGCCAGGTGGCAAGTCCGCATAGCTATGTGTAAGCACGTATCACGTAGTTGTCCTATAAACTGGTAAGCTCGTAGTATTCTATGACTAAGGTGTTTTAACTTAACACCTCGCTTGTACTCCTCGAGGGGGCAGACAGAGTTGTATACTGCCTTGCATATAATAATTACAGTAAGTAAAGTCACATTTTTGTCGATATTGAGTTAAGTAATCAAATAAGCTTAAGAAATTAAATGTAGAAATGTAGATCTCAATCTACATAACATAACATCACGCCTGTATTCACCGAAGGGTTAGGCTCAATCTCTACATTCCAAATATGAACTTAACTCAATATCGACAAAAATGTGACTTACTTTAATTTTATCATAAGCACGGGCGGATAGGACTCTCATACTTGGGTCAGTTATGTTTAAGTCCTAGCGAAAGGACCCTAATAACAAACTCAAACTCAAAGCATTTATTTCAATTTCGGAAACAATTACCTACAGGTAGTTTATTAACTGTCAAGGAGCCAGTCAGTCAAAAAGATGAAGCTACTTGCCCATTTCAAAGCATAGTAGGTACCTACGGAGAAGAACGGGCTAGAAACTCCACGGACAATCTTTTAAATCAAAATATGGTTACAAAAAATTGGTTACATCATTCATGTTGAAATTATGCATGTGAGAACGATGCAGAACGTTAAAAGCGTCCGTAATAAAAAGACAAAAACAATTCAAATATTAAATTAAATTAAAATAAGCCCTGGCAGGTAAGAGATTACCACTCCCATACCAGGAGTCGGTCAGTCAAAAAGATGAAGCTAGTAGCTCATTCCAAAGGTTAGTAGGTTCTACCTCTAACCCGTCAACAACTGCATCTGAGAATTGTCTTATGGAAAACCAATGACACTGACATGGATGAAAAGACAAATCCCAGTTTAGAAAAAACTAGGTAAATAATGAATTACCAATCACAGTGTCTGCCTAAGACCCACCTTTGCTTATGCCAAGCCTTTGTTTATTCAATTAAACAAAGCAACATTTTTGCAAAATTATTAAGGATTCAACTGGTACTTCAAAACTTCACAATTTCATTGCAAAGTCCAGGAAGTTATTTCTTGGTTTTCTACGTTTGGTGCGCTAGACGAATGATCTATACTAATATTATAAAAATGTAAAATTTTTGTTAGTAAGATTGTATGTAGGTAGGGGGGTAATCTCTAGAGCTACCGATCGGTTTTGAAAAATTCTTTTTATCCAATTTTTGAGGAAGTCAATAGCTTATTTAACATCACGCTATGACCCTTAGGAGCCGAGGAAAAAGAAAAAAAGTCAAAAAGAACGCTACGCGAAAACAAAATGACAGCGCAGGCAGGTGATGCAATTCGATGGGGTGGGTCGGGGAAAATAAGAAATTTCATGCGGACGAAGTCGCGAGGAGAAGCTAATTTAATAATAAAGCTAACTTTGCGCACCTTTGAAGGTATTAGTTTTAACTATGTGGCCTAAAGGATTTAATTAATGATACCTCAATTTAACGCCGTTCTGACCGCTACTGGTTAAAAATAAAAGGTTAAAAGTAATGTCATATTTCTGACTGACCGACTCCTTGACTATTCAAAAGTGCCTGTAAATGGTTTAATAGAAATAAATAATCTAATTCAATGTTTTTTATGTAATAAACTATTAAAATTAAAATATAATAACCTGATCTAACTATAACTATGAACAAACTAAAATATGGCGTCGAAAAATTCCTCCGCGTCGCTGTCGACTGGTAATGTAATAAAATGAAATAAAACTCAGTCTTACTCGTATTACAAAATGTTTGTTAACAAAGTTTGAGTTTAACAGCCTTCTAGATATTCTACAATTTTTTTTTCAATCACTGTCAATGTGTGTGTGAGTGCGTTGATTTCTGTTGAAAGGCCGACGATCGTTGGAGTAGACAAAAGTCTTCGAGTGCCGGGACACACCTTGGGCAACGCTATGTCCAGAAGTGGACGTTGATAGACGGGGTTAATGGATAATTATTTCTTCTGCTTTGGAGCAATGCAATATAGTCGATATGACCGAAAGCTCAGCCGAGCTAGTTACAACAAAAGTCAACAAAAAGAAATATTATATAAGCTTTTAAAAACATAATAATCGCGCAATATTAGGGGCATACGTTACAAAATATTTTTATAACAACACAAAATCAGTGACGTAATATAAAAGTAGGTAACTATTTATTTAAACTATTGAAACATCATTTGCGTATAAGCAACCACACCTTCCAATGACAATATTTAAACATTTATTTTTAGGGTCAGTGAACTTTTAATGTACACACGGCTACATATCAAGCTGTACAGTTCCAGTATAAGTTGATCTCGCATTGTATAGGATTTCCGTATAATGAGACGCTAGCTTATACTGGAAATGTATAGCTTGATTAAATGTTGTAAAAGACAGTGAGCTTATTTCCAAACTCCTCTTGGTTTGACTAGGCCAGTGGTTCCCAAATTTTTTTTTGAGTATTGACTACTTTGATTTCACTAAGATTAGCAGGGACCACAACGTTAAATAATAAACTGTATCAATCTAAAAATAAAGTTTAATCGTAAAGTTTAACATACGTAATCGTAAAATTCAAAAGTAACATAAATTAACAAAACACTTGTTTTTTTTAGTTTTTGAATTATTGAGGTAATTTTGTTGCTCAAAGATACACAAATATCATTACTTACTTCCCATCGATTCCTGGTCTTGATTTTATTTATCAGTAAAGCAGAAAATCCTTGTTCGCATAAATAAGTTGTGGAGAATTTTTGTGTATAAAATTACTTTTTTAAACCAAAACTGCTCCAAAGAATCAGATTCAAACGCGTCCGTACAGTTTCTATCATTGTTTGAAATCTTGCGCGGATCATATTTCAGCTCTTGCGGTTGGGTCACTGGTTGGGAACCACGGGACTAGGCTAACAGCAACAATAATGGGTGAAATTAACTGCAAAATTAAACAAAGCAAATAAAATTTAAAGATTTGCCTTTAAATAAGTCTACGACTTGCTTGATTATTTCGAATTAATTAGTAGTCAGTATAAAAATAAATGGAAAAGTTTTCAAAGATGTTTATAGTGTTATTTTTCCGCATCCACACGGATGGATTCGTGGGTACAGATAATCGCTAACTTTATACAATCTATCTACTTAGTTTGCTAACTGGTCCCTTGGTCTCGTGGTCACAAGCGACTGCTGAGCGTGAGGTCCTAGGTTCGATTCCCAGGTCGGGCAAAGTGTTATTGGATTTTTCCATTAGGAATTTCTCAGTAACAGCCCGTGCTTCAGAAAGCACGTGAAGCCGTTGGTCCTGCGCCTGATCTCTCTCCGGTCGTGTTGGATTGCCGTTCCATCGGACTATGAGAGTGAGGGTAGAGTGAGTGCACCTGTGCCTGCGCACACACTTGTGCACTATAATATCTCCTACGTAGATGGCTAGTCTCCGCTGAGATTGGCTGGCATGGCCGAAATTTCTTCTAAAGGACCATTATTACTTAGTTTTTATTAAGTCCTCCCCTCCCTCTCACAGTGAGGAGGCCTGTGTCCCAGCAGTGGGAACATTATAGGCTGATTATGCTCTGCCAGGGTCGCGGGTTTCTCCGAAAAGGTTACCTTGGCAGCCTGTGAGCCGCGAAGAACTGACGGAAGAAAGGGGGGGTGTTAGTCCGTCTACCGCTCGCTGATTATGGTAGTATTAAGTTTAAGATTATCTGAGTTACCATATCTAAACCCCATATAAGAAATTGCCCTAACTTGGCCGAGAGCCGTCTCCTGATTGTCAGTCAAGGGCAACAAGCTTTCTTTTCTAGTCTCGCACTCATGTGCAAAGTTATTCCATATTTGATGGAATAAAACTGATCATCTGCTAAAAGCTTTTTCCTAAGATGCTGTGGTAGGCTTCCAGTCTGACCGAATGCAGATGAATAAGTACCAGTATTTTACATGGAGCGACTGCCTACTTGATCTCCACAACCCAGTTAACTGGGTAACACGATACCTCTTGGTCAGACTGGTTGTCAGGCTTTCGAGCTTCTGACTACTCGAAATTACTGTCAAAGATGTTCCAATGACAGCTGTAACCAACGGCGTGCTTTCCGAGGCAAGGAGGGATCTGCGTACCTATGTAATGAATGGTCACCCATCCCGGACCGACCTCGGCATGCGTAACTTAACCTTGTCGATCGAGCCGTGCGGCTGTACAATTTTTTCCACGAGTCCTTCCGAAAGAACAAAACAATCATAATCAATTATTAATTGAGTACATTCATTATTTTCTGCGACATTAAAAATATATATAAGGAAGTAGTACGAATTCCTTTCTTAAACAATGCCTTTGCTATGGTGGTCTCCCATACAAGCACTAACGATCTACCATGCCTTAATGGTGGTGCATGTGACTTATTGTGATGCTAATCAATTTGTTTACTAACATACGTGTCGGTAACATAAGGAAGCCACAGAGTAGTATGTAAATATGCTATATGCGTTATTCCCCAAAATAAAACATGTGGGATTCGTTTTACATTCTGCAATCCGGGATGCCAATTATAATTTCTTGAATTCCGAACTGTATGAAGCATTTGGCGGCTAGAACGACCACTCCTTGAAGCAAATAGTTACATAAAACGACGTAGGGTCGTCAGGTTCCTAATAGGTTGTTCAGTTTTGTCTCTATGTATGGTAAGCTTCACGCCCCTAGTCGCCGCAGGAGACGCCGACGGCGCGTTGTGTTCCACGCGCGCCTCAAAGATATGTCAGCACACATTGACGGGGTCCGCTAGGGCCGATGCCTGCCAGGGTCTCGGATTGTTCGAAAGAGTTACCGTGGCCCCTGGCACAGGCAACTGAAGGAACACGGATGGGTTTTATTCAGTAAAAGTCTGACACGCCCTCCCGCTCCACCCAGAGCGGTAGAAGTCATTTTATGATATCCCACCCAAAAAAAAAAATTGGGTTGTCTGTAAAGTCGGTTTACAGACGATAATTTTACGTGATAACGTCATTGCGGAACGTGACAATGAGGCATTCATCGATTTATAAGACTAACGTCTTATAACGTCACGTCAAAAAAAGGCTTAAAACGTCATAAATTAGTCACGGTCTCGTTGAATCAAACTCGACTCGCGAGCATAGAGGTCTTATTCCCGCGAGTAGAGTTGAATTCTTTTGACTTTCAGCATATCGGGATACCAGACCAAACATCTGCATCCCTCATTTATTAAAATCCGGACTGCGTCGGATGTTAAGGCCACAAGATATGGCGACTAGAACGACCATTCCTAGAATTAGAAGCAAATACATCCATAAACACACGCCTTCTTCCCATAGGGGTAGGCAGAAACTACAGAATGCCACCTGCTACGATCCTTACATAGAAAAAATATTAACATAAAACAGATGAGACTGTTGAGAAAAATGACGTAGGATCGTCACATTCGTTTGTTTAGTTTCGTCTCTTTGTATGGTAGGCATGCGTCATTAAGGGGACTACATGACCTAAACGCAAATTTATAATGCCTAAAAATATATGATCCACTGCAGTGACCAAAATCAGAAAAATATATGATATTCTTCTGGATATATGCTAGTTAGATAGTGTGTTGAAAACATAATACAATTAACTTGATATGATAGAAAAAAAACACGAAGATACCTCTAAAAAAATATTTTAACGATTAAAAACCATACTAATATACATGCAAGAATTCAGATTTTTTGTCAGATTATTTTACAAGTAACATACTAACGTAATAGTGTTTTAATTTTTTGATCCAATGAATAGATTTTGTGTAAATCCATAATTACTTCATATTTTGCAATAAATTACTAGCGTTTTGTCATCGCGCGTCTCTTTCTTTTCTATGCAATCCGACAGTGACCGCGCTTTAACTCTTGCAAGCCTCTTAATTGGTCACGTTTTCGTCAATGGTCACGTGGTTGTATTCGCACCGTTTGTCCGTACGTCATCACTCCGTGTATTTACTCTTCTTTGTTTTTATGTATGACCGGCACCCTAATTACGTAACACACGATCTATCACAATCTAAATCATTTTGAAGCCTATTGCTAATCCATTGCTTCATATGTTCGAAAAATGTGTCTGCTCAACAACGTAAATAACGCAATGAATGTTGTTGTACTGTCAAAATGAGAGCCATTCCTACTGTTAGTGTGTTACGCAGTTACCCCGCTGAACTAATAATGAGCTATTTGTATAATCAATTTGACGAATGCGTAAATTTGTCGGTGGCTTATTTACAACATAACATCATGCCTGTAATCCTCGATGGGTTAGGCAGAGTCAAATTGAATGGAGTGTGACTTAATTGCACATTCGTAGTTATTATAAAACATATGTATATTAAAACTTAATTAAATTAAAACTTGTGAAAAAGCATGTTTAAGTGCTTAGGATTAGGACTCTTGAAAAGGCTAATTCAGACCATTTCATGTAAGAAAGAAAGAAAGAAAAATATTTTATTTGGGTCACGCACAGGAAATACAAAGAGCAAAAAAATAAAAATGTAGTGTCTTAAATGATTACTTATTAATAATTAATATTATTTATAATTTTATACTCATTTTTTATTATTTATATTACTTATTATTATTATTAATTATTCAGCGTCACTTTCATTGGTGAAATTCGCCCTTAGTCATAAAGGTAGATAGAAGTTTCGCTATAAAGCTCAAATAAATAAATAAATATGCAGGAACACCAAGTAAATAATAATCGAAGGATACTTCCATTGAGCCATAACTTAGGAGAATCATAAAATGAACGAGTCGCGTCTTTCAATAACCTTTAATGATTCACTCATAAAAGGGTTGATGTATATCTTTTTATTATTCAACACGTAATTCGCATTTATTATCTATCAATAAGTCATATTATTTAACTTCCTCAAATTGAATATAATACTTACATATAAAAGTACTAGCTTCTGCCCGCGACTTCGCCCGCGCAAATGTCGGAAATTATCCCACGGGAATGTGTTACCAGGATAAAAAGTATTTGACCCAGATCATGGCCTATCTGTATGCCTTTCATTCAATCCTGTTCAGCCGTTAGGGATGAAAGGTAATTGACCGACTACATTACTAGATTATTTCCAATCCCTTATCGCTTAAAAAGGGGTATCTACACAATTTTTTTATTATTAATTAAATGTGAATGTAAAAATCATCACCTATTTTACTCCCTTGGGGGATGATTTAAAAAAAACGCTGAACCACGTAATTCTTTGTTTCTTACTACAAGTACAATTTTAAATTTTCTTATCTCTAACCTAATAAATGCTGGGCATACAAACTTTCATCCCTTATATCAACCCCTTTACGATTAATTTTGAGACTTAAAATTAGTCTATGTCCTTCGCCTTCCCCAGGATGCCATCTGTCTCCTTCCCAAATTTTATCGACATCTGTTCAGTGGTTTAGGCGTGAAAAGGCAATATACAGATAGACAGACCAACAGAGTTACTTTCGAATCTATAATATCAGTACCTATGGATTTATGATACGTTGTGTTCTATACTATACAGGCCTGAAAATTCATTTGTCTTATGCCTTTAAACAAATGAAATACAAACTTGACAAGAAGATATCCACATGTCAATCACTATTAAAAAAAAACAAATGAAGTAACTAAACCATAAATGAAATAACAAAATCAAATCAAGTCCTGAAAACCTTCTATTTTAAATGAAAACCGTGTAAGTAAACTGTAAGGAAATAGAACTTATTCTTGTACGATTCAACCCCAGTTCTCTTAGGTCCCTTAATTGTACGTGGTTTGTATTATTACAACCTAAACCTTTTTATTGCTTGTTTTAAGGCGAACGCGTCAGGGTAGCCCGCGAAATTCAATTTTTCTTAGGTCATTTGCAAGTTACAGGTCAGCATCAAGTTGTATGTTGATCTAAATATGATTCGCGGGCGTAACAATTCATTATATAAAGAGTTATAATCATAAACATTAACGATAAGTACATATTACCCTATTGAATGACTATTTCATGAAATCATGACATTGGAGGCCAATCCTAACTTAAGGAGTTGTATTACTATTTCTAATGATTGTAATTCTGTAAAGCCATATTTGTCACGGTTGCGAATTATATTCTAATCAACCCTGCAAATTGCAAAAGCGTAAGTAAAATTTAATTTCGCGTGCTACCTGGCGCATCCCCCTTAATACTGTTTGTGATGTCATCATCTGGTGAAAGAGACTTTATAACGTTCTTACGTACGTCATTTTGATGTAACGTATTTATTAAAGCTACAATAGTCAATACTCAATACTTTATTGCATTCCTTATGTATTACATAGATGGTCTAAAAAAGTAAAAGTTCAATATAAAAATATGAACAAAATTAGGAGAGAGGAAGAGAGCTAAGTAGCAATAGTCTAACGCTTGTTGACTGACTTAATGAGAGAAAGGTCGTAAGTTCGACCGTCACCCGTTACAACAAAGTGAGTTTTATAAAAGGGAATACTCAATTTGACACCCTACGTCAATTTAAAGTGTTAAAGCCATTTCAGACAATTGCAACAGAATTACAGTTTTGTATTGAATATACGGACAATTTATGTTCGTAGTCAATTTGCTTAGAAATAAATATTCCTGATTTTACATATTTAAATCCCATTGGTACAAAAAAATATTCGAAAATAACCAGACAGTGGAAAAAAGAAAATAGCGGGACAAGACAGATTTCTGCCGCAAGATAATAATTTCTGCTTGCAATGGAGAATGTATAAGGAAGACTTTTCAATGCTGTGGAGCACTATTGGCTCATAATATTGTGCCATCTGAGTGATCTTCCTTTCGCTAGTCTTGACCACCGGTGCACGGTGGTAGGTAAGTCCACGATTCCAGGGGGCCAACTCTACTAATTTACAAACGTCACAATGGTCTCTGCATTGTTTGTTTTTGACAGATTTTGTATGGCAAATCTGTCAAAAACTAACAATGCAGAGACCATTGTGACGTTTGTAAATTAGTAGACTTGGCCCCCTGTAAGCCACTTTGTTTTTAACATATTTCGTGCGAATAATAACGAAAAAAATAATGTATGTTTTATTAATTACAACACAACATAACATATAAATTAAACACACACACTTCTATTCACTACTTACATTCTTTATTAATAAATTAAAACAGTAGCACACAATGTTTTTAGGTTATAAAATAACGAAATTGTTGGCTGAATGCTATCTTCTGGGATATAGAGTAAACCTATCTTTACCAACACAAATGCTGCTGGATTGTTATTGTATAATGTATATGACATTAGTATGCTTAAGTACTTTTAATATGTAATCCTTGTTGCTATGCTGGTGAGAACTAAACTATTTATTTATTTACTAGCTTTTGTCCGCGGCATCACCCGCGTGGAGGTAGGGAATTATGCCACAGGAACGTCTTACCGGGACAAATAGTTACCTAACCCAGTCCCAAGCCATGGTCTATCTGCTTTCCATATATCATCGTAATTCGTTCAGCCCCTAAGTCCGGACAAACAGACCGAGTTACTTACTTAGCATTTATAATATTACTAGCTGGTACCCGCGACTTCGTCTGCGCAGGATTAGTAAGTACTTCGAGTAGTTTATTATCTTCTCAATATGTATCTTTATACTAAAATTCGTCCAAGTTGGTTTTGCGGATTACTTGTGAAGGCGTAACAGACAGAATTACTTTGAGAGACCCTTGTTCTATATTGAGTTTGTATGTACGCACATTGAAACTAAGTATTTTTGATAATGATCACACTGATCTCATAATCTCACAATAAAAGGTATTATAAACGCCATATTTTGTGAGGATAGATTTACGGATGTATATAATAAAATTGGAGGTAATGCTAAAGTTATAGGTAGCTACTCCAATATACTCCTATAAACTATGTTATACGATTTTTTTCGTTCAGCATAAACATGCAGATTTTGCGATTAACAAACGCGTGAGCAAGCTACGTAGAGCTGACCATGGGAAAAACATGGTGTGCCAATATGTATGCCTGCTACCTTTACGGTTTGACCCTGCGATTTGTTGATAGTCATTGAAAATGCAACTTTTAATGGGAACTGCAGGCGTTTAAAATTAAATGGTAAGTTATTGGGTATGATTGGGATGCGTGGTATAAGAACATTGTCTCCCTTGGCTTCTCCAGTTAAGATTGTGGCCTTCACAATATGCCTTCCTAGTTCGGTGACTCGCATTCGAGTACCGTTGCATAATCTTGGCGCGTCCAAGTTACGCAATAACAAAACGGGTACACCGACCTTTATTTCTAACTTATGTGATGGCACCCCAGATAACTCCAAAGAGTTTAGAAACTCCACGGGATAGCTCGTAGTGTCATCGGATGACATGATTGTGTCCATGTAATTATACACTGATGTTTCGCTGGTTATTTGGTCTAAGATTTTTTTATTTATTTTCGCAACAGTCTCATTTTTTGGTGCTAGTATGGTTCTTTCACACAACCAGTTTTCGTCGGGAATATTTTGTTGCAGATTCGGAAAAACTTGATCAATGAGTTCATCTTCCGACTCCACAACATGACAAAATTGGTTTGTGAAAAGAACCATACCTTGATATGATGCTTTCAGACATGCATTAATTTCGTCTGCTGCAGTTCCTCTCTCGATAACAGGTAAAGTCTGCCTAAAATCCCCTGCTAATAACACTTCAACACCACCCACCAGCGTTCGATTGCTTTGAATGTCTTGTAGACAGCGATCAAGCGCTTCGATGGCGCGTTTGTGTGACATAGTGCATTCGTCCCACACAATCAGCTTACATTGTTGCAACAGGGCGCCACGGACACTGCTCTTACTGATGTTGCACGTTGGGGTTTCTTCGCTTGCTAGATTAAGAGGTAATTTAAAAACTGAGTGAGCTGTCCGTCCACCGCTCAGTAACGTTGCAGCGATTCCAGAGGAAGCCACAGCTAATGCAACATTACGGTCCTTAAGAATTTTTGCTAGAAGCAAATTAAGCAAAAATGTTTTGCCTGTACCGCCCGGGGCATCAAGAAAAAAAAGGCCACCTTCAACAAGCTCAACTCGTTGTAATATTTTGTTATAAATGTATTTTTGCTCGGGTAGCAGGCGTGGCTCTGTTTGGCTGATCTGAGCATCTAATAAAGCGGTATCGTAGCTTAGCTCTTTGGTCAAATCGGTCGACAGCTCTCCTCGACGCTGTGGTGTGGACATGCCGAAGTCAGACAATTTCTTTCCGGAAATTGTTATTATTTTGTCCTCTATAAGTCTCAGTGCTTCATTCAAACATAGTTCATTGTTGACTTGATCCATTCTTTCGAATCTGTGCGAGATATCCTCTGATACTCGTAAAGCAGTTTTATACTTATCCCATAGTTGAAGAGGATTCGATATACCGCAAGTGCATATCAATATTGCAAATAGCTCTCTTATTTGCGAAGGAGAGCGACACAGCACGGCCTCTTCCATTGTGGCATCCTAGTGGTTGTCATCTTCCAATAACCCCAACTTTTCACACACTTGTCGAAAAGTTTCAAGTTCTTGGCCGTCAAGTGTTTTAAGATCCAAAAAGTTTGTGGGGCCCCAGATTACATTCAACAGCATTCGCAAACAGTAACATTAAAAGTTACTAACGTGCACTGTGTAAATGCGCCCAAGAGCATCTCCTGCCTTCACACCTGGCCAGCCGTCGACAGGAGTTCCTTGTAAACGATGTTTCCATTTTTTCGACGACGCGTTCGATGTATAGTAGCGGGGTACGTAAACATAAAGTAATGTTTTTGCAAATGCGTCATTTTGGCAAAGCTGGAAAAATGCAGTTAGTGTCGTCCTAGGTGGTGCGGCCATTCGTTCCCTAAAATTGTTTTCAGTAAATTAAATCTGCTCACCATTGGACAGATGTACCGCAAGATGAGTGACTGTTGGGTGTCTCTCATGCAGAGGCAGGCCCAAGATCCGCCAGGCTACTTCGTTACTACTAACATATCGACCGAGTCGAAATGTTTGCACCTCATCTCTCAGGTTAATATTAACATTTCCTTGCTGTCGGATGTTAAAAATAGCCTGGTCGCTACCTTTGTTAATATATTTACAAATATATTTTATCGCCTGTACCGTATTGCAGAACTCTACATTTATGTGGCAATTAAAAATTTTAGACAGAAGAGGAGAATATGGGACAATCCAGCGGTTATCAACCAGTATTTCATGTATTCCACCTCTGATTTTTTGAGTTATCGTACGGCCGCCATCTTCAGGTGCTCTACGCCTGTACAGAGGATAGCCTTTGTCGTTGGTTTGAGTATCTTTTAATAGCGCCCTTGGATACTTTTTAGTACATTTTCCTTCCTTCATGCATGGTGATGACGGATTTAGTGCACCACAGGGACCGTGAATCATATTTTTAGTCACATTATCATAGAGTTTTCGATCAGTTTCTGGGTTTGGTATCTCCGCACTTATGACTTCGTCAATTTGGTTAGGGCGTAACTTTTCCATCAACCACAGCAGTAAGTGCACGTAAGGCAAACCTCTTTTTTGCCACTCGATCGAGTACATGAAGCACTTCATATCACCAAATAGTTTACCTTTTGTAAGTAGAGCAACTATTTTTTGAACTTTTATTCTAAATACTCTGGCTGTTAAGTCATGTCTGTCGGTTGAATTTTGACCTGGAATGAGCTCTCTAGTGATTTCTGGCCAGGCGGGATTACACGTCATTGTAATAAACAGATCAGGTCTCCCGTAGTTACGCACGTATGTGAATGCATCCTGTGTGTATTCATGTAGATATCTCGGGCTATTTATAAATGATGACGGGAGAATTACCATTTGACCCAAGTTATTTGGATCTAAATCCGCATCATTCCTTATCGCGTCTTGTAAATGTATATAATTTTCTGCTCGCAGTTTCGTTTGATTCAAGGCAATAAACCGTAAGCGCTCACTCTCCACTTTAACGTACATGTCTACCAAAACTGATGAAGGAGAAGTCTACATCGAAGCAATAAATTAAAATTGTTGCTACGTACCATCATATGATACGCATAAAAGTCTTTGCAGGACACTTTTTTGTTTGGTATGGGTTGTTTTGTAACTGGGTTTGTCTGAGGAATATCAAAACTGTATCCCTCTTGTCCTTTCCAAAAAATCATCGGGTACTCAAGAGCATTATAAAATCTATGAGTGTCCGGAACTCTAGTGAGCCGGCCATCTTGCGCCTGAATAACGATGTCCCGAGACGTAGTTTGTTCACTGCTAACTACTACGGCAGCTATTTCATTTGTGGTCGGGGCATTGAATCGTCTTGCATGTTCACCACGTGGTACACGATCTGGATGTATCACAACCTTGTAATAATCGCTTGTCACTCTATCTTTATCCATTTTGAATTCATGCACTAAAATATTGTGATTATCTAGAACTTCTTGTATTTTTTTAACCGTGTTTTTTTTCCACACCTTGTACGTACTCAGAACGCCTATTAACTTGTGCTTCCTCATCGCCCATGAAATAAACTTGCAAAAATTTTGGTTGCATATTTTTTTGTGTGAAAAACTACGCAACCCTTGGATTGTGAAAGTCGGGCAAAATCCTGGCATCGAAACAATGTTATCCGCCCCAAAAGATGTCATATGGAAGCATGTATTGTATTTTCTTATGTTTTTTTAGAAAACGGCGAGGCTCATCTGTTTCATTAGAGAAAAGTTCTTTAAGAGGTTCAACTGGCTCGTCCAGTGAAGGAAGGGCTACTTTTCCCCCGAACAACACATGCCTGCAACTTCCTCTTTCCATTTAAGAGCACCGCAAAATCTGCATTCTTTATTCATAGATTCAATTTTTATAAGCTTGTGGCTTTCGTAATCAAGAGTCTCGTCATACTCAAATGCAGCCTTATCGAATACCGCCCACATATTTCTTGTGAATATTAGACGTCGCTGTTGTGCCTTTTCAGCAACAGCGCGTCTGCGAGATCCAGCTTCTTCAACGGTTTCTGTAGCTCTTTGAGACGCCAGGTAAGTCGCCTGCCGAAGACGCCGAGCTTGAGATTGTTCGGGTGACTCAGAAGCCCGTTGAGATGCCAGATATTCAGCGTTGTTTTGACGTCGTGCTTGGGACTGTTCAGGTATCTCAGCAGCCCGTTGAGATGCCAGATACTCAGCGTTGTATTGACGCCGAACTTGGGACTGTTCTGGTGTCTCATCAGCTCGTCTAGATGCCAGATACTCAGCGTTGTGTTGACGCCGAGCTTGGGACTGTTCAGGTGTCTCAGCAGCCCGTTGAGATGCCAGATATTCAACATGCTGCCGACGCCGTGCTTGGGACTGTTCTGGTGTCTCAGCAGCTCTATGAGCTGCCTCACGCTCCGCCTGTTCAAGCCTTCGCATTTCGGTTTGTGGAAACGTCTCGTTAAGTCTAGCTACTTTCACAGCTCGAGCTTTATTAGAGCTTTGGGAAAGATTAGACTTAGGCTTTCGCGGCATAATTCTTAGTAGGTACTTTTTCTACACTTTCAAATAATACAATACGCATATATACAAAAAATGCAACACCTGCCTGTTCAATTTACATATTATTTATTCAATTTAAAATTATAGCTACATACTAATTAATATCCAAAAAACTATTCTTATTTGCTAATTGAAAATCAAAATCACACTTCCGTAGTATTAATTATTCTATTATTATTAATTTATTTTATATTACCGATGTAACTACTTTATGACAATTATAAAATAAAAACGAAGTAATTCGTTATAATTCGTTACTAACTATTACTATAAACACCAAAATCAACTAAACTCAACTATTATTGTAAACACCAAAAAAAAATACCGACCTAACTAATTAAAATGAGAAAGTAATGAAATCTTATACGTGTAGGTAACTCCTAAGCACACAAAAAACCTGCCAATACCTATCTATTACATTACATAGGTACAGTACGTTTAGAACAACACGCTAGTTTGCGCCTTGAAAATTCGCAAAACGGACACGACCGTCAATGACGTCTGCCCTCACGCGTCTGCCCGCGTTCGGGTCGCGCACTCAGCAATGAGCGACTTCTTCGCTTCGCCCGACGCCATAGGAACGCGCGCTCGATTGATAAAATCGTCAAAATCAATTTGTTACTACCAAACGTGCTTTAGAACTATATTATCAATTTTTATTATATTTATGGTTCACTGTTTTGACGATAATGGCTTACTCATAAAAGATAGATATATGCCGTCGCGGATTTTTTTTATAGGACTAATTAAGATAAACATTTCTCTTCTACATTATATATGTGTAAACTCTACAGTTTTTGCAGCGTACGCCAGAATAGCTCGCAGATGGCAGATTTTTTTCCGACTTACTTGGCAATTATCGTTATATTTTGGACAATTCACACACTATCTTTAAAAATTATAGCCTATGTGTTATTCTAATGTATAAGCTATATTATTGTAAACTTTCATTAAAATCCATTCGGTAGTTTTTGCGTGAAAGAGGAACAAACATCCATACATCTATACATACATCCATACATACAAACTTTCGCGTTTATAATATTAGTTGGATATATGTAACATCACGCCTGTAATTCAAGAAGGGTTAGGCAAAGGTGTACCTGCACAACCATATTTCGCCAGTTATGTTTAAGTCCCATGTAATAGGGGGCGAGCCTATTGCCATCAACCGAGCACATATCCGGACTCCGGGCTACTACTGAGAAATTCCTGATGGAAAAACCTATTAACATTTTTTTCAATCTGGGAATAGAACCCAGGACCTCACGCTCAGCAATACCGCTTGCGACCACTAGACCAATGAGGCAGTCATTAGTGTTCATAATAATAAGTAATAATATTTTAATATAATATATTTTTTTATAATATTAATTATTTATTTTTTATTTTTTTTTATTTTTTTTATATTCTAGGCTGATTATTATTGTTATGTAGGTACGAGTATATGACAATAATAATCAGCCCAAAAATATAATTACTAAAATTGCCATTCTCATGCTATACGGTACTTAATTAAAATGCACGCGTAACATCCGCATACCGAAACTCTTACACTGACATTACATTGAAATCTTAAAATACATTGTAAAATTAATGTAAACCAGTATTAGGCACTTTTATTTACTTACTCAGCCTTATTTTTATGTAGTATTGAACACGTGCTCCAGTTTCCGAAGGTCGAGTGAATGCAACGAATGGTGATATTTCAAATATTTAAGTACTTATTTAAGGTGCTTACAGATTTAGTCGAGTTTTGACAGTCGACACGTGTGAGAAAAAAATACCGGACATGTGCGAGTAGGACTCGCGCCCTGAGAGTTCCGTCTCAAAGCTGTTCCCTGTGGTCCGCGGCTTCACTCAAGTAATACGGCCTACACATTTCCAATTCCGGACTGAAGGACAAACTTAACATTGTGGGCATTGGCATTGTGGGAGAATATGTTTTTCAACTGCAAATGTAAGTTTGTATGCACAATATTGATTGCTTTACCATGTTATTTTGAGACCAAAGACTTCTGTTAGGTTTTCCTGTAATATATATAAGTAAAGAACTAGTTTCTGTATTTTTTTTTTGCAAACGTATAGGCTTAGTAGTTTCGGAGATATGTGGGAATATAGATAGATATGTAGATAATTAGAATGGTCAATTTACACAAGCAAGCAAGCAACAAGCTTTTAGTGAACTAAAAGTGATAAATAAAACCAACGATAACATAAAAAAAATAAGATTTTCTTAAAAGCTTGAGGCTTATCTTGAAGTGTAAGAAGGACGTTCACGCCTCAAGCTTTTAAGAAAATATTGAAGTTTGATGGTAGCGTAAGTTTTATTTATTACTTTTTAATTAATTAAAAGCTTGTTTAAAAAAGGTTTTTACTTAAATGTTATGTTGTACTTTTTAGCATTAGAATTTTTTTAAATATCTGGTCTATCACCTTCACTTGAAAGGTACTTGTAAAGACAAATCCAACGAACCCAAACACGCCTTTACAAAAGTCATGGTGTGAAGCTATCCGAGTTGCACTATCCAAGTCACGCCATACTTTAAAACGGGCTATCATAATTGAATGAGTACTTATAAAAAAATTCGCGCCTGTGCTGTTGACCACTGATGAGATCTCTCGTATGGAGCCAACCCTGGGTCAGGAGCCAGATCATGGTGAAATTTAGAACGCAGTATCATAATTAAATGCGTATATAGAATTTCTTGTCTGTACTGTTGACCGTGGATGAGCTCCCTCGACTGGAGCCAATCCTGGGTGCAGCAGCAGGATCATAATGGACTTTAGAACGGATTATCATAATTAGTTGCGTATATAAAATTTCGTCTTTATTATTGACCGTTAATTAGTTCCCTCATTTGGAGCCAATCCTGGATGTAGAAACAGGTCACGCTTCAAGAAAAATGCATTGTCTTCGAAACAGGATCAACATGTAAAATTGCAACTCCATTGGATAAGAGGAAGTGGTTTTAATTCAGCTTGCAGGATTCGACAAATAAATACAAATTAACAAGGTAAGTTAAGTAATAGCTTATAAAAATGGCAACATTCGTTACCAATATTTTTAAAATAGCACAAACAAAGTTGCTTTTGCACATTTCTTGAAATGATAGTCGCTACGTGCCAGGACTCTGCGATGCATAGGTATAGTATGATTCAAACTTAATGGCGGCTGTGAAGTGCGCTATTCGCTGCGCTGTACCTCACCCCGCACCCTCGCTAACACTTGAAGTAGTTACTGCGCAGCGACTCGCCTCATGTTCCGAGCTGCCATTAAGAGGGCGCACACGGGTCCTCTAGCGCCATTATTTTAAATAATATTATCTCGTGCCTGAGATGGAATTTTGAATAATTGCTCAATAAGCACCCTCGGTAAGTGTGTCTAGAATATTATAATACCCTTTATAAACTTATATATTGAGACACGAAGCAATAAAATTCGATCTAAAGAAAAGCGGCCACATTCCTCTAGATCGTATTTTGTTACTTCGTGCAATAAATCGTGCAAAAAATACATGTATGTTTATTAACTGTTTATTATATTCCGTCACTCTCTTGGGCACGTTCCTTGTATGTAGATACAAATAAAAAGTGATGCGGTGGAATTTATCGACGCAATTTAGTTTCTTGTTAGGACTTAGGATATAATATAGTTTTTATTTAAGGCTCTAGCAAACATGCGCTACGCGACAGCGCCACGCGACGGTAGTAGAACAATTTCTATGAAAACTTCATGAAAATTATTCTACTTTTAGAATAATTTCCATGAAGTTTTCATACAAATTGAGTTGAATTGAGTCGCGTCGCACTGTCGCGTCGCGCCTGTCTACGGGAGCCTTTAAAGTACCTACAAACAGACGCGACAGGCAACGCGAATCGCGCGCGGCTCAAAGGCACCGCTCGTCGCGCGACGAGAGGCGCCTTTGTGTCGCGCTGTCACGTCGCGGCTGTCTGCGGGAGCCTTTAATGTGTATAGTTTGTAGGTATGTAGTTTCGAGAAGAAAGTAGTTTTTTTGGGTTACATTGTATGCATTTATGATTACAATATTGCTGGAATACGGCTAGTGAAAATGAAATACAAAACTTGTAAACTGTGATTTATAAGAATGTGTGGCGTCACGTATTGTGCATTTGTGAACGCACCTTAGAATACGTGGCGTCGCTGGTATTATGTTTACTTAATTATTTATAAGTTAGTCAGGAACGCACCCTTATTAAGTGGCAACACTAAGCCACAATCCGAGGCGCTACTCATAGCGTTCCTCAAGTGGGTCTATCATGCTTGTCTACCGTCATGAGGCACTGACTAGATTTTAAGTCATTACTTTATTTTGTCCCTTCTAGTTTAATTAACTATTATAATACACACAATATTATTATTATTATTTATTCCTATGATTTAGGGGCATTTATAATAACAGTAACTAAGAGCGAAAGTTTGCTAATATGTAGGTACGGTATAGTTAGCTAAGGCACATAAATTCTTAGAAGTCGTTAACGTCAACTTCGACCTCCTAAGAGACCGCTAAAACGAATAACCAAGATCCTACAATAACTATACAAAAACTATAAGATTCAAACAATATAAAACCCCCATCAAGTTATTTTCCTACCAAGTTCAAAAACCAAAGCCTGCCACAAAGCTTCTTCCATAAAAATACAGAATTGCAGCAAGCGTACGTGAAATAAGTTGTGGCAACCCAACTGTAACCACATATTATAAAATAAATGTAATTCGAAACGGTGTCATCTCTGTCGGTCATCATACAACAAAGTAGGACAACAACATTTCACAGTTTCGGTTACGGCAATATAACACATTTTAACCAAATCGATTGACCTTGATTGAAAGGTGCGAAAATGAAGGGCATGGCAATTAATTAAATTAGTCACTTTTATGTTTATTATTGTTCAATTTGTTTGCTTTATCCAAGTTGAAAGTTAATGTAAACCGGGAATTTGGGCATTGCGTACATCCACGCGGCAAAATCTAAATTAAGTACCTATGTAGATGTTCGGGAAGAAGCGTAACTCGAATTGAGCCGAGGCAACCCGAAAATGATTCAGCGAGAGCAGATGGCCGAACGGAGTTTGCCAATTGGCATGAGCCGATTGAAAGCCGAATATGAGTGTAATTGCTTCGGGTCGGCTTTGTTGTTTAACTAATACTGCCGAACCAAATGAACTGACCCGAACAAGTGTGTAGCTAAATTCAGTAATGTCTCACCACTGTCTCATGGGGTGTCACCGGGTATAGCTCACAGTCCGATAAGTACCAGGCCCGACTCGACGACGGCGCGTTGTGTTCTACGCGCGCCTCAAAGAGATGTCAGCACACACTGACGGCGTCCGCTAGGGCCAATGCCTACCAGGGTTGCGGGTTTGTCCGAAAGGGTTACCGTGACCCTGGCACACAGGCAACTGAAGGAACACGGGTGGGTTTTAATCAGCAAAGGCTGACACGCGCTCCCGCTCCGCCCAGAACGGAAGAAGTGATTTGAGGATTTCCTACCCAAAATAAGGGGTCTCACCGGGTGTCCAAACTAATATAGGCCTTCGAGTCGCAAGTCGTCGTACAAAATGTCCGTGAAGTGTTTCCTACATTTATCGATTGGATAACAAACCGGTTTCCTAGCTAGACTATCTTCCTCTACAACTATGTTGTTGTTACGTGAGCGCTCTCTCGGACTAGTTTCGTGATTACGTTGATATTTCTTATTATTGTATGTGTTATTAAAATGTTACGGGTATTTACTTAAGCTCGCTTCCTATAAACAAAAACGAATCGTTTTGCTTACCAATGGTAGCATTTTATATTGCCTAACCTGGCTTAGAATTGGATTCGTAAGCTAATTTTACCTGTGGTAGCTACTTCCGTATGGGAGGCTCTACTATACAAAGCTATGAGGTATTTGCATCATTATTGGAAAAGATACAAAAATCTTCATTTTAACCAATAACGGACCGTAAATTATAGGAATTGGCCATTAGTAAGATAGGTAGTTTACCATTGGATCATTTCACATAACACTTGGTTACATTTTTTTTTCTGCGGGGAAATCCTCACGAATACCCTCCGTCTGGGGAGAGTGGAGGATTAAGGCTCTCACACAAAGGCGCCGCTCGTCGCGCGACGGGCGGTGCCTTTGTGTCGCGCGTGAATCGCGTCGCGTCTCGCGCCTGTTTGTAGGAGCCTTAACGCTGGACTACTACCGATTAAAACCCCACGGTTAAAACTCGGGCCCGACAGACACTTGGTTACCCTCACTTTACGCCACCGGGTCCACAAAAGTTCCAGTAACTTTTCTTTTGGCTCTGAAATTTATGCAAATAACTATATTTTTCTGGATGCTCTTTTAACCTTCACTTATATTAAGAGTTGTTATCTGCCATACCATCCATCACCTGGCACACCTGGCCCGGTTGGCAAATACAGAGATAGTCCTCTGACACACGAGACAAAGTTATCTTACCAAGTGTGAATCGTCACAGCCTCATTAGTTCGGGGCAAGATAGGTACACAGAGATTGACAATTCAAGAAGCTAGATATGATCGCCATTCTTTCAAAGCCAGGTTTGCTTCTGTTTCATCTATTTTACGCCACCGCTGATTCTCATGCTTGGCACAGAGCTATGAAGATAGCCATAAAGGCCCCTACAAAGAGGCGAAACACGACGCGAATCGGGCGCAACGAGCGGTGCCTGTGCCACGCTGTCGCGTCGCACCTGTCTGCGGGAGCCTTAAGGTTGCTTTTTCGTCAACACTATTCTAAGTTTTAAAATAATGATCACGTAAAAAATTAAGTTTGATTAAACTTGCTTATTAGTCTTATTAATCTGGTTGTTTTTAATAAAGGATAAAAAAATAAGGTTCTTTTAAATAAGCAGTCAAAGCAGAATCGCGGTTTTAAGCTATGCGGATTTATCAAGGAATCCAACACCGAACAAAAACAACAAAAACACTATAACAATTTATTTTATGTCCCGTAGGGCCTTAAATGTTTCTTCAAGGTCCCAACAGTTCAAGAGAAACGGGTTGGCAGGTGGATAACGGACGCTTGTAGGGATATTTATAGTTTAATTAATAGGAAGTGCCAAATACTTTCCGAAAGTGAATTTAATATCGAAGTTCATGACCAACAGAATTGCTGTGTGCATTTTTTTAAACACAATTCTGCGTAAACGGTGGTGTTCATGTGGTTTCTGAATTTATCAGTTTTTTTTTTTAATTCCATATCTGTAATGATTATTTTCACAAAAAAATAAGTAATATATCCTGCAGGAGGTGGGTACCTACTTACCTACAATTTTGTAATGTTCACTTTTAATCGCTCTCAAGTGATTTTGAAATGTTTCTTTCATCGTCAGATTTTCTTTGTGAGTGTCAGAACTGATGTTTAGAGAATAACATTAGTCTTGCATTCTAGTTTACTTCATTTTCATTCATTATTATTCAACCTCAAGTTCATTATTCAAGATCTTAGTTAGGTCAATACAACGAAAAAACAGGCAATTTCTCACTGTCTTGAAACATTGTGAAACGTAAAATATCACGATTGCGCACCGAATAGAATTCACGATTCAATGTGAAATAATCGTTTATTACAACCATTTCTATCATTTGCTGTTTCGTTAGATTTGTATAAGCGGTCTGTTCGCACGGAATAAATTAACTTTTCAAAAGGTAAACAACAAAAATGCGGTAAACTTGTGTGTTGACATGTAGTAGATCCAATCGTAAAGGCAAGGACGGTCGTCGCCTCAGTGGCAACGAAACTAGTACCATCAAACGGGTTGAATAGGAATGCGCCGGGATTAATCGAAACGAAACTTTAAAAGGGATTTCAACATTGAAATAATATAGTTTGTTGGCAACTAACTATATTATTTCAATGTTAAAATCCCTTTTTAACCAACTTCAAAAAAAGGAGGAGGTTGTCAATTCGACTGTATGTCTTTTTTTTATGCGTGTTAGCTCAGAACTTTTCTAGGTGAACCGATTTGGATTATTCTTTTTTTATTTGAAACCTGGTGCTTGACATGTGGTCCCATATAAATTTGATCAAGTTCTGATCAGCAGTTTTTGAGTTATTCAAAATACGGCGTATTTTTTCCACTTACTTTATATTGATGATGTTTTGATAATTTCCTGTCACTATTAATTACATATCCAGTAGTGGTATAGGAATTGTGTCGGGTAGGTACCGCAACTAAAAAATTTAAAATTAAAACTTTTTTCCAAAAAAACAACTGATCTTATTCACACTGAGCTTATCGGTATAAGCTAAGCAAACGGGGTGAATAGGAATGCAGGGGTGAACCGAGACGAAACTATAAAACATTTTTACAAAAAAATAACATCCTTCCAAGAAAAACACAAAAAAACGTGAAAAATAACTTTAATTTCGGAAGTTGGTGTCTTTGATTTTGTATTTTCGTTTTTGACCACCGACTTCCGAAATTAAAGTAATTTTTTTACGTTTTTTAGTGTTTTTCTTGGAAGGATGTTATTTTTTTGTAAAAATGTTTTATAGTTTCGTCTCGGTTCACCCCTGCATTCCTATTCACCCCGTTTGCTTAGCTTATACCGATAAGCTGCAACTGCAGTTTTTTATGATGTACATAATAAAGAGTATTCTATTCTATTAACTGGCCTCTTACTCTGTTAAAACTCCTTACTACACTAGGTCAGCTCTAGGTCGAAGTGTTACCATTGACGTGAGGCCTACAGTACTAATTTAGAGTAGACTAAATCGTACACATGGAAACACGAGGAGGGAAAGAAGTAACAGCAGATTCCCAGGAGTGATGGATATAGCATGCATATACAAACGAAGTTATGTGCCGACCTTTATGATGCGACTGGCATAAAACAGAGATAAATTAAACATATTTTCACAGTACTCAAGTTGTACAAATGACAAAAGGATGCTTCTATTTCTCATACATATATCTTCCATCTAATAAAATTCCTAAATTCAGTCACTCATGACGGACCATGCACAGCCTAAACCTCTGGGTCCTAGACGCATGAAAGTCTAACCGCATGAAATGCACAAGATTTCCTTAAATAACGAAGATGAGCAATAAGAAAGGATTTTTGAACATTTATCCTCTAAAGGGGTTAAATGAGGATATTTTGTACGGAAGTTCAATCCTTTTTGCCGATTGGAAACTCCATCGGGCACACGACTTGTTCCAGCATAAGTTTGTATTTACGACCTTCACTATCACCAAATTAAACGGCAATACTTTCTTGCCACATGTGGCACATTGATCTAGTCAAAACAGTTACAACAGAACAGTCATTAAAACACACAATAAGACCACATCAACATATTTTGATCTGGTCATGCAATAGGGCAGGCAAATCATTGAGCAACGTTAAATTAATGTTGTATTGGTGAAATCGATTGAGATACAGGTGATTGACGTAACAGCACGTGATAGGCCCTTATGTCGCAAAAAACTTCCAAGGTATGCTCCTAAAGACGGTTATAAATGTTACAGAAGAAATAAGGCTTGTAGGTACGAAAGAAGTTATAAGAAACACATGATAAAAATAAGTTGAAGCAATGAAATGCAGAATGTATACAATAAAATAACTGAATGAAGATTGAAATTTTATATCCAAGAAGTAATAAGCGAGGACTGTAAAAGTGTTTCATGAAGAAGTAAACGTAAAGAAGCGCGAACGCCTCTTTACGTTTCGAAATATAGGTAAATCAAATGAAGATAGTGTGAAATGAAATGATGACAAATAGATAATGGACGGAAATATGATGTCAATTCAACAATAGAATACAAATATCAAGGATATGTGTTACTTGTCACAATAGATGTAACTCTATGAAAAGGATCCAATAACAATTTGCACACATTTAATGACCGCTACGACATTACAAAAGAATATTGAACCTGATCAACATGATAAAAGCAACCTGTACGTGCATATCCACAAGATAGTTATTAAAGAAATGTCGTTTCAAGAGTAGTAATTTAGTACTTCGAAACAAATTGCAGCGACGTGATAGAAGCTATAAAATCCTATGAATAAAGTTTCGTAACTATAAGCCTTTTATATGCCAGTACATGTACTAGTGACTTTTTGCATACTTAAATCAATTTTATATTTAAGTATGCATAAATATATACAATTGATATACCTTCACCACAGGTAATACTTCAATCAAATGTACATTCGACGCATCCTTGAGTATCAGCCCAATTACCACTTTACTGTCTGGCAAATATTTTTACTGCACCATGACATTTATTTTTATATATTTCAGTCCAATGCAAGCGAAGAAGAAGAATATTACTGGCAAGTTCTTATAGAGTAGAATTCTCTTTATTATAGACACCATATAAATTACAGCTATAAACGCCTATGTCTGCGTGTGTGTATGTCTTATCAATACTATCCACCTGAATAAGAAGAGGAAGGACAGGAGCGTCCTTCTGCTTATCTGCTAAGACGAGACGTAACCCAAGACTGTTGAATACAGAAGTTCACCTTTAATCTTCGTGATTGTGTTCATTTAGAGCCAGTCGGCTGAACTTTCAAAGCCATAAAAAATACAGCTAGAAAATTATGAAGCCACTTCCGAAGAAGATATAAGTTAAAAATCGTTTCTCAAGCAAGTTCAATAACTTTATGCAAAATTCAGAGAATCATACAAATGAAATGATTTTCTCAGAAGATTTACAGTTTATCCTCAATAGTTCTTGAGTTATACTAACAGCTCTTTATATTAGTTATCAACTTATAAAGAAGTTTATGGAAAAATGGCTTCTCAACTCGTAAAATATACAAAAGTTGAATTCTAGTGTTCAAATAAATCGTTTCGGATAAATATTGATAAATGGAAGAACTCTGATATTTTACTTCGTATTCCTTGTTTTTTAAGTTCTTCGCAAGGCACGTGCCTTAAAAGAATAAAACATTCTGTGGGGAAAAAACTAATCAACCAAAAATAATGCTGGTAGGGACGACTGCTACAAGTACGAAGCATGATTTCAATGCATTCCAAATAGTCTATATCTATAGACTATTTGGAAATAGGAAATACTATTTCTACATACGATAAAATCGTAGCGAATTCAAAACTGTACATTAACTTTTCTTTTTTTTCCGGTAGTTTTTGCGGGGTTTGGGAACGATTCTAATGCCGAAAATATAGTTTTTAGAATTTGACAAAAATTTTGTTCGTCTGAATGTATGATCGAGCATCACGCAAAAACTACCGTATAGATTTTGTTTAAATTTTGCACAGATATTTTCTATAAGTCAGTCTTATTTTCTATAAGGGCTACTTATCATCATCTCTTCATCCTGGATCGCAGACGAAGTCGCGGGCAACAGCTAGTATGAAATAAGTACTTCCAGAAATAAGTAACCTGCACCCTAATTGCGTAATCACTATCTGAATAATTTTGAAGCCTATTGCTAATCCATTGCTTCATATGTTCGAAAAATTTGTCTGCTCAACAACGTAAATAACGCAATGAATGTTGTTGAGCTGTCAAATTGAAAGCCATTCCTACTGTTAGTGTGTTACGCAACTACCCCGCTGGTCAGTTTTTAGGCTACAAATTATCAATCTATTTAATATGGTGATGAGCAATATTGAAATTTGTTCGTATTCTTCTATAGTTCACAGAATTTTTAAAAAAGTCGAGCCAAAAGGTTAGAACATTGCAGACCGTTACAGATGTAACCTATTAAATGATTATCACCTTTATGGAGCTAGGCAGTCAAACATGACATACACTGGGAGAAATTTTAAGATGGGACAATAAGGGCAGGTATCTTAACCGATTGTCGCTACAAGAAAACGGTCCTTAACATTTTGAAACATTTTGATCTGCATTCACAGATTTTGAAAAAATGGTACAGTCAGCAACAAAATGGGCAATTTTCACAAAAACTTATTTTGATGCCAATCTTGTTTGATATACGAATCAAAAAACTCTATAAGGTTTGAGTACTAGAAAAGTCAGAAATCGCAAAAAAACTTCCCACACATTTCGTAGGAAATGAGACTGAGCAGAGAAAGAACACAATATACTTTCCAGTGGATTATGGCAACACTCGAATTATTCCATTACTTCACTGGGCGGAATAGGGAACGAATATAGCAGATAGTTACAGATTTAACCTTTTAAATGATTATCATCCTTCTATACCTTTAATAAGGAGCTTAGTAGTCAATCATGACATAAGAACGGCTATTTTAGTCAACTTTCAACAAAGCAAATAGCTTACAGATTCGACGACGGCTTTGCAAACTTAAGTTCGGTTCCCAACAATTGATATTTATTTTGCTTCGTTTTTACATTTTGCTATATTATTTTTATTATGTATGATAGTTCGTAAAACGTACACAAAAAACATAAAGGTTAGGCCTCTTATGTCATCAACGGTTATTAAAAAAAAATATCTATGATTAGGTGACTGTGAATAAGAAATCCCGTGTGTTTACAATCTAATGTTTTATTATTTTAGTGATAGCTGTTCGTCAGAAATAATCTGTAAGAATGCATTAGTCATTAATCAGTGTTGTGCCATATACTGGATGCAGGCGTTCATTAATTCAATAAAAACGAGAAACTTCCAGCGATGGGAGATTGCTGCTAAAGGCTGTCAACCTCAGGACGAGCAGCTTCTCACAATGACATCATCTGTACGTCGCTTGCTCTCGCGTCATCAGTCCTGACTCTCTGTTTATTTTGACTGCTGATACCGGAACTACAAACGTAGTAGAGAGGAAAGTTTTATAAAAAAGTGGCTGTTATTTAAAATGTATTGTTGTGTCTAACGACTTACACGCGAACGAAGTCGTGGGCAGAAGCAAGTAAGATAAACGATTTGCTGAATTCGTTGTCAAAGGAAGCTAGTATATAATAATAGCCTAAGATAAAAGATTTGCTGAATTCGTTGTCAAAGGAAATGAGTATTAAATAATAGCCTAAGATAAATGATTTACTGAATTCGTTAATAAAGGAAGCTAGTATTAAATAATAGCCTAAGATAAATGATTTACTGAATTCGTTAATAAAGGAAGCTAGTATTAAATAATAGCCTAAGATAAACGATTCGCTGAATTCGTTGTCAAAGGAAGCTCGTATTAAATTATAGCTTAAGATAAACGATTTGCTGAATTCGTAGTCAAAGGAAGCTAGTATTAAAAAATAACCTAAGATAAACGATTTGCTGAATTCGTTGTCAAAGAATAGTGCCTTTAAATTAATGTCCATCTGTACTCTGTACCAGTTAGCAAAAAATAAATGTCAATTTCTAAATAGAAACCACTGTGGTCAAATCTTCAAAACTATGGCATATGTGTCCTGATTCTTAGAAAAGTTTCCATAGAGAGCTAAGGTCTTTGGGGTCCAGGGTCAAATAGTTGCAATTCATAGTTTTAGCCGTGGCAATTTAGCTAAGGAGCCATTCTCCTACAAATTACATTCCAACTGCATTTATAGGTACAGTCACCGCACGTCCGAGGTCTTCGGCCTTGACCGGGCCTGATGTAGTAGGTACCTACGAAGTTTCAAGAGAATCAGAGGCCAGTTTATACTGGTTTGTTATCAATGGTGTGCGGCCGACAGTACCCTGCAGGGTATTTGCCTAACACACTAAGAGCCTCTTTCACCACCCTCAAGTAAAGTGTCAAGCAGGTCACCCCGTAACTGCATGTGTGAATTTCACGACGTTCGAGTAGCACTAATCATAAGATTTAACTGACCCGTAACTTAGGTACTTGCCACGACATCTGCCAATAAGCGTGTTTACTTTACAGTTAAAAGTAATCCGTTGTCAAAAATAATAACGGGTACGTACTTATCAGATAACACACCAACGATTATTTTAAAATTTATTAATAAAAATGAATTTATTTGACTTGATTGATCATCAATTGGATGAATAGCAATGGCTTTCATTTTGACAGTTAAACAGTATGTAAGCAGGCGGCGGCGCCTGCGGTAGTTGGTGATGCCTACCGCGAGCATCAATCTGCTTCAGCGCGCACCGCTCGCTACCGCGCGCGCTGCGCACGCGCAACTTGGTAGCAGATAGAACAGACTTATTTTCTTGTACACTGAACGACTTTAGTCTGGCGACCTATAGTGTGTTTGTTTATTCTATTGTAAATATAGTTTATAAATCATAGGTAGTATATTTGTACTTAACTATCGTTAGGGCAACCTGTAAAGATAGATTTAAGGTTTTATAATAAATAAATAAATCAAAAAATATTAATTGCGTTATTTTCGTTATTGAGCAGATAAAATTTTCGAACATACGAAGCAATGGATTAACAATATCCTTCAAAATGATTCAAATTGTGATTGATAGGGTGTTACGCTATTAGAGTGCTGGTCACTCAGTCCGACTACGATATTGGTGATCGGCATTTATTTTTACCACGGGCAGATATTCTCATTTAGTTCTCGTGACAAAATGATAAAGAAAGTAAATACATAACGAAAACTAGGTGGAATTCCTACTGCCAATATTAATAGTGTAATTATTATTGCGTGTGTTACGTAACACAATAGTCGGTTACTAGGAAAAGTTATTACGCGTAACGTGTGCAGACATTGTTTACTTTTATTTTTCTTCCTATTCGGGTTTGGAACAAGTCATAGACTGTCATCATATTTTTTATAAGTGCTGCGTGATTGATAACGTAGCACGTGACGTCATAGCGAAGCATCACACAAGCTTTACTCTAATTACGTAACACACTATCTATCACAATCTGAATAATAATTTTGACGCCTATTGGTAATCCATTGCTTCATATGTTCGATAAATTTGTCTGCTCAACAACGTAAACAACGCAATGAATGTTGTTGAACTGTCAAAATGAAACCCATGCCTACTATTAGTGTGTTACGTAATTACCCCGCTGGTTGTACCTGTATTTCCAGTTTCTTCTTACCCTAGTAGTTAAATTGTTTTTGCTTCTTCAGAGGGCCAAGTCTATTATTTTACAAACGTCACAATGGTTTCCTTAAAAGTGAAAAAGGAATTAAAATTCTGTACTACTTAATTAATTACTCGTAGAAATGTAGACATTTCGAAGTGAAACTTTTTTTTTTTAAATTCATTACGGTCTCGGTTTGAATGTAGGTAGTTCAATTTAGATAAGCATTTAGGTAAGTAGCCTTTTATTTGTTCAGATGAAAAAAAATCTAGAACAAAAGAATAAGCAGTACTTAATAATTTATAAAAATAAAGAACTATATACGATGCTGATCTGTTTTTGTCTAAAATTGTTTTAATTTACATTTGTCTTTTTAATCAACTTTTTTTACATTCGTTGTGTAATCCAACGAGACTTTAAGTTTGTTACCTTAAGGCCGAATCCTATAATTTACGGACTGTTATTGCTTAAAATTAAGACTCTTGGATCTTTACCAATAATGAAACAAAATGGAAGTAGCTATCGCAGGTAAAATTAGCTTACGTATTTATTTATATGCCCAGTTTGTTAATAAAAAATGTTACCATTGGTAAGCAAAACGACTCGTTTTTATTTATAGGATTAGTTTATAACTTACACCACATTCATATTTAATGCAATCTCCAAATATGACCGTTACACCACAATGGATTTAAAAAAAACTCACAAAACACAAAGTCGTCTGAGTGGTCAAAAAACAAAATATTTTAGTCGTGAAAGCGCTTTCCAAATAGCTCTAACGTGCGAATACGTTCAGATGTTAGTGGCAAAATTATAGGAATTAGCATAGATCTCTCTATTATTCAATAATGTATTAAAATAAGGTGAATTTACGACTTCCTTGTATATTATTTTTATTTATTTGTGTTTGATAAACAATAAAAATTTGTATGTGTATTATTTACCTAAGTTATTGCTTAGTTCCTATAACATACGCACTGTTAATTATTTAATACAACTAGATTTCTTGCACCAGATGAATGTACCAAGTATTAGTTTTTTTTTTACATACCTACTTTCATTCTTTGTCCTTTCCATTGGTAAAAGTAAAGATATATTTTTGGATATTAGAATCGTTGATGACAAGAGAAGCTACACATGACAAGGTCATTAATTAAACTAATCCATTATGTAGGTGGCTATTGTGGTTACGTACACTCGCCAGCACATCAGGTTACCACAAACTGTAAAATTTTCTAATTAGATTTTGAACTTAACCATCAACATTTTATTCAACAGTTTATTTTACTAACATAATAATAAGTTAATGACTAACAACATTGTTCCTACTTCTAACTTCAAACATACCGTTCCGATACTCTTTCCAAAGAACGTTTATAAGCATGCAACCAGTGTTTATAGAAATAAAAGTCTTAAGCCATAGAATTTGAAGGTTTAAAATCGTTTGGAGAAATTGGACCGTTTCGTATAGCTTGACTTGCTGGTGACTGTACATCCATTCGTCACAGTGCAGTGCGTGCGTGTGTACCGATCTTCTTTTTTAACATGGCGTTTCCTACTTACCAAATTAGGCTTACTAGAACATAATATCGTCGAATAAACAATAAAGCCAGGTCCGCTGCGCCATGTTTTTGTGTTTTACAAAAATAACATTATTTGCTATTTAACCGAAAGGGGGCGTGGCCTGTTTTGTTCAGGGGGAAGCGCCAAATTTCCCGCGAAATTCAAATGTTTTTAATTTTTTTGCAATTTGCAAGTCATTGTCAGGTTGTATGTTCAACAAAACATGATTCGCGACCGTAACAAGTATGTATTTACAGAATTATAAGCATTAATATCATCAATACAACCCTGGAAGTTCATACAATCCTATTGAATGACAATTTCATAAAATATCATTCAATAGGATTAATACACTCGAGAGCAATGAATCCGGGTCACTTAAAGAATGTTAAAAATCTCGGAAACTAAAAATGATAGGTTAATGCAATAAATTGTATTTAATAGACAATGTAATACTCCATAAATGAAAGTAAAAAAAATATGAGTCACCATACATTTTATTAACACAAAATTACATAAAGAAAAAAACTGCTGATCTCTCCTTAAAACAAAAATAGGAAACATGAAATTTTTGAACTTTATTACGATTTTCTTGAATTTTAATACTTCGTATTGCCTCCTCGTGCTTCCATTACTGCGTTTACGCGGTTTGGCATGCTGTACACCAAGTTCCTTATACGATTTTGGGGAATATTCTCCCTTTCCTCTGTGAGAGCAATTTTGAGCTCACGAAGCGTGATTGGGGGAGGGTTTCGTTGTTTTACGCATCTGCCTAGCTCGTCCCAAGCATGCTCGATCGGGTTGATATCCGGGCTGCGCGCTGGCCACTCCATACGAGTAATGTTCATCTCTTGAAGGTAGTCATTCACAATCCTACCTGTATGAGGTCGGGCATTGTCATGCATAAATATAGCATCCTCACCTAAATTGACCATAAATGGACCAACGTGATCATTGAGGATTTCTTCCACATATCTTACGCTAGTTAAAGAGCCGTTTTCTATGATCACCAGCTCTGTGCGACTTTCAGAAGAAATTCCGGCCCACACAAGTACAGACCCACCACCGTAGGCTACTTTTTCTTCGATGCATGCTTGCTTGAATCTTTCCCCTGGTCTTCGATACACTCTGTGTCTTCCATCGTGCTTGTAGAGCATAAATTTTGATTCGTCGGAGAACATAACTTTTGACCAATCTTCAATACTCCAATTTACGTGGCTCTGGGCATATCTTAGTCTTGAAATACGATGCCCACGCTCCAGTTTAGGGCCGTTTGCAGGTCTAAGGGGTTTTAAGTTAGATTCAGCAAGCCGACGTCATAATGTCCATGCACTTGGGTTACTTCCTCCGAGGCGTCGAAACTGATTTGTGAGTTCAGTTCCTGTGAGAAAGCGATTTCGAAGCATGGTGTTCACCAAGTATCGGTCTTCTCGTGCTGTGGTACACCTGGTTCTGCCCGTTCCTGGTCTGCGTAGGTTAGAACCAGTTTCTTCGTAACGTCGGAGAACTCTTTGTACTGTTGACAGCGACACACCGACAGTCCTGGCTGTATCGCGCTGACTCCGGCCGGTTTCCAGCATTGTAAGTATTCTGGTGCATTCTTCAGGCGTAAGCGACATAATTTCAGCTTGAATAATGAATATAGAGCACTATCAACATGGTTTATGTACCCACATAAATGACAGATTACAAACAAAAGCAAAACCAAATGCTGTAATTTCGTAGTTCCATCTTCGAAAGTGGCCCTTTTTCAAATTTGATTTTTTTATGATATAACTTTACAATAACTAAGAAGTTTTAATACCTTCATTTAAGGAGTATTACATTGTCTATTAAATACAATTTATTGCATTAACCTAGCATTTTTAGTTTCCGAGATTTTTAGGATTCTTTAAGTGACCCGGATTCATTGCTCTCGAGTGTATATGGACTTACAGGAAGGAGAAGACGTGTCTGTTGTTCTAGCAATAGTTTGCTAGAAAGCAGACACATCTTCCTCGTAGAAACTCATTAAATAAAAAAGATTTTCTTACAATATTTTTTTTACTTTAAAGTCGCAGCTTTGGTAATATATTTTGTTAGAAAATTAGTGCAGCGTACCCGACTTAATGGCTTATGCCACCACCGAATTGTACCGGTTAATATAATAAATATGTGACAGATTTCATGCAAATTCAGTTGCAGATTTGTTTATTTAATTTATCTGTGAAGTTTTGTCAGCTTTTACTCTGAATACTAAACAATAATTTCACTCACAACTCCTTTAGAATTAACAATCAATTATTAGCTAAAAATGTAGGTATACAGATAAAGTGTAATTTGTATAGTTTCCCTTACGGCATGCAAAATTTTCAAATAATAGAATATAGATACCTATACTATCTGCGTCCCGCGATTTCACCCGCATAAGTCTCGATCCCGTAAGAAAATCGGGATAAAAAGTATCATACGTCCTTCTCCAGGTCATGGTCTACGCATGTGCCAAATTTTATCCAAAACCGTTGAGCCGTTTTAGCGTGAAAGCGTAACAAATAAACAAACAAACTTACTTTCGCATTCATAATGTTAATTAGGATAGAACCACCATACGGTTTCATGGTGCACGTGAACCGAAAGAAATCTCATATAGGTAACTTTTCAGACTACACTCGAGAGCAATGAATCCGGGTCACTTAAAGAATCCTAAAAATCTCGGAAACTAAAATTGCTAGGTTAATGCAATAAATTGTATTTAATAGACAATGTAATACTCCTTAAATGAAGGTATTAAAACTTCTTAGTTATTGTAAAGTTATATCATAAAAAAATCAAATTTGAAAAAGGGCCACTTTCGAAGATGGAACTACGAAATTACAGCATTTGGTTTTGCTTTTGTTTGTAATCTGTCATTTATGTGGGTACATAAAACATGTTGATAGTGCTCTATATTCATTATTCAAGCTGAAATTATGTCGCTTACGCCTGAAGAATGCACCAGAATACTTACAATGCTGGAAACCGGCCGGAGTCAGCGCGATATAGCCAGGACTGTCGGTGTGTCGCTGTCAACAGTACAAAGAGTTCTCCGACGTTACGAAGAAACTGGTTCTAACCTACGCAGACCAGAAACGGGCAGAACCAGGTGTACCACAGCACGAGAAGACCGATACTTGGTGAACACCATGCTTCGAAATCGCTTTCTCACAGGAACTGAACTCACAAATCAGTTTCGACGCCTCGGAGGAAGTAACCCAAGTGCATGGACAGTAAGACGTCGGCTTGCTGAATCTAACTTAAAACCCCTTAGACCTGCAAACGGCCCTTAACTGGAGCGTGGGAATCGTATTTCAAGACTAAGATATGCCCAGAGCCACGTAAATTGGAGTATTGAAGATTGGTCAAAAGTTATGTTCTCCGACGAATCAAAATTTATGCTCTACAAGCACGATGGAAGACACAGAGTGTATCGAAGACCAGGGGAAAGATTCAAGCAAGCACGCATCGAAGAAAAAGTAGCCTACGGTGGTGGGTCTGTACTTGTGTGGGCCGGAATTTCTTCTGAAAGTCGCACAGAGCTGGTGATCATAGAAAACGGCTCTTTAACTAGCGTAAGATATGTGGAAGAAATCCTCAATGATCACGTTGGTCCATTTATGGTCAATTTAGGTGAGGATGCTATATTTATGCATGACAATGCCCGACTTCATACAGGTAGGATTGTGAATGACTACCTTCAAGAGATGAACATTACTCGTATGGAGTGGCCAGCGCGCAGCCCGGATATCAACCCGATCGAGCATGCTTGGGACGAGCTAGGCAGATGCGTAAAACAACGAAACCCTCCCCCAATCACGCTTCGTGAGCTCAAAATTGCTCTCACAGAGGAAAGGGAGAATATTCCCCAAAATCGTATAAGGAACTTGGTGTACAGCATGCCAAACCGCGTAAACGCAGTAATGGAAGCACGAGGAGGCAATACGAAGTATTAAAATTCAAGAAAATCGTAATAAAGTTCAAAAATTTCATGTTTCCTATTTTTGTTTTAAGGAGAGATCAGCAGTTTTTTTCTTTATGTAATTTTGTGTTAATAAAATGTATGGTGACTCATATTTTTTTTACTTTCATTTAAGGAGTATTACATTGTCTATTAAATACAATTTATTGCATTAACCTATCATTTTTAGTTTCCGAGATTTTTAACATTCTTTAAGTGACCCGGATTCATTGCTCTCGAGTGTATATAGCATATAGTAAGCGAGGGGCTCATGGCTAAGTGGTAACAGCCGCAGGGGTCGATCGAAGGTTAAGCTACGCTTGCCGCGGCCGGTTCGTGGATGGGAGACCACCCATTCCATATGAAGACCCCTCCATGCCTCAGTCATAGCCATAGTCAGAAGCCCGAAAGTCTGACAACCAGTCTTACCAAGGGGTATCATGTTACCCAATAACTGGGTTGTGGAGGTTAGATAGGCAGTCGCTTAATGTAAAATACTGGTATTCAGCTGCATCCGGTTGGACTTGAAACCTACCCCAATATAGTTAGGAAAGTTTAAGCAGATTTGTTAGCATAGCATAGCATGTAATAAGGTCAAAATTCCTCTGTCTTATATGAAACTCAGCAAATTACTGGCATATGGACACAAAAAGTTCAAATTAACCTTTCAAGAACATTAAAAGAAATTTTCAAAATATGAAAAGGATTTTGTCATTATAGAATAGAATATCTCACAGCAGGCTTAGCACGAGCACCGTTTTGTCAACGGAAGAGTAGACAAAAATGACTTTTGGTGTAGACAGTACGACGGCAGCAAAGTAGAAAGAGTCAACTGCACTTCACACAACGAAATTCACTCTTTTTAACCGACTTTCCCAAAAAGGAGGAGTTTTTTTATGTGTGTTAGCTCATAACTTTCTTCTGGTTGAACCGATTTGGATGATTCTTTTTGTATTTGATAGCTGGTACTTCACATGTGGTCCCATTTAAATTTGATCAAGATCTGACCAGTACTTTTTGAGTTATCCTTAATACTGCATATTTTTTCCACTTAGTTTATATGGATGATGTGTTAATAATTTCCTGTCACTGTTATTTACACAACAAGTAGTGGTATACGAATTTGTGTGGGCTAGGTACCGCAACTAAAAAGTGAAAAATAAAAACTTTTTTACAAAAAAACAACCGACTTCCAAAAAAAACACTAAAAGACGTGAAAAATAACTTTAATTTCGGAAGTCGGTGGCCAAACACGAAAATACAAAACCAAAGTCGGAAGTTCGGAAGTCGGTGCCTTTGGTTTTGTATTTTCGTGTTTGGCCACCGACTTCCGAAATTAAAGTTATTTTTCACGTCTTTTAGTGTTTTTTTTGGAAGTCGGTTGTTTTTTTTGTAAAAAAGTTTTTACTTAACTCGGCTCAGAATTCTTTGTTTCGTCATAGGATTATTTTTTTTGTTTGACTCTCAATTTTTACTGTTATTAAGTCACGTACTTATATAAAGACAACTACAACAATTTTTCTCAAAGTTTCGAAGTACGATCGTCGATCTATCTCGATAATGGTACACTTTGTGGTAATTTTAACACAAAAATTAGCAGTCGTGATGAATCCAATTCCACTTAAGTGAAGCGAAAGGGGATTGAAGATTTTATTAGATTACTTTAAACATTCAGAGTGATTAGATTACCTCAAAGACCTTTCTATACAAACAAGATGTTAGCAAGTTCAAAAAATATGGATGTTACGTAATCAACTTTGAATGTAAATATCTTGGAAACGTGACACGTTACGGGGTTTGGTCTTACTATGTTTTCTGTTTGCATTTATGTCAGCTATCGATTTAAATTGGTACAATGCGTAGGCTCCATTTTGAAAATAAAACAAAATGGCGGACAGTTGGTATGCCACGGACTTTCAAAGCCCTTACGAGCAGCGTCAATGATTTGTAAAATCAGAAAAAAATTATTGTTGAGCAAATTGACCACCAACATAAATTGTCAGTAGGTATATTCAAAATCAAATCACAACTGTCACTATTTGACGGTTGTATTAAATTTGAATGATACGGCAAATCAACGTAGTGTGGCAACTTAATAAACAATTTTTTCTCTGACTGCACTTTGTACAAAGCCAATAAAATGCTCGCAAGCATAACTTTACATTCTTTATGCAATGACATGATTATATTCGTCATGCTGACTGTCACGATATGGCTCCACAGTAATCTAACATTAGGTATATAACTTATTCTGCCAAATCAAAAATGACATAATGTTATACAATTTTAAGTCGTACATCACATTCTTACTGTGCCAATCTTGTAATAAGATAAGATTACGCCTAATGATAGTAATTACAACATACATTTTGGGTCAGCAATGTACTAGATCCATAAAGGCGCTTAAAGCTCATTTTCTAAACGTCAAAGAATCTGAGAGCAAGAACCAACCACAGATAGTAGAAGAAACGGACCATCCCTGATGGCGGTTGTCTATTTGCGGATCGAAAAACCACCATAGACTATACCTCTTAAGTCAAGACAAGTAACAATCTCTTCTTACTAGTTACGAAAATTAAAATAATGATACATTACGACTTCATTTGGTTCAATACAATACATTTTTAAATGTAGTAACTTTCTTCTACATATTTAGTCGTAAGTAGGCAAAAGAAACTCCTTAGTTCGCAATTGTATTTTGCCACGCAAAATGGTCGGAGATTTTGGAAGATAGTCTTAGAAAGCTGATAGTACAACTTTTACTCGAGCCTGGCCTGTTAGAAATGTTTTAGAAATGGGATGTGTTTATTTATATTATCTAAATATTTATTCGTTGATATAAAAGCGAATAGACTTTTATAAAATGCAAGTTGTCTAAAGAAATCGACGATGGAAAATACAAATTTCAGTTTTGAAATTTTTCACCGTCGAAATATCATTGAATTAATTATCAATAACAATAGTAACGTATGTATATATCAAAGCGAAATATCAAAATATCTACGTATGTTTTTTTTTTCTAAACTCTTCTAGAATTTTATAAAATGCAAGTTCTTAGAAATTGACGTCAGATTTGAAAATCGAAATATCAAATTATTTACTTATTACTACTTGACTGCCTCTTTAGTCTAGTGGTCGCAAGCGCTACTGCTGAGAATGAGGTCTCGGGTTCGATTCCCAGGTCGGGCAAAGTTTTATTAGGTTTTTCCATCTGGAATTTTTCAGTAGCAGCCTGGAGTCTGGAGTTGTGCCCGGTTGATGGCAATAGGCTCGCCCCCTATTACATGGGACTTAAACATAACTGGCGAAATGTGGGTGTACTGTAGGTACACCTCTGCCTAACCCTTCGGGGAATACAGGCGTGATGTTATGTTTATGATTATGTTACCACTTTTTTTACATAATTATAATCTCATAATATGTGATCACAGGAATTCGAACCACAGGAACACCTATGAGATATTTGATTGTGGTAAAGATTTATAAAAAACAAGAGCATTTGATTCCAGGAAAATATTAAAAGTCACCCTTTCTCTCAAACTGCCTATATTTTAGGATAACAGTGTGACAGAGTTAATTATTCCAGGCACCTACTATTCATAGTCCAAATTCAATTCTGAATAATCTTTGATTACCCGACGTTGTTAGTACCTACGTATGATTACCCGACGTTATTAGTACATACTTATGATTACCCGACGTTTGAGTACCTACGTATGATTACGCGACGTTGTTAGTACATACGATTGTTATCGGAGAGATGTTTTGTTTTTCCACCTTGCCAATTACCGATGTTCTACGTATTCCTTGAAAATAAAATCACTGGATAATGGGGCTTCTACGATATCCTTTATAACGCTGATCAAGACGTGTCCTATCTATTTGTGTCTATTTTGGCTGTTACAATAAATTATGTGTTACTTAAATTATCCATATTAATATTATAAATTCGAAAGTAACTCTGTCACTATGTTACCATTTCACACCTAAACCACTGAACGGATTTCGATAAAGTATAGCAAAGGAATAGATGGCATCCTAGGGAAGGACTAAGCTACTTTTTGTCCCGGTAGCAAGTTCCCATGGGATAATTTTCGACTTCCACGCGGCCGAAGTCGCGGGCAGAAGTATATATGAATTCGCCAAACCGTCTTAACCAAGCGTGGTGATCAATGCTCGTGCCTTCTTCGTATGAGAAGAGGGCTTTCCCCTGCAGTGGGGCAATAATAGGTGGTATTATTATTTTATTTTATTACTAACTAAAATTACGTTAAATAACCAATTAATTATTCTTCATCTTTTCTTAAATGTATACGATAAATGTGATCTTTTATTTTCTTATCGCTAAAGCTTATGTTTAGGAAAATTTGGTAAATGAGATTTCATTGAAATCTGAAGCATATTTCCTGCAGCGTATAATTATTTTGTAAACTGAACCCGAATTATTTTCGTTTTTCTTGGTAGGTACTGAAATTTAACTGATGGTGGGTGAGATTATTTTCACAATAATTATGGCTTTTATAAAAAAAAATCGATAAGCCACGTAATTAAAAGAAAGCGTAGCCTATGAAAAGTCTAGAAGCTAAAATACTTAAGTCTATGAAATTATTTAACGCAAAAAATGTTCCAGTCTTCGCCATCACTCTTCTAAGCAAATCTAGTGCATAAAGAGCTTAGCATTAGAAGTTCATCCTTCGCCTCTTTTGATTCCAGCTGTTTGATGTTGAACCGTTGAACGGATGCCAGTTTTAAACTTACGTACTTAAACTCTAAAGTTTTAAACTTACGCACTTAAACTCTAAGCAGTGTTAAGCGCAGTTTAAATCACTTTAGTTTTGTACTCTGCAGTTTATCTCTCCGTGGTCTAAGACTGCGGAGACGCAAGTGTAATCTAGTATTTTTTTTTGCTCCGTTTAAAACTTTTACAGGTAAAAACTTAACTTGAACTTAAAAGTGAACAATTTACGAAAAAAGAAATGCATTTGTCTGTATTAGTTATGCGGGAAGAATAGTAACGTAATAATCTTTTCCGGTAAGCGCTAATTGTTCAACAGTCGGATAGTTTTTATCTGAAGAATAAAGGCAGGCATATTTTTAAAATAATGGTCAAACCGCAAGTCTGAACCATACCTAGACTCAAATAAAACTTATGCATGTTGCGGTATCTACACCGCCATATGTGAGCTACACGTCACACTGGCGTCACGCAAATCCTGCATCGCGCAAGCAGAGTTTACCGCGCGACTAGCATATATACACCGTCCCGACATCAACCGTTGGGCGGTTGCCCACCAGACACGACACCCGTCTGGTCGGAGGATCCTCCCTTTACTATGGAGGTATGAGTGAGCTTTACACCCTGTTCCTCATACCTCTATATGCATAATCAGCCTATAATGTTCCCACTGCTGGGACACAGGCCTCCTCTCTTTGAGACGGAGTGGGCTGTAATCTACTACGCGGGCCCAGTGCGGTTGGTAGATGTCACATATCTTCGAATTTTTGGTTCTAGGACATGCCGGTTTCCTCACGATGTTTTCCTTCACCGTTTTGAGAGCAGTGGTGATGAAATTATTTACACAAAGTAAAGCGCCTGCCTAGGTTTAGGAACCCACGTCCTACAACTCGTTAATCGGGGCCGATACCACTGCTCCGATAAAACTTATATAACTATTGAAAAATCAGTCATAAGAGACATTTCGTTAGTATTTCGACTTATCAAACAGTTACCTAGTTTTATTTCATTAGTTCAGTGTCTTTCTTATTACAGCACAGAATATGTTACTTTTTTGCTGTAATTTTATTGACAACCAAAAACTCTTCACCCTCAACTATTACAAAATAGTCTACCTGTCCAGGTTCCGGATCGTATATAATATGTCATTAAAATACTATATGTACACACGGCTACATATCAAGCTTGATATGCTTGCTATATGCTTGATACAATGCGAGATCAGATTATACTGGAAATGTATAGCTATACATTCCCAGTATAAGCTGATCTCGCATTGTATAGGATTTCCGTACAATGAGAGGTCAGCTTAGACTGAAAATATGTAGCTTGATATGTAGCCGTGTGTATCTATTTAAAACATCATGTACCTCCCTGATGAACAAGTCATTGTTTTCGTCTAGAACAGCGTCTGAACCGGTCCTAATATCGGCATCATGTTGACTCCTTACATAACATGGCCTTTATCTAATCTATCGGCTAGAAAGTGTTGCACCACCTCAGGAGGACTGTTCATCTTATGTGAATACGTTGTGGTACTTCTGTATGCATCTTCAGACATCCAATTTCAATCAAAGTTATTGTGGCTCAATTTTTTTCTTTTATTGAACTACAGTCAAAAGGCGTCCGCCAAAGTATAAAGTAATCATTTAAGGGGCTTACAAGAGCTAAAACGCGGTCACTGTCGGATTTCATAGAAAAGAAAGAGACGCGCGATGACACAACGCTGGTAATTTATTGCAAAATATGAAGCAATTATGGATTTACAAAAAAACTAACTACTTCGTGATTTTTTTCTATCATATCAAGTTAATTGTATTATGTTTTCAATACACTATCTAACTAGCATATATCCTGCAGAATATCATATATTTTTAGGCATTATAAATTTGCGTTTAGGTCATGTAGTCCCCTTAAGTTAACTTAGTGCGAGTTTGGAGCCCTAGCTCAAGATATGCCGCACCGTTTCTTCTGATGCCTGTAGTGCACAACTATCTGCATCCTCCAGGATTTAAATCAGTGAAGAAACAGAGCTGTCTAAGTACTGGTCGTACAAAATATGAGTCCTCGACACGAGATGAAGAATTCATTAATAATGTTCAATTTATAGCGGTCTTAACGCATAAAGGCTAGCAAACAATCGCGACGCGACGGCACGAACCGACTCCGGTAGCACAATTACCAATTACCAAGAAGTTTTCATTTAAACAATGTTTATCTGAAATAATGCACATTATGAAATTAGTTTGTTCAGAATCGATTTCTGTCATTTTTTATATAGGTAATTTTTTATCCGAAAAGTAATAAAAACTACGTAAATTATAGTCACACTTGCGCTGTCAAAACAAACCAAAATGGACGAAGTACCTACTACGCTAGATCCATATACGAGTACGTGTGTGACTGTGTGCGTGCGTAGATTTGTAATGTGACCACAATTTTCTCCCACAATCAGTATAACTAATTTAATATATAAACAATGTTTTATACATAATAGTAAAAATTCAGAGTATGTATTATGATCATAATATAATATTCTAATTAGAGTGTTTGGTAGTGTGCGTTAATTCCGAGACATGTTGTATAAATTGTTCCACCAGAGTCATGTCGCACCTATCCGGAGGAGCCTTAACACGATCCATTCCAGTCAAGCTTTGGATAACCATAAGTGTGGGTTGATTAATATAGTAAAATAACCTTATACTAGAACGCATAAGGCGTTATCCTAAGAGGTCGATATATAAATGGTTACGCAACCACCGCTAGATCGATGTGATCTTCGAACCGCACTAAAGGCTGATTTATACGGTGCGATTTAATTGCCTTTGCCATAATCAACAATAAAAGTTGCATCGTCTAATCAGTGTGAAAACTACGCAAGTCATTTGTTGCTCATGCCAGAGCTCAGAGGTAAGAAACTTGCTTCGTGTAAATAGATCTTTATGCTATTATCACGAGAACCCCAATTATAACACGCCATTTTTTTTTTTTTTTTTTGGGTTAGAAATCATCAAATGACCTCTCCCGCTCTGGGCGGAGCGGAAGGGCGTGTCAGACTCTTACTGACTAAAACCCACCCGCGTTCCTTTATTTGCCTGTGCGCCAGGGCCACGGTAACTCTTTCGAACAATCCGCAACCCCGGCAGGCAATTATAACACGCCATGACATAATTATAAATCGTATACACAGAGTAGCGATTAGGTTATCACATTAAATAGTGCTACTACACTACTGTTATCAATCTGTTAAAATAATAAAATAAACAATGTTACTAAAATAGAAAACTTAGCGAAAAAATAGCGTAAAAATTGGCACAAAATTAACCACCCTTGATAATAAGGCACTAGACACGCGCGGAGCGATGTGGTATAAACAATTAAACACAAAATTTATGATATTGTTACCAAATAATCACAAATTAAGTTTTAACGAAAAAAAGGTCCCACGACTAGAATGATAATTGTTGTTAATAAATTGTGCAAGTGTTCGCGGAATCACGTTATATTTTGACAAAGCTTTATCCGGAAAGCTTTGCGATCCATTTCCGTGATTACAGAATATTAAAAAATAATTTATTGTAAAGCATTTGGCGGTAATGGCAACAAAAAGTAAATTATTTTTAGTCTGTGTTAAAAGAAACATCAAGATCTCAGGTCAAGGGCTTAGGACTCGCTACCTAACGTGCGTTGTGTGTGTATTTGTAGATATCAGTGAATAATAAAAAGAGTTGTTGTTAATTAGCAAATCGTTTCCATCAAGCTTCCAGCGATAATACAGTCCACCTAGAGAAATAAAAGGAGTAAACATTTGGTATTACTCTAAATCTCTTTTAACGAAGCCGGATAAACAATATCGATTTTGCTGGACAAAGCCTTTAAGCCATGAATGAGACCATGTTACAAAATAATATTGTGTTTCTACTTTGCAGTCTCTTATAAAGCACTAGCTGCGCCCCGGTTTCACCCGCTTAAATCTCGATCCCGTGGTATTATCGGGATAAAAGTATCATATGTCCTAATCCAGGTGATGGTCTACCCATGTGCCAAACTTCATCCAAATTCGTTTACCCGTTAAGGTGTAAAAAACTAACAGGCAGACCAACTCAGTTACTTTCGCATTTATAATATTAGTATGGAGTATGAATTAATAACGTATCGTATTATATCCATTTGTCTGCAGGCGTAGCACAAGCACCGTCTTGTCGACGGAAGAATAGACAAAAATGACGTTTCGTGCAGACAGTACGACGGCAGCAAAGTAGAAAGAGTCAACTGCACTTTTTACGAAATTCAGTAATTTATTAACGTTTATCTCGAAAATGGTGTGTCCTATCGCAAAAATAATGAAAATTTCGACCCCCTTTATGATACTGTTAAACCCCTAAAACTCAACATGTAGGTAATAATTTTTCACATTTTCCATAAAAAACGTGAAAAATTCCTTTTTTCGTTTCCATTTTTATACTTTGTGGCCGTCGAGTAAAAAGTTTTCTACCGTCTTTAGCATGGCGATTAAAAAATCAAATTGTCTTCACTACCTTAGACAACTGTCTTCTGAAATAGTCTACATTAAAAAGGACCTAGACAACGATTGGCAGAAACGGAAGACAAAATGACAGATTTTAGAAGGATTTTTACGGTGCGATGTCAAAAATAGAGAAACGAAATGTCACTTTGTATGGGAATAGCCGTCTCTATTCTTCGAAGAGATAGATAGCGTCATGCTAAGCCCGCTGATGACGTTATTTTGATATATTTGGGAAGATAAACCTTTCCATTCACCAAGCGTAATAAATACAGTAAGCATATAATTAAAGCGAATTTTTGGTACATTTAGAGTGAAAAGTTGGCGTTAGTGAATATTAATTACATTAGATACTATAGCTTCTACACGCGACTTCGACCGCTTCAAATTTCTTGTTCCCCCGACCCACACCATCGTATCGCATAACCTGCCCGCGCTATCACTTTGTTTTCGCGTAGCGTTCTTTCTGACTTTTTTCTTTTTGCTCGGCTCCTAAGCGTCATAACGTGATGTTAAATAGCCTATCGCCTTCTTCAAGAATCGGGCTATCAAACGCAAAAAGTTTTTTTCAAATCTCACCGGCAGTTCCCTACATAAAAACTTAGAAACAAAGAAACAAATACCTTTTTATAATATTAGTAAAGATTATTATGGAATATTATATGAAACATTTGTAAATTTGAAATTAATTGTCAAGAACCTGCTTATTTATAATAAAGGATAAAAAAGGGAAATATGAGAGATTATTTTAATGTTTAAGATGCCAAAATTATAATTGCTGTTTCGTGCACAATAAAAAAGATTACGTACCAAACCAACTCAGGAAATGCTTAAATTATGTAGGTTCTAGGTAGGTAGGTAGTATTTATAATCTAGAAAATTCGTACACCCTATTTCTGATTTGAGAATTTGAAGAACTTCTCAAATTGTACTTAAGGTGAAAGCCCTCGAAATTCAAAATTTCTTTGCAAAAGACGTAAAAAACCATTGAAATTCGTGGGCTACATTGAAGTAATGCTAAAGCAGAGTTTGACAGATTCTCAACTTGAAATTCTCAATTCAAAAACCGAGTGTCAGACTCTCACTTAGCCACGCTCTGACACAGACTTGGCATAACTAAACCAAACTACATACCTCTACATGTAGCATGACTCTTCAAAATCTAGATTCTAATTTAGTAAAATAGAAAGTACTAATAATGGTCTTCCTAGTCTGGTCTCATGTTAAATTGTGGGTAATTACTGCACTTTAATTAGTTCCTTGCCATGCCGAGTTAAAATTAACAATTACTTTCTATTGCCGATGATAGGGTAGTGAAACCTTCCCAAGATCTAAGCACACGAACAGGTGAGGGTAACCAATATCAGGATATAAAAAATGTTACATGTATCGTTACCAACAGCCGGCAAAAGAAATGTCTTACTTACTGAAGCGCTTGTATTACTAAACTTTTGTAGTATCCTCTTCGACTGCTTTTTACTTTTATTTTTTTATACTCTATTAAAAAGAACCAGGTTCTTAATAACTAATTATAATCTAGCCTATACGACTAATATGCAATTTAAATCTAACTTATTTTTTTACGTGTATTTTAAAACTTAGAATAGTGTTGATTGTACTTTACAAGTCCGTTCCACTTTCTTAGACTCTGATATAATGATATAAATACTTTCTTCATTTGTTATTATGTGTGTCATTGTCACTAGTATTTCTACAGTTTTTACACTAAAATGTTTCAGTAAATGATTTTTATTTTAGGCACTTGCAGTAATGAATTTTCGAAATATTTTATATTGGTACCAAGTCACCACAAGAATATCGTCGATATAGGTAAAGTCTATCAGTTATTCAATAAACATGCAAATGCTCACAAACGACTATCCAAACTGAATAATATTTTTATGGAATCAATTCAGTGGCTTCCTTTAAACTAGCACTATTACTCTTCACCAGGAAGCAGTACCATGGTTGTAACCACTGGTGGCCTCAACTAGTGAAAGTACTTAATTACCCATAACTGATTTGTGAGACATGTCACATACAACCTATGGTTATGTATGGGAAGTGTCCCAGATCACGAAAGTGAAGACCAATGTCCTTTGTTCATGGTCATGAGTGAAAGAGACAGTTATATGATTATCAGCTTCTGATTAAGAGGTCAACTGGAGGTATGGAATTTGAGGATCAGTAGTCAAGTAATTACTGTTGATTTCTGTTATTATCCTATTGCTCAATTAATGCCTATTATGAATAGCGGAACCTTTCCTGATAATTAAGCCTATTTATTTAAATTGGTCTTTTAAAGGTTAAAAATAATTAAACGAAAGTAGGTTCCTGGTGTTGAAAGACGAGAATTGCCTTTTTTATCGTGTTGATGCTCGTTTAGCTCATCAAACCTTATGCTGACACTAGAATATGGCAACATTTGACGTCTACAGCATGCAAAAAAAAACCAAGAACCAAATTATCGTGCATGTCACACTAGGTTCCAAAAATACCACTTCCTTACAATTTCATATGTGAGTCACCATCATTATCGCGCCAAAACCAGCCATTGTCACGTACCTCCGTCCATAGCAGGCCGAAGACATCGACCGTGACCGCAGATAACAGTGAGAGTAAAAAATATATGAGCCAGTATACGCGAAACACTTTCGCCACCTCCCCACGCTCCAACTCAATCCAAACTTTATCACACTATAATTAAAGATTTAAATTCCTTGGCCTCAAAACATGCGGATATCCTACAAAGTTTTTCCTAAATTACACCTTAAATATATAAGTGTTAGATACATTTTTGTGGAACAGGATGTCCGTATTGTGTAACCGATCCAGTTGTCTGATCTTTACGATATTAAAAATTATGTTTATGCTCAAGTTATATCACGCGATGTTCGCAATGGTCGTCGATTCGGGTTATCGTTCGATTTCGTTATTTACAACTTTATTTTGTTTGTGGATATCGATACATTTCTTTATGCGAAAAACATGCATATTAATGATATACAGAGTTTCTTATATTAAACTTCACTAGCTATTTTATAGTAAACGTTTATACACATACATAACATCACACTGGTAATTTCTGAATGGCTAGACATGGGTGTACCTATAATAAGTAAGTACACCCACATTTTTTCTATAGTAAACTCATTTCGCAAAATTGGCAAAGATACCTACAATTAATAAAGGCTCCTTCAAACAGTCGGGACACGCGACGCGACACAAAGGCACCGCTCGTCGCACGACAGGTGCTGCCTTTGTGTTGCGTCGCGTGTCGCGCCCGTTTGTAGGAGCCTTAATGCGAGATATGAATCAAATAAACGGACAGTTTTTTCATCAATTTTAGACTCAAAAAATATGTAGACAAACAATAATTATCATTTAAACACACGCTAACAATCCCCATGATTACACCCACTTTTTCTACTACCGTAACAGAACAAAATTCACAACTAACTTGGTCATAAAGTTTACAGACTGGTTAGTGAAAACAAAGAGATCGACGCGCGAATGGAACCCGCACACAATTAAACGTCAAAAAACTTTTATTGGCATCTTCCACTTGTTTTCATGTCCATAGTACAGCAATCTAAGAGTACAACTAGATTCTAAATTAGACCAGATTTTGGTGTTTTTGGCGGGCTACCTTGGCGCATCCCCCTTAACTTGTCTTATTTGGTAAACATGCGTAGGTACCTTCTGAGATTTTAGGTGGAAAATTACATCACGCCTTGTTTTCCCGAAGGGTTCGGCAGAGGTGTACACCTTCATTTCGCCAGTTATGTTTAAGAATTAAGAGGCTGACATCAGTTAAAGCGCGGTCACTGTCGGACTGCATAGAAAAGAAAGAGAAGCGCGATGACACAACGCTGGTAATTTATTGCAACATATGAAGCAATTATATATTTACAAAAAAGCTATTGATTGGGCTAAAAAAATTGCATGTAGAATAATCTGACAAAAAATCAGAACGATTGCATGTATATTATTAGTATGGTTTTTAATCGTTAAAATAGTTTTTTAGAGGCATCTTCCTGATTTTTTTCTATGGTATTAAATTAACTGTATTACGTTTTCAACACACTATCAAACTAGCATATATCCTGAAGAATATCATATATTTTTCTGATTTTGTTACTATACTTTTAGGCATTATAAAACTTGCGTTTTGTTCCTGTTAACAGGGGGCGAGCTTATTGCCATCAACACAAACCCAGGCTGCTATTGAGTGGGCACGCCACAATTGCGGCGGTAAGTCCCCTCTTTGAGGAGTGGCTTGAGAGGCGCCACGGCGTCCTCACCTTCCGCCTGACGCAGGTCCTCACCGGACATGGCTGTTTCGGGAGGTTCCTGTTTCGGATAAGGCGGGAGGAAACGCCCGGGTGTTGGCATTGTATGGATCGACCGGAGGACACGGTGGAGCATACGGTGGAGGTCTGCCCGGCTTGGGCAGAGCACCGCCGTGTCCTCGTGGCGGCGATCGGCGGCGGCGATCTCTCGCGTCCGACCCTGGTTCAGGCCATAGTACGGAGCGAGAGAGAATGGGAAGCAGTCACCTCCTTCTGCGAAGCAGTAATGCTCGCGAAAGAGGAGGCGGAGCGCGTGAGGGAGAGGCAATCATTGCGCCCTCACGCCCCTAGTCGCCGCAGGAGGAGACACCCTGGGCGTCGGGAGTCGATAGCCGAGTCCCGGCCACCGTAGGCGCGGGCCTGCGGACGGCGAGCAATGGGCAGCTCGCCGTCCGGTAAGGACCAGGCCCGGTTCGACGGCGCGTTGTGTTCCACGCGCGTTTCAAAGAGTTGTCAGCATAATTGACGGGGTCCGATAGGGCCGATGCCTGCCGGGGTCGCGGATTGTTCGAAAGAGTTACCGTGGCCCTGGCGCACAGGCAACTGAAGGAACACGGGTGGGTTTTAGTCAGTAAGAGTCTGACACGCCCTTCCGCTCCGCCCAGAGCGGGAGAGGTCATTTGATGATTTCCCACCCAATAAAAAAAAAAAAAAAAAAGGCTGCTATTGAGAGATTCCAGATAGAAAAAACATAGGTAATATAACACTTTGCCCGACCTTTGACTCGAACCCGGGACCTTATGCCCAGCCAAAACAGTTTTTGATGTGATCCAATACTATTATACTATCTGCTTCTTGCAAATATCAAGATGTAACTTAAATTGTGAAATTGATGCAAAATCTCAAGATTTTCGAAACGTGCAAAACGTGTTTACCAAATATTACTGTTACATGTACGATGGAAAATAAATAAACTATAGGTTTCACAAATTCACGACCCACAAAAGGCCTACATACTAGCTTCTACCCGCGACGTCGTCCGCGTGAAAATTCTGGTTCCCTCGACCCACCCGTCGCATCGCATCGCCTGCCCGCGCTATTATGTACTTCGTTTTCGCTTAGCGTTCCTTCTGACTTTTTTTTCTTTTTACTCATCTCCTAAGAGTCCTGGCGTGATGTTAAAAAGCCTATAGCATTCCTCAAGAATATGGCTATCAAATGTTTTTTTTTTTTTTTTATTGGACTGGTAGTTCCAGAGATTACCCCCCACATATAAACTTACAAACAAACAAATTTTACCACTTTATAATATTGGTATAGATTCCAATTATCTTTATAGTAACGTTTAACTTATATGAGTTTGTTTGAACTAGGCTAATGAAAGTAAACATCGTGGAGAAGATACAAGCAGTATAATAATCTAGTAGTCTAGTAGTCTAACTTATATTTTAAAATTTCTGAGATGGTAAGTTTAAAAGGTGGTGGTGGCGGTGTTTGTGGTAGTAGTGGTGGTGAGATGTCAAAGTAAAAACGAACTCATGCATAAGTGGATGAAATAGTAAGAAAATTATAATTAGGCAAAACTTTAATTTTTATTTTATTAATATATCATGCCGTCACGCCTGTATTCCCCGAAGGGTTAGGCAGAGGTGTACCTATAGTACACCCACATTTCGCCAGTTATGTTTAAGTCCCATGTAATAGGGGGCGAGCCTATTGCCATCAACCGGGCACAACTCCAGACTTTGAGCTGCTACTGAGAAATTCTATAAGTATGGGAACCCAATAACACTTGGAATCGAACCCAGGACCTCATGCTCAGGAGAAGTGCTTGACCCACTACACCAACGAGACATTTTTTTTTTAATTCTTTTACAAATTCCACTAGCAAGAATTGAATTTTCATATGAAATATTCTAAAAAAATCTTAGATCGAACAAATTTCCAAACTTTGACGACTGATATGAAATCTATGATTATTATTCAATAGATATATCATTCCTACAGTCGCGAATCAAAGTCAAATGTCAAAGTCAAATCATTTATTTCAAATAGGCACTTATAGGCACTATTAAACGTCAAAAAAAAATATGGAATTGATTCTAGTTGCCCCTTCCAAAAGGTAGTTTCATATGGAGAAGAACGGGCAAGAAACTAAACCGTTACTCTTTTAAAAATGTTTTACAATATTATGTATATATTAATTATATAATTAATCGCATTTTGATCGCAAAACAGAGCTGCTATTTACAAACTAAACAAACAAAATTTGACTCTGACGGGCTGCAGCTCAGGAGTCACGTTAATAAATAAAGTCAAGATATTGTAAGTTACATGATAGAGGCTACATTCAGTTTATAATTGAATAGCGATCTTGTTTTTAATTCAGGGTCTAAGGACCCGAGCCTCAACAATAACTGTCACCAACCTATAAGCAGTAACTACCGTTTGTATGCAAATAGATATTATTAGTTTGAAGTCCTTTTATAAGCCGATCATCATTGACTTGATTCCTTTTATTCGAAGACGTATGTGAACACTACCAACCCGTCACCAAGCCGGCTTGAGCGTGCGTGGTGATCAATGCTCGTGCCTTCTCTGTATGAGAAGCAGGCGCGGATACAGGGGGGCCACCCCCACCCACTGGGCTTCCAAAAAACTGAGTCTAAAACTCTAAATAAGACATTCTTTGTATTTATAAAGTACTAGCTTTTGCCCGCGGCTTCGCGCGCGTGGATGTCGGAAATTATCCCACGGGAACGTACTACCGGGATAAAAAGTATCCTACATGTTAATCCAGGTTATAAACTATCTGTGTTCCAAATTCCATCCAAATCCGTTCCGTAGTTTTTGCGTGAAAGAGTAACAAACATCCATCCATCAATCCATCCTTCCTCACAAACTTTCACATTTATAATATTATTATAATTATAATATTAAGTAGGATTAGTAGGATACTAAGATATAGATAAGTCGTAGTCATTCTCGAAACCCCGACCCTTGCTCGACGACGCGCCAGCCCGCGCCGTAGCTGAGCCTGTAGTTTTAAATTCCCCTGTTAATAATAATATAATCTCGATCCAGCCTGTCCCACCTTGCTGCCCTCCCCTCAGTGACGCCCTAAGCCGAGGTCGTACCCCACAGGGGGTGCCCTTAGCGTGCGGTCACCTAGTTTTAAAGAATTTCGCCCCTGGCTGGAGGCTTTAAGTTAGTAGCTTAAGGCACCCACAGGCTTGCCCGGTTAAGTAGCCAAGACCTCAGTAGTCAAAACTACGAGCTGCCAATTAGGAAGGAAAAAAAAAAAAAAAAAAACTCGAAAAGGGGGGGGGGGCAAATTGTTGAATTTAGGGAAAATAGGTGTGCAAAGTTTTTTTTTTAAAAGGCTTTGACGGCTTGAGAATTCCGCCCCCCCCCCTTCCTCAGAGAAACATGTGCCCGCCCCCCCCTTGAGCAAAAACCTAGACCCGCGCCTGGTCGGAAGAGGCCTTTGCCTTGTAGTTGAACAATAATAGGCTGGTATTATTAATAAACACACATCGCACCTTCGGTAGGACAAAGGGCATAACTGGGAAAAACTCGAAAAATGACTTAAGTATGGTAAAGTGCTTTAAAAAGTCCCTTATAACCGGAGGAACAAAAACCCGTATCAATATCAGCTTAATGCCGCCAGAGGGCGACAGTGCCTTTGTCATATTGTTGCTTTTTTTTTGCTTACTTGGCGCGACAAGATCTTTCTCCTATAAAATCACTAAAAGTCCAGTTATGCCCTTGTCCTACAAAAAGGTGAGATATATTGGTAAGTGAGCGTACATTACTAATTATTTTTATCATCCTGCATGGACATTCAGTATTTTTTTGCATTTTTGATGTCCATTACCGGATATTGGCTATAGTTTCCACGTTCAATGGTGTGTACTTAGTCTTTTGCTTTGTTTTTTTCCAAGTTAAGGCGGTGCCGATGTGTCGTGCGCGATTCGCGTCGCGTGTCGCGCCTGTTTGTAGGAGCGTTTATTCGATAACTTTAAAAACAAAGCAAGTACTTAAGGCTGGCACCTAGAAGCAAATTTCAGGAAGCTTCTAATATTGTTTAATCAAGATATCCTGGAGATTAATAACAGGATAATCTAATTAAATCATTTGCAATCAGAACCGATGCCTTATTATTATCCTTATGTCTTCCTTGTCATCACTCGTTACTGCGTCTAAACGAAGGTGTCCTAAGTACCCATTGTGGTATTGATAAATAATAGAATAATGAGCCATTTTGACAATACATGGCTTTACGACAAGGAAGCTTAGTCGTTGTTGTTCTACGAATGTTTAGAGGACTTGAGGTCAATGTTGTGTGGGGACGAGCGATTTTTTTTAATCGGATTTGTAGAAAGTGGTAAGAGAAACCTGCACCCTAATTATGTTACACACTATCTATCACAATCTGTATCATTTTGAAGCCTATTTCTAATCCATTGCTTCATATGTTGGATAAATTTGTCTGCTCAAAAACGTAAATAATGGAATGAATGTTGTTGAACTGTCAAAATGAAACCCTTTCCTACTGTTAGTGTGTTACGTAATTACCCCGAATTCCCCAGCAGTGGGTTTAAAGGGGATGCGCAAAGGTAACCCGCGTAATTCAAATTTTATTAGGTTTTTTGCATTTTGCAGGTCAGTATCAGGTTGTATGGTGATCTAAATATGATTGGCGACCGTATCAAATATGGCTTTACAGAATTATAATCATTAGAATCAGCAATACAACTCCTTAAGTTAGAATTGCCCTCAAATGTCATGATTTCATGAAATAGTCATTCAATAGGCTAATATGAACTTATAGAGATTGCTGATTCTAATGATTATAATTCTGTAAAGACATATTTGTTACGGTAGCGAATCATATTTTAATCAAAATACAACCTGACAGTGACCTGGAAATTGCAAAAAACGTAACAAAACTTGAATTTCGCGGGCTACCCTGGAGGTTCCGCCTTAAATCTTCGTCATTATAAATCAGTATTTCGTATATTTCAGTTCAATCAAATCAATCTGCCTTTTCCTAAATATGTTGAGATCGGCTTCTAGTCTAACCAGATCCAGCTGAATGAATACCAGTGTTCCAATTACCTTTAATATAGTGACGTACATCACAGTCATGATGTCAATACAATGGTTACTCATAACGAAATATTTAAAACCAAAATTACGATGCAAATAATTACATAATCTATAAGTCGCGTGTGAATAGGTTACTTCTAAACAAGTTTGCACCATCATCGACTAATACATATATGGAGAAAGTCAGTGGCAAAAAAGTTTAACATAATTACAGATATTCAGTCAATAGTATCTAGATTATTTTATTCTTGTATGTGTTTGTGAACACATATATGAGAAAATAGATGTTAATTATCTTATCTTATTTTCACCAAGTGGATAAAGAAGGGTCTTACGTCCCGGGCGTAATAAAGATTCAAGTTCACCCAAGACGAAGACACATTTATCTCTGAGCACAACACTCTACTTTTCACACCTTCTGCGAGGTAATAAATAGCAATTCGATTTGTTTTTTTTTATCTATTTTCATACGATTTTTTAGTTGAAGTTCCATATTCAAGTTACATTATTGACCAGTGGCTTATATTAAATTGAGTACAATATTACTGCCCGGCTAGACCCCAGGATCTAGCCGGGCAGTAATATTGCACTCTACTATTCACGCCTTCTGCGAGGTAATAAAAATCAATTCGATTTGTTTTTTTTTTTATCTGTTTTCATACGAATCTTTAGTTGAGGTTCCATATTGAAATTACATTATTGACCAGCGGCTTATAAGTTATAATTAAATTCAGTACAATATAATATAAGAATAATATTGCTAACCTAACCTAAAGTATAGAAGATTAGGAAAGCATGACATCTAATTAGACATTATCGAGCAGGTGGTGTGAAAACTACTACGAGTACCTAAATTACTATAAAAGGCCTTTTTTGTTAAGCATTTCTAAAAACCATAAGCTTTTATTTTGTATAAAGTTTCCAGAGTTTAGGCTCTACCTTGCTTCAACACTGTAAGAAAATACTTAAGTTTATTAATTATACAATTAATAGATCGTAAGCAATCATTTATATTCAATTAGAAATGTCTAAATGCCTGTCTAAGTATTTGAGGAATAATTGCTTGTTATTGATTCAAGTTCCGTTGCTAGGCACGCGATTATAATTTAAATTATACGTAATTATAAAATTATTCTGATTGCTCCCAAATTGGGATATCTTATTCTTCAGGCTGTTTACATAGGACAAATAAATTACTGCATTACATAAATTAATAAAATGAACGCTCAGCAGAGCAGCTTGCTTTGAATCTCTAAATCACTTTCATTTTTTATTGACTAAAATATATTTTTTCGACAATGCAATAGGAATAATTTATTTTTAGTGCAGTGGCTGCTCTATTCAAATGCAGCTCTGGATATTGGATTCTGGAATGGGTTGAAGTGTTTATATTGGTCATAGTTATTAATATTATTTCGATCCAGTGTAGTGTTACAGGATCTGAGCTGCATTGAAATTACTTGATGAATATATAATATCAAAATCAGCCTTAACTGCACTGTGCAGTAATTACATGCAATTGAAACCCTAATTTCTAAACTTATCAAGGTCGTTTTCGTTTATTTATTATTCTAATGTGTTAAACTGAAAGTAAAGTTACCACTTTTTATAATTTATTCATTATTTTACTTCCTAATTTACTTTGAGACTGGTCCCACTTTATAAAAGTTTGAACATTATCTTATTAAAGTATAACTGACTTATAATTTTATTGCTGTTAATAAACTCTAAACATGAACAAAGCTTTTAAGAGCATACGTCGATTATTATACCTACTGCTAATTATTTCTTTACAACTTTTTTAGGTCGGATGTTTTTTTAAATTTTATAACATCATTTTTTGTTCGTCTGTCACAGAGGTTTAAATATTTAGAGATTTATACAACGTAGGAATTTGAATTTTGTCATAATGTGTGTAGGTCTCTATATTTATTTATTTTTTAAAGACAATAAACCGGGGGAAAATCAGCCATCTTAATTGTACTCGTAAACAATTGGTAGGCACGCACAGCCCAACAGAATAAAAAAAAAAAAAACACAACTCACCATTTTCGTAGTCGATCTTCACAAAAACAAACTAATATTCACACTTCTCACACAAAACTCACTAAACCAGCAGTCATTCACTTTAATTCACAGCACTGTCTGATTCAAATGCACCGAAATAGGAACTACCACTTCCTTCGGCTTGACGCCTGCAAAAAAAGAAGAATAAAATAGTGAGTTAGTGAAAGTGAGTGTCTGTTTCTGATGATTTTTACTTCGCTCTGAGATGGTTTCGATACCAACCGATAGTTTTGGTGGGTTATTGGTAAATGATTAAGGTGACGGTCCATTGAAAGCCATTATGTAAATGTTTTGCAACCGTATTTCAGATTGTGGTTGGCAATGAGGTTTCCCAGTCGCTGTTTACGAAAGTAAAAAAACAAACAACAATTATTTTATATTTTTGTTTATAAAAATAGATGTTAAGCGGTAGTTTTATTGCTTGTTTGCTTTTACCGCGTCAATGTAACTAATCATGATGTTTTCGGTTGTTATCTGCATCTTTACGACTAATAACTGATTTATTAACGGTTCTCTGCTATTTAAAAAAAAAACTAAATGTTCATTTTGTAACACTTACGTAAGTACCTATCTATTATGTTTTAATATCTCTCACTTTTTACAGGTTAAATTACTGGACAAGAGCTGTTACATGCAGCATAACTACTCAACTATATCTGGTAAATAACGCTAGTACGTAGCGCTAGTAACTGACCCCACCATACTTAAGGAAAAGTTTGGGCTCGTCAGATAGTTCTTATAGCTCCCTCAAAAAAAGTATGATGTAGAGGACACTATGTATCATGGACCTTTGTTCTATTTGCAGACCGGGAATCCATCAATAGTAATGTGATCTGTCAATAATACTTATACTGTCTGCATGTTTTATGTTGGTTTGTCCATACAGCAAAAGATGACAGACACGTTTTAAACTTAAGAGGGCGTACAACGGCATAGGCGTCACTCCTTTAGAAAAATATTGTCTCGTGACTGAGAAGGAATTATGAATAAGGGGTCAACCCTCGGTAAGTGTGTCTAGAATTTTCTAATACCTTTTATAAAGTTTCATATTGAGACAAGAAGCAACAAAATTCGATCTAAATAAAAGCGGCCACATTCCTCTAGATCATATTTTGTTGCTTCATGTCTCAATATGAAAGTTACTAAAAGGTACTAGAAAATTCTAGACACACTTACCGAGGGTCCTTACAAGCCGTTATTCATAATTCCTTCTCAGTCACGAGATAATATTTTTTTAAAGGAGTGGCGCTAATGTACCGTTGTACGCCCTCTTAAAGAAACGAAATCAATAGAATCTATCAACATTACCTTTTTTAGGCTTTTTAATTTCTTTCTCAGATTTTCAGACAGAAAAAATATAAAAACTAAACACTAACTTTCAGTTTCAGCATACTTGCCTAGTAAGAAAGCAGTGTCTTGGTTTTTGACTATTTTGTGAACATTCTTTTCAGTCAAGATTCGCGCCAACTCGAACAATAAAATTATACGCTGAATAAAAAGCAGCAGTTCTTTTTTGTGAAAAAATACAGGCTTTGTACGTACTGCCAAGACTGTGGTAAATCAGCAGATATTTAAATTTAAGTCTGCTCGCTCTGTCGAAAAAATATCGTAATATGTTTTGGCGCCTGATAAATTTGGCAACAAAAAATACTTAAGTATACGTACTAAAACTTTTTTCGATTGTAAGGAAACGGCTAAAGTTGTATATTTTTTTATGACAATCAGCTATCAGCAGATATTTAGTGTTCAGTTTGTTCAGGCTTACAGTCGAAAAAAGTTTCGCCTGAACAGGCTGAACACACAAATATCTGCTGACAGCTGGGTGTCCTAATTTTTTTTTACAACTTTTAGCTGTTTCCTAACAGTCCTTCATGTAATGAGGCCACTTACGACCCTATGATAGTAATATTGCCCTCTTAACTTTAGTGAAAAAACATTTCATCAAGCTCCTTATAGGAAACTTCTCGAAAGTTATGGATAAAACATTATTACAGTTACGCAAGTAACTATATTTTATTACTTTAAAAAGTTTTGATGTCAGCCTGCGTCATCCTTGTTCGTTTGCGTAATGTCCTTACCGCTGCTATAAACTTTATGCTGTCATTTTATTTTCTTCGGAGCTTTTTTTTTGAATAATCAATTTATTAAGCTGCTCTAGATTTCAATTTGAATGGACTGACCTTATTGGATTAATTAGTGTGTGTATTTTTTTTTAAATCCTACAATGTGTCTCATTGCTTGGCCTCTCTATTTTGTGCGATCTCTGGCCATGTTGGCCCTGCAACTATGATTAGATCGTCACACCACCTTCGCCGTGGTCTACCTGGCTGTTTTTCAAACTAATTCTGGCAATTTCAGTCTTCTAAGGTATATAGGTTGATCGAACAGCCTTTGTAAATCAGAATAGGTACACAAAATATACTCAGGTAAATAATTTGCTTCTACACATGAATAAGGAAAGAATTATTATAAGTCATTATCATAATTTTAGGGTTTCATTTCCTGTCATCTTTCTTTATTGAAAACAATAAATTAAGTTATGATAAACACTTCCTTATGGAAGATGGTGACCTTTAATTACCTTTAAGGTACTTATAAGGATTATTTTAAGTTGGTTCTCGAATGCATTGGAATATTGTTAATTCAATTGAAATGCAAATATTGCAGGAGCTTATTCAGTGTTTTAATATGTACCTACACCTAAAACAATTTTTATAAGTTTAACATCAAATATTGCAAAATGACAGCTCAGTGTAGGTACCCTAACACAAAATTAATTTAAGATTAAAGGATCCTTCAAACAGGCGTGACACGCGACGTGATACAAAGGCACCGCCTGTCGCGCGACGTGCGGTGCCTTTGTGTCGCGTGCGATTCGCGTCGCGTGTCGCGTCTGTTTGCAGAAACCTTAAAACAGGTAATTAATAGTTTCTCTGTGTTCTTACATACCATTGGAATTTATTTACCTATATATCAGCTTTGTTAGCTAGCGATATATAAATTCATTATACTTATCATAACTTTAGTACATAACATCACAGTTATACCTATTCCCCGAAGGGTTAGGCAGAGGTGTACCTGTAGTACACCCACATTTCACCAGTTATGTTTAAAGCCCGTTACCTTACCTTGAGGTACGTATATTTTTGGTAATGATTAAATATACTCTTTTGAATGTTCAGTAAGTACTCAATATTTTATTTACAAATGTTGCTATGCCGCCGCTTATGTAAGTCAGACTCTTCATTTGATTGACTAGCATTTCCAACCAACTTGCTTCGATACGATCAATTTTTTGTAGAAAATCTAGTTGGGTGTTAAATTGTTAAGTCTGGGAGCGCTATGAGTAATGAGTATGCAATCTCCTATTTTAGCTATTTTTATTGCTTTAAGCTTAGCGGTACCCCGCCGCGACATTATAGCGCTATTTCAACGAGCTAACTTTATCGTGCCATCCATCAATTTCTATACCTAATTAAAATATATGGTGTTACTCAATCGAATTTGATGGCTCACAATAGGCATTATTTTTGACTTTTTAAATGTTCGCTTTTCTTTTTTGCGTTGGGGTTTTTTTTTTTTAAACTTAGATAAGTTTTGTTTTGTATATGAGTTAACAGTTGTGAGCGTTTTTCAGGGTATATTTAGACACTACATCAAATAGCTTTGCAGAATCAGCTTATCGTGTCGCCACTATTGCATTGTACACGACGAAAAAAAAATCGAAACACGACATATCTGCTATAATTTTTTCAAGAGTTTAGGTACTAGTGTGCTGGATATCTTGGCTGCAGCATCAGCTCAATGTGTTGCCACCATTGAATTGTATGTAGAATTAAATTCTGATCAAAACAAATCCAAACACGACATATCTGCTATTATTTTTTCAACAGTGTACTGGTGTGCTGGATATCCTGGCTGCAGCATCGGACCAAGAATTCCATAATCTTGCATATTTATATAGCGTGCATGGGTGTTAAAATTTTTGATCACACATATGTTTGAAAGTAAAGTAAATACCCATTATGCGTCTAAGATCCTTACCGCAGCTAACAAAAGAGCTGATTACCTTGAAACGGCTGAACCGATTTTGATAAAACACATCTAAGAACCATCGCTAGAAAACCTGTTTTCAAATAAAAAAAACCGCATTCAAATCGGTTCACCCGTTTAAGACCTACGGTGCCACAGACAGACACACAGACAGACACACACACACACACACACACATGGTCAAACTTATAACACCCCTCTTTTTGCGTCGGGGGTTAAAAATATACTCAGGTAAATAATTTGCTTCTACACATGAATAAGGAAAGAATTATTATAAGTCATTATCATAATTTGAAGGTTGCATTTCCTGTCATCTTTCTTTATTGAACACAATAAATTAAGTTATGATAAAACTTCCTTATGAAAGATGGTGACCTTTAATTAGTAGTACTTACTTATAAGGATTATTTTAAGTTGCTTCTCGAATGCATTGGAATATTGTTAATTCAATTGAAATGCAAATATTGCAGGAACTTATTCACTTTTTTAATATGTACAGTCGCCAGCAGGTCAAGCTACACGAAACTGTCAAATTTCTCCAAACGATTTTAAACCTTGAAACGTTGATTGTTAAGTTCAAAATCGAATGAGAAAATCTGACAGTTTATGGTAACTTAATGTGCTGGCGACTGTACACCTAAAACAATTTTTATAAGTTTAAAATCAAATATGGCAAAATGACAGCTGAGTGTAGGTATCTAACACAAAATAATTTAAGATTAAAGGATCGTGATTGTGTCGCGTGCGATTCGCGTCGCGTGTCGCGTCTGTTTGAAGGAACCTTAAAACAGGTAATTAATAGTTTCTCTTTGTTCTTACATACCATTGGAATTTATTTACCTATACATCAGCTTTGTCAGCTAGCGATGTATAAATTCATTATACTTATAGTACATAACATCACGGTTATACCTATTCCCCGAAGGGTTAGGCAGAGGTGTACCTGTAGTACACCCACATTTCGCCAGTTATGTTTAAAGCCCGTTACCTTACCTTGAGGTAAGTATATTTTTGGTAATGATTAAATTAAATATACTCTTTTGAATGTTCAGTAAGTACTCAATATTTTATTTACAAATGTTGCTGATATTAATGGAAAACCATCGCTTTGCTGTAAAAATAATCTTTTAAGGCGCTTCCCCGACCAAACGACCTTGAGCGTTCGGTCCTTCTCTGTCCCGTCGCAGATTTTGGCTCTGTCTCGCTCCCTGCGCACGCTCATTTATCATAGAAAACACAAAAAAATAAAAAAAAAAACAACAACAAGCGATGTTTTGAAATAAAATAAAACGTGAATGATTTAGATTTTTAAATTATCTATCCATTAGTGTAATCCTTAAATTAATAGAACGTCACCTTTAGCAAAAGATGCATGCAATCAATAATTTTAGTCACTTTTTTACAAGGAGATTTGAAATGTACTATTTATAACACATACAAACAAATAAGAACGTGCAATGTGATGATAGGATACCGAACATTAATAATGTGCTTTTAGATGTAGTTTATTACCCATAGTAAATAGCCTCTGAATAACGCACTTAATAAAGCCACCATTTACTAGGAACGTCTTTCATTGACTTGAATGTGCCCTGGCGGTTAAGAGTATGTCATGCTCACTCAAATGTCCGCTGGTGGCGTGTGTTGGATCATTATGTTCCCTTTAAAATGGTTGAGCTGAAGGGTGCTAATCCATAAGTCATGTTCGTGAACGGGCGCCGTCAGTAGGGACTGCTCATCTCTTAACTGCCATGGCTTATTTAAATTTCAGTTTTTTTTTTTTAAATCTTTTATATTACGGACGCACGCACGTCTTTTTACATCGTTCTCACACGTAGGTATAATTTCAACATGAATGATGTAACCAAATTTATTTTTAACTATGTATATGTTGATTTAAAAGAGTGTCCATGGAGTTTCTTAACCCATTCTTCTCCATAGGTACCTAGGTAGGTACTACGCTTTGGAATGGCATTCATTTTCCTGACTGACCGACCCCTTGACAATTCAAAAGTGCCTGTAATTGGTTTATTTGAAATAAACGCTTTGAGTTTGAGTTTATTAAAACGTTGATTTCGAGTTAACAAACGATGTTTTATTTGAACTTCATTTTATACTTTTGTAGCGGTATCAACATCGCCACATGCGAGCTACACGTCATACTGACGTCACGCAAATCCTGCATCGCGCAAGCAGAGTTTACCGCGCGACTAGGATATATGCAACGTCCCGACATCAACCGTCGGGCAGTTGCCCACCAGACACAACACCCGTCTGGTCGGAGGATCCTCCCTTTTCTGTATAGTATGAGTGAACTTTACACCCTGTTCCTCATACCTCTAAACTTTACCTATTCTTCTCGTGGCATTCTATACAATACCGAGGCACTGCAGACATTGACTAGGCAGGATACGAGTATACCTACAGGGTGACAGGGACATCGACGCGCACTCTGTTACCATGGATTCAGTACATGATTATGAACGCGTGCGCTGAAAATTTTCGTCGGCTATTAAGATAAAAGCGGCCAAGTGCGAGTCGGACTCGCCCATGAAGAGTTCCGTAGCAGCAAGTAAGATAAATATGCGGTTTACGATTTATGACGTATTAAAAAAAAACTACTTACTAGATCTCGTTCAAACCAATTTTCGGTGGAAGTTTACATGGTAATGAACATCATATATTTTTTTTAGTTTTATCATTCTCTTATTTTAGAAGTTACAGGGGGGGACACATTTTACCACTTTGGAAGTGTCTCTCGCGCAAACAATTCAGTTCAAAAAAAAAAAAAAAACTTAATATCATTTTTGAAGACCTATCCATAGATACCCCACACGTAAGGGTTTGATGAAAAAAAAAAATGAGTTTCAGTTCTAAGTATGGGGAACCCCCAAAATTTATTGTTTTTTTTTCTATTTTTGTGTGAAAATCTTAATGCGGTTCACAGAATACATCTACATAACAAGTTTCAACAGTTTCTTATAGTTTCGGAAAAAAGTGGCTGTGACATACGGACGGACAGACAGACATGACGAATCCATAAGGGTTCCGTTTTTTGCCATTTGGCTACGGAACCCTAAAAAACACCTAAACACTTTTAAAAAATATAGAAAAATCTATTCACTATAACGACGTAATCCTAGACCTTGTTTGTAATAAACGTAGGCAATGTATTGTTTTCTTCGATTGTTTACTACTATACCTACCAAAGTGGTTATAGTAACCAGGTACCTCTTATACTTAGGGAAAACTGGGTACACTTGATCCCTGTAGGACACATGGTACAGTAATTTTATAAACCAAGCACGCTTGCTAGATTATTAATAACTAGCACACCTGTTTGTTTATGGTACGGTGTGACTTTTAGGAAACAACAAAAATGAGAAAACTGATAGTTGGTGACATGGCGACCGGTTAGTGATTTTCGTGTAGCGAAACAATAGTTTGGTAAGTTTTGTTTATAAAATAATCGAATAACATGTTTTAGAGTTTGAGTATTAATCATTAGAGCTGTTATTTTTATATGCAATGATTATGCTAAAAGTTCAAACACAGGATATTAAGGTTAGGAAAGAGGGTATCTTTTTCATTTGTTCGGTTACTGCGGAGAGATGATACAGAGCGTTGTGAGAGGCTTGTTCCGGGGGATCAAGTCTCCCATAGAAGGAATGTGATCATTATTAAAATTTGTGAAAGATATAGCTTTCAAAGGTTTCAGTCAATGTTATTATTGCAGGTACAAAAATGCTGCGAATATGTAAGTCGAAGCACTGTGCTAAAAAGGAGAAAAAATTGATCCCCAATCATTCAAAAACGCAGTCTTTGATGTCTATGATACTTTAATATTCCATAAGAGGAAGCTCGTATTTTTTGGTTTTTTGATTTGAATCTGAGATTCTTATTGTGCCATCCTATTTGATACAATTTATTTGATAAGAATAAAAAATTAGAAACTTATTATGAATATAATTGATATTGTTTAATATTACAGCATTAGAAGTTGTTTTTATACTTACATTTTGAATCTGATGTTCTTATTGTGATAATAAATCTAGTTTTGTTAGTAAGTTGAGATATCTGAAGCTATTTGATACCAAATATTTTGATTAAATAAACGGGACTGAGACTACCGACACGAAGGCCTAAACAGTTAAAGACTCATTGTTATGTTAAGTTCAAACTGGATTTTTCTATAATAAAGAATTATATTTAAAGAAATTGAATTCGTTGTTTATTTTCTTATTTTAACGAGTATGTAAAGTTGATTAAACTTGATCGCCTAGAATGTATCAAGTCTCCCTTTGTGCGGGATCAACTCTCCCATACACGGGGACTCTTGGTGCAAACCTGTGTTTTTTGTTAAAGTCTTTTATTATTTACAAATATTGAACTACCCCGTTTTACATTTTTCGAAGCGTGGGCTATTCACTTCCCAAGATTTTGGCTCTAACACATCCCCAATCTAGGACTTAAAACTGATTTTATAGACCAAAATAAAAAGGGGGGATCAACTGTACCCAGTTTCCCCTACTCTAGTACCTAACAAATAAAAAAATAAAAAAATTCATATGTTTTATTCGGCTTTTTATTCTTATTAAGACGGTTGTACATGGGTTTAGTTACTCATTATTCATTACAGATTCTACAAATAATATTAACAATTATTAACAGTATATATTTTATTTTTTTATTGTATGTACAATAAAAATAAATAAATAAAAAGAAGGAAAAGAATCATAGGGCATCAAAATGAAAGCCATTCCTACTGTTAGTGTGTTACGTAATTACCCCGTAGGTCATAGGCTTTTAATGGCATAATTGGCAATTGAATGCTTGGCATAGTTAGAAAATAATAGAATACTCTTTATTAGGTAGGTACACCATAAAAATTACATATATAAATGTAGAAATTTTACATATGGTAACACAATGGGCGGTCTTATCGCTAGACGCGATATTTTATAAAAAAACCTTTGGATGGAAGGAGATGGAGGGAGAAGGAGAGACAATACTGCAGGTAATCAGTGGTGTATCATTTACATATACAATAAATACATAAAACATATACTTATCTATATATAGATACAATAATAAACATGAACATGAACAATGAAACTAAACACCTCTACATATTACACCAAAATATTGCTGGGTTATTAGGAAAATCAGACAAGCTTACAATTTGCCTACATGAGTTACTTGATAAGAATATAAGAGGTCGATATTTTATGCATTACTGAGCATTTTATGATGGAGGGCTATGAAAAACATCTCAACATAAAGGATTATTGTTTAGCAGCCAGTTTCAGTCGCATGGCAAGCAAACGAGGTGGAGCGTGTATACTTGTAAGGAACGGACATCAATGGAGGGAACAGGAAAAAGTAGCAAAATTATCTACAAATGGTGTTTTCGAATGTTGCGCCATCGAATTAACGACGTACAAGACTGTGATTGTTTGTGTATACAGGGTGCCTAATGCAAGCAACTTTAATGTATGTATTGAAAAATTTGATATAATGTTACGTATGCTTGTAAAAAAGTCCTATAAAAATATTGTTTTAGCAGGAGATTTTAATATAGACATATTAAAGCGAAATAGGCAATCAATTGAGTTTGAGACATTGATACTTAATTACAACTTAAAACTTGCTCTTTATGAACCTACTCGTCTTGGGTCTCAGTCATGCATTGACAACTTTACGCATAATTTTAGCAAGTCCTTTAAAGCTTCTGTACTAGAATTAGCTCTCTCTGATCACACGGCTCAACTCCTCAAATGCCCAATTATAACTGTCTGTTCTTTAAAACAATGGCGTATACTTAGACGTGATTTTAATAATGACAGTGTCAATGAATTTAAATCATATTTGAGTAGTTTGACATTTTCAGATGTATATGAATCTAATGATCCTAACATAGCTTACAATGCATTCACAGAAAGCTTTTTGTTACTATATAACCAATGCTTTCCTAAAATACCAATCTCTGTGAAAGTATTCAAAAAGCAAAAGTGGGTATCGCGCGATATAGAAAAATGTAGTGCAAAGAAACGCCATTTATTATGGCAGTATCGATTGAAACCCTCGCAACGAAACAAAACTCTATTTAAGAATTACTGTAATACGTTTAAAAAGGTCATCTATTTGACAAAAAAAGTACAGAATACTTATAAAATACAAACGTCTAGTAATAAATCTAAAACGGCATGGAAAATTATTAATGAAAATGAACTGAATACTCATAAGAATAACATTAATAAAATTCGTATCAACAATACAATTATCTCAGACCATAAACAAATTACAAACCTGTTTAATGTTTTTTTTTATTGACAAAGTAAAACCAATTACCGCACGGGCAAATGTCACAAACCATATCCTGAATAGGAAGGATTCGATGTTTATGGCTCCCAGCTTGCCTACAGACATTTTCAAAATCATTTTAGCCCTCAAAAACACGAAGAGTGTAGGTTATGATGGTGTTAGTACAAGGATTATTAAAATTGTCGCTGACATTGTATGTGGACCACTGTGTCATATAATGAACTTGTGTATTTGTGAAGGCACGTTTCCTAATGCTTTAAAGAAATCTATAGTAAAGCCATTACATAAGAAGCATGAGAAAAACTTGATGCAAAATTATAGACCAATATCATTGTTATCCATTTTCTCTAAAATATTTGAAAAATATATTTCTCGAGAACTAAGCACATATATAGATAAACATAATATAATTTGTAATGAGCAAAACCCTTTTAGGAAGAGTAAAACAATCAATATGGCGGTTTACGACTTTCTACATAAAATAATGATAAATATGGATAAAAATACACCAATCTGTGCAATTTACTGCGACATGACGCAGGCATTTGATTATGTTCAGCATAATATTCTATTAAAAAAGCTCGAAGCGTATGGTGTAAGAGGAAATGTTCAAAAGCTCTTACAATCATATTTACAAGAAAGAAAGCAAACAACAGAAATAACGATGATTAATGTGAGCACTAAACGTGAAGAAATTTTTACATCTGGGGAGCGTAACGTCAACTATGGCGTACCCCAAGGAAGCGTATTAGGACCACCGCTTTTTACCATTTACATCAACGATTTTCCTAAATGTATAGAACACAGTATGACACTATTTGCAGATGACAGCACGATAACCATTCCTTGTAATAAGCGAATGTATGAAACTGATATAAATAAAACATTAAACAAAGCAATTCTATGGTTAGAAAATAATAACCTCAATATCAACTTAAATAAAACATTAATAATGCAATTTTAGCCAAAGGCAGTTTTCAAAATTTTCAAATTAAATATAATAATACTGTAATTGACGCAGTAAATTCCACTAAGTTTTTAGGATTAACCATAGATCGTAATTTAAATTGGAAGGCTCACATAGAGGTTATTAGCAAAAAACTAAGTAACAGTTCATTCGCGCTATATAAACTATCGCGGATACTAAATACTGATGCCCTATTTACCGCCTATTACGGCATAGCTGAGCCCATTATCAGTTATGGCATTATTTTTTGGGGACTCTCTATGGATAGAGATATTGCATTTAAAGCCCAAAAAAGATGCCTTAGATCTATATTTAAATTAAAAATGACTGATAGCTGCAAGCCGTTTTTCGTAAGCCACAACATCTTGACTTTACCATCAATTTATATTTTAGAAATCGTGATATTTGTTAAAAAAAAAAAACCTAATCTATTTCCCCGCATGGCAGACCTGTTTCCTAGAAGTAGACGTGATAACAGTCAACTCTGTCAACATAGGTCTCGGACTGCACTTATGCGCAAGAGTGTTTTTTGTATGGCTCCCATTATTTACAATAAGCTGCCCAATAGCTGGAAAGAGCTAGGCCTAGAAGCATTTAAAAGAAAAGTTAAATCTTTTTTAGCTAGTAAAGCTTATTATGATGTGTATGAATTTTTAATGGAAGCATTTAAATTGACATGCTCTTTTATAAGTTAATTTAATCTGAACTGTATGTAATGTAACAATGATTTTGATAATGATTTTTGGACCTACGTTGACATTAGATTACATTTTTTTTTTCATAATTGAATATTGGACCTAAGTTGACATTAGATTATATTTTTTATGTTTAAATAATTGAATATTTGGCTATTTTGTATGTAACTCCTACTTATCTATTTCTATATGAATTAATTATGTAATCAATCAATTTTATTAATTTGTTTATATCAGCATTGGCCAGTTTAATGAATGTAGTTATTATTATTTTTTAAATTCTAAACTTAAATTAATATTTGCACACCATGACAGTATGGTAAACATGTTAGCATAACTCTATGTACTATAACATCTTGCATGCATTGTTTCTTTATATTGTATGTACACACATGTTTGAGCAAATAAAGTAATATGAAAATCTGAATCTGAATCTGAAACAAGAGCAAGGAAACTAAATGTAATGGTGATGTTTAAGGAGAGAGGAAGTGTTTTTTAACCAGAATTAACCAGATTTTTTGTTAGCTTTATAACCTACCTAAGTTGATAGGTAATCTACTTGTAACTGGAAAGATTAAGTTATGATTTTGGGTAACTTTTGATAATGTGATAGAATCTTAACAAGCTTTTTTTTAATTAGTCCAATAATAATATTTTTGAACATTTGATTATTACATTGTGGAGATAACAATAGATACGACAATAAATGAAAACACTGGCAATACTATTTTGACAGTTCAACAACATTCATTGAGTTATTTACTTTGTTGAGCAGACAAATTTATCGAAGATATGAAGCAATGGATTAGCAATAGGCTTACAAATGATTCAGATTGTGATAGATAGTGTGTTACGTCATTAGGGTCATATCCGAAGAAGTCTATTGAGAATCTTATACCTTCCGTTTTTACTAACCCAAGGCGACACTTTGGGCACGCCACAATTGCGGCGGTAAGTCCCCTCTTTGAGGAGTGGCTTGAGAGGCGCCACGGCGTCCTCACCTTCCGTCTGACGCAGGTCCTCACCGGACATGACTGTTTCGGGAAGTTCCTGTTTTGGATAAACCGGGAGGAAACGCCCGGGTGTTGGCATTGTGTGGATCGACCGGAGGACACGGTGGAGCATACGGTGGAGGTCTGCCCGGCTTGGGCGGAGCACCGCCGTGCCCTCGTGGCGGCCTCGTGGTGGGTGGGGATCTCTCGCATCCGGCCCTGGTACAGGCCATGGTACGGAGCGAGAGGGAATGGGAAGCCTTCCACCTCCTACTGCGAAGCAGTAATGCTCGCGAAGGAGGAGGCGGAGCGCGTGAGGGTGCAGCAATCGTTGCGCCCTCACGCCCCTAGTTGCCGCAAGAAGAGACACCCTGGGCGTCGGGAGTCGATTGCCGACTCCCGGCCACCGGGTGCGCGGGCTTGCGGACGGCGAGCAATGGGCAGCTCGCCGTCCGGTAAGGACCAGGCCCGGGTCGACGGCGCCTTGGGTTACACGCGCGCCTCAAAGAGATGTCAGCAAAATTTGAAGGGGTCCGATAGGGCCGTTGCCTGCCGGGGTCGCGGATTGTTCGAAAGAGTTACCGTGGCCCTGGCGCAAAGGCAACTGAAGGAACACGGGTGGGTTTTAGTCAGTAAGAGTCTGACACGCCCTTCCGCTCCGCCCAGAGCGGGAGAGGTCATTTGATGATGTCCCAACCAAAAAAAAAAAAAGGCGACACTTAAATAAATTCCTAGTGTTAGTGATTACGATGTTCGGTGAAACGTATAAAGAGCCTACTCTCTATGTCCGTCTACAAAGATACGGGCCGGTCCAAAATTAGTTCGATACTTAGAAATGAACCATGCCCTCGACTAATTAACTTTTTCGGACGGGCAAAAACACATCGAGAGTAAGGACAACTGTCAAATCATTTTGTCATAAATTTTTAGTTCGGGCCCCGGACTAATGTTATGTCCGAAAGTGATCTGAAGTGGGACACATCCGTAACTTCGACCTAAATTACAGAGTTCGTTCTTAAGGAGTAGGCCCCAAGAGTCGTATTTTTCATCTCCTTTATAAAAGTTTCGCAATAAAACACAAGTGTAGCAACTAACATAAAAATAAGTTAATTGTAGCGTTTTATACAAACTGTAATCTTATTCTCAATCAAAAGATTTAAAAAGGTGCCTTGTCCCCAATTATTTTATGGTACTTTTTGGCAGCCGCGTGAGCAAGTTGCTCGCCTTTATCGAATGTATACAATCCCAGCGAAATATATGATTCGTTCCTTGACCGTCTTTAAACACTGCCTTGACGATTTAAATGCCTATAAGATGTACGAGTATGTAGAGTATCCTACGGTAGGAGCTTGTTGATTACACGTTTTATTTCTGTTTAATTAAGAATTTTCAGTTTTAATAACAGATTACCATTTAGCCTAAAGGCTTCCGCAGACAGGCGCGACGCGACACCACGATGCAACTCTTGTAGAACAATTTGCATGAAGTTTTCATAGAAATAGTTCTACTAGAGTCGCGCCGCGCTGTCGCGTTGCGCCTGTTTGTGAGGGAGCCTTAAATAAATAAATTAGAATTATACTATGTGCAAAATGCTTTTCTGCATGCTAGAGTTTTGTGCCTCTTATGGCACAAAACATACATACATAAACTCACGCCTTCTTCCCATGGGGGTAGGTAGAACCTACAGAACGCCACCTGCTACGATCCTTACTTACATACTCCTTTTGCTTCGTTTACGTTCATACTCGTATAACAAGTCATGCACGCACGCCGGTTGCGAGCAAGCACTACGCACCTTGCTTTTCTAAAGAACATCGCCAATAAGGTCACTTTATGTGTGTATGCGTGTGCATTACATAAAAAAAACTTCAAAATAAAGGCTCCTACAAACAGGCGCGACACGCGACGTGAATCGCGCGCGACGCAAAAGCACCGCTCGTTGTGCGACGAGCGGCTGTCACGTCGCGCCAGTCTGTGGAAGCCTTAACATAAACAATTTATATTAATCAGGTCAGTTAGGCAACATCAACAATTTATAAGTACTTAGCAGGACAGGTAAGACAGGTGGGTACCAACCTAACACCGAACACAAATCAAAGTAGGTAGGTACATCCTACCGCACAAAAGAACTACCAACTCTAAGTTAAATCTTACAATGTCAACACTACTACTCAAACTTCAAACCAGCAACGTTCCAAGCAGTTCAAATAAAAATCTTTACATAACTATGACTTAACTACGAGTATGAGTTAACACCGAACACGTCGGTTATCTAAAAACCTTGACACCTGGTTGACCGGGTATGCCAGCCGCTAAACGAACGTTAAATTGTTAAACCAACATACTTTCTTACTTCAGGTTGTGTTTAGTTTACTTTGTGAACACATCAGGTTTTTGGCAGCGATAAAAATTGTGGAAAATGCGTGTTTGAATCTACGTACGTACCAATTTGTTTAAACTGTCGTAAAATAATCTTTTTCATCTCACAACCTCGGAAAGATTCTGTTTATCTTGTTGATTGTTATTCTTGTTGATTGTTGTGTCAATCTTGGAAAGATTCGGGGAAAGATTTGTTTAAATTCGAACCTTTCTATTCAATCAATTTCTATACCGCCAGTCCACTGAAACTGCATAAATAATACTTATTTCATGTCAGTCCGCCAACCTCATTTTAATAATAATCGTACTGGCCAGCGCAACGAATGCATGTAAAAAAAATCATTTTAAAATTTTCTTGTCTATTCACTTCAGTTTCCATTATGTTGGTTTGTTTTTTTTTTTTGATAAAATCTTATGAAATCATAAAATATTGCCAATTGTAGTAATTTTACTTTTAATTTTTAAAATAAAACACTTATTTACTATAACATTTAAGCTAAGTAGTGAGGTAAAAAGTTGTGTTTCGCTCAGCAGCAAAATTATTCTGCGTCTTTAACGCAGAATAACTTTGCTGCCGCGCTACTTTCAGGATTATAATGAACCACTCGCTTCGCTCGTGCTTCTATCCTAAAATCCTTTGCTTGCTCAGATTTCAATACAAGTACTCGCACAAAAAAAAAACTTTGCAGCCTTGCATAACAAATAACTACTTCACACCTACGTAATTATTATATCGTTCTATATTCAAAGTAAGCATAAAAGGCTACGAAGGTCCATGGTAACTACATTCATTTACATTTTTTATCCCCCAAACAAAGAGAAATTTCTGAAAGCTCCAAAGTATGGATTATACGTAATAATTCTAAGTTAGGTCGTACTTACTCGTAACTTAACACCTTTCGTAAGTAACTATACATTCAAACACTGAAAGTCAATATTCACACTTACTGAACTGTACTTACATTTGCCTCGGACATGTTCTACAATTTACGCAGAAAATTGTTAAACAGTGAGCGTAGTAAAATGTTCGCCGATTTATAGGTATTGTTAGAATGTTGTGAGTAGAACATTATAAATAACCGCCAAAGTTGTAACTTTTAAGTAACAATAATGTATGTGCGGTGCGGTTTAAAAGAAGTTTTAGTGACAAAAATTGAAAAGAGTATGCTAAGATGGTTTGGTCATGTTGAGAGGATGAATGAAGGGCGACTAACAAAAGGTATTTACAAGGCAGATGGGAGTAGAAACGCCGAGAAGGGACGCCCTAGGAAGACATAGTGACCTTCCTGGTGATGTTTGCGTAGTACTCACAACCGGCGTGGGTGTATGACCAGATGTATGAACGTAAACGAGGCAAAAGGTCAGGATCGTAGCAAGTGGTGTTCTGTATTTTCTACCTTCCCCTATGGGAAGAAGGCGTGAGTTTATTATGTATTATGTATGTATAGTATGTGTGAGTTGGTTCCAAATCGCATCTCTGATAGCAAAATCCTATAAATAATGTCTAATAACAGATACAGATGAAAAACCAGCAACCTGGACGAGTAATATCACCCTTGATTATACATAGATTTAATGTTATCTCTCATCAATATTATACCCTTACTTTGTAATACCCATAAGGTCCCTTAATGTCAATTAGTTATAATTAAGATTAAAGGAAACTCAAGAGGATCTCATGATATTTGATCGAATGCTTGGATGTTACAATTTGATTGCGAAACCGATTCAGTAGTATATTACGTGTGAGGTGACATTCACTTGGTACAATGAAGCAATAAAATTGTTTGTCGCTGTGGAAGATCTAGTAGTATTAGCCAAATCCGTCCGTATAACATCCACCGTTTAAAATGCTTCCTTCATTTTCAATTTATCATGACTGCTAACATCAAAAACCTCTTAATAATGGACAAGAAAAGGATGATTATTATTACCTACTAGCCTATTACAGTCATACTGCAAGGCAAAGGCCTCTTCTCACACAGAGAAGGCATGAGCATTGATCACCACGCTTGTTCAATGCTTGTAAACTTCTCGTTTCCTTTGGTTTTTTTCTTCTAATATCCCCGCCCGCGTATCTTCTTCGCCCGCTTGGATGTCCGAAATTATCTCACAGGAACGTGCTGCCGAGACCAAAAGTAGCCTATGTCCTTCCCCACGATACCTTCTTTTTCCCTGCCAAACTTTATCGAAATCCGTTCAGTGGTTTAGACGTGAAAAGGTAACGTACAGACAGAGTTACTTTCGAATTTATAATATTAGTATGTATTTCGAAAACAACAAATAATTCATTGCACATCAAACGTATTGAGTTAAACCATACAATTACTGACAGGACCAATAACTTAGTTGAACATATTCCCATGAGGGGGCCGAAGGTGCGACTAGAAATTGATGTTGCTCCCTTGCAGGCTTCATAAATTGTAATAGAACCTTCCAGAAACGTTCGATATACGATTCATCGCTTTTATTAATTCATGGGTGAGATCGATTGGATATTGTAGCAAAAGAAAAATATGGTTAAATGAAATAGGAGAAAAGCTTTTAAAATTCTCAGAAGTGACGATCTACTGATGATAGTTAATTGATTGATGTTGAATGAGAAATGAGGAGATCTCCAGGATGCCATGGTCCGATAACTTAGTGAAGGTTGCGGGAATTCGGTGAAAGCGAGAAGCATAAGGCCAGTCGATGTTGCGACGCTTGAGGGAAGCTTATGTCCAGCAGAAATTATGATATTGTGACGACACCCTACAGCAATTAAATTTAAACATCACGAAGGATAATTATTAAACTTTAAAAAATGGAGGGACTTTTGACGGACGTGAACCACTTAATATTACGTCAAAAGATTATCAACAACGCATACTTTACGATTTTTCTTACCGTTCGCGTATAATTATGTAATTCTCAGCTTTGGGTCAGTACAGTATGTCGACTGGCTGACATTAGTAGTGACAATGGTATGTAAAGAGAACAGTATACAAACAAGAAACGTATCTACTCTGTGCCCACATCAGTAAATACGGCGACACGGTCCTCTTAAGAGGCTTACAAGAGCTAAAGCGCGGTCACTGTCGGATTGCATAGAAAAGGAAGAGACGCGCGATGACACAACGCTGGTAATTTATTGCAAAATATGAAGCAATTATGGATTTACAAAAAAACTATTCATTGGACTAAAAAATTAAAACACTATTACGTTAGTATGTTACTTGTAGAATAATCTGACAAAAAATCTGAATGTTTGCATGTATATTAGTATGGTTTTTAATCGTTAAAAGATTTTTTTAGAGGTATCTTCGTGATTTTTGTCTATCATATCAAGTTAATTGTATTATGTTTTCAACACACTATCTAACTAGCATATATCCAGAAGAATATCATATATTTTTCTGATTTTGGTTACTGCAGTGGATCATATATTTTTAGGCATTATAAATTTGCGTTTAGGTCATGTAGTCCCCTTAATAAAAGGTTGTTACCCATACACCCTGGAAACTGCCGACGCGACACATGATATGAAGACACCTTTAAGACATATTTTCTTATATCACAATAATTATTGTACAGTGTATTGCCAAATATGGAATCACAATTTAAAGTTCACAAAGCAGACGTGATAGGGCGACTGTGATAAGGTCACGACATGATTGTGAATTTAAAATAATTATTCAAAATTTCATATGCAAATTCTTTTTTTCATATTCAAATTCTTTTATTAAACTTACACATAGTTCACAATCATACAATTATGCATGAAATTTTCACCAACAGAAAAATTAGATATATTTAACAGCGGGTCCCAAACTGGGCACAGCCTGTGTATCTTGGTGACACAAACACCACACAAAGTTAATAATTTAATTAGTTCTGCTAGCGCAAGATTGTTAATGATATTTTAATATAATAAATTAATAAAATTTACAAAAGAGGGAGTAATAAAAGAAGCTAAATTACATACAATCATCACAAATAATCACAAAAACAGTTAATTTGAGTAAATGTGGTGTGTGAGTGTGTGTGTAGTTGTGTATTTGATCAGAGTGTGATGGGTACTAACATGAGCTACAAAGTAAACTTTCTGTTTCCTCATAAGTCCGACCCAGCAACCATTATTTAAGTTTAGTTTTGATCTCGGATTATATTTTCGGTACAGTAAAAGTTTTGCTTATAGCATTGAACACTCGTATGGGTAAAAACGACGAAAACTGGTTAGCGAAAAGGGTTTTTGTTTTTGGAAGTGGGATTCTTTCAGCTATTTTCCTACCCCCCTTGCTGCAGCTAGAGCGATTTCTATTGACTTTCAAAAGGTTTAATAATGACTCTAAGATGAACAGTTGACGTACGCGTAAAACCCCCAGATTCCCTATACAATTCGTCCGTAGAGAAACGCCGCGGCCTTCCCAGGAGCACCTTGAGGACGGCCTGTTGGGCTCGTTCCAACTCCAGCATGCACGTTTTGGCGGCGCTGCCCCAGACACTTACACAGTATTGCAGCGGGCTTAGCATGACGCTTTCTATCTCTTCGAAGAACAGAGACGGCTATTCCCATACAAAGTGACATTTCGTTTCTCTATTTTTGACACCGCACCGTAAAAATCCTTCTAAAATCTGTCATTTTGTCTTTCGTTTCTGCCGATCGTTGTCTAGGTCCTTTTTAATGTAGACTATTTCAGAAGACAGTTGTCTAAGGTAGTGAAGACCAATTGATTTTTTAATCGCCATGCTAAAGACGGTAGAAAACTTTTTACTCGACGGCCACAAAGTATAAAAATGGAAAGGAAATAAGGAATTTTTCACGTTTTGTATGGAAAATGTGAAAAATGATTACCTACATGTTGAGTTTTAGGGGTTTAAGGGTATCATAAAGGGGGTCGAAATTTTCATTATTTTTGCGATAGGACACACCATTTTCGAGATATAAGCAAAATAAAAGATAAACGTTAATAAATTACTGAATTTCGTTAAAAATGCCGTTGACTCTTTCTACTTTGCTGCCGTCGTACTGTCTTCGCGAAACGTCATTTTTGTCTATTCTTCCGCCGACAAGACGGTGCTTGTGCTACGCCTGCAGGACAGATTGACATAGGGCGATGTACACCTGTAGGTATACATATATTTTTGGGAGCACTGAGAGAGAGAGAGTAAGAGTTTCGCAACGTATATGAATTTGCGAGTCTTTTTTGTGAGTGTTTGAATTTGTGCTTTGAAGGACAGGTGCTGATCAATTATGACGCCTAGATATTTTGTCTTTTCTACTCTGTCAGTGGCATTACAGTTGCAATCGGTAGCGGAGTACATACATTCATTACATATTACACATTACAGATATCATATACATTACATTTAGTTTCCTTGCTCTTGTTTCATGTTAATTATTGTATCTATGTATATGTAGATACGTATATGTTTTATGTATGTATGTATTTGTTGTATATGTAAATGGTACACCACTGACTACCTGCATTATTGTCTCTCCTTCTACCTTGAATCCACCCAAAGGTTGTCTGTAAAAGATCGCTTTTAGCGATAAGACCGCCCATTGTGTCACCCTATGTAAATTTTCTACATTTATATCTGTAATTTTTATGGAGTACATAATAAAGAGTATTCTATTCTATTCTCTGGTAATCATGTAAAATAAAAACAAACAAAATAGATCTATAATCACGGGCATTATTATTATTAGCATTATTGCTCTTATTATCGCTGAGTCTAGGTACCTACATATCATTTCATATTTGTATGGTGTTATGCCATTAATAACACGAATTATCTTCAATAAGTATTTCATTAAATCTTAAATTATTATTATTCATGCATCTAGAGCTCGTTAATTTTATCGAACTATGTTATTAGAACGAAGCTGTTTGCCCAGTTTGCCGGAAAAATTAATAATAATATTATACAACAAATATTAAGGAGACGTTAGCTAATTGACTTTGATTAATATTGACATAATAATTATTAGCAGAAAGAAATAAGCATGTAAGTATGTAACTGAATACAAAATGATTAAAAGGTCCATTTATACCTCTCTCCTTCTGTACTATTTAACATCAAGCCCGACTATTCTAGACCTGGAATTACTTCGGATTCGTGCAGGAATCGCTCCCGCGAACTGTAGCACCAAAATTAGAGCCACAAGTAGAATGGGACTTCTTTCCTATCTTTTTTGGTGGTCGTAGACAGAAATTGTATAAATATTTACATTGCCAGTTTTTGCACAAACATAATTAAATTGAGTCTACCAAATTCCTATTAAAACCATGAGTAAAATATTACAAGGCCATTTTACGGAAAAACTTGAAGAGACACGACACGTAGAAAACAAAGCAAATATTTAAAGCTCAAATTGACTTTTATATAAACCAGAATATAATTCACGCGGAATGCTAAAAAGCGGTAAAAATACAAAGCAAAAAATATCCTAAAGAGTGAGTAATCCTGCAATATTTCGCTTCATAATCTTGCGCTAGCAGAACATTTTTTAAATTGTATCAACATTGTGTAAAATTTGGGTCACAGGCTGTGTCTAGTTTAGAACCCGCTGGTAAATCTGTCAAAAGCCTTCTTCTTCTTCTTTTAGTTAGTAAGTTGATTTAAGAGTGTCTGTGGAGTTTCTTGCGCGTTCTTCGCCATGGGTACTTCTACGATTTGGAATGGGTAACTAGCTTCATCTTTCTTACTGACCGACCCCTTGACAATACAAAAGTGGCTGTAATTGGTTTATTTGAAATAAATGCTTTGAGTTTGAGTTAAGTATTTTTTTTTTTTGGTAAGTTAAGTAAACGAATTTGAAATCAAAATCTCCCTTCCCCTATATACTTAAAAAGGTTGGTGCATGGTTGGCTGTTACAATTCCAACTCCGCTGCCGTGCGACGTTGCGATTTAATCTCACCAGAAATTCAATCTCTACCAGCATTAACAACTAAAAGGAAGAGAAATACCAAGCATTGTAAATCGCCGTCTCGAATATTTCCTTATTGAAGAAACCGCTGATGCAGACTGGATCGAAATGCGGATGGAAACGGAAATAATATCTTCCATTGTACAGTTTAATATTGGAACGTTTTAAACAGTGTTGCCTGTTAATATTTGGAACGGGCGTAGAATAGCGTAGAAAGTTACGAAGATTTATTTTCAAAACATTGTGCTGAGAAGTTCATGCAGATTCGGGACGCGTAAGTATAGGATATAACTTTAAAAGGTGGTTGGGACAGACTGGATGCGGAAGGCAGAGGACAGGGTGTTGTGGTGCAGATTGCGAGAGGCCTATGTCCAGCAGTGGACTGCGATAGACTGAGTTGATTGATAGCATGAAATTGTATTTTCAACCAAAGTAAATGTGACACTATAGACAAGTCTTATTTTCATGGGATAGCTAAAAGAACAGCTTACACCACCTGCTACGATGCTAACACAGACCGTTCGAAAAAATTGTCTTCTCCTCAGCAACGTAAATAATGCAATAAATGTTGTTGAACCGTCAAAATGAAAGCCATTCCTAATGTTAGTGTGTTACTCAATTACGCCGCTGGGCTGGAGCAATACAATACGACATCTCTTGTAAAATGATTCGATTCGACTAATACTGGTAGTCTGATAGTTTATGTCATTTGAAATCTAATACTACTCGTATATCCTTTAAGGCGCAGATATACGACTTTTAATGATTTCAAATTGAACATCACGTCTAAACGAACAGTCTTATTTGTTTGAAAAAAATGTATGATAAACTAGACTATTTTCTTCGTAATTTGATATGCGAATATTTGAAATTATATTTTTATAACATAGTGTAATTAATTTGTAAAGTAATGTCTAACGCGAACACAAAAACGATAAACACGCAAAAACTCTCGGGTGTATTTTCATGAAATCTGCACCATCTAAAAGACAATTTAATTACCCAAATTTTTGTAGACGGCTTTTATTTGTATTGTGTTTGATAAATCAAGGTAAACTTGATGCGCGTTGAAGCGCGGGGCTCTTGCGGCCGACGCGACGAGCGGCAGTGCATCGCTGACCAATGTCCGGGTAGACGCTAACGCTCTGTGCAATTTTATTCGCTTAAAGTTTCGCATGCTCCTCCCACTCGCTCAAGGTCGCTGGCACTTATTGTCGCCTTAAGGCTCCCACAGACAGGCGCGACGCGACTCTTATATAAATGACGGAGAAGGTACGTCTCTCTCGTTATTATCAGCCATATTTTAACTACTGTGGCCGACTGGCCGTATATGGGAAATGTTGGTTATTGCGCAATAGAAAAACCGTTTATAAATGATAAATGATTTTATTTCTATAAGTAGGTTTGTACAAACACTTTTACACGTCAATCATATTTTTAAACTAGATGAGGTCGGCGTTTCCTATCTGACTACTCTGAGAAGAAAGGCCGAAACAAACTCAGAGGTCACAGTCTCTTTTAAAGTCCAGACATAATCTTGGTCAGATCATGTGAAGACCATGTAGATTGGTATCTGAAATGGTCTTTTGAGGAAAGAACCACGCAGATTGAGTGGACCTGTCCAGTCAGTGCACGCATTTGTCAGTAATCGTGCAGCTCAACTCAGGAAGTCAGGACTTAAGGAGCTCAACGATTCGACGAACAATACCAAAGAAAGGACATTTGGGTAGGCAACATAAATTACTCAATCTGCCAGATCATGATTAAAATTACTGCGAAAAAAAAGCAATGACCCACATAATCCTCACATTCACAATAATTAAAATAACAGTTTGCAGTTCAAATCAAATTATAATTTACGAACAAATTAATCACACTAGCGAATCACACACTGTAGGTACACGACACAACTATACAGAACGCGCTATAGTTTCTAAAAGTGTTCACTGCTTAACCACCAACGACAAATTCTGCTTTTACTTTGTTCAAGCGTTATGTTATAGACTGTGTCGAGCGCCGCCTGGTGTCGCTGGCGTCCCGATTAGTCAAAGTCAAACATATTATTATATTATATATAAAAATGATCCCTATTTCCCTTGGTCACGCCATGTCTTGAGAATGACGTTACCGATGTCATCCATCTTTTTTTTCTTTTTTCTAATACGTTGTAGAAGGTTCTTACGGAAAAAAAAATAAGAAAGTTGCGATGCGACGGGATGGGTCGGGGGACGAACAAGAAATTTCACGCGGACGTAGTCGCGGGCAGAAGCTAGTAGAACAATAATTTCCATGAAGTTTTCATAGAAAGTTGTTCTAGTAGAACAACTTACGCGACTCTAGTAGAGTCGCGTCGCGCCCGACCGGCTTAAAGGTTTTTTTATGTCTTTGGTATGGAAACGGAATTTTCAAATTAGACTATATTATTGTTTTATCGCAAAGTCTAAACTGGGAATTTGCCTTTATGTCCATGATTGGGAATAGCCCTTTTTCGTTCAGGGTCGGCTTAGCGTTGTTAAGGTATAAGAAATTTATTTCTCACTGCCTCAATAATGCATAGAATTAACAAAACACACGAAGACAATAAGCAACATAATTCCTTTGGTTCTCTGTTGCTGGTTTTCATAGTCTATGGCTACATTGTCATAAATAGGCACAAGGTCAAGGCTCATCTTTAAAAACCAAGAAATGAACATTCGGTTGACAAAAAAACACTTGAGTATCTTTGACAAATAATTTGAACCGTTTCCAGAATACAGCGTCAACTCAAATTAGCTAGCGAAACTCTGCAGAAGTGACACTACAAAAAAAAATGGTGCGCGCTCTTTTTGTGGTCATCGACCGCTTTTAGTGTTGTTATTTAAAATATGAGTTGAGAAAATCTGTTTTCTTTTGTTTTGTCATGTTAAGATAGCGATACCCATCACGCCAGCGGAGTTTCGCTAGCTGATTTAATTTGACCCTGTATGGATCTCACTCTGTGTACCCTTAGCTTTTATTTCCATAAGCTTTGTTAGTTAATTGAACTCTGTTCTTTTGCCGAACTATGTTGGGGTCGGCTTCCAATTAGTGATGTACCGACTAGTCGGCCCATTTTTACTCGTATTAATATTCTTAAAAATTTAAAAGAGGGGTGATTGAAATGAAATTGTAATCGTTAGATACTGTTATATTTTTTTATTATAGAATGAGTTTTACTGTTTTCTTACAGTGCAATTTAGAATAGAATAGGAAAGAATAGGAACTCTTCGTTTGGTCCATTAATTAATTGGACTTAGATCCAGAAATTATATAAAATAAAATTAACTAATACTTCTAACAAAAAAGAAGAAACTATAACAAACAATTGGCAATAAATAGGTTCAAAATCTAGAAATAGGCACTCTTCCTTTGACCTAATAATAATGAATTAGACTTACATAGATCTGGCCGCCGGGCGCTGCGCGCACTTCTACGAGCCGAAAGCGTAGTCACGAAAATTGCCGATGTCACCCGAACTCAACCGAAAGCAATGATTTGTTTGGCCTGTATATATAATTATTAGTGATGTACCGACTAGTCGCCGACTAGTCGTCCGATTAGTCGGCCATTTTGCTGCCGACTACTCGGCTTGTCGGCTATAGTCATAGTCGGCCCATCTCTACTTCCAATCTAACCAGATGCAGCATAATACCAGAATTTTATTATACTCATTCATTATCAACGTTATCATCCCGATCTAGACGTGGTCCAAAAAAGGGCACTAAAGAGCCCGTTTCACCACTTTCAAATCATACTTTCTGATAACAATCTGCTGCTGACAGACAAAATGATATTTTAATACAGGATATTATTATCTTACTTGGCTGATAAAATCTCATTACGTTATCGGAACCTTATCACTGAGCGGTGAAACGGGTTGCAAGAAGACAAGCGGATTGAAGTCGGGATACCGTGTCCTAATAATGTTACATATCTTTTCTTTTCCTTTTTTGGTTGGGAAATTATCAAATGACCTCTCCCGCTCTGGGTGGAATGGAAGGGCGTGTCAGACTCTTACTGACTAAAACCCACCCGTGTTCCTTCAGTTGCCTGTGCGCCAGGGCCCCGGTAACTCTTTCGAACAATCCGCGACCCTGGCAGGCATCGGCCCTATCGGACCCCGTCAATGATGTTGACATCTCTTTGAGGCGCGCGTGGAACTCGACGCGCCGTCGACCCGGTCCTGGTCCGTACCGGATGGCGAGCTGCCCGTTGCTCGCCGTCCGCAAGCCCGCGCCTACGGTGGCCGGGAGTCGGCAATCGACTCCCGACGCCCAGGGTGACTTCTCCTGCGACGACTAGGGGCGTGAGGGAGCAACGATTGCCTCACCCTCACGCGCTCCACCTCCTCCTTCGCGAGCATTACTGCTTCGCAGAAGGAGGTTACGGCTTCCCATTCCGCTCCGTGCCATGGCCTGGACCAGGGCCAGATGCGAGGGATCGCCGCCGCCGCCGCCGATCGCCGCCACGAGGACACGGCGGTGCTCCGCCCAAGCCGGGCAGACCTCCACCGTATGCTCCACCGTGTCCGGTCGATCCACACAATGATAACACCCGGGCGTTTCCTCCCGCCTTATCCGAAACAGGAACCTTCCGAAACAGCCATCTCCGGTGAGGACCTGCGTCAGGCGGAAGGTGAGGACGCCGTCTCGCCTCTCAAGCCACATACTGCCGCAATTGTGGCGTGCCCAAATGTTACATATCTGACTAAGTAGCGTAGAGTTCATAGTGGTGAGAGCCCGTAAATGTCAAATTCTAAACCAGGGTCTCCTTTTGAATTTTTTTGAAGAAGCAAGTTACTAGCGTTAACGGAGACATCAGAGTCAGGTGGCAAGGAAGAATCCCCAAGAACAAGACAGGCGCTTAATTACAGGATGTGGTGGCATGTTTTTTATATGAACGTTAGTGGTAAAAAACAAAAGAGAATCTGCAATTTTATAGAGGATATACTTAATAGAAACGAAACGTCCTCACGAAACATTCTTCGTAGAACTTGTCGAAGACTCGAAAACGACGCCTATCACAATAAACAACACATACATATTAACAACATAATATTTTGACAATGCAAATTCTTAGAACCTTCACAAAGTGTTTGTAGTTTTAACAAATATCGTAAAGATTTACGATGACACCTCATCATCTTATAATCATACTTGACCGTTTCATAGTCTTGCAAACAATAGCTTTAACTTTGAAAATAACCAATAAATTCTCCTGTAGGCAGTTTTAGTACGACCGTTACTACTTAATGTCATTTGTCATTTCTCGGGTAATCGTTCTCGTAGTTCAAGGACCATAAAAAGTCTCGTAGGACAAAGGTTTAGAGACCAAAACTTAAAAAATAATAGAAAAAGGCATAAACAGAGAATCCTAACGATTCTTCTTCGGCTTCTTCTTTTTTAAACAAGTACACATGTCACCTTCAAAGAAGGCTCTAACTTTATGAAAATGTTTTAGACATGTTTCGCTATTCATTTCATGTTTGGTTTAATTAGTCAGTTAATTAGTTTTGGTCAGCAGGGTAATAGGGTTGACTGCTAGTACCAAAATATTAAATACATGACGAGCTGATGTTGCAGCCAGGATATCCGGCACACTAGTACACTCTTGAAAAAATAATAGCAGGTATGTCGTGTTTGGATTTGTTATGATCAGTATTTAATTCTACATACAATGCAATGGTGGCAACACAATGACCTGATGCTGCAGCCAAGATATCCAGTACCACTAGTACCTACACTCTTGAAAAAAATATAGTAGATGTGTCGTGTTTCGATTTGTTTTGATCAGTATTTAATTCTACATACAATGCAATGATAGCAACACGATGAGCTGATGCTGCAACCAGGATATCCAGCACATTAGTAGACTCTTCATATAATAATAACAGATATGTCGTGTTTGGATTCGTTTTGTGATCAGTATTTAATTCTACATACAATGCAATGGTGGCAACACGATAAGCTGATTCTGCAAAGCTATTTGATGTAGTGTCTAAATATACCCTGAAAAACGCTCACAACTCTTAACTCATATACAAAACAAAACTAAACTAAGTTCAAAAATTTTAAAATAAAATTTAAATAAAAAAAAACCCCAACGCATACAAGAAAAGCAGACATTTAAAAAGTCAACAATAATGGGCGTAAATAAAACGTTGAGCCATCAAATTCGATTGAGTAACACCATATATTTTAATAAGGTATAGAAATTGATGGATGGCACGATAAGGTTAGCTCGTTGAAATGGCGCTATAATGTCGCGGCGGGGTACTGCGCGGCGGGGTACTGCTAAGCTTAAAGCAATAAAAATAGCTAAAATAGGAGATTGCATACTCATTACTCATAGCGCTTCCAGACGTAACAATTTAACCCAACCCAACTACTACCCCCCAGCCCCCAACTAGATTTTCTACAAAAAATTGATCGTATCGAAGCAAGTTGGTTGGAAATGCTAGTAAATTAATAGATAGTCAATCAAATGAAGGGTCTGACTTACATAAGCGGCGGTTAATTAAATCATGCAATTATTGCATGATTTAATTCTGTCATTAATGGTGAATGAGCAACCAAGATTAAATAAATAACTAAGATCTCATTTGCCTTACAGTTTTTGTTCAAACTCAAACTCAAAGCATTTATTTCAATTAAACCATTTACAGGCACTTTTGAATTGTCAAAGAGTCGGTCAGTTACTCAGAAAGCTGAAGCTAGTTGCCCATTCCAAAACGTAGATCTCTATGGAGAAGAACCTATGCTAGTTTTGATTAAACTTATTTACTGGCACTAATTTATTAAAACTTTATGCAAGAACATTAGTGGTTGATTTGTGTTAACTACGCTACGTTTATCATTAAAGTAGAAAGAATTATCTCGTGTACTAAACGAGTTACTTCGATTACTGAAAAATCACTTAACGTAGATTAAGTATTGCAACGGCCAAACTCCATCATTTATTTGGATCTACAGAATATTCCTATGGTCACGAATGCGAGTGGTGCTCTGAAAGATAAAAACTTAAAGCGTGCTACCCAACCCATGCCATTATTATTGAATGCTATTTCGCGTACAACGGACAGAAATGCATTCCTAGCGAGCTATATCCCGGTAAAAGTTTAGGCACAATCTTATTGCACGACTTAATCGAATGCCACCACGAGTTTGGCATCATATCTCTTGGATTAAAATTGCATGCTGGCTAGGAAGATTAAGACCTGCTTCTCAAGCACGAGATGGTAGGTTTGAACCTGGCTACTGACAAGTAACAATGTATTTTTTTTTCAATTTCATAATACACTTGTGTAACGTACAATCAACACTATTCAAAGTTATAAAATAGGTAATTATCACATAAAAATTTAAGTATGATTAAAATGGCTTCATAGTCTTAGTGGCTAGAATGTAATTAATTATTAAAAGCCTGATTCTTTTTAATAAAGAATAAAAACTAATATTTATTTTGTAATCTCGAAAATCGGTGACTTGTAATCAAGGAATACATCGTCGTGAGAAACACTGCGGGGTAATGGCGTAACACACTAACAGTAGGAATTGCTTTCATTTTGACAGCACAATAACATTCATTGCGTTATTTACGTTGATGAGCAGACATTTTTTTCGAACATAAGAAGCAATGGATTAGCAATAGCCTTCAAAATGATTGAGATTGTGATTGATAGTGTGTTATGCAATTAGGGTACAGAGAGACAGGTTCCTTCTCTATGTGAGAAGAGACCTTTTGGATATTTCCATCGTAAGTATTACTCGTATTACGAGTTGATCCTTTATTAGTATATAGAATCGGTGTCATTAATGGCTAGAGATATTTAAATATCACCTTATTAGGCTCTCCTAACCGGATACGCACTTTCAAGTTTCAAGAACATGTACACAATTATGTTATTCCTCATTTTATTTAAGTGGCACACATACTACCAGATCATTAAGAAATAATTACTAAATTCGTGTGTTACTGCAATTTAAGTAGCCATAATTATATCACTGAATACGGATCTATGTATGAACAAATGTTTTTAATTATATAAGTAACTGTAAGATTCCGTAATGAAAATGTGTAAACAAATAAAAACTTTTTTACAAAAAAACAACTGACTTCCAAAAAAACACTAAAAGACGTGAAAAATAACTTTAATTTCGGAAGTCGGTGTCTGGTTTTGTATTTTCGTTTTTGGTCACCGACTTCCGAAATTAAAGTTATTTTTCACGTCTTTTAGTGTTTTTTTGGAAGTCAGTTGTTTTTTTGTAAAAAAGTTTTTATTTTTCACTTTTTAGTTGCGGTACCTACCCCACACAAATTCTTATACCACTACTTGGTGTGTAAATAACAGTGACAGGAAATTATTAACACATCATCCATATAAACTAAGTGGAAAAAATATGCAATATTAAAGATAACTCAAAAACTACTGGTCAGACCTTGATCAAATTTAAATGGGACCACATGTGAAGCACCACCTATCAAATAAAAAAAGAATCATCCAAATCGGTTCACCCAGAAAAAAGTTATGAGCTAACACACATAAAAAAAAAAAAAAAAAAAAAAAAAAAAAAAACATACAAACGAATTGAGAACCTCCTCCTTTTTGTGAAGTCAGTTAATGAAGTAAGATTTGTTTAAGGCGCATGCACCAAGATAGCCCGCGAAATTCAAATTTTGAATTTGACGAGTGGTGCCTATGTGTCGCGCGCTATTCGCGCCTGTATGTAACTAGAAACATAATGTAACATAACTTAAGGCGGAACCTTCAGGGTAGCCCGGGAAATTCAAATTTTCTTACGTTTTTGGCAATTTGCAGGTCACTGTCAGGTTGTATTTTGATCTAAATATGATTCGCGACCGTATCAAATATGGCTTTACAGAATTATAATCATTAGAATAAGCAATACTACTCCTTAAGTTAGAATTGTCCTGAAATGTCATGATTTCATGAAATGGTCATTCAATAGGGTAATATGAACTTATAGAGATGTATTGCTGATTCTAATGATTATAATTCTGTAAAGTCATATTTGTTAAGGTCGCGAATAATATTTTAATCAAAATACAACCTGACAGTGACCTCCAAATTGCAGAAAACATAAGAAAATTTTAATTTCGCGGGCTACTCTGAAGGTTCCGCCTTAAGTTATGTTACATTATCTTTTTAGTTACAAACAGGCGCGAATCGCGCGCGACACATAGGCACCACTCGTCACGCGACGAGCAGCGCCTTTGTGTCACGCTGTCGCGTCGGCTCTTCTCCATAGAAAACGACCATTGGAGCGGTGCACCTAGCATCATAAATGCCCATGTAGGTTTAAATGACATAAAACATTTTGAATTTTTGTATTTTGACATTTGTCCAATAGCTAACTGACGTGTCTTTGCTTTTCCAAAGTTAGGTCTGTAGTTTTACATGCACACATTCTAAACATACCTACAGACAAACTGGGAGAGAATCTTCGCATTTTTATTAAGGCTCCCGCAAACAGGCACGACGCGACAGCCCGACACAAAGGCGTCCCCGTCGCGCGGCACGCGGTGCCTTTGTGTGACGCTGTCGCGTCGCGCCAGTGTGCACGAGCTTTTATAGTTTAGTGTAGTTTAAATATCTAAAAACTTTTCCCATTTTTTGTTAACTATAGGATGACTGTAGGTAGGTATCTATCTAAGTTTATCTCTTCGAATTTTCCCGTAAGGAAACAAGTGTAGCAATCAAAACATAATTAATTAACTAACTGTACTTAAAAAATAATTTATTCGTCGAAAGATTGTAAGTAACTTTCCAAATGATTTCAAATAAATAATTTACTACGAAATGTCCTAGCCAAATCCAAGGTTAGCACTAAGATTTAGGTCTTAAGTCTTTACCTACAAGTCTGAACTTTCGCTTTATTTAATTGTCAAACCGAACCAAATCAATTAGCAACTTTATTGCCACAACCAGAATTTCAACCGTATCTCTTGAAAGTGACCTTACTTTTAATTTTGACGTAAAAATAAGATAGTTGAAAACAAATATTTTCTTACATTTTTTTGGCTGGTGCGTAAACGCATTTTTAAACACTGAGTTTTGGTAAAACCTCACGCCAATAAAATAATAATTTAAGAACGTCCTGTTTTTAGAGTTATGAATGAAAAAAATATAAAACATTGTAAATTATAAAAAAAGAAGCAATAAAAACTTACCTCTAAAAAAAGAGAAACAAAAATCCAAATTCCAAAAACAAAAAGGGTCAACGTAAACAAAATAGTTCGAACTTCAAAAAAAATCGATAACTATTCGATGCGCGTGCGTCGAACGCGCGTTACCACAACTAACAGTGCCCTACCACGGCACCCGCGAAATACAGGGTTGCCCCTACTACGAGTATAACAATCGCTATGCCGTATACACTGGGTACCATATTCTGATGGAGTTATTACTGTGAAGACAGTAGGTAGTAATAGAACGAGCTGGTGTCCGCAACTCCACGTCCAAGCGCGTATTTTGTGTACAGGTGGAAAAATCGATCATTCGATCCACTCCAGCTCCTCAAGGAAGGCCAGCAACGCCTTGGTAAGACGTACTTATTAGAGGATTTACGGTCTCATGTTTATAACGTGGAAGGCTCACGGACCTACGACCTTAAGAACACATGAGGCATGATGCGGAAGGCGAAGAATAGCTTGTGAAGGTGCAAATTGGAAGATACCTATGTCTAGCAGTGGACTGCGATAAGCTGATGATGATTAAAAGTGATAGAAGGCTGTCGGAGGCAACATGTACCGAGCGGCCTCCATTGAGGAAGACCGCCTTATGGAGACGCGTCGTATGTGTCGCGATCCTCAGCAATGATGGAACAACGAAGAAGAACTATACTACCAGATCCTCTCCCACCTTTGAAACAATTATACGTAATATTAAAATCAAGAACGTCTGTCAAGTGCATTCGGAGCAAAATAATTTAGGGCACTTACAACCTTTACCATTAACGTACTAGTGATTAATCATGTCTTATGTCAAAACCGCCACAGGCCACAGCATCTGTTATTATTTCTTAATTTGCAGTGTCGAAACGAAAGCCTGGTTAAAGAATGGCCATTTATCAAATGAATTGACTTTGGTCATTTACTCTGGACCATCGAAATATAAGAAAAAATATCGATAGGTTAGTTTGACATAGGAAAACATTTCGCTCAATCGCTCGTTTGCCTGAGTGATTGGCTTTATATGTTTCATATACCCAAAAAAAGCTGAAATGTTTGCGGTCTACTTAAGCTTTTTGCATGTTTTTTCTGTGTCTGGCTTTTTGCACATGTGAAATTTCTATCTGCAACCTAACCTTACCGACGAGGTATCGATAAAATATTATTTTGGAGAAGGTGCCGCTCTCTTTTATATTTTTCAAATAAAGAACGCTTGTCACGTGCGCTTCCACATCGATGATGCATTTAAAATTCGATCATGTGTTAACTTTTCAATTTGTATAATAGCTAAATATTTATACAATAAGACTTTATTGGGCTAATTTGAGTCTGAGGGTCCCATTGCAAGCCAGCAAAGCAATCTATGGATCAAGTTGTTATTAGTTTTTTGAAAGGATAGGGTACCTAAAGAAAATTACCTACGAGTAATGGGGCATCTTTTGCTATAGATATAAACCTAATACATAACATACACATAACATCACGCCTGTATTCCCCGAAGGGTTAGGCAGAGGTGTACGTATAGCACACCCACATTTCGCCAGCTATGTTTAAGTCCCATTTAATAGGGGGCGAGCCTATTGCCATCAACCGGGCACAAATCCAGACTCCAGGCTGCTACCGAGAAATTCCAGATGGAAAAACCCAATAACACTTTGCCCGACCCGGGATAAACCTAATCTGTTATTGAAATTGGAATACCCGAATATAGTTATCCGATTTTATATTGTTAGGATTTGAAACTAAGTAGGTACCTACTACTTACTTAGTTATGTGAGTACTTGCTTAATTAGCGAAATGTGTAAAATTGTTCGTCCTACTTCTTTAAGTACATATCTTGTATATGACTGCACTTACCTCACACCCAAGCATTATCTCAACGTCATCTAGTCTTACCCCAGAAGGCTAGAACATAGGCTATCTAACATTGATAAGACCTAATTACTCTTATTAGATATGCTCAAACACCTAACCCTAGTTGGATTGCCTGATTAGATAGCCAAACTAGGGGCTAGATTATGTAAATGCCTGGGGGATGTACGGACAATAGACATTGTGTGTTTGTTGTAGAGCTAAACAAGCCTTAATGTCCCCATTATCTCAATAGTAGGTAAATAGAGTTCATTGTAAAGTAGTTCGTCCCGAAAAGGTCTGTCTTCTGAAAAGTCAGCAATCCTATTTCTGCTGCTAAAACCTCGCTCCTGTGGTCTGGTGGCCTTACAGGCCGCGCCAGGCGCTGTTACGCCTGTCGAGACCTTTCGCAGCCCGTGTCGAGCATTCCCACGGCGCACGGACGTAAAAATATCGCGGAGGGATTTTATCGCGCACCGGATTTTCAACTCGCGGTGTTGAGCCGAGCGTTGAGAATCTAACAGAGTGCAACACAGTGCGTCGAAAAAACAAAATCCCGCCGCGATATTTTTACGTCCGCACGTAGTGTCTCGGCCTGGCCTAGCGCGATCTGGCCTATGAGAAAGCGGGCCGTGGGACCAGAGCATAAGCGCAGTTGCTTTATTCAGATTTGAATGGTACCGGTGTAATTAGATACAAACATACTCCAGTAGCATTGTTTCTGAGATTGTAACAGCAAAATGCAAACAAGGACAAAAACCTATCAGGGTAGCTCGCGAAATTAAAATGTTGTTACGTTTTTTGCAATTTGCATGTTTGCAGGTTGTATTTTGATTAAAATATGATTCGCGACCGTAACAAATATGGCTTTACAGAATTAGAATCAGCAATACATCTCTATAAGTTCATATTACCATAATGAATGACTATTTCATGAAATCATGACATTTGAGGGCAATTCTAACTTAAGGAGTTGTATTGCTGATTCTAATGATTATAATCTGTAAAGCCATATGTGATACGGTCGCGAATCATATTTAGATCACCATACAACCTGCTCAGAGGCATAGCGTGATGTTATTTAACATCACGCTATGACTCTGAGGAGCCGAGCAAAAAGAAAAAAGTCAGAAAGAACGCAAAGTGAAAACGAATGCATAGCGCGGGCAGGTGATCCGAAGCGACGCGCCACGGTGTGGGTCAGGGGAACAAGAAATTCCATGCGGACCAAGTCGCGCGCAGAAGTTATCGTCAATTTTATTATGAAATGAATTAAAAGAGTGGTCGTTGATAGTTGTTTGTTTAAGCATTAAGGCTCGTTGACACTGGCGCGACGCGACAGCGTACAAAAAGGCACCGCGTGCAGCGCGACGGGCGGCGCCTTTGTGTCGGGCTGTCGCGTCTCGCCAGTGTGCACGAGCCTTTAGGATGTGGCTTATTCTAACAGAAGACATTATTATAAGACCTGAAAATAAGAAAATAGAACTAGGGCTCCTACAAACAGGCGCGACGTGCGACGCGAATCGCACGCGACACAAAGTCCCCGCTCGTCGCGCGACAGGCGGCGCCATTGTGTTACGCCGCGTGTCGCGCCTGTTTGAAGCCTTTAATCGTTTTAATAACGAAGTTACCATACAGCACTGAGAGCTTGTTTATCTTTTAAGTAGGTGTATTAAAATCCAACTCATCTCTATTGATATTTTGTACCTAAGTAGGTACCTAGTTAGGTAGCTCTTGGTTGGGGTAGCATTTAATTTACCTTCATTTAGGTACCTATGTATTAAGTAGTTACCTACTAAATGTTCAAAAGGGATTCCTTCTTATTAAAGTAGGAGATACAATGTTTCCCAAACATTGTTCGGCCATGGCCCGGTAATTTTCACACTGTCCTTTCGAGCTGGTTTCATTAGGTAAAATAATACACATTTATTAATAGTAATATTTATGTACGATGCGTCGATCGATAGCAGTTATTATTTTTAAAACAAGGCGGGAATGTTGCTACCCGGTACTTTATTTTGATGGCCCGGTACCTAGTCGCGACCCGGCTATTGGGAAACGCTGCAATAACAGAAAACTAGAACAAAATTTTGTTCTAAACTACTTATTCAACCATTATACAACAATCAACATCAACACTTGCGCGAATTTGTTCGATATTATTACTAGCACAAGGAAAACTTCTGTAATTTACTAGAGCTCTAGATAAATCTATAGGCTAGCACTCGAAGGCTTAGTAAAATACGAGTGCAGTGTGTGCATAAGATATTAAGATTGATAGATGTACGAGTGTTGGATGCAAGTCTGGACACTTCTTTATTTATGTCCGTCGTGTGGCCAAGGAAGTTGTCACCGCCTGTCATCGATATGTTTAAATTCTAGGTTTGACCCTTTTTAAGGGGCCATTAAAGGGAAATCAGTATTCATCACATGCAGTGCAATTTAGACTAAAGATAAATGAAATGCCATAATATCATTGCTTACCTACTTTTGTATGTACAGACACGGTTAAACACCTGACACTTACATAGTTTTCTCTGGGGCATTCTATTATATGTTGAGAAAAACCTCAGTTCTTCGATGATGGAATTCAATAAAGGCTCGTGCACACTGGCGCGACACGACAGCGTGACACAAAGGCACCGCGTACCGCGCGACGGGCGGCGCCTTTGTGTCGGGTTGTCGCGTCGCGCCTTAATTGAAGTTAAGTCAAGATAGCCAAGTATTTCTCAATATTGTAATATATTCGTTGTAGATATTACTGCCCCTGAACGAATTTTCATAGCATTTTTTTAATATAATTATTATGGTAGACTGTAAGGATGGGGTTTGGAACAGATATGATATGTTTTGGTTACGGATAATATATTGAAGTAAAATATAAACACAAATAGTATGTAATAATTTGGTTTTATTCATAGGTTTTATCTAGTCTCGGTTATCATTTGGTATTATAATCAGTCATATAGGTAAGTAATTATTTAGAGATGTTATAATAATTAGTTAGACTCCGCCCTTATACGAAACTATCCGAAACTTGTGAAACGGATACGGTTACGGTTACGGATATATTTTTATTTCGGATATTCGATAGTTTCGGTTACGGTTACGGAGTTCCATAACATCCCTGGTTTGGACGTATGCCATCTTTTTATACCCATTTTTATCTTTTTTTTGAGATTCTTCTCTTTGCTGTAGGACGTGGGTGAATTTTGATACTTCTTCTTTAAAGTAGGTACCAGAGTCACATAAATATAAAGAAGTGTTTTTAATTTGGTTGGGTTTCACGGTCAAGGGTACAGTGGTTAAAATTTATTTTCCACTATAACCTCAAGGGAACAGCCAAGGATACACAGGAAAATAAGGGGTTAAATAGCCTATAGCCTTCCTCAAGAATTGGGCTATCACATGCAAAAATAAATGTTCAAACCGCAGTTTCACAGATTACCCCGAACATAACAAACTTACCACCAAACAAATTTTACCTCTATAAAATATTAATATAGATTACAAGGCTCCTGCAAACAGGCGCGACACGCGGTGCCTTAATTGTATCGCGTGCGATTCGCGTCGCGTGTCGCGACTCTTTGGAGGAGCCTTTACGCACTCGTCAGATGACGAAACTCTATGACCCTTACGTTTAAGATAACATCTAAGTAGGTATTAGGTCCTTACATATGAAATTGATGTTGTACATGGAAAAAGCAAAACTATTTTTTTTTTTACATATTTTTTAGTTAATCAATTTAAGTAGGTACCGTTGTGATCTATGCACTTTTGCCATTTTATAGGGAGTTCATTGATTACTTTGCTGAAAAAATTGCGGGAGCGAGAAGCAACAAAATCTTTGAAGGTGTTTTGGACTGCCTCATCTGAATTGATTTCTTTTTCCAATTAAGAAATTATCCAAATTCCGAAAAAAGTGGTAATCGGTTGGAGCAAGGTCCGGGGAGTATGGTGGGTGACGGAGACATTCCAATCCTAGCTCCTGTAGTTTCGCCACCGTCTGTTGTGCAGTGTGTGGTCTAGCGTTGTCCTGAAGCAGCAGTGGGCTAGAGCGGTTGATCAATCTCGGCTGTTTAATGGCTAGCTTTTCCATCATGGTTTCCAATTGTCAGCAATACAGATCTGCCGTAATCGTCTGACCAGATCTTAGGAAGCTGTAGTGGATGACACCAACGCTGGTCCACCAGACACTAACCAGTACCTTTTTTAGAGTCAACTTTCGCTTGGGGCAGGATTTAGCCGGTTCTCCTGGATTTAACCACTGTGATGAGCGTTTCCGATTATCGTATAGGATCCATTTTTCATCACAAGTGATGATACGATTCAAATTCCCCTCGTTATTGTGACGGTTGAGTAACGTGACGCAGCAGTCGACTCGTGTTTGTTGGTTTGCTTCACTTAGTTCATGTGGTACCCATTTTTCAAGCTTTTTCACTTTTCCAATTTGTTTCAAATGATTCAAAATGGTTTTATCACTCACACCGAAGTCTGCAGCTAACTCTGACGTGGTTTGAGATGGATCCGCTTCCACGATCACTTTCAATTCCTCATTGACAACTAGGGTCTCCGGTCGTCCACGAGGTTTGTTCTGGAGGTCAAAATTTCCAGAACGAAAGCGTTGGAACCAAAAACGTACTGTGTTTTCTTTTACAATGGCTTCTCGAGTTGTTTCTGCAGCGCTAGTGCCACGATGGAATTCGTATTCGAAAATAATGCAACATTATATATGTTTTCCATATTGAGCACAGAACGATGTCAAAGCAAAATTAAATGGCGCGAAAACAATTGAATTATTACATTCGAAACACAAATAGACACGCTTTAAATTGAAATAAATTTGAATTTGGAATTCTTAACCAAACGCCGGCTTTTTGAGATCAAAGTGGCCAGTTCTATAAAACATAAATTTCATATGTAAGGACCCTATTATATACCTACTGGTAAGTATTACCAGATCCATAAAAAATACTTGCCGAATGCACAACCTGCTCCTTTTTTGAAGTCGGTTATCCTTCTACATGTATTTCGCAGCAAGATTTAAATAAAAGGTACTTAGTGTTAGTGTGTATTTAATTGCGATATAAATATTTAAAGGTCTATTTAAATATCTTGATTGCTATAACTCAAGTTTAATGCAAACCTACATGCAATGACATACTTACTAATTTTGTTAGCAGTAACTATTAAGTAAATTACATAATAAATCGTTCTAGTACCTATACAATGTAGGCTAAGCCTAATCGCAGGCCTAGAAACATTCGACCTTGCTTATGCGTTGAAATAATTATATCTTCTACCTATTCTGGTGTAGATACCAGCTGCAAGAGCTTTTTTTACACATAACATAACACCATAACATAAACTACATACATAACAATAACAACATAGCATAAACTCACGCCTTCGTCCCATGGGGTAGGCAGAAAGTACAGAATGCCACCTGCTACGATCCTTACATACTCCTTTTGCCTTCTCCTTTCTTCTTTTTTTCTTATTTATCCTTCTAAATATGAAATAGTGTTTATCTCAAAAAAAATGCGATTCGTGGAGGTCGGTTGGTAGAGCCTACCAGACAAAATCTTACAGTACCTACCTAGGGCTAAACTTGAGGCCTGTGTTCTTAACTGTACACAAAAGGTCGAAGTAGGTATCTTTTCAAGTCAAGACTCCATGCATGTCTCTTATAAAATTAGAATTATTTGTGAGCAGCCCAAGCAGCCATGCAGTTTTGAGTTAACCTGTCCCTTCCAACAGTTGGCGCTCATAAATCAGTAATTTTGTGACTAGAACACAATTATCTTAGAAAACTAGCTTACTCAAAAAAATATAGGTAAGTAATAAGTTTCTTTAGCCCAACTTAAAAATTGATCACGACATTTCTAGGAACATAGGTACAAAATCGCACGTAACCGCGGAAACAGAGTTAAGGCGCAGTAACAAGCAATTTTTTTTGGTAATTGACAATAGCGCATCGTGGCAACAAATAAGGTTCAAAACAGCGATGCGTTTAATGTCAGTTGAATCGAATGCCCACCAAATTTTGCAGTTTTAATTAAATTAAAAAATGAATGCACGGCTCAGTGAAATTTTTTTTTGGTATTACTTTAGTTGATTGAAATCCCTTTATTATCAATACATAAAATATGATGTTTACGCTGAAAATTTTAAGAGTTATGCGACGAAATACCCGTTTTGAGCTCTGATTTACAATTTTGTTTTATCATGATTCTTTTTTGTTTTTATGAAATATATTTGAATACTTAAGTTTTTTCTTTGAACATTTGACAATACACTCAATTTTTTTCTGGCTTGTAATTTGTACCAATACGCTTAACTGTGCGACAAAAATACGGTGTTCTTTGGGCAGCGCCTTAACTCCTCCGCGGCTCCGGTAAGAAAGCATACGTTTGCGTTGTAAAGTTGACGGTTGCATTACTATGATTATTGCCTAATGCACACATAAGTAGAAAACTAGGTACCTAGTATAGAGTTTCTTTATGTTTTCCGCATGGATTGTAACATATGAATGGGGCAATGTTGAACGTATGAAAGTAACTTGTATGTTCAATGACCATATGCTATGTAATCTCTTTCCTTCTTTTAGTGCCAAACCAAAGAAGAATGACTTTATAATAAGATTAGTTTTTACATGGCGAAGACTGCCCTTCCGTCCTTCCAATCATTCATATAATCAACTGGGGGAATCTCTTAGATATAAAAGTTACTTTTACCGCCATCTTTTTCTGGGCGTGTATCAGTTGTGGTAGGATTGCGGTAGGATTTGACTGATAGAAATCGTCACGAAAGGAAAAAGCGGTATGCCCCATCCATGCGACTTTCTCTCTCTCTCTCTGCTCACCATTGTGTCACCCTATGTAAAATTTCTACTTTTATATCTGTAATTTTTATGGTGTACATAATAAAGAGTATTCTATTCTATTCTATTCTCTTCCTATTATACAGCGTGGCGCTACAATGGCGACATTAATTTAACACATGGGTAGGTCTAGTGGCCAGTAACATTAAAAAAATATAATAAGAAAGTTTTTGTATTACTTAATTTAATAATTTATTTGTAATTTGTTTTAGTTTCAATACGGGTGTATTCTTGAAATAAAAATGATTTGATTTGATATTTGACTTGATTAATGCTGAAATGAACCGTTTTGGCGCAGCCGTGAGGCACACACTGTTGTTGTTAACACTTATTTTTTTTTGTTATTTGTATTTTGTGTTTCACGAATATTTTTTTATTCTTACTGGCCACTAGCCCTGCCCTACCCATGTTAAATTAATGTCCCCATTGTAGCGCCAAGCTGTATACGAGTGTATGTGTGTGTAAGGAACTTCGTTCCTGATCCCCCGATGGCACTTTTTTTTTGTATCTGTGTTAAAGGAAGGTGCGTATTTTATCCTAAAACCTTGGAAACTTCTAAACACAAAATGCCCCTCAGCATCTCATTTACATCCAAAGCAATAATCTGATGTCAATGGGTCATTCACCCAACGCAGTTCAGCCATCATCAAATCCTGACCGCAAGTTCACAATGATTGCATTTACGTTGGGTCATAAATACCTACGCGTATAAAAATGAAAACATTATTTTTAACCATCATAAAGAATGTTGAGTTTGTGGTTTCCTAATGCGTTGCATCATGTTTTATTTATGATCGTGAGATTTGTCCCCTACCTACTACGAAAAGGACCACAACTTTACTTAGCGTAGGTACCTATAGGCACCTAATGATGAACTATCGCTGAACCAATATCTACAAAACATTTAAATGTACGGCGCACTAGCACCTCGGATTACCTATGTACTTCAAATTAGGCTGTCAATGAACCCACACAAAGAATGCCCAATGCTGATGTACCTACCTAAGTCACCCTATGTAAAATTTCTACTTTTATATCCGTAATTTTTATGGTGTACATAATAAAGAGTATTCTATTCTATTCTATTCTATCATCTTGATCGTACCTAGGTAGTGTCCACCATAATGTTCCCCGGAGGAATAATGCTTTATGGTAGCGAATTGGCTACATAGGTCTATGCTCCTACAACGCTGCAAGCGAAACTGAACGAAAAAACGGCGGGAAACTTCAACTTGGTGGACGCGTCCTTTTTGAGATTAATTTTAAAATTTAAAAAAACCTGTTTATAAGATCAGTAGTTGTAGTTTTTAGTGTTCTATTTTCTTTTACTTATAATTTCATTCTAGTTTTGTTTAGTTTCTTCGATAGTGGTAAGTTTCTTTTTTGTTATTTAGCGGGAAAATGAACGAGCCGCCTGACCCGGGGGTCTTTGTGCCCCCGGCAGGCAATTATGTTACTATTTCTAATGAATCGGGCATGGATACCGATGGGTCGTCTTCGGCTCGTCACTTAAAAAGAAGTCGTGTGCATGTTTGCAAACACTGCAATAAACGCCGCCGTACCCGTAAAAACCACGGTTCTGAGTCTTCGGGTTGTGGTTGCACGGACTCAACAGCAATTACTACATTACAGCCTAACTGCACCGAAATTATTGTTTCCACCGATGTGCCTAATAATACAATATCTGATGTTCCTGCTCCGTCCTTAATTGTTCCCACCCAGATAGGTCGAAAATCTTATGATAAAACTGACAGCTCACCTTTTGTAATTCATGTTCAAAAAAAAACCATTTCACCAGATGATGGAACGACATTGCACCCAATCACATTTGGCAAGTTCCTAAAACACAATGCCTTTCAAAATGTAATAAATGGTAGCGTCAAAAAAATAGGGCGCAATAAAATATCCCTATCTTTTTCAAATTTCCTGGACGCAAATTCCTTTATTGCGAACAATAGTCTTGAGACATATAATTATAAAGCTTTTATACCTACTTTTAATGTTACTAGAATGGGTTTAGTGCGTGGTGTTCCTGCGGAATGGTCTCCGGAGGAAGTTATTGATAATATAACAGTACCAATTGGTTGCGGTCCAATTTTAAAAGTCAGACGCCTCAATTTTAAAACCATTGTTGATGGTACAACTCTTTGGAAACCATCCCAATCCATTGTTGTTACCTTTGATGGGCAGGTTCTACCAAAAAGGATTTTTATGTGTTATAATGCATTACCTGTAGATTTATATATTTTCCCTACTGTACAGTGCTTCAGTTGCTGTCGTTTTGGTCACACTAAAATTCAGTGCAGGTCGAAACCTCGTTGTTATAAATGTGGCCAAGGCCACACTGGGGACAGTTGCGAAAGAGAACAAGAAAGTGCATCTTGCTGCCTTTGCTCGGGTTATCACTATGCTACTAATAAGTCTTGCCCAGAATTTTCTAGGCAAAAATTAATTAAATCATACATGGCACAAAGTTCAGTATCTTATGCTGAAGCAGCTAAAGTATATGCACCTGTAACTAAATCATATGCTGATACACTTTTATCTTCACCTTCCAAAAAATTTGCAGATTCTCCGTCAATCTCTTCAGCTAATAGAATGCCCGCTTCAAGTAGCTATAAAAAGACTGTCTTTCTCAAACCACGCTCTCCCCCCAAATCTGTACAAGGTTATAATAAGGTGGCTCACAATGCCATTATTAAAGATTTTGACATTCCTCAACCATCAAATGGTTGTGGTTTTTCTAATAATCATATTAATGAAACAAAAGACACAAATTTTTCCATAAACGATTTTCTTTGTGCATTACACAATCTTCTGTCTCAGTTCAACATTTCACCGTCCAACGTTGCCCCTTCTTTTAATGTTTCTCACTCCACCCATAATGGACAACACATCCAAAATAATCCAGTGGAACTGCCGCAGTCTCATAAACAAAAAGAGTGATGTTATATATCTTTTAAATAAACATGAGCCATTTGCCTTTGCTTTAGCAGAGACTTGGCTCAAATCTAGTCATATTTTTAAAATTAACGGTTATTTAACCATTAGAGAGGATAGATCTGATGGGTATGGTGGAGTAGCTATACTTATTAAGAATTCTATCCCTTTCTCTATTATTACCTTGCCTCCTCATAGTGAGGAAATTTCAATTGTAGCTATTAAAGTGCATCATACTTGTCTTGTTTCTATTTACATTCCTCACCCTTCTTCTTCTGTTCTTCAAGAAATTAATAATCTTTTTTCCTTTCTTCCAAAGCCATTCTTAATATTGGGAGACTTTAATTGCCATCACCAATCATGGGGTTGTTCAACTTCTAATTGTTATGGCGATGAGTTACTAGATATAATAGACTTACATAACTTATGCATCTTGAACTCAGGAGCTGCCACACGTCGTTCAGATCCCAATCAGAACCGAAGCGCAATCGACCTTTCTATCTGTTCTCCAAACTTAGCCTCTTCATTAACTTGGCATACTCTAACCTCCACGTATGGTAGTGATCATTTTCCAATAGTTATTTCTTATCCTCTTCCCAAATCAAATACACCATTAAGGAGATCAAGCTTAAAACATAAACTTCCTAATAGAAATTGTAATGACTGGGACAAATTTAGAAACATTGTAGACGGAAAACTTTGCTCCTTGCCTGTTATTTCTGATGGCAATGAAAATAGTTGTGCTGAAGCTTTAGCACTCATTTTAATTGCAGCGGCAGATGAAGTATTTCCTGTAAAAAATAACAATATTACTGCAATCCCTTCGCCTCCGTGGTGGGACTCAGAGTGCACAGAATTGATTAACAAACGTAAAGAGGCTGAATACAATTATAACCTTCATATGTCTGATGTTAATTTTGATATTGTTACTAACATAATAAATGAAACTTATAAAGTTTTTAAGAAGAAAAAATTCGAATCTTGGCGTACATTTTGCTCATCAATTTCACCGAATACTCACCCTACGATTGTCTGGCGCAATATTCGTAGATTTAGGTCCATTTATAACAACCCTTCTCCTATACCCGATTCTTTAGCCAGTAAATTTTTTGATAAATTAGCTCCTCCTTTTGTTCCTGAGGGTATTAACCTTAACCTGTCTCTCGTATCCAATATCCAAGACACCCATACGACGCTAGGTCTTCCATTCACTCTCACTGAATTAAAGGGTGTTATTCATAAAACTAAGGATTCTGCGCCAGGCATTGATGGCATACCGTATTCCTTTTTTGCTAATTTAAATGATGACATCCTCAGATATTATCTACAGCTTATTAATTCTATTATGAATACAGGAAACATCCCTGTTGAATGGAAACGTCAAATGGTGTTGCCATTCCTTAAACCAAATAAAATTTCATCTGATGTTTCTTCATACCGTCCCATAGTTTTGTCTTCAATTCTGATGAAACTAGCGGAACACTTAATTAAAAATCGCTTAGAATGGTATGTTGAAAGTAAGGGTCTTTTGGCAGAATCTCAATATGGTTTTAGAAAAGGTAAAAGTACAACTGACTGTTTAAGTATTTTCACGTCCGATATTCGGTTATCCTTCTCTAACAACCATTCTACCGTTGCAGTTTTCCTTGATATTAATGCAGCTTATGATAATGTTGTCTTAACAGTTTTACAAAATAAATTAATAGCCTTACAAGTCCCATTAAATTTGTCCAATTTCATTATTAATATCCTGAGTGAACGCTCTGTTAACATGTTAATAGGAGATCATGAGGTATCTCGTCTTGTGTGGAGAGGTCTTCCACAGGGTTCTGTGCTGAGTCCCCTTCTATACAATATTTATACATTTGATTTGGACTCCTCCTTGACTAACCATGTTAAGGTCCTTCAATATGCCGACGATTTGTTATTGTATTCTTCAAGCCAATCTGTTGTACAAGCTACCTTTGTTATCAATTCTGCTTTAACTACTTTAGAGTCATGGTTACATCTAAACGGTTTGGATTTATCCACGTCTAAAAGCGCAGCTGTTTTATTCACCCGGAAGAGAAATATTCCCGAGGTAAATCTCTTTTATAAGGAAATACCTATTCCAGTAAAAGATAAATTCAGATACCTGGGTTTAATAATCGATTCTAAATTAAGTGGTGTTCCTCATTGTGATTATATTGTTAACAAATGTGAAAATCACCTTAACATGCTTAGATGCCTCTCTGGTGTGTGGTGGGGTGCCCATCCCTTTTCTTTGAAACTCGTTTACAACGCAATCATCAGAAGCACTCTGGATTATGGTTTGTTAGTTTTAGAACCTGCTAGTGTTATGGCTTTTAAAAAATTGGATCGCATCCAGTCTAAGGCATTACGCATTATTTCGGGTGCCATGAAGTCTAGTCCCATTAATGCACTCCAAGTTGAATGCGGGGAAGCTCCTTTATATCTTAGAAGACAATTCTTATCTGACAAATATTTGTTCCGGATTCTTCAGATCTCAACCCATCCTCTCATTCCCAAATTGGACTCTTTAATGTTGCAAATTGAATCTTCAAATTACTGGTCCCATAAACGTGCTCCTTGTTTAGTTGTAAGCTATAAAAAAATCCTTTCACTTTCTTCCCCTATTCACCGCTCCAATAAACTTCCCCTATTTAATAGTAGCTATGAGAGTTTACAATTCAGTCCCATAATAAAATATAACTGTGTAAGTAAATCAGATGCCGATTGCCATTTAAGTTTTAATAATTTTTTAGCTGAACACTTAGAGTACCACCATATATTTACGGACGCTGCCAAGCGTTCTCCGACGGGTTGTGTTGGAATAGGTACTTACCATTCCCAATACAACATCGTACAAAAAATAAAACTGCCTCCAGAGACTTCTGTTTTTACGGGGGAATGTTTCGGCATTTTAAAAGCCATAGAATATATCCGTGTTTTAAAGCTTAAAAAATCTATTATTTTTACTGATTCCCAAAGTGCTCTTCTAGCCATCAATAAATCCCCATTCGAACACAAATCACAGTTGCCTATAATTTATTTAATAAGAGAATTTGCGTACAGAACCATCTCAGAGGGTAATTCACTACAATTTGGGTGGATCCCGGCTCATGCTGGAATCCATGGCAATGAAGTGGCTGATGCACTCGCCGGTGATGCGGTGCAGTGTGGGGACTTAGTTCCGTATACTAATTTTTGCTGTGACCTCGTGACGTTACCAAAGACTTTTCTTCGGGACACCTGGAAGGTAGCTTGGGATATCGGAAGCAAATCGAAGGGTCGTTATTTCTCACTTATTCAACCCGACGTTCCGGAAAAACCGTGGTTTAGCAGGGCAAAGTTTGGCAAGATGGAGACCTCCATTCTAATACGGATGAGACTGGGTCATGTCTGCTCTCCAGCCCATCTTGCCAAACTTCATATTATCAACGACCCCATTTGCCTGTGTGGCGCAGACGTAGGCGACTTAGATCACATTTTTTTCTCCTGTCCTTTATATGACCGTTCATCCTTTCTCAGTAACCTCTTGTCTCTCCGTACTCCTTTTCCTACCTCAATACTTTCTTTACTTTGCACAAATAGCTTTCCTGTATATAAATGCATAGTCTCATTCATTACTTTACATAATATTAAGTTGTAATTTTTCGTCATTGTATTTAGCTCATTATCCTTTATGATATCACTGTAATTAAATAATACTGATCCTATAGATGTATCCGTCCTATCCTAAATCCCGTTATAATTTTTAATAATGATATTTTCGTTTCCCTAACTTTGTTTTCTTCATACTAACTAAACGTGACATTGGCTAAATGCACAAACCGTGCGAAGCCATAACCCAAAAAAAAAAAAAAAAAAAAAAAACGCTGCAAGCTTATTTTGGCGCGTGGCCGAAATCGGAACTAACCCCGCCATTTTGTTTTGTCAATAAAAAATTTGCACCAATTTCACAAATGTTTACTAACAACGCCCCCCTGTTAGTGTAATTCAGGCGCCAAAAGATACTTGTAGCACTCAACCCAGTTATCTACCAAAGATCGTGTCTTAGACAATCGCGTGTTGCAAGGCGTCTTCACCGCAACCAACTCCCATTGCGTGTAACCGGCATGCGGCAGGTCGCAAGTCAACCATGCAGATGTTACTTCGGTTACACTGTGTGCAATTTCTTCTTGATTTCTCCACAACTGTACCAAACGTCAACCTTTCCTTTTCGATCGTGTTTACATGCTGATTTTGTAATTTGATGGTGTATGATGTCTCTTTCTGACACAAACAGGTCTTCAATACATTACACGTGATCGTTTACGTATTGTCAATAGGTACATATCTACGTTTTGGGGAATATTTGGGTTAATAAATACTAAAAATAAGACTATTAGTAATTAGTTTAAAAAATAACTAACTTTATTAACAAAACAATGCAATATGTATAATTTTATTTTACGTAAGATATTAGAAAACTTTTTTATTACTTTAAAATAGGCACAGAATAGGCAACTTAGTTAGATATTGCTTTCCATTGACATAGTTCAGAACACATGGCCCCCAATCCGAATCCAATAGATTTAAAGACCTTTGGTATTATGGGCAATGTGTGACCCCATAAATTGGTGCCTACAACCATAAAATGCACCATAATTCGTATGCTACTGGCATGTTGATGGTGTATAGGTCTGCCTATTAACTGGATACTAATAATATTCTACCACAATTTCAAAAAGGAGGTCTTCTCCCAAACTTTTCGATTTATGTTTACTTCATAGGGCCTAGACAAATGGCCATCGCTTTCAAAGCGTTTCGTATTTCTACGACTTTCAACAGGACATAAGCTTTGATAGCAAAGGTCAATCTAATACATTTTTTTATTGTTTTCCTAGACCCTCAGCTCCTAGGTTGCTTCCTTCAAAGGTATATGTACTTACCTAGTTTTCATTATTTTATTCATAACATGTTTTAATGAATAGTCTTATCATTATTGCCTTGAACCACTCCATTTTCCTGTGGTACCCTAACTGTAAAATCATTATTTTCAATCAGAGCTTGAGGTTTATCTGTGTTAGTCATTTTCAATGCTTCCAGTTGTGAAGAAATGAAGTGTTCCGATATATGCTGACGGAGTTCCGTCTTTAGTCTGAAGCTTTGAGCGCATTGATTGCATCTGTGACATAAATATTTATGTTAGAAAACGTCGTGATTATTTTGATAACCGTATCGATATCCACAATTTATTAGATAGTAACAGCGCCATCTCTTGGGAGTCTGACTCATCTCCTACGTACAGCCTTGAGTACTTTTTTGGCGGATATACGCCCCGGTTACACGGCGCTGTCCTGTACGATATTTTACGGTAGAGAGTTGGGGTGACATGTCAACATCCCTATTCATACGGTTAAAAACAAATGAAGTAAGCTAAACTGCCATGTAACGGGATTATACGGTAAAATATCGTACTGATCGCGAAGCTACAAGTATCAAACAAGTAATTACTACTACACTTACTTATACAGATTAATTCCTAAGTGTGAGCGCGTATGCTTTACCAAGTCAGTACTTTGCGTAAAAGTTCGATCACATAAGTCGCACCGGTAAGGTCTTTCACCAGTATGTATTCTGTTATGCCGCTTCAGATGGTCTTTGCATGTGAACCTGAAATAAAATGACAACTATATTAAGGTAGGCAGTTCTAATTATTAAAATTTTGATACCAGCGCCATCTAGGGAAACACGTCAACATCAGGTTCTAACAAACGATTCTCTCGACCGATAGATGGCAGTGTAACCATTCATCTTTTGAACCCAAACCAACAAGCAGCAGCATGCTACTTCTAGCATCAAGTTATTATAGGGCATCAAATAATATATCTTAACTTAGTGACTTAAAAGTCCAAAAACACCCGACTACACTTTACGCCTCAGATTTTAAAGTGTATAAGTCAAGTCATCAGAAAATCCTTTATTTATTTTTATTATTATTATTGGTAAGACGGCTTACTTCATTGGACAAGCATCACACTGATAGGGTTTGATGCCCAGATGCCTCAGCTTGTGTTTGGTCAGAGAACTGCACTTTGTGAATGATGCATTACAATGATCACATGAGTATGATTTCACGCCTGTATGCGTCACACCATGGGATTTGAGTTCACCTGAATTTTTGAAAGAATAGCGTTTATTTGGACACGGTTTGTAAAACACAAAATACAAATTGAAATGTTCATTAGAAGCCAGTCACATCATAGTGCAATTTAAAAGTATGAAGTTAAATGGCAATCAAGGAAAAAGGCATCTCATTTGTTTTAATCAAGATGTTAACAAAGATATTCTAAATATAATATGGTTTTTTAACATAATTCAAGAGCAAATATTGATGATGTGAGAAACTAGAGATTTCTGTTACATACTAGTTAAAAGCCAATATTTCATGCTCAAAATCATTTTGGAAACACACCTTTACTTACAAACTTCCTAGGACACAAGTTACAGGCAAATAACTTCAATCCTAAATGTCTCTTCATATGCTGGTTCAAGTTAGTGCTAGAATCAAACCTCTTTCCACAAGTGGGACATAGGTAGGTCTTTTCTCTTGTATGAATCTTTATATGATTTGTTAATGTTGAAAGATGAGCAAAAGATTTTGGACAGATAGGACAGCAATGAGGTTTTATTCCATTGTGCTTATTCTCATGTTCTGTTAAAGTAGCTTCTGTAGCAAATGACTTTGGGCATTTAGAACATTTGAATGGGCGATTATTTTCGTGACATAGTTCATGTCTTTTTAAGTGGGATAGTTTTTTGAATACCTTGCTGCAAATCGGACATGATAGAACTCTGTCTTTCGAAGCATGTTTTCTTTTGTGGGCAGATAAAGAGTTCACGGACTTGAAATTCGCTGAACAAACATCACATTGTATTTTTTGGTCTGTATTTTGATTAATTTCTGTCATGCAGGAGTTACTTTCAGAATCTGATCTGTGTGATACCAAATGCTTGACATATTTGTAATTGTAACTAAAAGTCTTTGAACAGATGTTACAGATGTATTGTTTATGTTTATGTTTTCGTTTGTGGGTGTTTAGTTTTGTTTGTGATTTATAATTTTTATCACAAACTCCACATATTAGTTCTGTTTTTTGGCGTTTTGCTTGATGTACTTCAAGTTGACTTGCATCCGATATATCTGAATACATGATTGCTATATTATATGGATCAATTTCTTCTTTAACTGCCATTTCAGAATCAACACTATCATCAAAGTTATTTTCAATTTGATATTGATTGTATTCATCTTCAAGTTTAATTTCAGTAACTATGTTGTTATTATGCTTTATTTTTATGCTTACATCTTTGCTATTGTCATCAACCATTTGGGCAATATGCTTTCTCAATTCAGCATCAGCATTTAATGCAGTGATCTTAAATTCGTGAAAGTTTATTAAACAACTGTAGCAACTATTGCATATCTTCTTTGGTAATCTGTCATCTACATTCACCTGAAAAAAAAAAACGAGATTCAATAACAAACATTCAATTAATAATAATCGCAGTTTTGAAAGTAGGTTGTTTCCCCTCTTGATACATAGCAGGTAGACGAGAAATGCCGAATTTCTTACCTGTATTGAAGTATTTGATGTTATTAATTCAGCAATATTTACTAAGTCAATTCCTTCTTTAAATATTTCATACATATCTTCGGAAACATCTCGCAAGCAAGTACGACAACACAATTCAAAGTTTTTTATATTCAAATTCATCGTCATAGAAATGCAATTATGCAATATTTATTGATATCTTCAACTTATCATTCAATTAATTATCTTCTCCACTTGAAACTGAAATGGAAAATAGGAAAATATGCAATTAAAATATTTTACAAACAAACAATTCACTTTGGTCCAATTTTCAATTTTTCCTCGGGAATTTTATTTACCCGTAATGCCATAAGTCAAAAGTGACAATAATAGTCACAGAATATATAATTACCCTGACGGGATAATAGTGAAGCAATAATTGTTTTAGAGCGACTACAGTTTCTCGATTGATATTCATTTGGTTGTAAGAATCGATTAGAATAAAATTAATTGGAAAAAAGAAAAGAACTCTCAGGATTCTTGTCTTAACTCCCGAGCAAAGCGAGGGAGTTAACACTAGACTCCGTCGCCGTCGGTATGCTCGGGATTCAATACGGCGCCCACAACCTAACACACTGCTTTATTCCCTTGGTACATATCCTACTACATATTATCTGTAAAACATGCTAAGAACTAAAGAAATATTCGTGGAGGTTGGTGGGTAGAGCGAACTAGACAAAATCTCTACAGTACCTGCTAGTCAGGCCCCAGGTGGCCCGCTAGCCGGCCATAACATAGAATATCTATTGTTTCTTACTAGCGATGCTTAATGAGATAGGGCTGAACTTGAGGCCTGTGGTCTTAATTGTACACAAAAGTCAAAATAGGTATCTCTTCAAGTCAAGACTCCTTTGCATTTCTCTTATAAAATTAGAATGATGTGTGAGCAGCCCAAGTAGCCATGCAGTTTTGAATTGACCTGTCCCATCCAACAATTGGCGCTCATAAATCAGTCATTTTGTGACTAGAACACAATTATCTTAGAAAAGTAACTTATTCAAAAACATTTATGTAGGCAATAATTTTCTTTAGCCCAAATTAAAAATAGAACCCGAAATATAAAGGCACTTAAATACAAAATCGCACGTAGTCGCGGAAACACAGTTAATCATCAAACTTGCTCCTTGATTTGAAAGTCACCCCCAGTTGACGGTATTCGATAACGTATTCCTAATGTAACTTCGGCGTTATTTTTTCGGTTTACATTAAGAAAAAAGATTTTAATTTGATTAAAATCGACAAACGCATTTAAAAGTTGATTCAGGTAGCATGATTATCTTTATGTTTATTTCAGCGTATTAAAGCTAATTCCAAATCCTAACATAATATTGTAAATGCGAAAGTAAGTTTGTTTGTTTGTTACTTTTTCACGTCTATAATACCACTGAACCGATCATCATGAAATTTTGCTTATACGTTGATTTAGGTACAGAAAAGTACATAGGGTACCTTTCATCCAGAAAAAAATAGTGTCACAATTGCTTTAGGAAGCTAGGTGGCTCTACGTGTCTTTCGAATAATGATTGAATTATTATTAGTAGTGCGTTAAGTTTTTATTTTTTTATTTATATAATACATTTTGTGAGTCTAGAGTGAACTCCAACACCGTTCGACCGAAGACCACGAAAATTGGCACTTAAGTAAGTATTTAAAGAGATGGATTTACAGGATTTTTTCGGCCTCTACGCAGACGAAGTCGTGCGCAAAAGCTAGTTTACAAATAAAAATGTGATCTTGAGAAAAGATTATCCGGCTTTTCGTTCAGTAAATTTAAAATCTCTGGTATTCTCGTCACCGAGGCATAGGCAAGCCCTATCAAGGACATCTTGAATTTGTCTGAGTCTTTCTGTTTGCCACTCACGCGCTCGAAACTACAAATTCACCGGTTCGCAAACCTTAAAATGTCCGAACGCTCGAAACTCACCACTTCAAACACGTCTAAATGACAGCGGACAAAATTGCCATTTTCAATTGAATATCTAAAATTACAGTAATGCTGTCAAACTATACTATAGGTTAAGTTGTGTCACTTTAGTTAATTTCAGAATGAGAAACATAGTTTGACAAGAATAAACAAAATTTTGGTGATTTTTAGCCAAGTTTAGAAAATTTGGTGTCAAGAGAATCGGCACCAGTGTCCGCCATAATGTTTTTCGGTGGATAAAAGGTCTTAACAACCAGGCCATAAAAATACTTATTAAAAAAAAATGTTTTTCGAGAACTAATGCAATGATAAGCTACTTATGTCTATGCTCCTACAAAGCCGCAAGCTTATTTTGGCGCGTGGCCAAAATCGGAACTAATACCGCACTCCTGTTTTGTCAATTTCTGTACCTACCAATTTCACAAATGTTTACTAACAACGGCCTCCTGTTAGTGTAATTCAGGCGCCAAAAGATACTTGTAGAACTCAACCTAGTTATCTACACATGATCGTGTCGTCGACTTTCGCGTGTTGCAAGGCGTCTTCACCGCAACCAACTCCCTCCCATTACGTGTAACCAGCAGGTCGCAACGCAAGTCCACCATGCAGATATTACGTCGGTTACACTGTATGCAATTTCTTCTTGATTTCACCACAACTGTAGCAAACTTCAAACTTTCCTTTATGACCGTGGTTACATGCTGATTTTGTAATTTGATGATGTATGATGTCTTCTGGTACAAATACAATTCATTAGAGATGATCGTGTATTGTCAATGCATAGATACGTTTTGGGGAATATTTGGGTACAGACAAACATACTAAAAATAAGACCAATAATAATTAGTTTAAAAAAACTAACTTTATTAACAAATAAAATGCAATATGTAGGTATAATTTTATTTTACCTAAGACAATAGAACACTTTTTTATTGCTATAAAATAGGCTCAGAATAGGCAACTTAGTTAGATAGAGCTTTGATGCTTTAAATTGACATAGTTAAGAACACATGGTCCCTAATCCGAATCCAATAGATTTAAAGACCTTTGGATTTATGGGCAGATGTGTGACTCTTTATATTAGCCTGTTTCCTCTGAAGATTTAAGCCCCCACTAGTGCTGCCTCTGAACGATCTTTTTTAAATCTTCAGAGGAAACAGGCTAATTGGTGCCTATGATTATAAAATGCACCTTATTTCTTATGCTACTGCCAGGTAGATGCTGTATAGGTCGGCCTATTAGCTAGATGCTAACGATATTCTCCCACAATTTTAAAAAGGAGGTTCCAAAATTTGTCCGATTCAACAAGTGGCCATCGCTTTCAAAGCGTTTCGTATTTCTACAACGACTTTCAATAGGACATAAGCTTTGATAGCTTATGCCAATCTAGTACATTTTAGGCGTGATAACGTCTTATAAATCGATGAACGCCGGATGCACGCACGGAAAAGCATGACTCATTGTCACGCTCGGCCATGACATTATCACGTAAAATTATCGTCCGTGAACCGAGTTTACAGACAACCATTTTACTTTTGTCTAGGCCCTCAGATCCTAGGTTGCTTCTTTCAAAGGTACATGCATTTACCTAGTTTTCATTATTTTATTCTTAAAATGTTTTATTGAACAGTCTTATCATTATTGCCTTGAACCACTCCATTTTCCTGTGGTACCATAACTGTACAATCATTATTTTCAATCAGAGCTTGAGGTTTATCTGTGTTAGTCATTTTCAATGCTTCCAGTTGTGAAGAAATGAAGTGTTCCGATATATGCTGACGGAGTTCCGTCTTTAGTCTGAAGCTTTGAGCGCATTGATTGCATCTGTGACATAAATATTTATGTTAGAAAACATCGTTATTATTTTAATAACCGTATCGATATCGACAAATTATTATAAATTGTAACTGCGCCATCTCTTGGGAGTAAGACTCATCTCCTACGTACAGACTTGAGCACTCTTTTGGCGAATATAGGCCCGGTCACACGGCGCTGTCCTGTACGCACGTCAAAATCCCTGTTCATACAGTTAAAAACAAATTACGTAACTAAAACTAAGCTAAACTGCCATGTAAAGCAAGATTATACGGTGCCATATCGTACTGATCGCCGTGTGCAAAGGGCCTTATGCTTACCCAAATCGATTGAACTGCTCAAAAGCAACGAATCTACTAGTATCTAGCAAGTAATTACTACTACACTTACTTATGCAGATTAATTCCTAAGTGTGAGCTTGTATGCTTTACCAAATGAGTGCTTTGCGTAAAAGTTCGATCACATAAGTCGCACCGGTAAGGTCTTTCACCGGTATGTATTCTGTTATGCCGCTTCAGATGATCTTTGCATGTGAACCTGAAATAAAATGACAACTATATTTAGGTAGGCAGTTCTATTATTAAAATTTTGAAATCTACATCAGTTTCTAACAAACGAATCTGTCGACCGATAGATGGCAGTATAACCATTCATCTGTTGAACCCAAACCAACAAACAGCAGCATGTGAGCATGCTACTTGCAGCAGCATGCTACTTCTAGCAACAAGTTATGAAAGGGCATTAAATAATATACCTTAATTTAGTGACATAAAGGGCAAACTCGCCCGACTTTGTACTTTACTAATGAGATTTTAAAGTGTATTATTCAAGTCCTATGAAAATCCTTTATTTATTTTTATTATTATTGGTAAGACTTCTTACTTCATTGGACAAGCATCACACTGATAGGGTTTGATGCCCAGATGCCTCAGCTTGTGTTTGGTCAGAGAACTGCACTTTGTGAATGATGCATTACAATGATCACATGAGTATGATTTCACACCTGTATGGGTCACACCATGGGATTTGAGTTCACCTGAATTATTGAAAGAATAGCGTTTATTTGGACACAGTTTGTGAAACACAAAATACAACTTGAAATGTTCATTACAAGCCAGTCACATCATAGTGCAATTTAAAAGTTTGAAGTTAAATGGCAATCAAGGAGAACCAATCACTTTTACGAATTTTCTTTGTTCGAATTTCATTTTACCGAAAACTATTGACCAACTTCTTTTTTGCTATGCATTATTTGACATATTTTTAGATGATCGAAGTATCATGTGTCATAGGTATTATTTTACCGAACTATATTTCGCCGATTTACAAAATAACTTTTTGCTATTGGCCGAAGCCTCTTTTGAACTTTTTTCATTTGCCAAATGATTTATTTGCCATATTTTCACCACACCGAAACAACATTTTACGGAATATTATTTGGTCACAAATATATAGCTGGTTACTTGGTAGCATTTTCAATATTAAATTCAAATAGTGTCACAAAACTTCAATAAGTTCTGCTACAAAATTTAGTGAGAAACGAATTGCTGCAAAACCGACTTCATGCAGTCTTGTCTGCCCTACCCCTAGAGTGTAATTTAAGCCCGCCTAGGCGCGGAGAGGTGGGGCGGCCCGCAAGTTTAGGAGCAGGTGGTTTGAAGGCCCGCCGCCGCGGATGAGGCCGAGCCGATGCTGCGGTGATGAGCGTTAAAACCATCTGCAACGATAAGCTCGCGTGGGGCCGCCCAAACCCCGCAGCGCCGGAGCCGTGACAGAAACAATTCTTGTTGCATGTTGCATGCCTGCTTGAATGTTGCATGCTTGTTTGCACGCTGCATGCTTGCCTGCATGATGCATGCTTGAAGCACGTATCCTTGCTTGCATGCTTCTTACTGGGACCATATATGAAATGAAATGAAATAATTTATTTGCTATGAATGTAGGTACAAAAATATGGTGTTAAGTAAGAGAAGGATCCAGTACATTGTACCGTGAGGCATGCATTTTTTTTTTTTTATAATTGAATTAATATATCATAAAATCTCTTTTGTTCAAAATCTACTGTTTTATTAAGTGCCATTACATTTAAATAATTAATTAAACAAAACAGTGGTATAATGAATATTCGGAAACATAATACTTCGAACAAATGTTATTTCGGTTAAGTGTAACTTTCGGTAAAAAGTTTTTCAACCAAATGAAACATCGGAGTAACGAAAAAAATTGAATTGATAATAAGTCAAGTGATACAGTGGCAGACGTGACTTTGATGAAGTAAAAAAAAATGAAACAATAATAGTTGAAAAGTTTTAGGTGAAATGAAATCCGGTCAAATATTTTTCGAACTTATGATAGGTAACCGCAATTGAGGCATGGAGATACCCGTTTAGTCAAGAAAAAGTCAAATCATTCAAGATATTCCAAATATAAGATTTGTTAGTGCAGGATATGTTCAAGAGCAAATATTGATGATGTGAGAAACTGAAGATTTCTGTTATCTATTATGGAAACACACCTTTACTTACAAACTTCCTAGGACACAAGTTACAGGCAAATAACTTCAATCCTAAATGCCTTTTCATATGCTGGTTCAAGTTAGTGCTAGAATCAAACCCCTTTCCACAAGTGGGACATAAGTAGGTCTTTTCTCTCTTATGAATCTTTATATGATTTGTTAACGATGAAAGAAGAGCAAAAGATTTTGGACAGATAGGGCAGCAATGAGGTTTTATTCCATTGTGCTTATTCTCATGTTCTGTTAAACTAGCTTCTGTAGCAAATGACTTTGTGCATTTCGAACATTTGAACGGTTGATTATTTTCATGACTTAATTCATGTATTTTTAAGTGGTATAGTTTTTTGAATACCTTGCTGCAAATCGAACATGATAGAACTCTGTCTTTCGAAGCATGTTTTCTTTTGTGGGCAGATAAACAGTTCACAGACTTGAAATTTGCTGAACAAACATCACATTGTATTTTTTGGTCTCTATTATGGTTCATTTCGTTTATGCAGGATTTACTTTCAGAATGTGATCTGTGTGATACCAAATGCTTGCCATATTTGTAGTTGTATCTCAATTCAGCATCAGCATTTAATGCAGTGATCCTAAATTCGTGAAAGTTTATTAAACAACTGTAGCAATTATTGCATATTTTCTTTGGTAATCTGTCATCCATATTCACCTGAAAAAGAAAACAAAATTCAATAACAAACATTCAACTAATATTCACAGTTTTTAAAGTAAGTAGGTAGTTTCCCATCTTGATGCATAGCAGGTAACCGAGCAATGTCGAATATCTTACCTGTATTGAAGTATTTGATGTTATTAATTCAGCAATATTTACTATGTCAATTTCTTCTTGAAATATTTCATACATTTCTTCGGAAACATCTCGCAAGCAAGTACGACAACACAAATCAAGGTCTACATTCAAATTCATCGTCATTGAAATGCAATTAAATTATTATTATTTGAATTACTTAGTAATAATAATAACTGCAATATTTATTGATTTCTTCGATTTATCATTAAATTAATTATCTTCTCCACTTGAAACTGGAAAATAGGAAAATATGCAATTAAAATACTTTAAAAAACAAACAATATTCACTTTGGACGGATTTTCAGAGTTTTCTCGATTTTGGTTCGGCTCTAGCAATATTATTTTCCCGTAATGCCAAAAGTTAAATCAAATTTGACAATACTAGTGAAACAATATTTAATTTTGTTTTGAAAGCGACTACAGTTTTTCGATCGATATTCCTTTCGTTGTAAGAATCGATTAGAAGTACCTATAATTTTGACTTTTACCAAAATTGACGGAAGCTTTAACTTGATAAATGTCTTGAGAATAGTGAAAGCTTAGTAAAACATCAATACAATTATTAAAAATGATGTTAACAAGTAAGCAGTAAGCACCATCAGTCGTCATGACTGTGATGTTACGAATTCTGGTTAACGAATTGCTGAAGCATGGTACTTTCATGTACCTAGTTAGAACTAGGAAACCTCGTGGAACTTAGTTTCACTGCCAATTTCCCCATCTCTTCATAATTAAATGATCATCATCTCTCGATAAGGAAAACTTGGACAAGAGAGAGACACGGGAAGTAAATATCTAATGTGTTCCAATAAAATGATTCAATTTAGAGCCAATTTTTCAATCCACGTGTCCTATTTCTTAAGAAAAACTAAATCAATTAATTATTTCTCCATATAAAACCTGACCAACTGTCATATTTATTTCTCAGATAAAAGTAAAGCGATATTATTAGTAGCAATTTATTATTGTTGGAAAATCGGCTCTTAAGTCGACAGCCTTTTAATTGAATTCACATCACTATTTTAATAAACCTTTCATTATTCAGTTCAGTTGTCAGCTGTCACCGGCCTGTCACTCTGTCTGTCACTTCATCAAGTTCAACTTGTGTAATCACATAGAAAGTCACCCGTGCATAATTTTAAAAATAAAACAAGAAAATACCGAAATAGATAGTCATTACGTTTGTTTTCCTACTTTACCGGTAAGTTAAAAGTCATTATTTATGTTGTGTTTCGCTTTCTCACTGTTATTGCCTGATAACTATTTTAAATTAAAATGAGCTGTGTAATTTAATACCTGCGCATTAATGAGGTAAAACTAATTAATCAATATTAGTTTTTATTTGTTTTTAGTACCTACAACTGAAATGAAATTTATTATTAATTGATTATTTTAATTCAAACAAATACCGTACCGTACTTCTTGTACTTTTTTCACCTTTTTTTTGCCACCTCTAATTTTTAAATTACAATTTTTATATTTCGTTGACAGCGTTTTAACATAATAATTATGTTTATTGCACGGACATACGTGGTTTATTAACACGCTTTTTGATTCAAAGTAACTTTATTAGTTTTGTTTTACAAAGCTTTTTTTTTGCTTAATAATATGATTAAAATTATAATGGACCTGATAAAAAAAATGTTAGGTACTTTTTCAACATATATCCTTGAAAACTCAAACCTTCTCAATTCGAATGCACCCAATTTACAGCTTTGCGTATAAGACATAAAGTTGATATTCCAAATGCACTGGTTTAACCATTACTGTGAGCATGGTTTAAAACATGAGTGAAGATTGATTAATAAGTGCACATGTAGGTAGGTACCTACCTAACTACTTATTTTATTCATTGAAAGCAGATCAAGGTCTGTAAGTTTCATAATTACATAAGTTCATTTTATCAACCTTTTACCTATTTGTAGGTTTTTTGGTGAGTGTGTTGTTTGCAGATGCTTTATAGTGGTACTTACCTACCTGCCCTGCTTTCTTCATTAGGCCTATAATCCATAATTATTTTAAAGTAATTCCTGCCAATACCATAAACTGCTGAATGTCAAAATATTTTGTTGTTTTAATTTTACTAGTGGGTACCCAAAAGATTTATTCCAGGAGAAACAAAATTAGGAACCAATACTGAAATTGAATAAATTCTTATAGTAAATTAAATAAAAATAAATAAATTAATTTATTATTTAAATAATAAAAATAGTCAAATTCATTGTACCTATAATTATTAAGCTTGCTCCAAAAAGGATTCATCACCTTGACTTTGTACTTAGTTTCAATTTATACAATTTAAAAAATAGTTTTTTATCTCTGAGGCTGGCCATAGACAACAACTGATTAGAAAAATAAATAGTAAAAAAAACAAAATCATTAACACATCACAGCTTTCCCTGAGGCTAGGCAGAAGGTAGATAAAAATAGCATAAAATTCCATACCTAAATAATATTTTCCATTCTATAGATACCTTTACTTAAATATGATACAATGAATCTAACCGAAAAAAAATGTCACTATTATGTTCTGAATACCTACATATAATTAATTTTCACTAGAACATAGGTACATTTTAAGCAACTTTCGTATAATATTAGGTCTTTACCTATGAAATTGCCGTTCTGCAGTACTGGCCATTTCAAATCAAAATAATTTTTGTTTGGCTAAGAATTCTAATTTCAAATTAATTTTATTTTAAAAACATGGATTTTTTTTTCTAAAAGTAGTCATTTCTTTATTGATTAGTGTTACATTTTCATCGCATTTCAATCTTTTTCGTCATCATGGATACGTTAAAAATTCGAGTAATTATGGAATATGAGTACCGTCGTGGCAGCAACGCGGCACAAGCGGCACGCAACATCAACGACGTTTACGGAGCTAACACTACAAACCAACGCACCACCTGTTATTGGTTTGCTCGCTTCCGTTCTGGAAATTTCGACCTGAAAAATGAACCTCGCGGTCGTCCGAAGACTTTGGTCGACAATGACGAATTAAAGGCGATTGTGGAAGCTGATGATACACAATCTACGGCTGAATTAGCAGCAGCTTTCGACGTTAGCGTCAAAACAATATTGGTCCATTTGCGTCAAATTGGCAAGGTAAAAAAGCTTGACAAATGGGTGCCCCACGAACTCAATGATCGCCAGCGCGAAGTACGCGTCGAGACGTGCCTTGCACTGCTCAACAGACACACAAATGAAGGAATTTTGAACCGCATTGTTACCTGCGATGAAAAATGGATTCTGTTTGATAACCGTAAGCGCTCAGCAAGTTGGTTGGATCCTGGTTCAGCACCTAAACAATGCCCTAAACGAAAACTTACCCCTAGAAAAGTGATGGTCACTGTTTGGTGGTCTAGCGCCGGTGTGATTCATCACAGCTTCTTACCAAACGGGGTGAGCATTACTGCAGATGTGTACTGTGAAGAACTGAACACAATGATGGAGAAGCTGGCGCATCTCCAACCAGCATTGGTCAATCGCTCGTCTCCGCTGCTCCTGCACGACAACGCGCGACCTCATACTGCACAGCAGACGGTCTCCAAGTTGCAAGAACAGGGGTTGGAAGCTCTCCGTCATCCGCCCTACTCACCAGACCTTGCGCCTACAGACTACTACTTTTTCCAGAATTTGGATAACTTCTTGGCGGGAAAAAAATTTAATACCCGAGAGGCAGTACAAAATGCCTTTGAAGAATTTGTTGCCTCCCGTCCAGCTGATTTCTATAAGAAGGGCATCAATAAACTGCCACTGCGATGGCAAAGATGCATTGATTGCATGGGTGATTACTTCGATTAATACAAATAAAAAATTCATGAAAAAAATTCGTTTAAATTTTTTCATACAAAACGGCAATTTCATAGGTAAAGACCTATTATTAAGTTTAGATGAAGGACATGTATTTGTAAGTCAACGTCTCTTCGGGATTTCCCGCGTAACAGTTTAGTCGTGTAGGTATTCGTTTGCAAGCGCATTATACATACATAATAATTAATGTAATTGTGTACACATCGACCATTCAATCACTAGTTAATGCAGTAACTGATGGACATTTGCATATTTTACGTCACACAACTAGCAGCATACAGCGGGGTAATTGTGTAACACACTAATAGTCGGAATAGCTTTCATTTTGACAGTTCAACAACATTTATTCCGTTATTTACGTTGTTGAGCAGACACATTTTTCGAACATATGAAGCAATGGATTAGCAATAGGCTTCAAAATGATTCAGATTGTGATATAGTGTGTTACGTAATTAGGGTGCAGGTTACTTATTTCTGGAAGTAGTTATTTCATACTAGCTGTTGCCCGCGACTTCGTCTGCGATCCAGGATGAAGAGATGATGTTATGTAGCCTATGGCCTTCTCCATACCTAGCTACCTATCTGTCAAATTTCATAACAATCAGTTCAGTGGTTTAGGCATGAAAGGGTAACAGAACATTACTTTCGCATTTATAATATACTAGCTTTTGCTCGCGGCTTCGCCCGCGTGGATGTCGGAAAATAGTTCATGGGAACGTAACTAATACCGGGATTAAGGTACCCCAGGTTATAAACTATCTGTGTGCCAAATTTAATTCAAATCCGTTAAGCCGTTTTTAGCCGAACATACACCCAGAAAATAGAAATGGAAAAAAAAAATTAAAACTATATTTTCGGCATCAGACTCGGAATGGTATCACATTTGCACTCCATTCCTTGCTACACTCTTAAAACATGCTTTCACAGGGCACGCACAGGGAATGGATGTGTGCCATACCGAAATTCTAGCGCCAAACGTGTGATGTCCCCTTTTCTCGTGATTAAAACACTCAAATTGCAGTGATTAAAACTCACCTCTCCCGTATAATTCCAGTGTAACCTACGCCAGATTCAGTAGTTGGTAATATTGACATCTTACTTTTTCGACTGAATAAATCGATCTAGGAATATAGATTTTTTGTAAGAATTCCGGATTTTTTTGGTCCAACTTCAGTCCTTTAGCAGTTTAACACTACTGGTGTAAAACAATGGCATCTATTATTGCTACATTCAGATGCATCTAAATGATCTGATCCATCAGATAACTTACCACCGCACATAGGGGTATTTTAATTATCTAGGCAGCCAAAAGTCAAAATAACAAAGTATAAGGAATGCTAATTACATTGACTACCTGAGTCAGGGGACATTCCAACAAACAATAGACCGCCACCCCCACCCTTCTTCCGTTGCGCGTTATCAGGTAAATTCAGTCGAAAGTTGATCATTGATCCTTGTATACGTGTCTCTTATCGGCTATTTACAAAAGCGTTAACTTTGTGTGTTAAACTGAAGTTTTCTGTGTTTACCTAGTGCAAAATAGCAATGGATTCGGAAACTACAGGTATGTGACAATCCAAATATAATATATTTGTTAAAATTTGTTTTATTTTAATATACTTTTAGTGGTCGAGAAATAACGTCTGAAATAAGGATATTTTTTTAAGAAATTCATGTTTAGGAAGCTATTTGTTTTAGTATCGGGATAGATAATTTATATAAAAAATATAGACCCTTAAGTAACGAATACTAAATAAATTAGCCGCGGAATAGCGCGGATGCGCAAAAACGTAGAACAGTGAATTTCCCGGTCAAAATAAGCTAAATTTGTGAAAAAAAGTATTTATGTCTAAAAACAATATTTACTTGTTCCAGATATAGTGGGTACTTCCGGAGTGAGAATAGTGACTCGGAAATCTCTCTTTGATATTATGAAAAATGAAAATTTACGCAATTTGGAAGAAAAACTATGTTTTTTGAGAGACCACTTTTTCACTAGTGACGATCTTACTGAAGATCAGTTAAAAATACTGAAAAACAATTTTGCACATTTTAAATCGGAAATGAAGCAAAGGTGGATTAAATCTCACAAAAAGAAGAGGTTTTTTTGAAAAACAACCAACTTTGGCTGGAAGGTACATTCGAAATTCGTGTCACAACGGCAAATCGTCCAGGTCGCCCTTGTAAATCGTTTGGGGAATCTAGCGAAAGGACCAAAAGAAGAAAAACGGAAGGGATCCGATCTAATGTAGAAGATGGTGATGATCACGCAGCTCAAGTTGAATTAAGTAAATCTGGAAAACGTGATGCTTCCCACGTGCTCAAAGATATTATGAGCTCTCCGACCCGTGCAACTAAATACAACAAAGCTTATGATTCGTCTAAATGTGAAAAACAATCGCGTCTAACCCCCATGGAAGCATTAAAAATGTTTATAGACGCAGACTTAACTAGAGGACAGTATGAAATTATAAGAAACACGAACAAATAGTTCTTTCCATGTTATAGCTTAATTCAAGAAGCAAAAAAGAGTGTGATCCTCCTCCAGAAACGTGCGCGGTAACGAGTACCTGCGCCGAAATTCAACTGCAACCATTAATTGATATTACCATTAGGCGCTTATCGGTATTCGTAGAAGAGGTCTTATCAACAATAAAAGAGCAAGAGCGGAAAACTTTGAAGTTGATATGTAAATGGGGCTGCGACGGATCCCAGTAAGCACATTATTAACAAAAGCTTGAAAATGAGGCTGACTCTGATGCAAATATTTTTCAAAGCTGCTTTGTACCTGTGCGACTAGTTTACGGCAAGGACAACGAAAAGGTGTTATGGGAAAATCCAACCCCTTCATCTCACCGATTTTGTCGTCTAATACGATTTCGCTTCGTCAAAGAGACAACTGATGTAACCAATGAAGAGATCAGTTATGTCACAAATTCTGTTGATAATTTGGTTGCGACTGAGGTGGATATTTACCGAAAAAAGTTTTTGATTCATTCCCGATTTGTAATGACAATGGTTGGCGGAAAAGTTTGCAATGCAGCTACTGGAACAACATCCACGAGTCGCTGCTATATTTGTGGAAAAACTTCTAAAGAGTTTAATAATTTGGAGGACAAAAGGAAACTCTCAAAAGATGCTACTGAATTCGGACTGTCTATTTTACATGCGAGAATAACATTTTTCGAAAGCATTCTGCATTTAGCGTAAAAATTGCCCGTGAAAAAGTATCGGGAGAGAAAAACAGACGAGGAAAAAGAAATAGGAAAATTGAGATACAGACCAGGTTTCGCAATGAAACTGGCTTATTAGTAGATATGCCGAAAACAAACTTCGGAAATACGAATGATGGGAACACCAGCAGGAGATTCTTTGAAGATCCGTAACTAGCTTCAGACATTACAGGGATAGATTATGAGTTAATATATAGATTAAAAGTTATTTTAGAAACGATTTCGAGCGGATATAATATAGATGTAGAAAAATATGCGGAAGAAACTGCTTGTTTATACATAAAACTCTACCCATGTCACCCAATGACACCCACACTGCACGAAGTACTTGTACACGGAACAGATATAATAAAAATGTATTTTTACCTATAGGACAACTGTCTGAGGAAGCAGCAGAGGCACGCAACAAACATTTTAGGACGTACAGACAGGATTACTCAAGGAAATTTTGTAGAGTATCCTGTAATAGAGATATTTTAAACAGGCTTCTTTTAAGCTCAGATCCATTTCTTAGTGCCTCAAGGGCAATAAAAAAAAGGAAGATGTCTTCGTTTCTGCCTGAAACATTAAACATGCTTCTGTCTGCTACACCAAACCCAACAGAATCAGAAAGTGAGAACGAGGAGGCGAATTGATTTGAAAAAGTATGTATTGTTATTGGTAAATTAATTAAGTAATGTATGAATATGTAAATATATAGTGTGTGTATATAAGTGTATGTAAGATTATGTAAATATATTGTGTAATGTAGATAAGTGTACGTGTAAATATGTAAATATATGGCCTATTTTCAGCATTTTTATATATATATATTTTTGTTGTATTTGTGTTTTGTTGCTTTTGTTTTTATGAAATTATAAAAGTTATTGTCCGTATATATTTCGCTTGTTTTATTTCCGTCATTTTAAACCAAAAAACCCGCACTAATATTTTTGGCCAGCTAGATTAATGAAATACCCCTAATGTGCGCGCCGTCTGGTAGGGTCGCCGCCGGTAAAACTCGCTGGTGGATTACCGCAAAACTACGGTATTACCTATGAGCCGCAGAGCTCCGAATAATACGGCAGTCATCTTTACTGCCAGCTTATCGAGCTGGCGCTTTACACTGATATCCTTGAGACTTGTGAGGTGTGTCCAAACAGGACAAGGAACAAAGTATACCTCTACTTACTTGAATAATTACTCTCATACTACCCTTCTTTTATTAAACGTTACTGGACATTTATAATTTTATGACCGATGTTCTTACACGTGGAAACTCAAAAAGACCTTGATATTTACCAGCAGAAACTACTGAACACAGATGTATTGTTTGTAACTAATTGTTGTGCTATCAAAGAAAGCTCCAGTGCCAACGTTTACTCATGTCCGCACAAAAATATATTCGTGCATTCCCATGTGTCCTCTACGTGCACGTTATGCTATTTCTGTACAACATTCTCTTGGCACGGACTTCTCTCGTAATACTCTTTTAATGGTCTCTGATCGTTTTCTGAATGAAATGCTCTTATATAAAAAAATACCGGTAAATTATGGCGTATTGTTGGCTTCATTGCGGTTTTATTATTTATAACCTTTTGAATCAGAAGAGGAGTGATAAAACATATCGTGGATATATATTTAAATGCAGACAAACTTCTAGCGAAAACAAAAAAATATATTCATACCAAAAACTCCTAGAAGCACGATTAACAACCCAAAATCTGCGACCGTGATCGTTTAAGGGAAATTGGGATGGGATCTCTATCTCCAAGCTCATGCTGCAATGCTTCAATCTGCTCTTCTGATAATGTGAAGTTAAAGTAGATACATTTTCTTCGACTCATGGGAAAATTGACTCATATTTTCATTAAAACCTACCTACATCATTAATTCTACAGCTACATCACCCAGAGTCCAAACATGACATTTTCATTGACTGGGCTGGAGCGCGATCACGTTTTCAATATCCTAATTACGTAACGAGATATCTCCAGCCGTTTATTGCCATTGAACCTAACTGATAAGCCTCATCAGAGGTCACTGTGACCTGTATAGTTTCACAAAACCCCACAAATCTTTACTTTAGTTGCGTGCCGGCAGCCGGACCGTGTGGACGTGTTTTGTTTTCGCCATCTTTGTTTATATTCGAGTGTGAGTTTTTCTAAGGTAAATTAATTTAATATTTGTGTCTTTTTTGTTATCTGCGTTCTGAAAATTTCCGGATTTGCATTGGAACTGTGTGAAAAGGAAACCATGTGTTATTTACAGTACATATTGACGACCTTCGCTCATTAGTAACGTTTATCATTTAAACTTATCTTATACACGAGAGTCGAGACATAGTAATTGCTCTTCTAATTATATGTATCATTGTAGGGTTTCAAGTACAAATTATATTGGAGATGAAATGAGAAAATCTATGTAGGTATATTGAACACAACTCAATTAAACTGTGAAGGGTTTTGTCGCAATGACACGAACGGAGTCGCAATGATATTTTTAATGGAAATAAAAGTTATTAATTCAAGTTCAACCTTTGACCTTTCGATCAAGAGCTAGAACTAAAATTTTGCCGTAGCAACTAAAACTTACCATAGTAATAAATAACTGTAAAAAGTGACGACTTTACTCCCAAATTGCTCCTAAATTAAAATACATTGTGATTATTTAGATTTGCAAAAACATTTCTTTTAAGTTTTCTATTTCGCACCTTCCCAAACTATAGAATATTACACATAATCATCTACATAACATGAACATCGAATTGTATCCATAGAACTAATAACTTATTTCTAGATCTACTAATCAAGGGTCATCCTTGTCCCTTGTACCCTCTAAGCAATTTGTTTGTGCGTACTAATAACTTTAAAGATAAAGGATTAATGTCAATATAATGAAGATTACTGTCAGTACCTTTATTTATTTTATTTATCGCTATTTGATAATAACCGCGTTTTCGTGTCTATGCCTAGAGGGGTCAAAGTCCGATGTAACCGGTATTTTATGCAATTACCGGTTTTTAGAGAAATTACAGTTTTTAAATCTATTTTTATAAAAGATGAAACTGGCTGACTGACTGACATATCAACGCACAGCCGAAACTACTGGGACTAGGAACGTGAAATTTTGCACACGGCTTCTTTTTATAATGTAGGGGAGCACTAAGGGGTTTTTAGAAATTCTACCTTTAAGGGGATTTTTTTTGTATGAAAATTCTTATTTCTTGCCTTTTTAAACTTGAAAATTGGCACGAATAGGTACTTATCTAAGTAAATTCTAAAGTGTGTCATTTTTTGTTTTTTTTTAAACTACCCCCGAAAGGGAGATTGGGGGGTGTCAAAGTTTGTATGGAATAATTTTAACGCGCGGTCAGATTATCTCGAAACTCAGTACCGTACCTATCTATTTATATTTATGACCAAAAGAAAAAATAAAGTGTTTCAGGGTTTTTCGAAAATTTACCCCTAACGGGGTGAAGATCTACACAATTTTACAGGGGAGTATTTTCCTTCTGCGTGGCTTGATTAACTCGAAAATTGGTATAAATAATCTTTGAGTCAAGTTATGGAAACATTGCAAACAATTTTTAAACAATCCATCCCTGTGGGGGTAAGTAGAGGAGATACTGTTTAGGTATATCAATAACCTTATTATTCCTTTGGTTAATAATTTGAACCTTGGCAATATTTGCCTCACTAAATAATAAAGATTGTTACTTTTAGTTTTTAAAAACAAATTCTCAAAGATGGTTTAGGGGTGACAACATTTTTAAAGCGATGTTGGATTAACTCGAAACTCGGCCCAATACTTAAAACAAAAAAAAGGACGTGTTTTAGGGTTTTTAAAAATCAACTCTTAACGGGGTGGCAAATGGTAATACATTTTCAGGGGTGGATTTTACTGTTTGCTTCCATCAACTTGAAAATGGGTATAAATAATCTTTAAGTCATACAATGGAAACATATCAATCGATTATTTTATAAAAAAACATGTCGTTAAAAGGGAGGACAGTTTATTTGAAACATCTTATTCCTTTGATCTATAAAATTAAAAATTGACGCGAATACTTATTTAACCTTCAGTTACCTTTAGTTAATTAATTAATTAAAGAATATTATAATATTAGACTCTTGGTTTATACAAATAAATTCTTAAAATTGTATTTTAAGTTCACTTGACAAATTAATTTGCAATGAAATGAGTTATTTAATGTCTAATTAAATAATTTCCTCTAACCAAATTATGATCACTGTCAATTTATGATTTATTTAAAGGTACTTACATACTTATATTTACAAATTTATTTAATTACAAAAAAAAGACGCCTACCTGAACGAAAATAAAAAAGCAAAAAAATATATGACCCAGTCATGTGACTTGTTCGCATTTACTTTACATTATTTTATTTGCATAACGACAACAAACAGGTATGGGTTCAACGCCCGGCATTGGCACTCGATGACTCGACTGTGTTGCCAAACAACCGTACGATCAGAGCCCAAGTTGTGGTTCTGAGTGAAGTGTCATGACATGACAGCTGACCGAGCCACCAAAAGGTTTCTTGGACCAACTTTACACTTGATAGAGGAATTTGAATTTGGATAACACTATTCTAGAAGAAATCTGGATACCCGAAATTACTCATAGGGCATGGGTAATAGGCATCAAAATGAGTGCAGATTATGAAATACCTTCTTGATACAGCAACACCTTCAATAGTCCGAATACACTGATCCTATAAGATCACATCTAAGATCTTTCTCTCAATTTATTTTTTTATGGAACTTCTTACTTTCCTGTCTAAACCACAGGTATTTCACTTTCTCAACAATGGTAAAAGCACGGTTAGGACATACCTAGGTACTTACTACTAATGTAGGTAGGCGTGTAGTGTGGGTAAATATTTGTTTTCCATTTGATTACTTATCTCCTGGCGGATTCCGTATAGAATAAAAAAATACCGTTACATCATAGTAGATACTGATGAAATAAGTTATTGCGTAGTAGGTCTTATTTTTAATGTTGAAAAATATCAACAATTCTTTTTTATGACCATTAACATCCCGCCTTCCTTCACCGAAGGGTTGGGCAGGTGTGTATAGAAAAGAGGCCTAATAGTACACCCACATTTTGCCAGTTATGTGTATGTCCTATGTAGAAGTATTATGGAGTGACCTTTTTTTTTGTAAATTTGCTAGATACCCACTATCATTATTGCATGTATGTACATAAAGTTAGAAGTGCAATGCCGTACAACTATTTTCATAATGTCCCTCTGGAATCATCGCATTTCCGAATACAAACGAATGCTAATTTCCATGTCCATCAATTATTCAATTTATCGTGTATAATAATTTGAATTCAGAACTAAGTACTTTAATTGTTGTTACGTCAAAACAAAACAACAATAAAGTACCTACTTACTTAGTTCTGAATTCAAATTATTATACACGATAAATCTAATAATTGATGGACATGGAAATTGGCATTGGTTTGTATTCGGAAATGCGATGATTCCCGATAGTTGTAGTGTTATGTAACAACAAACTTAAATAAATAAGTAGTTTATTAAGTAAATTTACTTACCTATTTCATTTTAATTAGACTTATATGTGACTAGGTTCGTCATCATAAGTATCTACCGTACTTTTAAACCTATTAAGGTCTCCCACCGTCCTCGACTTAGTGATTTATGTCTAGACTAGGCATTAACCTTATTAGAGGAAACCTACACTAACCAACTTATGATTTGTGCCAAGTAGTATTGATTGACCGAGCCTTGTGTATTCAATTCGTACACAAATCGGTAAGATTTGTATACTTTGCGTTCGGGTGTGGTTATAAATCACCAAATATTTACCTATCAATATAAAAATGGCGCAATAACTTATTTCTACGTTTATGTTGTGTTTTTTGTGCTCATTATGTTAACCAATTGAGTATATTTATTTACGAAAAAAAAATACACTGCAAGCATGCTTATCTATTTACATAATCGGTTTGATATTGATCGTTAGTCGTTACCTGATGCACTTTGCATTGCTTAACTAAGTACCTATTTAGGTTACCTAAAGCGACAAATTCGCATGCCTGAACTTGTACAAAATTTGCTTTACACTAACTTCTACAAGAACACATTTAGGGACGGTTTGACTCGAGTGCTCGACTGGCGATAAGTCCCGGAAAAGCATTTGGTGTTAAGAGGCCTACAAGAGCTAAAGCGCGGTCACTGTCGGATTGCATAGAAAATAAAGTGACGTGCGATGACACAACTCTGGTAATTTATTGCAAAATATGAAGCAATTATGGATTTACATAAAATCTATTCATGGGACTAAAAAATTAAAACACTATTAAGTTAGTATGTTGCCTGTAGAATAATCTGACAAAAAATCTGAATGTTTGCATGTATATTAGTATGGTTTTTAATCGTTAAAATATTTCGTTAGAGGTATCTTCGTGATATTTTTCTATCATATCAAGTTAATTGCATTATGTTTTCAACACACTATCTAACTAGCATAATTCCAGAAGAATATCATATTTTGTTTTTGATTTTGGACTGCAGTGGATCATATATTTTTAGGCATTAGAAATTTGCGTTTAGGTCATGTAGTCCCCTTTATAACCAATTTCAGTATGGGTACGTGATATTATTTTATTTTAACGTTCGTACAAAAATCTCACGGCGAAAGTCTTCAAACCTTCCCATGTTTTGTGTTGTGTTGTAGTATCATGAATATCACAATAACAGTAATTAATATTACTGCTCAATGGTTGTCTTCGTTGTAACAATTCATTTGTCGTTTTCGAAGACACTCTTGGCTAGAAATAAATCTGTCTAGAGTCTAGACAGTTCCAAGTCGGGCGCTTGACTAAAATAGGTACTTACAAACACAACTATACGAATAGTGATATTATGTAATTGCATTTAATTGCAGCCATACAAAAGAATCCTCGTAACAATGATTGTCGATTGATTTGTTTCTCCTCTGAAACAATCAGACGCCTGAACAATGCTGAAACGTTTGTTATGATGTAAAAAAAAGGAAACGGTTGTGATGGTGATAATGATTTCAGACCGTATGTCTTTGCAAATACGAGGTCTTTCATATTTTACCAACGAATACGTAAGCAATACAGTGAAAATCGCTAATATGTTAGTTATTAGATATTGATACTTCGCCTTCGATGTGTTTCTATAACTCGTTGGCCTAGTGTTCACAAGTGATCTAGTATAATCTTTCGATTCCTTGATCAGGCAGTGTTATATGACTTTTCCATCTCAGTAGACCGGAGTTAGGATTTTAGACTAAAGGTTTCCGCAAACAGGTGCGACGCGACTCTAGTAGACCAATTTCTACGAAAATTTCGTGGAAATTGTTCTATAAGAGTCGCGACGCGACTGTCTGCGCGAGCCTTTAAACATAACTAGCGTTTGGGCGTTGTGTTGGACTACACCTTGGAGTAATACAGACGAGGTGTTGAGACATGATCACCTAAAACGGGGCTTCCTCTCTCCTACCCTTTTTGCTGTGCCCTACAGGGTCCATAATGATCTCAATTATATTAGTTACCACCTAAGTACACATTATGGTAAAGCAATAAAAATATTGAGTATTGAGTATTGAGTCAGACTAGAGTTAACAAAGTTTATTGGACTCAAGAGATAAGACTGAACAGTCACCAAACCGTTAGATCTAGATTTTAGACATAAGTACCTGTAGCTATCAGCAACAGTGATTTGATACATTTATTATCTCTAGCTTGATAATAAGGCTCCCGCAGACAGGCGCCACGCGGCGTTGCGAGGCGATTCTAGTAGAACAATTTCTACCTATGAAAACTTCATGGAAATTGTTATCAGAATCGCGTCGCGTCGCGCCTGTCTGCTGGAGCTTTTACTGTCTGATAAAATAAATAGGATAACGCGTTTCAAAGTGGTAGGTAAATACTAGTAGGTATGTAGTTATGCTTAGATAATCTTCTATAAGTATCCATAGGATATTGTCTAACAACTAACAACCGCTCTTTTTGTGTTGAACTGTTGATTCAACATAATGGCAAGCCAAGATGATAAGTGTGATTATGAATCATGCTAGAAGCATTCATCATTCATTTCTGCAGGCTGAAAATAACAGTGCAGTGACCGAAAAGTTGAGTTGCAATCGATTTTTAACCGACTTCACAAAAAGGAGGAGGTTCTCAATTCGTCTGTATGTTTTTTTTTAATTTTTTTTTATGTGCTTAGCTCATAACTTTTTTCTGGATGAACTGATTTGGATGATTCTTTTTTTATTTGATAGGTAGTGCTTTACATGTGGTCCCATTTAAATTTGATCAAGGTCTGACCAGTAGTTTTTGAGTTATTATTAATATTGCATATTTTTTCCACTTAGTTTATATGGATGATGTGTTAATAATTTCCTGTCACTGTTATTTACACACCAAGTAGTGGTATACGAATTTGTGTGGGGTAGGTACCGCGACTAAAAAGTGAAAAATAAAAACTTTTTTACAAATAAAAACTTTTTTACAAAAAAACAACCGACTTCCAAAAAAAACACTAAAAGACGTGAAAAATAACTTTAATTTCGGAAGTCGGTGCCTTTGGTTTTGTATTTTCGTGTTTGGCCACCGACTTCCGAAATTAAAGTTATTTTTCACGTCTTTTAGTGTTTTTTTTGGAAGTCGGTTATTTGTTTAAAAAAAGGTTTTATTTTTCACTTTTTAGTTGCGGTACCTACCCCACACAAATTCGTATACCACTACTTGGTGTGTAAATAACAGTGACAGGAAATTATTAACACATCATCCATATAAACTAAGTGGAAAAAATCTGCAGTATTAAGGATAACTCAAAAACTACTGGTCAGACCTTGATCAAATTTAAATGGGACCACATGTGAAGCACCACCTATCAAATAAAAAAAGAATCATCCAAATCGGTTCACCCAGAAAAAAGTTATGAGCTAACACACATAAAAAAAAAAAAAAAACAGACGAATTGAGAACCTCCTCCTTTTTGTGAAGCCGGTTAAAAAATAACCGACTTCCAAAAAAAACACTAAAAGACGTGAAAAATAACTTTAATTTCGGAAGTCGGTGGCCAAAAACGAAAATACAAAACCAGATACCGACTTCCGAAATTAAAGTTATTTTTCACGTCTTTTAGTGTTTTTTTTGGAAGTCGGTTGTTTTTTGTAAAAAAGTTTTTTTATGCTTTTGATGCGGAGGAACGAGGTACAAGTGGTGAAGAAAGTTTCAACTATGAACTTGGATGGATATACTGAAATGTAGACCTATGAAACGATGGATCAATCCAAAAGGATCGGAATCAGAGCAGGAACGACAGAGAGGGTCGAATTTGGGACACGAGAATTGTATAAAAACTGCGACCCTGCACCAAGCAAAAACAAAACTGAGCTTTACTACGAACATACCTACGTAGGGATCAATTATATCTACATTTACTAGCATCTGTCTATCTTTATAGTGTTCTCTGAGATAAAAGAATCTCTCAAATAATGTCCAAGTAGGTAGGTACTAGTACGAGTAAGACTACAGAATAATATTCTTATGACTGCGTTTGTTTTTGTTTTATCTCGAGATATCCAGTCGACTAGTAATTGGAGTTGCCATTACCTTTTTTGCTTGATCTCTTCAAAATAAAAAATATATAAGCAGCCAGACTGGAATCGTTTTAAATTGTCCGGTTTCTACCATTTTGTATTTCTTTTAATCTCCGTCTCACGTCTTGTATTTTTATGGTCTCGCTTCAAGTAGCATTAAATGCTACTTGAAGCGAGAGAACCGTTACCTTCAAAATAGCAACATTTTTGCTATTTTGAAGGTAACGGGTTACTAAAGTACCGTGTCTATCCCAAATAACTAAATTAATTAAAAATTTGAAGCCCCCAAAAGGCAAACAAAACTATATCGAGAGCATTTTATTATTTGCCATATTAAGTCTGCGTATTAGTCTCGTCATTAATCGTTTTCGTTTCGTCTGGGCCATCCAGCAGCTCATGTAATAAATGTTGCATGTTGCAATCGCCAGTCACTCAGCCGTCTTTTGATAAGCCAGTCACGTCACAAAATGATGGTGCTTAAGCACTTACGATTAAATCGCCCGATTTCACTTTATGTATCCATAAATCGTAATTAGTAAAATCCAATAGTTGAATGTATCTCATATCGATGTTATATCAGCCTTTATCCTCCTGCCAACATAAAGATATAAGGTCTAGCAGGCAGCAGTGGTCAGTACACAGTGCAATGTTCCTGTTGTCCGACACGTGACAGGATCGTGGACCTAACTTTGGACAGAAGTGTGGTGTGGCGCCGAAAATGACACTGACAGTTGTGAACGAGTTCGTAATAGAAAAAGTAACGAACTGATTTTTTGAACCCCTGGAGTAATACGGCTTAATTTGAGTAGTTTGACCACGGGGAAAGATCCATGGTCAAAATTCCTTGTGGTCAAATCAGTTGGACAAAATAGTTTGACCACGGGGAAAGATCCCTATTACACATCCCGACGTCCCTAACACTGTTATATGTACAACCACTTTATACAGCCACTGCAAACATTTTTTGCCATTTTTACCATAAACTTTGAACATTTCAAACTAATTAGCTAGAGCTATAATTATAAGAAGTACATTTTAAAAAGCCATTTATAAAAAGTGCCTAGGTACGTACTTTGCCGCACAATTATATTACATCTTATACATAATCCATATAGGTACGGCAATAATCAAATAATAGGTTTCTCACTTGTCTCACGTCGCTTATTTACATAATTATGCGCAAATACAAAAACATTACATATGATGTCTCCAGTCTATGTAAACGTGACTCAAATACGTAAACAGCCATTGATATGTAAAACCTATTGGGTTACCGTCTACGTCTACACCGGTTAGCTCCGATTTTTAGCGCCACTCTAGTGACATGTCAAAATAAAAGGAAATAGGCGCCAAAAACCAAAACCGGCCGAAACCTTGAACCACTTGAACTGAAGTTCAAGAACCTTTGTAAAATGAACGTCAGACGGTACGTTTTCGCTGCAAAATAGCAGGAAAACATTAAGGTATTACACCTAATTACAGTGACTTTTTTAGACAAATAGGTAATTCAAAATAAATTAACTATGTTGTCAGACTTATTCTTATTTCATACTAGCTTTTGCCCGCGGCTTCGCCCGCGTGGATGTCTTACCGGGATAAAAAGTATCCTACGTGTTAATCCAGGTTATAAACTATCTTTGTTCCAAATTCCTTCCAAACCCGTTCAGTAGTTTTTGCGTGAAAGAGTAACAAATATCCATCCATCCATCCTCACAAACTTTCACATTTATAATATTATTAGGATTAGTAGGATTTATTTGTAGATCTTTGACAGTCGTTTCGGATCCCGAAAGTTTGACAACCAGTCTTACCAAGGGGTATCTTATTACCCATTACCTAGGTTCTGAAGGTCAGATCGGCAGTTTCTCCATATAAAATACTGGTAAGTATTCAGCTTCATCCGGTTAGACTGATTTTTGGTAGAGGTCGATACTGTTTCTAATATAGGGTTTGTTTCATAAAACCACTTTGCCACAGTTTGATTTTTTATCTCATTTTCTAATAGACGTCGTCTGCGAAACGTATTGAACCAATATTCAACACTTTGCTGAATGTCGAAGTTGTTACTAAAGTAACATAATATTCATAGTGAAGGTCATTTTTTCTTCTGCCATTAAGCGTAAACCGCTCAATTTCCATGACGTTTTGCTCAACGCATTCAGTCCATTATTTTGCAATACAAACGTATGTGTAATGATGTGGTCATGTTTCGTTCTTTACTTGGGGCCTACTTATGTCCTATGGCCATGGTCAACAGCTTGTCGTGGCTGTTACTAGCACAACCAATACGACTATAGTGACATTAAAATTTGTTTTTTCCACTTGTTTTTATTAAAGTTTTATACAAAAAAAGGTAAGTACATTGTCCCCCTTATTTCAATAGTCTTAGCTTATTTAGAGGTTTGCGTGACAGTTATCTAAACAAACATATTTATTAAGTATTGCAAACATTACAAAATTTTGCTTTTTAGCAATAGGTACCTACGTTTTGGGCAAAAGTTTTGCTTTCTTGGTAACACTATTAAAAAAAAATACTAACTCTGTATGTCAAGGAAATAAATACCATGTTTAATATACTTGATAGCTTCAATAATTCCCAAGGCTATTCTAAAGAATGCATAAAATAACATATACCGCGTAGTCGAATAGAGGACCGAGTATAATCCCCTGCGGCACTCTTTATACAAACATCGCATGCAGCTAGCACTCACGTTCATGGCTCCAGCTGCAGTAGTAAAATACGTCAGTATTGCGCCACCAAGTCCAGCAGTCACGCTATAAGGTCGAAGATCGCAATTGAATAATATTTCAAGTTGCTATATAATAGGTATCATGGTTGATAATCTCTTTCACGCATTGACTGTTACATTTCAATAGTTAAATGTTCTTTTACTTAATAGTTAAATGTTGTTTCTTCATCTTTCGTAGGTTCTTCTAATTTAATTAATAAAGTCACTGACAAATTGCCTACAACCAAGAACATAAACCACTATCTGCCCAAGAGATCTCTGTATGGAAAAATGCTTAAATCATGTTGCCATTTAAGCTTAGCTAGGCATATTATAATTGTTGTTCAATTATCGCCATGATCGTTAAAAAATTCATCATCAAGTTTTTTGCTGTCACTTAACGCATCTATGTTGAATTCCTTAAGTTCATACACCTTAGCACTACTACGAGTATCTAGGTGTTTGTTTATTTCTTTATCGTTATTTCTTAAATTATTATCTGCAGAACTGGATATATATCTGCGTCAATTGATATAAAGCTTATAGTAATTATTAATTAGATTATGCAGATCACCTATGTTGTTTATTACCTTTCACTTACTACCTACTTCACTTTATCGTAAGGATTACGTCATCATCAGTCAACTGCCATATCGACGTATTTTGTGATACTTACTTCAACTCAACATTTTGAGATAATCTTAATTGAAGCAGCCGTCTTCTGTAAAAATCTCTCTGTGAAAACTTAGGTGACGTGAGCTGTCATTCTACCCTGATGCTAGGGATTTGCGCTATTGACAGCGAGATTATTACAAAATAGTTCTGCTAGTCCCAAGCCGGAAATAAAACATTACTAGGGAAGGTTTCTATCTTTAGAACAATCCATAGTGATTTAAAATGTGAACCAATCTTCTTTTTCCTATTTGTTAAAACTGGTAAAATGTTCTTTCAACTTCTTTCTTTGCCAAGTTTGAATACAGATTACATTATTCCTACTAAAATCACATGTGTGTGGGGAAACCCTATCGACAAGTACTACTGTACAAGATCAACTTGTTTATAATAGAATAAAATAAACTTAACAGAACGTTATCCAAAGGTGATTTGCACTTCGCAATGTCGTTCAGGGCGTTTCGGTCATTTAAGACGCCGATAGACGGAACTTGTAAGCAATAAGTTAACTTAATTATTTCAGATTTAAAATTATTATCTTTTATGTTATTTTATTATGAAATCTGCGGCTAGTCCTATCTGGGGTCTATATGGACTGTATAATATTATGATTGCTTAGATGATCCCTGTGATTTAAGTACTTAACTAAGATAAAATGATTAATTGGCTGTAACATAATTAGCCTATAATGTTCCCACTGCTGGGACACTGTCCTCGCCGTAATCCACAACGCGGGCCCAGTGCGAGATGGTTGATGTCACATGTCTCCGAATTTATGGTTCTAGGACATGTCGGTTTCCTTACGATGTTTTCCTTCACCGTTTTGAGACCAGTGGTGATGAAATAATTTACACAAAGTAAAATGTCTGCTTGGGTTCGAACCCACGCCCTACAACACGCTAAGTCGCGGCCATTACCACTGGGCCACCACTGCTCTCGGTATTAGCTGTATCTTTTGCTAACTGAAAAAGAATTGGTAAAACTGATCGATTCGAACTTGCTAATTAATGTAAAAGATATGAGATATCTACCAACCATGGCGCTGTAAATAATGTTATATTTCATCAATGAGGAGAAGAGAATCAATGGCCTAGTTTTCTCGACACAGGACGCCCCACGGAATAGACAAAGATGCCTATTCAGGACAAATCGATGCCTTTCTGCACACTGCACCTAAAAGCTGTGTGATGCAAATAGCGAGATAGATATAACTTCAAGATTTGCCGATACTGGCTGATATGATGTGACTCACAATCTAGCCTAGGACAATAATATATAGAACGGTCTACTATAAAATTTGTAGTAAATAAAATAAAATAGATACTGTCCGCTTGGGGCTATAAAAACAAAGAAAAAACAAAACTAGGACATGATTTTATTGGTGAACAAAGCTAGGACAACTAAAAAGAAAAATGTATACGACTGGTTCTGTGCACGAATATGGGTGCTTTACATATTGTTTCGAATGTTTTGTACATAGTACGTGAGTAGATGCATCACGTACACGCGTATCAGTGTTTTGTAGCGTTTAAAGCCAATTAACGCTTGTTGAACAAGTTGACATTGCTGTTTATGCAGTGCAATATTTATGGAATAGCAATTATAATAATATGCTTACATTTGCGTTGCCTCGCCAAGCTGTCTACAAATAAAAACCATCCTGTCTTTTTGGAGTAGGTTGTACATATCGACTGATCATCAAAAGTCAGATAAACACATAGGTACACGTATTGAGTCGTCAAATCTAATTTGCTGTATTTTTGTTCCAGATTTGAAACCGAAACACGCCGAAGGCACGACTCGAAACGAAATAAAAAGAAACTAACTAGTCAATAAAATCAATTCACATTTTTTTACAAAATATTAAAAATGAGATAAACCACTGTGTTATTAAAGTAGTTTAAGATTTGTACTTATTTTATTCGGTAGTAAGTTTTGTTTATAAGTGTAAAATGCAGATTTTAAAAGCACGTTTCGCTCTGAGAGCGACTGCTTCACAGTTTCAAGCATGGAGTTCTGCGAGAGGAAGGACTGCTTCTTCGGTGAGTTCTACTTCGCTTTACTTTTCATGTTACAAAAGCGAATGCGCCTTAGTCAGAGCGTCGAGCTGACGCAGTATTGTAACGCAATGCTCAAAATCAAATCATGGAATGTTAGTTAGACGCGAATACCCGGTGAGTAACCGCCATAAAAAGCCTAAGCAACATTCATGATTTACCTATTTGTATTTCAAATCTAAAATCTAAAAACAAATGACACGTCAATGACGTCATGCATGTAATGAAGAGGGCAAAAATAATATTCTCGTTATTCTAATAAACGAAGTTAAATACGTGTAATTCGATATAAGACGTATGACGTTGTCAGTCTTGTTTACCTGGTTTTGGAACGATGACTGTGAACTTTGTTTTGGTCCTGGTGTATGGATGTTTTGGGACAATTTTTTTAATTTGTTTTGTTATAATAAATTGTTATTTTGGTTTTTACCTGTACGGTGGATACTGTGTTATGGAACAAAGGTTGTTGACAATAAAATGGTTCCTTGTCCGTGTATACATCATTTTGGGGCTGAAAAAAAAATGTCCTATAATCAGGTATGTCATTTCAATGGTAGTAATGACGTTTAACAGCCCGAGGATTGGAAAAACAGATTTTCACTGCTCAAAATGGCTCCGTTTAAAACCAACTATAAGAAAGGCAATGCCCGACCTAAGACTTAAATTAAAAATTAAGATTATGACTACATCATAATATGATAAAGTAGGACTCTGTAGCAATAGAGACTAAAATGCTTAAGGAAGGAAGAGGAAGGCCAAAGAAAAGAGGGAACTGAGGAATGCATGGTGTGAGAAATGATATAGAGGGAAACGTGACGGCTGATGGGAGAGAATGGAAGAGAAAACATTAATCACCTACTCACCGACCCCAAGAACGGTCTGACGATGGCAGGCAAAAGAAACTGAGAGGTCCTCTTGCTAAACGCCATATAAAATCTCACAATATAAGTTGTATGACATGACATTAAGAAATCTATAAATCATAATCATTGACCAAGCGAGCGCGTAGCGCGAGCGAAACGTCTCCGTTTCAGCAAAAATGCTTTCCTATGTCCGGATGTCCGGCGGATGGCTGTTCTCGTTTACAGGTCGCATTTCTCAACCGATTCTCGTAAAGTTTTGTCTTTGAATATTTTTCTCAATTCAGGTTTCTAAATTTTTCAAAATGGCGGAGATATGGGGGTTGAAAAGGTAAAAAAAAAAAAAAAAAACAGCCGTTATGCGCTTTTTGTTTTAAGGTGCACGGTGAACATTTATTCAATTGTAAGCTATGCAAAGACAGTCTCGTGAGGTCTACACTCTACAGCTCACATAGCCACTTTGATGATTAATCCTATTTCTATTTTGATAATCTTTTATTCTGGGTAAATCGGTCCAGCCTTTGTTCTTTGGTTACAATCCATAAATTGATTAGATTCCGATGTTGTTTGTGTCAATATTGTAGGTAAACGCTTCAGTTATCTTATCGAGAAATTACATGGCTTACCCATTAACATATTCATCGTATTAGTAGTACTTAAGTATGAAGAAGGGATTTGCAGTTGTTTTCGTTTGTTTCTGAAACAATCTGAACATTTTTCTGGTCAATTGACGGCTCTCACTCGAGAACCGTCGGTCAAATCTGTGCTTTGATTTTTTTCGTTCCTTCTCTTTTGTTGTTAGTTTCGTAATTAGTAGTAGCGTCAAACGGGGTGAATAGGGATGCAGAAGTGACTCGAGACGCAACTTTAAAAGAGATTTTAACATTGAAATAATAATAGTTTATTGCCAAAAAGGACTCTAATGTGTTTACTGTATTATAATTAACGATTAAGTGCCCTTGTTGGCAACAAACTACATTATTTCAATGTTAAAATCCCTTTTAAAGTTTCGTTCCGATTCACCCCAGCATTCCTATTCACCCCGTTTAACGGTACCTACCTATTGTTGTATTGATCTTGCACATTAACATTCAATGTCAGCACATTTAATGAAAATATTGTATTGAGGAAAAATAATGAATAGGTCATGCTTGTATATATACAAGCATGACCTATTTTATTCATTACTATTTTTTTGTTCCCTATATAGGGAACATTCAATGTAATAATGATACCCATACGCCAATAAATATCACATATACGTAGGAACTTAATTTACACAATTGATTATGACATAAGAGGGGTTCGTGTCTAAATAATAACAGCCCCTCGGGTTGATCGAAGGTTAGCTACCCACGCTAAGCCGTTGCTCCCGGCTGTCATTCGTAGAACTTTGACAGGCGTTACGGGTAGTCAGAAACCCAGTATGACAAGCAGTCTTAGCAACGGGTATCGTGGTCAGTGACTGGGCTGTGAAGGTCAGCTGCATCCGACTAGACTTGAAGCCGACCCCAACACTGTTGAAAAAAGGCTAGGCATATTGAATGACTATGACCTAACACACACATTAAGAGTTAGAGGTAGTTAAATGCTGTGATTATACTATATTATATTTGTCACCCTCTAAATGTATACCTACTAAAATGTTGAATGTAGGAGAAATGTTATGTTATTCCAATAACTTAATTTTGTACACATTTTGTATGCAAAATTGTTAACTTTATTTTGGGATAAGTTTTATGTCATTTAGCGTGGAAAGATTTTGCCAATTAATTTCAATTAAATTTAATTCTGTTACATACCTACTTAAGTTTAGATACCTACTTTATTGATTTTGTACGCTGTCAACGGCAAAACATAGTGTAGGTATGTATACATATTTTATTTACAAAACCTGTTTTTACACACACCTATGTTTTACAAATAAAAAACAGTACCTGCGAACAATGACAAATATTATCACTTTCAATTTGTGCAGTGTGCAGTTGTGCACACATCACGTATTAATTAATGGCCCTACTCAATGAATTCTATTGTTCCTCATATTGAATGGTCCATATTCTATAGATACTCCATGGCTTACTATTATAAGACCACGATAGAGAGATAATAGACAAATAATATTAAAATATTAGGGTTTTATTTATTTATATTATTTACTTTATTGTACAACAGAAAATACATAACAAAAAATACATTTAACCCTACAAAACATACAATAGGCGGCCTTATCGCTTTCAGCGATCTCTTCTGCGATGAGATGACTACATCAGGCTCATGTGAATGTGATAAGTGTCTTTGGTTTGTGATGTCAAAGTCAAAGTCAAATCATTTATTTCAAATAAGCTCATAAAAGGCACTTTTGAACGTCAAAATTTACAAAAAAGATAGAATTGATGCCATGTAAGCCAGGCTTAAATGATCTAATGAGCATGATGAATTATGATATTGTATCAACATGTAAACAGATAATGATATCTGTATTCTGTAGTTTTGCCGACCCCCAAAGGCGTGAATTTATGTATGTGTGAATCGCTTAAATATGTAAATAGGAAGACCAAAAGAACAGATAGATGGATTGTGAGGTAACGGATGATCGAAGAAGCTCACCCATGTGCAGTAGACGATTACGAGGGTGATGCCTTTCATGAATATATCAACTAAGTAAATTCATAGTACTTATTGCCCATCGTTCGATGAGAGCAACAAAATATACTAAGTATTATGATGACAATCTCATCTAAATTCAATCAGATTAAACCGTTAAAAAATCATTAACGTATGTCATAAATTCATAATACAGATGGAATTAACCTTTTATCTACGTGCCAATAACTTTAAATAACTGGATAGAACTATCTTATCATAATCGTGATATTAGATATGCCAATCTTGCTCTGACAGATGGTGTTCAGTGCAGTAATCTCAAGAATAATTGAACCGATACTGATGAGTTTGTGCGGTTGTGCCACTCCTCAAAAATATTACAGCGTGCACTTTAAATGCAACATCAATCGATTGGGGACTATCTATACATATAGGTCTCCCGCCTATGTCCGACAGTGGCCGTCTTTCGTCTGAAATGATAATTACTTACTCTATTTCCATTGTGCTTGTTCTTTAAAAATGATTCATTTCATATATTGCATGCTGCTTGATCAATCATGTATGTTTCGCAATCAATCATTTAATCTTGTGTGAGTATCTACTATCGAATGATAATTGTTTATCTATCGGCCGTTCAACTGTAGAAGTGAAGATCTTTTGGCTTACTTTTGTCAGCCTTCGTGGGCCCTGTTGTTATTATTCTACTAGGAAATTTGTAAAAACCGATCTTTGGGTTGCACTTGCATTGCACCATATTTTACATCTCTGCCATGACTAATTCACTGGTACTATGTCCCTCAAATCTTTATTTTGTATTCCAGCGGAATGGTGAAAACCAAATATTAATTTTATCCATATTCCTAACGAATCTCACGAAGTGGGGTTTGGATTGTGGAACCCCATTGGCATAAGCCAAATAATCGCTATCAATATATACTTAGGCAGCTTCAACATGTATATACTTTTAATCATCTTCTCTGTCACATAGTCCCAAGTATTTTCTAGCATCCGCAGTTTCTATGGCGATAATATTATTTAATCGTCCGTTCTACTTCCGCTCTTAGCGATAAATCACACATTAATTTCTCGATTCATTGGTGTGTAGGTACCATTAACTTACTCCATTTTTTTGTTAGTAATTCCCTGGTATTTCTAATTTCACGTCCATCATGATAATCACTTGGTGACTTCTGATTACATCTTCGAATTCTAGTTCATAGCCCGGCAGGTCTAGCTTATAGCTCCTCAGTCCTCAATTACATTCTCCAACATTATGTTTACATAATACATAGTCTCCTTTCATCCATTTTCCTTACAGTGGGTACTAATTCCACGACCGGCTGCCATGACAATCATTAGCTGCTCTCTAGCATTATCGCTATCTACAGCAGTTGAGCGTAAAGTTATCTGTTTATTGCACTTGCCTTTATCTGAGGTTATGCTTACGACCACGAAAATTTACAACCCTCGTAAATGACAGGACTTTGTCGTATTTATTTGTTGATAAGGATTTGTTTGTTTAACTGTTTTAGTTGATTATGTGTTTATGACACATTAGGTTGGAAAAGAAGTACATAGATATATTTTCAATGATGTAGGTACTCGAATCTTTTATGAGTAATTGAATATGCACTTAAAATGAGACACAAGCGCCTTTGTTTAGCTTTGTGCGGAGTCTAGGATTGAATATGGTGCCCGATACGGACGTAGGAGCGACAGTGATCGTTTAGATGTAGTCTCGGCACATACTGGCCTAGGAACTGCTCAGTGTTTCCTTTTAACTTCACAGTATTAGTTGGTACTGTAGTGTTAGCAAATGACTCTGTAACAATAAACTGTGTATAAATTAAAGGAGTTATTCTCTCGTTTACCCGTATTCCAAGGGTGCGTCACATAACGTATAAACTCATTTGGTCTAATTTCATTTTATTATCGTTCATAAGATATAATCAACGTGAGATATACCAACTGTTGATATAATTTCTTTAAATATAACATTTATTTATTCTAAAACTTAATTACTTAGAACGTTTATGTAATCGAAAATCATTTGGTCTAACGTTTAATATGTATATTGTTTATTTAATCGAAAATCATTAGGTCTAACGTTTAGTATATATTAAAAAAACGCCATTATGGTTAACACCCCGACTCAGAGTACCCCGACTCGGATAGGTTAGGTTAGCCTTAGCCTTCATGGTTATTTTTTTTTAAACCACCCAGAAATAGGAGCCCCGCCGCGCGGGGCTTCGTCGACCTATCTTAGCGAAGGTTGTAATCAGTGACTAGTTATGTTTAATATCTGTTTAGGTTACTATTGCCTATAACTACGAAACTACGATACAACTTACCCGTAAACTAACCCGTGTCTATGCAATTTTGCTTTGTGTTCTTAAGTAGGCGTTTTCATCATATCTGTAATTATCTGTATTATCTTTTGAGTTGTATGTCAAACGATTTTATATTTAATGTATGTTATGTCAAACGATGTGATATTTAATGTAATATGTTATGCTTATAAAAATTTGTTATTTCAAAATTATATCAATCGTTCATTATATTAACTAATCGCTATATTAAATAAAATTATAGGTTCCGTTGTTATATGTTGTTAATATTAGAGATTTTGGTGTTATATCATCTATTACTTACCCGTATTCCAATTCTAGGGCCATGACTGTGTATATCTGGCAATATATATGTCACTAAGTTTTTCTGCCGATCACGATTGTATCTACCTACCTACCTGGATTTTGGATTTCGACATTAGCGGTAGTTAACTTGCATCAGCAGTCCGTTTAATTCTTTCATTTCGATCTCAACGTTATTTTACTTTTAAATGATAGTGATGTTAACACAGCTTTTGTTAATAGGTATATGATAAGTTTATTTATTAAAATTGTGAAGTTCACATAACATGGGTGTCAACACACAGCCTTCCATCTCATTGCCTTGTTGCTTTCTTTTACGCTATTTTTTCTCCATTTTGGTCCAACTTTGCCTTTGCAAAATCTTGTTTATCTCTTCAGTGTTTATCTTGCCACGTCTTCGTACGCTTCAATTGCCCGCTCTTGGCCATGATTTGGTCTCTTAGATCTTCCTAACACAGATTTGGATTCCTAACGTATATTTTATTTAAAAAAACCGACAAACTGACTTGACGTAGAACATAGCATAGCCCGGCACGGTTAGCTCCAAAACATCCGTCCTCCAACCAAGACACATCTGTATATTTAGCGCCAGGATAAACAATCAACTCTTCACTCCAAACTGTTTGTTGCTGTCGATATCAGCTCAACGTCCATTTTTAAACAGATGCTTATCATTCTGAGTGTACGACTAATGCTAGGGACCTCGAAGATGTCAAAAATAGGGAGCGTGTACCTAGGAGAAAAATAAAGATGGTGGACTTCACCACCACGTGGGTGACGTGTGAATAAAGAGCGGGTGGGATCAGATGAGAGATCGTTGCTGTCTATTCTAGACAAACCTAATGCGTTAGTCGATCTTTCTGTATTTTTAGGAATATCTAATGGCCTCTTCCTGTCCAACAACCCCCAGACATCACACAACTCAAACTATGTTAATCAATCGTAATCCATTCCTTATTTCAGGATGCGAAGAATGTGGAATACAAGCCAATCAGAAGCGTACTGGTGGCCAACAGAGGAGAGATCGCCATCCGAGTGTTCCGAGCATGTACCGAACTGGGCATCCGCTCCGTGGCCATCTACAGCGAACAGGACAAACTGCAGATGCACAGGTAAGCATCTAGCTAGATGTACTCGGATTTAGAATGGAATAAAGAACGTAAGGACAAGATTCGCAGATCGCACTATGACTAAAGTCATGTAAAGTTAGCGTTCCATACTAATAAATGATCCTTATTTTAAGCAATATTGATGTTCATATTCGTATACCTAAGCGAATTTTGAGCAAGCGTTTCGTACGGATATACACTTTATTTGTATGAAATTAACGTACATATTCGTTTGAAACTCAAACTGTACTTAGCAAAGTAAATCTTGCCATAGGTACCTACTCGTTGAATGTCGTATCCTACCTTTTTGATTGTCTTTGCTCTGACTGATTGCCGATAGTCACGATTGACGATACCTACCTATCTCTGAGCTAACCGAAGTTGAAAACAAATAAACCACAGTCAAATTATCAAAACAAAGGTATGTAGGCATTTAATCTAACCCTACGTAATTCTCATTTTGATTTCCTAAAAAACTGACTGGCACTATTTGGAGCGCGGCGCGGTAGTAGGCGGAGACTTGTAGAGAGGTTCACTGGAGGATAGCTTGCTACTGAATCGTTAGTATTTTTTTTTTTTTTTGAAATGGCATCTCGTTGTTTTGACCCTGAGAGGTCTTGGCTACTTAACCGGACTATCCTGTGGCTGCCTTAAGCTAACTTAAAGCCTCCAGCCAGGGGCGAATTTCTTAATTTCTAAGTGACCGCACACTAAGGGCCACCCCCTGTGGGGTACGAACCTCGGCTTAGGGCGTCACAGAGGGGAGGGCAGCAAGGTGGGACAGCCTGGATCGAATTCATATCATTATTATTATACGGGGAATTTAAAACTATAGACTCAGCTACGGCGCGGGCTGGCGCTTCGTCGAGCAAGGGTCGGGGGGGACGATAGCGTCTGTGGTTGGGCACTGTACTGGTGGCCCTACTGCTCTCCTGGAGGAGGGTTATGGGGCCATCGGGGTCGGCTAGGGCATGCCTTGGACGGCGGGTACGACTGATACGGGAGAGGGTATAACTGGCAGCCTCGACAACCAGAGGGTTGCGATGTGAGGCCGCGGAATCAAAGAAACGCTTGGAAATGCGTTTCATGAATTGACGGATAGTGGGGAGTTTTAGAGTGTGGGAAGTGCGCGTCTTGTTGCGTAAGATTTCACAATCTTAAAGTATTCTGCAGCTGCAGTCATGGGAAGTGAGCGTGGAAAACGAGTGTGATATTTTGGTTAAGTTGGAACTTGCTCCCGAGCTCTTTCGATTTGTCTATGTGTATGTGGGTGAGTGATCGTAAGCAATATTGTGTGTGTTACTTGACTATACGAGTGTTTTAGGGTATTGACTTGGTTTAAATAACATAAAATAGAGCTCGTACCTACTATTGTGATTCGCCTACAAATTAACACTCTGAAATAACAAATGTGCCACTTTTTGTGAGCCATAATACCCATTTTGGTTTCCAAAAAATACTAAACAGCCTAGCAGGTAACTGCGACTGCAACCATCTTTGAGAAAAGGTCAGAAAATTAAAGAGGATCATTTATTTTTTAAATTTTAATGCGTACCTACTCATGAGAAGGTCAATATAATAGGTCTTTACCTATGAAATTGCCGTTTTGTATGAAAAAATTTAAACGAATTTTTTTCATGAATTTTTTATTTGTATTTATCGAAGTAATCAGCCATGCAATCAATGCATCTTTGTCATCGCAGTGGCAGTTTATTGATGCCCTTCTTAAAGAAATCAGCTGGACGGGAGGCAACAAATTCTTCAAAGGCATTTTGTACTGCCTCTCGGGTATTAAATTTTTTTCCCGCCAAGAAGTTATCCAAATTCTGGAAAAAGTAGTAGTCTGTAGGCGCAAGGTCTGGTGAGTAGGGCGGATGACGGAGAGCTTCCAACCCCAGTTCTTGCAACTTGGAGACCGTCTGCTGTGCAGTATGAGGTCGCGCGTTGTCGTGCAGGAGCAGCGGAGACGAGCGATTGACCAATGCTGGTTGGAGATGCGCCAGCTTCTCCATCATTGTGTTCAGTTCTTCACAGTACACATCTGCAGTAATGCTCACCCCGTTTGGTAAGAAGCTGTGATGAATCACACCGGCGCTAGACCACCAAACAGTGACCATCACTTTTCTAGGGGTAAGTTTTCGTTTAGGGCATTGTTTAGGTGCTGAACCAGGATCCAACCAACTTGCTGAGCGCTTACGGTTATCAAACAGAATCCATTTTTCATCGCAGGTAACAATGCGGTTCAAAATTCCTTCATTTGTGTGTCTGTTGAGCAGTGCAAGGCACGTCTCGACGCGTACTTCGCGCTGGCGATCATTGAGTTCGTGGGGCACCCATTTGTCAAGCTTTTTTACCTTGCCAATTTGACGCAAATGGACCAATATTGTTTTGACGCTAACGTCGAAAGCTGCTGCTAATTCAGCCGTAGATTGTGTATCATCAGCTTCCACAATCGCCTTTAATTCGTCATTGTCGACCAAAGTCTTCGGACGACCGCGAGGTTCATTTTTCAGGTCGAAATTTCCAGAACGGAAGCGAGCAAACCAATAACAGGTGGTGCGTTGATTTGTAGTGTTAGCTCCGTAAACGTCGTTGATGTTGCGTGCCGCTTGTGCCGCGTTGCTGCCACGACGGTACTCATATTCCATAATTACTCGAATTTTTAACGTATCCATGATGACGAAAAAGATTGAAATGCGATGAAAATGTAACACTAATGAATAAAGAAATGACTACTTTTAGAAAAAAAAATCCATGTTTTTAAAATAAAATTAATTTGAAATTAGAATTCTTAGCCAAACAAAAATTATTTTGATTTGAAATGGCCAGTACTGCAGAACGGCAATTTCATAGGTAAAGACCTAATATTTTTAGAGGATCAATTATATATATCCCTAAAAAAACGCATCGTAGAGGATAGAATATTAAATAAACTGTTGTAACGGTTAGGGCTCTGCAGGTAGATTGCGCAGGCTGTTAACTACCAGGTTAGCGTTTAGAGAGAAAATAAACACTTAAGAAAGATTTATAGAGGTATGAGGAACGGGGTGTAAAGCTCACTCACACCTCTATAGAAAAGGGAGGATCCTCTGACCAGACGGGTGGTGAGTCTGGTGGGCAACTGCCCGACGGTTGATGTCGGGACGTTGTATATATGCTAGTCACGCGGTAAATTCTGCTTGCGCGATGCGGGATTTGCATGACGTCAGTGTGACGTGTAGCTCGCATGTGGCGGTGTAGATACCGCTACAGGTTCATACATATATTTTTTTACAGTAGTAGGCTAGGTCGCGGGTAAGGTCACTGATTCACTGTTTTGAGCACTCGCACTTAAAGTTAAGAAGGATACCGTCCTTGGATTCACGGGACGCCGGAAGGCCTGTCAGTACAGGCTCAGCAAGAGGCCGGTAAGGTCTTCGAAGGGACGCAGTTAAAGTGCGTCGGAAGCCGGCCGTAGGATACCGGTAGCGCACAGATCACCTACGCGTGCAGCGCGTTTGGACCAGCGTGAGATATTTAGATGCCCTGTCCGCAGTCTGGATGTAGAACCCTGGAAGGCGCGTTAGGAAGTGCATGTTAGTTGCGGTGCGAAAGCAGCAAGCCCAATGCGATGTGCCCAGCTTCATTCCCCTTTAGCGACCAAGAACGCTGTAGGGGATCAGGACAGGTGGAAGCTCAACACATTCCAGCGGTATACAGGCAGAGAGTTTGTAAAGACAGCGTGTTGTCTGTGGGCCTTACACAGCCTGGATGCAGCAGCAATACATACATATTTCAGACCCTTGAGCTCTGGACAATCTACAGCCGCGTGGCCCGACATTGATACCCGCAAAATCAGATACCTACTACTTAAGTGATGATAATAGTTTGTCCAGTGCTGAGGGTTTGGTATAAATACCAAATTAATGGAAGACACTCTAGGTTGGAACACACAGAATCCTAAGAGCCAAGAAATAGCTTCTGCTAGTTAAGCAAGCGGATGTTCAAATGGCCGAGTGTTATAAGAAAATTAGTGTTGTTCCATGATTTTAGTGATGTGCTTAGCCACTTACTAATTGTGAAGTATTTAGCATCACTTGACTATTTACCGTTTAGAAGCCACACAAAGCTACACTATGATAATTATAAAACGTAGGTACCTAAACATTTATCAAATGACTAATACAATAGTCATGGTATGTTGTGGCTGTGTGTACGAGTATTTTATTCACTAGTAGGTATCCATAAAAAAAATGATTAATTACTTCGTAGGTATTCGCGGTAGTGGTGGTAGTTATCGCCAGCTTCACGGAATTTTCATCGAGTTAAATCCTGATATTAAAATAATTAAATGGACCTTTTTTTTAACAAATTGTTTTCATCTTTCAGAGTTGAATTTGTTTCACTCGAATCACTCGAAAGCCTAAATAGATGTGGTTAGGGTACTTTCTCGCGAACATCAAGGAACCGTGTTCTGCGTTTTATCACCATAAATCCTTATAATATATATCATTCTAAAACAATATTTTTTATTCTTTGAACAAAATACTAATACAACCAAAGAAAACAATGTTAAACGATGGTAGTTGCAAAATATAAAACTGTGGCGCATCTACCAACTCCCCACTCCTAGTGAGAGGGTAGGTTGTTAAATTATATTTCACTGACTGAATTTTATTCATTATATCAGACTAACTCGTTGGTATTGTAGTCACAAGCGCTACTGCTGAGCCTGAGGACCTAGCTTCGATTCCTAGGTCAGGCAAAATGTTATTGGGTTTTTCCATCAGGAATTTCCCAGTAGCAGCCCGAAGTCGGATTTGTGCCCGGTTGATAGCAATAGGCTCGCCGCCTATTACATGGGACTTAAACATAACTGGCGAAATGTGGGTGTATTATAGGTGCACCTCTGTCTAACCCCTCAAGGATTAGAGGCATGGCGTTATGTTATGTTATCAAAAGAAAAAGAATAGGGATGTTAATAAATTACGAGATAAGTGCACTGTGAGTAGGTACCTAATTTTAAGTAAGAGAGGGTGAGGACGTGTTGTGTGTTACTAATTCTACGATCAGTCAGTTAGTCGTAGGTCTGATTCACCAAGTATCTTAATTTTCTCTATATTTACTTACAGACAAAAAGCTGATGAGTCATACATCGTTGGTAAAGGTCTACCGCCCGTAGAAGCCTACCTCAGCATTCCGGAGATCATCAGGGTAGCTAAAGAGAATGACGTTGATGCTGTACATCCTGGTTATGGTCTGTTGTCTGAGAGGTAAGGACCGCTTTTGAATTTTCTTATTCTTTAAGGTTTTATGCAGCATGCTGTAGGTATTTCGTTTCAATCTGGTAGAGAAACTGGCCACCGGAGTGATGAAGTGCCTAACTATTTCGCAACTGTTATAGTTTGACCGAAACTGTTGTACTGCGCCTTAGGTACGTGTGCGGCTCACGCGGGCAGTGCAGGCCGCTCATTCGTCAACATTCACAGCCCCCCGCCCTCGCCTTGCCGCGCATTCTTAAGGCACGGTACAGCGGTATCGGTCAAACTATAGGCGAATATCGCGGAACCAGCTCGAATTTGGACTCCTATGGAAATTATTAATCTGTTCCTATTAAAAATAGAAAGGACTAGAAAACAAGTTCTGCGATTACGCTTTTAAATGTGCTTCACACGCAAAAAAGCTACACACTTTGGACTAAATCACCTATTTCACAGGACAAAAATGGTTTCAATATTGCAACACTAATAACACGAATATTCTCTATTACATTACAGGGCAGACTTCGCGCAAGCGATCCTCGATGCTGGTCTCCGGTTCATCGGACCCTCCCCGTCCGTGGTGCAGCAAATGGGTGACAAAGTCGCCGCCAGGAAAGCTGCTATCGACGCCAGTAAGTTATTATTGATATTGGATGTTGCATTGTTACTAACATCCTAGGATATAAGTACTAACGTAGGTTATAAGATTTATTTTAACTAACGTCTTTTAAGTATTTTTGATTGTGTTTTTGTCAGTGTGGACCTTTTTGTTGTCTGATAAATAAATAAATTATTAATACAGTCAATAAGCAGAGACCAGTAGGATCGTCACCCAACGTCAACTCATCAGGATAAAAACTTTTTACAAAAAAAAAAAACAACAGACTTCCAAAACCACAAAAAAAATGAAAAATAACTTTAATTTCGGAAGTCGGTGGCAAAAAACGAAAATACAAAACCAAAGACACCGACTTTCGAAATTAGTTATTTTTCACTTTTTTGTGGTTTTGGAAGTCTGTTGTTTTTTTTTTGTTGAAAGTTTTTTATTTTTCACTTTTTAGTTGCGTTACCTACCCCACACAAATTCGTATACCACTACTTGATATATAAATAACAGTGACAGGAAATTATTAAAACATCAATGTAATGGAAAAATGCGCATTATTAAGGATAACTCAAAAACTACAGGTCAGATCTTGATCAAATTTATATGGGACCATATGAGAAGCACAAGCTTTCAAATAAAAAAAAAATCATCATAATCGTTTTACCTAAGAAAAAGTTCTGGGATAACATACATTAAAAAAAAAGACAGTCGAATTAAGAACCTCCTTTTTTGAAGTCGGATAAAAAGGGCCCCATCCGCGACAGACAATTCCACGTCGATTGGTACTTTAGACCCAGTTATAACAAAAAAATATTTTTCGCGGCAGCCTTCTTCGAGAGATTGTGTAGTTGTGAGTGGGTCATGTAGGTATAGAGAAACGGGATTTTACTCTTATTAGGACATTACACATAGAAAACTGGACTCTAGGCTACTTACACTCAAATTTTAAATCTAAATACAATATTTCTATTCATTTATTATTTAGCAAAACACGCTATTTTTTATACCCAATTTCCGTCTAAAATTCAAACCACACACCGAAAAACTGGTATTTAATTTAAATTCCATATTGCACGACTCATGATGCGAAGCATCAGAGAATGCTTTACGATCGAAAAAATTTTTCGCCTCATTTTGGCGGCTATTTTTATTATTATAGCCTTGTTAGTTCACGGAATCAAGATATTTTGCATACCTACTTAATTGTCGAGATAATTTAATGGAGATTAATTTCATACTTTTTAAAAATTGATTTACTGCAATAGAATTGGAAAAAAATACCAAAATAGGTCAAAAAAAAATCCTGTCCGTCATGTGTGAAACCCGGAAACACTGTAACTTGTGAAAAAATCCATTATTTGAGTTATTTTTTTTTTTTTAAATTCTAATCGACAATTGTAGGTCACTGAATGCAAATGGCTAATTAATTCAGTGTCGTTTAATTACAATTAATAAAAAAACGAAAACTACAAGACTGTACATCTATTTATATTTTTATTTTTTATAGTATTGAATGAGATTATGAGGCGTGCACTTTTGGATTTTCCAATATTTTTTTTTAATTCAGAGGTGCCTATCGTCCCCGGTACTGACGGCCCAGTGACCACAAAGGAAGAAGCGTTGGAGTTCTGCAAACAACACGGTCTTCCAGTTATATTTAAGGTAACTAGTTCTTTTTTTTTTCTATTCTCTAATGTTATGATGATTAATGATACAATATGTGGGAGTGTGGGTGTGTCCGTTTTGATCTGATACTAATTAACTAATTAGTAGGCATATTTTTGTTAATCATGGCCGATAAGAAATCAGTTATGCTTGGTCATGTTATTTAGGTATAATGGGTATGACAACATACCTACGTTGTTTATCAGTTATCACATTCAAAAAAATGCTGACCAAAATACGTAGAGTACAAAATAATTCTGCTTTTATCATTTTGTTGTCTTATGGAAAACTTTCGTAAAGGTTGGCCGTATATCAAACTAATTTACACGTAAAGAAACTTGTAATCCTATTGGCTTATTTTTGAAAGCATACTTAACAAAAGTTTGAAACCACTAATCGACTGTTGGCGGCCCGACTGACAGTTAATAACATTAGCTGTCAGTCAGCGGGGTAATTACGTAACACACTAACAGTAGGAATGGATTTCATTTTGACAGTTCAACAACATTCATTGCGTTATTTACGTTGTTGAGCAGACAAATTTTTCGAACATATGAAGCAATGGATTAGCAATAGGCTTCAAAATGATTGAGATTGTGTTAGATAGTGTTTTACGTAATTAGGGTGCAGGCCGTCAACAGCTATACTCTCCCCCATAGAAAAATATGACTTTTCATTTTCGGCAAATACCATCGAAATCGCTGCCTTATAGGTAAACCACCAAAAAGCAAACATAACATCACGCCTGTATTCCCCGAAGGGTTACGCAGAGGTGTACCTATAGCACAACCACATTTCGCCAGTTATGTTTAAGTCCCATGTAATAGGGGGCGAGCCTATTGCCATCAACCGGACACACAAAAACAAACATGTCATACATGTATCAACTGCGGTGGTCGGTATTCAGGGTGGTAGGGACATCGATACACAACCTGTTACCATGGATTCAGTAATAATTCTGAAACCCCCGCGCTGAAAAATAAGGTCGGATATAAAAAAAATAAAAAATTGCTTTTCAGTACATTTTGACCGCGCAGATATTGCACTTTTCTATGAAACAGCAGTATTTCCCTCGGGCCCTATCAGAATACCAGCGCTGCGGTACTTATTTTTTAAATATCGCAGCTTTATGCTGAGATAGGAGCCTTTTTGGCCTCGCACTGGTTTTTAATTGTTTATTGTTGTTTTTATTGTTAATTTTGTTAGTTTTAAATGCTCCTTTTTTATTTTATTTTGTACTCTTTTTATTTCCTGTGCGTGTCCCAAATAAAATATTTTTCTTTTCTTTCTTTCTATATATTTTCTTTTTTTGAGCTAGAATTTTCTAAGCCAGGGCTTCTAGAATCATGTGCTGAATTTATAGTTAGAGTTTTCGCGTCGATGTCCCTGCCACCCTGTATAATGATATCATGTTTATTTGACGGTTCATACCATTATGCCCATGTTCATAGAAAACTGTTCCTATTAACAGGCTGCATTCGGCGGAGGCGGCCGAGGCATGCGAGTAGTAAAAGAGATGCACGAAGTGGAGTCCTCGTTCGAGCGAGCCTCATCCGAGGCGCTCGGGGCCTTCGGAAACGGATCCATGTTCATTGAGAGGTTTATCGAGAGGCCGCGCCACATTGAAGTGCAGTTGTTGGGTGAGGATTTACTTATATACATACATGCATAAATAGGCCTGTCTTTGTCCCTTGACAAAACAGGACGACCAATGTATAAAAAAGTGTTGATTCTGGAATTAGGTTTTGACGTTTGTCTAAGTTCAATAATGATGTTACAAAAAAAAAAACACGTTTTAGGCTTTGGCCGAAAATCCAAACCAGACCGAATTACGGTCAAGTTTTCGGCCGAAAAAAAAACTGTTTTCCTTCGGACTCTACTTGGAACTCATCATCCTATCAGGATATGCAAGTACTAATTACTAATTCAGTTGGTCCTATAGGACCAACTGAATTAATACGCGTGCGTAATGCCGAGTAGAACATTGTGTGGACACGCACTTTGGTCCAGCTGGTCTATTCCATTAAAATGTTACCGTGAAAAGTTAGATGAAGTCAACTGTCATTGTATCAGACCCTAGCATCTGATAGAATGACAGTTCACTTCATCTAACTTTTCACGGTGACATTTTAACGGAATAGACCAGCTTGACATTGACATTAATGACAGCTCACTTCTAAGTGTTCACGGTGAGATGTTTACAGAATCGATCGCCTGAAGTGCTTCATAATGACAATGATATAATGATGAAAATTGACGATTACTTTTCTATCCTCAGGTGACAAGGCTGGTAATGTAGTCCATCTATACGAGCGTGATTGCTCTGTACAAAGAAGACATCAGAAAGTAGTAGAAATCGCACCCGCACCTGGATTGGACCCTGAGGTAAAGTATAAAAGATTTTCGATATGACAGAAGTTAGATAAATAGAAAAATAAATAAATAAATAGATCCTGGAAAAAGAGGTCGTTTGAGGTAGAACAACCGCATAAAATCAAAAAGTTATCTATAATCACTTTGGAATTACTAATGTCTAGACTGTGGTCATCTGTTTCGACCTAAACCGGTGATAAGAAGATCCCTCCGTGCCTAGCCTAAAACTTTGTCCATCTTTATAACCCACCCAACCTACCCACCCACCCCCCTACCCTACCCCACCCCTACCCACCCCTGCCTACCCTGAAATATACTAACAAAAACATAGTTAATTACGATCACTGTAAAAATCTCACTATGAAAACTTAAGAGGGCCCTTCCCGGTTCGTCTATCGTCAACGCGACCATTGAAAATCTTGTTGTTTCATCCAACGCAATGTTTGAAAAAAGAAGAAAGAGTGAGAACGCGATAACATCGAACGAAAATTGGCGCGCGGAGATTTCACAAAACTTGTTCCAGGAAATACGTGTTTTAAAAAGCCTTACATATTTTTGGAAAATTGGGATCTCCATGACACGTGCGAGGTTTCTATAACGATGTTTTATTTACTTTTTCAATGTATGAGTACATTATGAACGGCCAAAGTTCAGATAATATTTGTGCAAAAATGCTCATTTGCAGACGTCTTTACTGAATTTGTTTCTAAAAAAAGTTTTTTTATTTAAATGATATAGAAACCTAGATATAAACCACAAGATATCTGTGTGTTCAAAATATCTGGAGGATTTTTTTTTATAACGGCATAAACACGTACGAGCGTTTGTATGGAAATTATGACGGGTTGGCGGCTCTTAAGTGTAGTGAGCTGTCATTATAATTATGATCATTCTATGAATAGATCGGCAGACTTACAGCAACTTATTAAATATTTCAGACAAGAAACAAGATGACGGACTGCGCTACGCACTTGGCTCGCTCCGTGGGTTATGAGAACGCGGGTACTGTGGAGTTCCTGCTCGATGATAAAGGCAACTTCTACTTCATTGAGGTCAACGCTAGGTATGTAGCCTTAACTCTTTACGATAGGAGCTAAAATACACTGGCAAAATAAGATAACACACTGGGGATTAATCTGATGACATGATCGGATATCACAATAGTACAAAGGACGCAATTTATTTTTTGGGGTCTATAACTTGTCGAGAAGGATAAATCCATGGTATAATAATACACTTCGCCAGGTATAGCATTCCGGTCACGGCGGTGACACAAGCCTACGTCATCACCGCTGTGTTACCAGTAGTGTGTAATAATAACTCCCCGATCGCCTTTATTACCTGTGCGAATCCGTTAAAACAAAGAGGTGTTAACTAACAATTACGTTGGTATTGTTTAAATTGAATTGTTTAGTTTGATTAGAAAAATGTAAAGACAATTTAAATGGTTTATATATATATTTTAACAGAATGGTGACTGAAAATGTTTCCATAATTCGTGTTTTGTTGCAAGAAAGTGGCAACTCGATAGTGACGTAAGCATGTGTCACTCCCGGAATGCCAGACCTGGTTTTTTTACAGGGTGGCGATTTAGTCACCTGCAGCCGTCAAGGAGGTTATTGTACACGTCATTCTAAACAACTTCTGCTATGAAACTCATACCTGAATTGTAAACAATGTATAAAGTAGAAAGAAGGTCTCTCTCGTTATCATCAACCATATTTTAACTACTGTGGGCGTACTATGGGAATTGTTGGTTATTGCGCAATAGCAAAACCGTTTGCAGTTCAAATCAAATTATAATTTACGAACAAATTAATCACACTAGCGAATCACACACTGTGGGTACACGACACAACTATACAGAACGCGCGACAGTTTCTAAACGTGTTCAGTGTTTAACCGCCACCGACCAACTCTGGTTTAACTCTGGTCGAGCGTTATGTTGTAGACTCAGTCGAGCGCCACCTGGTGGCGCTGGCGTCCCGATTAGTCAAAATCAAACGATTGATTTAACGTATTTCCGACATTTAAGGGGATGCGCCAAGGTAGCCCGCGAAATACAAATTTAATTACGTTTTTTGCAATTTGCAGGTCAGTAGCAGGTTGTATGGTGATCTAAATGTGATTCGCGACCGTATCAAATATGGCTTTACAGAATTATAATCATTAGAATCAGCAATAGAACTCCATAAGTTAGAATTGCCCTCAAATATCATGATTTCATGAAATAGTCATTCAATAGGGTAATATGAACTTATAGAGATGTATTGCTGATTCTAATGATTATAATTCTATAAAGCCATATTTGTTACGGTCGCGAATCATATTTTAATAAAAATATAACCTGACAGTGACCTGCAAATTGCAAAAAACGTAAGAAATTTGAATTTCGCGGGCCACCCTGAAGGTTCCGCCTTAAGTATCTTGAAATATAACACTCCTTATTTTGGTCAGTCGTATAAAAAATAAAATAACTAGCTGCTAGCTAACAGCTAAAAAAATCATCAGCTTAGTTAATTATATTGGTTATCTTTACTGTGATAAAGGTGTTTTAGGGTAATTTCTTTTGTTTTTGACGTAGGAACAAATCCTTCGAAAACTCATTCCTTTGGAAGAAATGAGATTTTTACCTCATCTTTTTCCTTTTTACGGTACCCAACCGTTCTGTTTACCGTTGACCATTGGACAATTCTAACTTTACCTTTCTCCCGCAGGTTGCAAGTAGAACACACAATCACAGAAGAAGTAACCGGCATCGACTTGGTACAATCTCAGATCAGGGTAGCAGAAGGTATGACCTTACCTGAGATGGGACTGACGCAGGACAAGATACACGCGCAAGGATACGCCATACAGTGCCGTGTGACTACTGAGGATCCCGCTAACAACTTCCAACCTAGTACGGGCAGGATTGAGGTGTTTAGGTGAGTTGTACCTTTTGGCTTATATATTAAAGTTCATATTTGAATGAAAGGAAAATAATTTGGTGTGAAAGTAAATTGGACCTTGTGTCTTTTGTGTTAAGGTTTAGATTTGAGTGGAAGGAAAGAAAATAGTGTGGTATTAGAATACACGGATAGAATTGTGGTGTTTAATTGTTCAATTTTAGTTTTTCATTAATCACAACACAACACACACATGTATGTCACAACATTTTATTAGATTTTGTATGAGCTTTTTTATATTTTAATTTATTAAAACGGACACACACTTCTCTATGTTCATTATTCTACCGTATGACACTCGTGGCTTGCAGCTGAAAGTCAACGTCAGGTGATACACCTTGTGCTGACATTATGCTGAGCTGAGGCCATTTTGACATTATAATCATTTTGTTTCTTTATAGCTTTAAGGTGTATTTTTTTTTGCTGTAATGCCCATAAACGCATTTTTCTTTCTTTCTTTCTTAAGTGAAATGGACATGGTGACTATAGTAATAGAACTTTTTTGAAATTTAATTCTTTTCAATATGTCCCTCTCAGGTCTGGTGAGGGTATGGGTATACGTCTGGACTCTGCTTCTACATATGCCGGTGCCGTCATCTCTCCCTACTACGACTCGCTTCTCGTCAAGGCAAGTATTTTGAAGACTAACCAATTTGTGGAAATACTACTGAGATTCGAATTTCGAAGCCACATAGAAGATATATAGACTGTTACTAAAAAACTTTTAAATTTTAGTGAAAAATCCTTTAGATTTGAAATAGGAATACTGAAACAAGGTAGAAGTTCTTCTCTAGTCTTAAGCCCGCAGACACCACAAATCACATTTAGCGCTAAACGTAATTAAAACATCTTTAAAACGATTGCCAGATAACAAAAAAAAAAAAAAATTAAATTGAAAGATGTTTTTAATTAGTTTAGCAATAAATGTATTTATTGATTTGCGGCGCAAGCGGGCCTTTGTGTTATTTATAACTTTTCATTTCTTTTAATTTTAAACAACCTGGTATTAAATACGTGTTCTACATACTTTTATAACTTTTACAACTATGACCTCTGAGTTTGCTTCGGCCTTTCTTCTCAGAGTAGTCAGATGGGAAGCTCCAACCTCATCTAGTTTAAAAAATATTATTGACGTGTAAAAGTGTTTGTACAAACCTACTTACAGAAATAAAATCATTTATCATTTAACAAAATATTCCGTACATAGGTAATCTCCCACGCCCACGACCTACCATCGTCAGCTGCTAAGATGAACCGCGCCCTCCGCGAGTTCCGTATCCGAGGCGTCAAGACCAACATACCTTTCTTACTCAACGTGCTGGAGAACCAGAAGTTCCTTAATGGTAAGTAATAAGGCAGCAGTGGTGGCCCAGTGGTAACAGCCACGACTTACTAGTTGAAGGTTCGAACCCAGACAGGCGCTTTACTTTGTGTAAATAATTTCATCACCACTGCTCTCAAAACGGTGAAGGAAAACATCGTGAGGAAACCGGCATGTCATAGAACCAAAAATTCGAAGACATGTGACATCTACCAACCCGCACTGGGCCCGGGTGGTGTATTTTGGCCCACTCCCTCTTACCGAAAGGAGGCCAGTCTCCCAGCAGTCGAAAAATTATAGACTGATTGTGTGAAGAAATAAGGATCATTTACTGAAAGTTTATGAAAATTAAGGAAAATTGATAAATAAAGCCATATTCCACAGAATATCATTATCTTTTCGCAACATTTTATATTTGTTCCTGACTACCGCTCAGTGCAGTAATACAGGGAGCAGTTATTTTTTTGTACAAAGGAGTCTATTAAAAAACCAAGTAATATGCCATTTTAGTTGTCTCCAAAATCGCGTTCATATTCCTTCGGATTTCGACCTGAAGTCTCAAAACGAAACGAAAATCTCATCCTGAATCTCTCATATGTCAAAGAAAAAGTAAAAAGGCTATCTTAAAAGAAGTGAAACTCTAGTCTAATGCCGGGTACAGATCGGCAAAACGTAACACGAAATTAATCACAAACTAGCCGCCCTAATTAATGACAGCTAGGCGAATTTGTGTCAACACGAACCTCACGAGTTGCTATCTGCACAATTTCATTCCCTTCACAGGTGCCCTAGACACATACTTCATCGACGAGAACCCCCAGCTCTTCATGTTCAAAGCCTCGCAGAACAGAGCTCAAAAGATCTTGAACTACCTCGGACAAGTCATCGTCAACGGCCCCGCAACTCCTCTGGCCACTAAAATCCCGCCTGCAGTCGTCAAACCTTACATTCCAACGGTACCGCTGGGTAAGTTGTGCACAAAATGTAGGGAGAGATAAATACGACGTGCTCCATTTTAGGTGCCCCTGAAGGTCAATTATGATTTCCAAAGGTGAGATTTTAAAAGGTGTTTTAGCAAATAATGTATGTTTGATGTTTATGGTGTACCTAGTTGTGTTAGATATCTAATAAAAGGGAATAGTTTAGTATACATTTTTAATTAAATAATTTTGTTTGTAAGGCTAAAAGGGCCAGAATAAAAAAGGTTCATTTTAAACAAATTGGAACATTAACTTGGATTTTGCATGAGCAATAAAAACAAACAATAAAATTGCTATTAATAAAACTGGCGATTATTAACATCATGCAACATTTAGCACGAAATTAAACGGTTTTGTCCCTCATTAACAAAATTAACTGTCATCAATGGAAGATGAAGTTTTGTGACAAAAGAAGCTAATTTAAACAACTTTGAACGATTTTTTCCAGTTTTACGCAATGGGTATGGTAGGTTTCAAGTTGAATTTTATAAATAAGCTATATTTGCGATATTATACTATTATATGAGCAATGTATAATCTAAAGCTTCGCCTATTTATTTAGCAAATTAATTATAATAATTATATTTGGGACACGACTCATGCCATTGGAGCACGGGCTATTAATAAGAACTTTATTTTATGTTCTATACATATTTATGACTAAAATTTCATGCTTCATTATTTAATTTTTAATATTAAATATTATGATTTATTTTTATTGCCATTAATTTTGTATTTAATCCTGTTTGTGAACTCACAGGAAATACACTGATTATAAAAGTTTCGCACCACTTATAAAATAGCTTGCTTGATACTTATTTATTTCCAAGACAAAACCAAAACATTCCACGCTTTTTTTGTTATACATAAACCCAATTACAGGTCAGTAACACAGCTATTTATAACGTGAATTCCGTGACCGGAAAGGCAGAGGCATATTGGAGGTACTCCAACACTCAAGCCAATTGCCAATATTTATAAAACAAGATACACATAACACTGCTATTTTATAAGCGCTACAAAACTTTAATGATCACAAAAATATATAATTGTTGTTGTATTTCTGTTCTGGAATTCATAGCCATTTCTTTTTTAATTCGCACGTCACGCATTCCCGCACAGTCATTATTTCAGTTAACATGTTTTTCAGACCTATCCCCTGAGGCTATTAAAAGACAAGAACTAACAGGGGAGAATACAGGTGAGCCGACTTTATGTACTAGATTTAGCTTCGGACTAGTGATGGAATAAACCAGTTACATTTTTGTAGCTGCTACATTGAACTATTGCTAAAATGATAATTGCCTTGGGGCATTAAGTCCGCCTACAGTACATGGAGTTTAAATAAATCAAATTATCGCATAGCATAGGACCGTCCATGATAGCGTTCACGTTATGGCAAAACGTAATACAAATAACCCGATAAAAAGCGTATAGCGCAATCGTAAGCTACTCTATTGCGTTATTACAAATAGCATATAGCGTAGCATTCGCCGTATTATGCTATTAACGAAATTATTTATGTGCTACGGATTTTTATCGAAAAATAGCAATACTGTCCATGACTACATCGAACCCGTTTTAGCTTCGCCCGATCATTTTCTTGGTTGTGGTGTATAAGCTTTGAACATGTTCCAGAATGGAATGTGCCTTGTGATTAATATTTTCAATGTTTCTATTATGTAATTTATTTATTTTGCTTTTTTAATTATGATATTTTAATTTAATTTGCGATTTGAATCTACACACGAGCAGTTTTTACAAGGCTGAATCTCGGAAATAAAAAATATTAGAATTCGGAGGGAGTAGGTATAGATTAAAAAATATCGTCTATATAGACTATCCCTTCAATTGCATGTTTTAAAATATAACGAAAAAGCAGCTATATTAAACTAGAGTGTTTTAATAAATACAGTTTCGCGAATTTCGCCTAATATCGCATGGCAACAGAGAAAGAAGTAGAATTTATTTTTCATACCAAAACCAGGGTGTGTTAACATTACATTATGTGGCTGTTAGAAAGCGATTGAAATGACATTAGATATCTACTTTTAGAGACATCCTCGTTTATTTCAGTATTGTCAAAAAGCAGGTACTTTCTTGAATAGCCCAAAGGAACCAAACCACAGTGACGTCTATTGGTCCATCCGTGCATAAGACACCCTGAGCCTGGTGACTGATCTGTCACGGAAACCAAAAACGAGTGAAACTAGACTTCTATTACGAAAATTTACTAAACATACCTTACCAAAACCTTACAGCCGTCCAACCACCGAAAGGTTACAAGCAGATCCTCAACGAAGGAGGTCCTGAGGCCTTCGCGAAGGCCGTGCGTCAGAACAAGGGTCTACTTCTCATGGACACGACCTACAGGGACGCTCATCAGTCTCTTCTAGCGACTCGAGTGAGGACACATGACCTGTTGGCCGTGTCCCCGTATGTGGCCCATAACTTTAGCAACCTGTACTCGCTTGAGAACTGGGGTGGAGCTACCTTTGATGTCGCTTTGAGGTGAGTTATCTTATCAACTATCCTAGCGTAGCCTTACGCACGGTTTTCTTCAAGTTAAAGTCATAAGTACTGCTTTCATTCTATTGCGAAATTCTTTGGTGAATCCTCACGCACGGCCATTTGATACGAATTCGTTGAGACGGCGATATGCTTTGAATCTTATTAAAAATAAAGTCTTATATAATATCACTACAATTCTCGGAGAAGATCGGCTGATTACCTTTATTAATATTAGAGTAGTTCAGCAAGTGCTAAAATAATTTTGAATAAAAATATATTTTGTTTTAGTAATTATTCTCTTTGCCATGATTCCAATATCTGACCGGACCTGGTCTCTCCCTACCAAAACTAAGTTTCAATATTGACAAGGTTCTTTTCCCAGGTTCCTGCACGAGTGTCCATGGGAGCGTCTCCGCGACATGCGGCAGATGATCCCCAACATCCCCTTCCAGATGTTGTTGCGTGGCGCAAACGCGGTCGGCTACACTAACTATCCCGACAACGTGGTCTTCCAGTTCTGTGATATGGCTGTGAGTTTATCGACCAACATTTTTTTCTATCGTTAAAATCTAGAAACAGATTGAAAATTCATTACAAAAAATTTCGCCAAAAGACTAGAATGGTGAACCTTCTACTTAAAACTTTTGGAATAAACTCTAAAGCACTTAAAATTGTTCTTTGTTGGACCATTAAAAAAAGCTAGGTATTCTACTGAAGCATGGGAAAAAGGCGTGAGTTTATAGTATGTATGTCGATGCAGCAATGCTGTGGTCAACTAAATACCGTAACAAATTTATTTTCGCGAAGTCATGCATTACGACTCCAATTCAAACCACAGGTCAAAAACGGCATGGACATCTTCCGAGTCTTCGATTCCCTCAACTACCTGCCCAACTTGATCCTCGGCATGGAAGCCGCAGGTAAAGCCGGTGGAGTAGTGGAAGCCGCCATCTCTTACACGGGTGACGTGTCAGACCCTAACAAGCAGAAGTACAACCTCAAGTACTATTTGAACTTGGCTGATGAGCTCGTGAAGGCTGGTACTCATGTGCTGGCGATCAAGGATATGGCTGGGTTGTTGAAGCCTCAGGCTGCTAAGTGAGTGTTTTATTGATGTTTTTTTTTCTATGATTGTAAATACTTCTCGTTTTTTTTTTATATGAATCCCGCTTAAAGTGCCTACCGCGTCTATCATCAGAGGCATTGCCAAAAGTTATGAACCGTGGGAACTTACCTAACTGCCATATTCCTGTTTGGTAAACTCAATTAAACTGTTTTTGGAACTGTCTCTATTCGTAATTGTTCGAAAAAAGTACCACTAATGAAAAAAACTGAAGTTCACAAAATTAAAGTTACAACATGAATCACTGCTGTATTTCATCAAAGCAAATCTCTCAATAGTATTGGGTTTTCTACCAATCTGTGAGTGACAGAGGCGAAAAAAGTGAGCCGTAGACACAGTAGGTATACCCAATAATAATCTACTAAAATAAAAACTTTTTTACAAAAAAACAACCGACTTCCAAAAAAAACACTAAAAGACGTGAAAAATAACTTTAATTTTGGAAGTCGGTGCCTTTGGTTTTGTATTTTCGTGTTTGGCCACCGACTTCCGAAATTAAAGTTATTTTTCACGTCTTTTAGTGTTTTTTTTGGAAGTCGGTTGTTTTTTTGTAAAAAAGTTTTTATTTTTCACTTTTTAGTTGCAGTACCTACCCCACACAAATTCGTATACCACTACTTGGTGTGTAAATAACAGTGACAGGAAATTATTAACACATCATCCATATAAACTAAGTGGAAAAAATCTGCAGTATTAAGGATAACTCAAAAACTACTGGTCACACCTTGATCAAATTTAAATGGGACCACATGTGAAGCACCACCTATCAAATAAAAAAAGAATCATCCAAATCGGTTCACCCAGAAAAAAGTTATGAGCTAACACACATAAAAAAAAAAAAAAAGACATACAGACGAATTGAGAACCTCCTCCTTTTTGTGAAGTCGGTTAATGATCACAGATTATTTTATTCAAGCGATTGATTTTTCTCTTCAGGATGTTAATCGGTGCGATCCGCGAAAAGCACCCGCACGTGCCCATCCACGTGCACACGCACGACACGTCGGGCGCCGGCGTGGCGTCCATGCTGGCGTGCGCCGAGGCCGGCGCCGACGTCGTGGACGTGGCCGTGGACTCCATGTCCGGGCTCACCAGCCAGCCCAGCATGGGAGCCCTGGTTGCCTCGCTGCAGGGAACTAAGTTGGATACCAGTGAGTTATCGTTGTTACAAGCCATATATCCGATGCGACTTCCTATCGGCAAAAATAATTGCCATACAAATTTTCATCCCCTATTAACCCCTTTAGAGAAGAAATTTTCAAAAATCCTTCATTGATGCTTACTTTCGGAACTTTGCGCAAAATTTCATACTTCTAGAAACAACGGTACCTATTCGCTGAGAGTTGTCTGTCAGTGAATAAATTCAAGATTTTATTAAGTACCTATACTCCATTTGCAATAAATTAGAAATTTAAATTAACCTTTTTTACAGGCCGTTCAACCGATTTTGACTTCTATTGCGTTGGTGGCATGTCAAATGGCAGCTGCAGTAAACAATTCGTTTTGTAACCACGTTTTTACTTTTAATGCCATCCTTGTGCCTATGGAATAGAAGTCAAAATAGGTTGAACGGACTGTAAAAAATGATTATTGATTTATTTAAACATGGAAGAAGTTTAAGTTTATTAAAATTAATAATCTTATTTTCAAATGGAGTATATACAGGGTTAGTTTTCAAAGACCAGCCAAATTTAAGGATGTGGTACAGACCATCAAACTGAACAACTCTCTCCATGGGACCAATATCATCATCGCGAAAAATTTATAAACTGTCCCATAAAAAACTTCAATACCTACTTGACCTAAATGTATGGGACCGCTGATTTTTTTTTCGTGATTACGATTTTGGTCCCATGGAGAGAGTTGTTCAGTTTGATGGTCTGTACCACATCCTTAAATTTGGCTGGTCTTTGAAAATTAACCCTGTATAGTTTATTAGCAACGCTTCCAATTGCTTTCTACGCTTCACTTTAATCACCCGCATCCAGTACCCCAGCTGTCTTTCACAGGATTTAGGGAATTTATCTTGTTTATAGGTTCTACTTAAACTATGTACGTCTGTTCTGATCCGTTCTGTACAGTCTTCTACTGGAAATAGGTCAGAGTCGTAGCCACAAACTCCTTAGCCGCTGTCTCGACGATGTAATCCATATTGTACCTATTAAGGTAGTCTTAGATAAATTATTTCCCTATCCTATGGTAATACAAGGTCCTTATAGGTCAGCGACATCGCTTGAAACAATGATATTTGGAGAACCAAACCTTCCCCATAACTGCACTGTATAATAATTTTAACCATACCTTTTCTCCCTACAGATATCGCCCTCCAAACCGTATCAGAATACTCAGCTTACTGGGAACAGGCACGTACTCTCTACGGACCCTTCGAAGCCACAGCCACCATGAAGTCAGGCAATGCAGACGTGTACCTCAACGAGATCCCCGGAGGACAGTACACCAACTTGCAGTTCCAGGCATTCTCGCTTGGTCTTGGCAGCCAGTTTGAAGAGGTTAAGAAGGCTTACAGGTAAGATTTTGAAGGTTCTTGACGAGGTCAACTTGGTTGTCTTCGTGAGGAATTGAGGAAGAACTGACAGATGGAAGGAATGTAAAGAGGTCTTAGCTCGGTAGTGGTAAAACAGACAGAAAAAAAAAGTTAAGACACTGCTGTAGTATCTCATGATGACAGTGCGCCTGTAAATATTTTGTCACCCAAGGTTTTGGGGTCCTAATAATTGCTTAGTGGCAAGTTGCCATGGCTTTAATTATTTTTCGAATGAATAAGTATTAGATAAGTCAGTCTTTTATTGTATGCGCAGATATACCAATTTTGAATTTATATGCTGTTGGTGTTCTTTAATAAATAAATACTAGTGGCTCTGTGAGTTGTAGTTCTCGCAAGTCTGTCTTTGTATAGGTTAAAACTGAATAAATGTTCAGCGCGGGCGCACCTTAACACAAAAAGCGCGCGCAAAGACCGTGACCTGGCTGATATATGTTTTTTTATTAAGTTTACAAACCCTATATATCCGCCATTATGAAAAATTACGAACAACCGGGTCGACAAAAAAAATCATATCATTATCGAAACTGCTCACAATATTTCACGAGAATCGGTTGAGAAATGCGACCTGTAGAGGAGAACAGACATCTGGGAAAGCATTTTTGCCCAAGCTGAAACGGACACGCTTCGCGCCCGCTCGATCAATAACGACAAAAATTGCGACTACCCGATAACATCCCATTTTACTTTCTAGGGAAGCCAATCTCCTTCTAGGCGACATCATCAAGGTTACTCCATCATCGAAGGTCGTGGGAGACCTGGCACAGTTCATGGTACAGAACAAGCTGACAGCAGACGAGATCAAAGAGAAGGCTGAGGAGTTATCGTTCCCCAAGTCTGTTGTGGAGTACCTGCAGGGAGCCATCGGTATTCCTTATGGAGGATTCCCTGAACCACTCAGGTACCTTTGAATAAGTTGTTTATCTTGGAGCTTGTTTCAGAGCATCTGGTTAGTTAAAATTTAAAAAATAATTAAACATATTTTCTATTATAAAATTATCTGCCATATAAGTTAATTGAAACGTATCTGGAAGGATGGCCATATTGCATGTGACTGTTAATACCACCAATACTTACTCCGGTTCCAAAATACTTTGCAAATGAATTTTTGATTTCTGGGGTAACTATTAAATTAACAAAGTCAAATCATTTATTTGTAATAGGCACATAAAAGGCCTTTTTAACATCAAAATTTACAAGAAAATAGAATTGAATCTAGTTGCCCCTTCCAAAAGGTAGTTTCGTATGGAGAAGAATGGGCAAGAAACTCCAACGGCTTACGGCTTAAGGCGAGAGAAAACCCTATAAGTGCGAGAAAATTCCAAATAATCCTGATCCGAGTAATCGCTATTTTATTTCAAAAGTACACACATGTAAAAACCTTCGGTGTTTATTCTAGATCTCAAGTGCTGAAGGACATGCCAAGGATCGCGGACAGGCCGGGTAAGGAGTTGGAACCTCTGGACTTCGACAAACTGAAAACAGAACTCAAGGAAACGTATCCTGAGGTACCTAAGCAATAATCAAATCATTTAGTTAAGAATAAAATGACTCTCAAAAATACTGCACATTTCACCATTTGTTTTTGAGCTGGGTTGAATTGGCGGAACTCCCCAGCAATACGACTCTGCCAGACAAAAATAATTAAAAAAAGATTGTATGCACCAATAGTAATAGTTTTGTGGTGAATGTTGTGTGGGCATACATACCGGTACTCTTATTATGTTATTGTTCTTTTTTTTATGTACTGTTTTGGTGTACCAAATAAATAAATAAATAAGCATCAGAAAAATATAAATAACTAGCTTTTGCCCGCGTGGAGATCGGAAATTATCCCACGGCAACGTACTACTGGGATAAAAAAGTATCCTAAGTGTTAATCCAGGTTATAAACCATCTGTGTTCCAAATTACATAAAAATCCGTTCAGTAGTTTTTGCGTGAAAGAGTAACCAACATCCATCCATCCTCACAAACTTTCACATCGTACTAATATTATAAATGTGAAAGTTTGTGAGGATGGATGGATGTTTGTTTGTTGTATCTTTGGGTGCTTGGGTTTCCAACGAAAGCGATGGCCGCCACATAACGGCCGCAATGACGGCTGTCATGAAAATGATTGCATCAAGGTGTCAAAGCTTGATGCCATCATTTTTACGAAGTCAAAAACGCTCTCTAGGGAAACACTAACTTACTTTCATAAATAACGATTCAATGACGTCAGTCGGCAGTAAATTGCGGACGCTATGTGGCGGCCAACGTAGTCTTAGGAAAACCTAGCTTTAGCGCAACCTCGTAACTCATGTTCGTTTCTGAGATTAAATCCAATCAATCATACTTACGCTTGTAGGTTGTGGGTTCGAACCCAGGCAGACGCATTACTTTGTGTAAATAATTTCAAAACGGTGAAGGGAAACATCGTGAGGATACCGGCATGTCCTAGAACCAAGAATTCGAAGACATGTGACATCTACCAACCCGCACTGGGCCCGCTTGGTAGATTACAGCCCATTCCCTCTCAAAGAGAGGAGGCCTGTGTCCCAGCAGTGGGAACACTATAGGCTGATTATGCTAATCATACTTACGCTTCCTAATCTTAAAATTTGGTACCTGAAGCTATGTTTGTGTTTTTTTTTATATTATTTTCATGGTTTCAATATTTTCAGGTGACTGACCAAGATGTTATGTCTGCGGCCATGTACCCACAAGTGGCGAATGACTTCTTCCGCATCCGTGACAAGTATGGACCCGTCAAGCATTTGGACACCAAGACTTTCTTGACTGGACCTACTGTAAGTACCACGAGGTTTACTTACCTACTACATTGTTTTAAGACCACAGCACACATGTAACACCCGACGCTACCACACGCGTTTTTATTGGCCAAATGACCTGTTGCTTCCCGATATGAAATGTAAACAATGATCACGATACACTGACGTCGCGTGGCATGACGTGTAATAAGTCTGTTTCCGGTATTATGCTAACAGTGGCGTGCACTGGCAGCCTAGGTAGACAGACCAAGCAAAAGGAACAAAAAAAAAAAAACCTATTTGGATAAAAATTATATATAAATAAATTTTGTTACATCAGTTTCATCTTGTTTTGTTAGTTCAGTTCAATTCAACGTATTGAATTTTTTTCATCTCGTTTTGTTATTTCAGTTCAGTTCAATTCAGTTTCATCTCGTTTTGTTATTTTTCAAGGCAATTTTTTTTCGTGCGTTGGACTTTTAACGACCACCACAAATATCTCAAAAAATTAATGATAGATATATTAATACACTAAATAAATAATGTATCAGACATGTAATTTTTTCAATATCTGTAGTGGCTTTGATAAAGCCTTTTTCTCTCACATCACTACCAGCATCTAAACTAACTAGGTAGGATTCTACTAGCGAAAACACTTTGGGTTCGTTAGAAAAAGAAATTGCTGTACTTAATGTGTGCCCGCCTACTGTCCATCAAATCTATCTGTTTAAACAGCAAAATAAAGTCATTTAAGTAACTCTTTTTATTCATAGATATACTCACTGGTAGTAAAAGTGGCCCTAGCCCTAAACGCACATTTGTAAAAAAAAAAACTTATTCTTTGAGATTTTTTAATGAGACTAGCTGTTCAAGTTGGTTTAATGGCAAATAGTTTCCGTTCGGTTTATTTAAAATTGACTTGTGTAAAAAATGATGTCAAGCTGTTTTTAAAGTTCCCCAGGAATGTAAGTTGAATTTCTTTTTAGTTTCAATCAGTAAAATTTTATTTTTAAAGACTTTTTTATTGTTTTGTAAGTTATCTCAGAAAAAAACTAATATATTTTATTTCACATAAACCTACATGGGCACTTTAAAACGCCAGAAGCTAGTTGCACGGCTCCAATTGGTTCTTTTCTATGGAGACGAGAGACAATTAGTACATGCCACATATCGCTAAATAGGCCGCTTGGTCCTGCTTGTTAATCGCCAAAGGGCCAACTCAGTGCCCAGGAGTCACTGATTCTCAATGTACCTCGTAAATCCTGAAAATTTGCTGTAAAATGGAATTACGACACTTTTTAAACGCGACGGCCAAAAATGGATAGAATATGGTGCACCAGCGCCCGCTAAAACCACACCATCATGATGACTGTGTGAAAAAAAACGATTTCTCACCGCTGTTGAGACCTGTTTGGAGCTCCAAATGGAATGAGCTGGCCATTTTAGCTTGCAAACTGGAACATCAAAATCAGGAACATGATTTATGCACCCAGAGACCAGCACCAGGGCCAAAACACGCCAGGCACGTGTCTGAATGTACTCTCCCACCGTAACAGACCCACAACTGTAAGTATCGAGTTGACGGGATATGATAAGAGTTAGATAAACGTTCTTCCAGTCATGTACAGTCTTTTATGACCATCTGGTGCTCGTAGGGTAACTCTGCTTTTGTCCATGTACATAGGCCGCTGATCAAATTCAGTACATGAGCAAATTTGTCGCTCCTCCATCGTTCGTCTGGCTGTTTGCTAGCTGAAATTACCACGCCATTCCATTTGCAGCCCCGGACAGGTCTGAACAGGGGTGAGAAGTCGGTTTTGTTACACCATCGTTATGATGACGTGGGCGTGGTCGAAACGGATATAACAGATTCATGATCCCATTTTATCAAGCAGGCCCAACCGGCTAAGTAGTGCTGTGTCATGTTCTATTTTTTTTCCGAGATCAACATTTTTTTTATTTTTTTTTATTTTAGATGGGTTTGCTCTTGACTTTCGTCTAGGTCAGAGATGACAGAGACAAAGTATAAAATATATATTATACATACAATAAACCACACATCAAAACAAAGTCGTGAAAAAATTAAAATTACAGCATGAAAGTAAAAAAAAGATACTTACTTTCTTGGGGAAGTGTAACAGTTTAGGCATATTTTTTTACACAAGTCAATTTTAAACTAACCCAATGCGAAATTATTTACTGAAAACAACTAGAGAAGCTTTACTCTAGTTGCTTTTTTCTTTTCTTTCTAAACTTCGCATTAGGCTTGGCGTTATACTCATTAAAAAAAAAACAATAAGTTAAGTTTGCTCACTAATTTGCGTTTAGGAATTGGGCCACATTCACTGCCGCTGAGTGTATTTATTTATAAATGAGATCAATGCATCTTTCTTTTTGCAGATATATATCTAAAACCTATTTGTAAAAAGTTCCAGAACGTTTTAAATTTAACAAAACCCCATTTTCTATTGAAATTAAAGAAAGATCAGTTAGACGGGAAATATGTGTGGATGTGTTTTAGGGATGAAAACGATCTTACAGCAGGTAAACTAGTAACTGGCATCGTGATTATTAATTTAGCCAAACTAATGACACCCGGGAAAAACTTGATACATATTATTAACAGACATATGGTCTATTGTTTGTAAATGATTTAATTCTCTGAATTCGTCACTTCCATAAATACATTTAAGCTCACTACGCAAACGATCGAAATTGAAATCAAATGAGCTATAGCGTTCTTGAAAATCATCAAAATAAGTTTCAGGAAAACCTGTAGAATAATTTGCGTAATTTTCCTTGGTAATGGTAAGCAACTGTAAAAAGGTAAGATTTTTAATATTGCTGTGTTTATTGCGCGACTCCATTAGAATGTTGTTAATAATACCTCTGAAAATGCGCCTATAATGAATTATCATGTCATCAATATTGCGTTTACGTTTGGGTGGGCCGTACTTTCTTTCAGCATGTTCATAGATGTTATCAAAATCATCAATGAATTGGTCTAGAAAATGTTCAAAACTATTTATTTGACTAACGCAAAAGTTTATGTCGCAGGTTTGCTGCAAAAAATTATACAGGAAATCAGATTTTTCATTTTTGAAAGATTTCGCTGAATACTTTTAGTACCAACAAAATAAATTCAAAGTCACTGAGATTCAATAAAATTGAGGTGGCTTGAAACAAAGTTTTCCCGTCCCAGGAATCGGGATCATCCACAATATTATCAAGAACTTGTGTCGAATGATCGACTTCACGTGAAATAATATTGACTGTTCGAGAATTATATGTCCAATGAGTAGGAGTTGCGCGTGGCATTTTTTCTGCATCAGCATACTCTATTGTTATATGCTACTCGTTTTGTACTATTGTTAAAAAGTTGCTTAATTAAAAATCGTTCAGTTTCACTAATCCTTTCACATGATTTTGATAGAACTAAATTAAGACTATGTTCAGAACACCAGACATGTAATGCGTGTGGACATTGCTTTTGAACAAGCCCTTGAACAAGCCCTTGAACGCCATTATCACCAGATATGGGGTCTCCCTTGTTTCATCGAAAAGAAATTGCCAAATTATCACTTCCCAAACAATTTTCCGCATAATTTCATTTGCCAAATTATTACTTAGCAAAAAATCTCTTCACAAATAATTGTAACGCAAACCTAATGTTTGGCAAGTGAACGTTTAAAAAATAACTTGTTTACCAACTAGTACTATTACCAATTTTTATGTAGTCAAATATTTCAGTTGGTATAACATATTTTACGCAAAATAAAATAAGCCAAATAGTTAGTATCGTCAGTTTTCAATTTACCATTTCTATTATAAGGCTTAGACCACGGAGCCCCGCCATGCGGGGCTCCTACTTCTGGGTGGTTTACAAAAAAAATTACCACGAAGGGGATGGCGGGGTCTAAAAGACCCCGCCATCCCCTTTTAACCTAACCTATCCGAGTCGGGGTGCCCTAAGTCCCGAGCTCGCTTCGCTCGCTCTTGCATCCTATCCCACCCTTGCTTTTTTACCCTTGAATAAATGATTATATTAAAATAAAATTGCATTTTTTAAATAATTCCCAAAAAAACTTATTTTTGCCTTTATATTAGGTCTTTACCTATGAAATTGCCGTTCTGCAGTACTGGCCATTTCAAATCAAAATAATTTTTGTTTGGCTAAGAATTCTAATTTCAAATTAATTTTATTTTCAAAACATGGATTTTTTTTTCTAAAAGTAGTCGTTTCTTTATTGATTAGTGTTACATTTTCATCGCATTTCAATCTTTTTCGTCATCATGGATACGTTAAAAATTCGAGTAATTATGGAATATGAGTACCGTCGTGGCAGCAACGCGGCACAAGCGGCACGCAACATCAACGACGTTTACGGAGCTAACACTACAAACCAACGCACCACCTGTTATTGGTTTGCTCGCTTCCGTTCTGGAAATTTCGACCTGAAAAATGAACCTCGCGGTCGTCCGAAGACTTTGGTCGACAATGACGAATTAAAGGCGATTGTGGAAGCTGATGATACACAATCTACGGCTGAATTAGCAGCAGCTTTCGACGTTAGCGTCAAAACAATATTGGTCCATTTGCGTCAAATTGGCAAGGTAAAAAAGCTTGACAAATGGGTGCCCCACGAACTCAATGATCGCCAGCGCGAAGTACGCGTCGAGACGTGCCTTGCACTGCTCAACAGACACACAAATGAAGGAATTTTGAACCGCATTGTTACCTGCGATGAAAAATGGATTCTGTTTGATAACCGTAAGCGCTCAGCAAGGTGGTTGGATCCTGGTTCAGCACCTAAACAATGCCCTAAACGAAAACTTACCCCTAGAAAAGTGATGGTCACTGTTTGGTGGTCTAGCGCCGGTGTGATTCATCACAGCTTCTTACCAAACGGGGTGAGCATTACTGCAGATGTGTACTGTGAAGAACTGAACACAATGATGGAGAAGCTGGCGCATCTCCAACCAGCATTGGTCAATCGCTCGTCTCCGCTGCTCCTGCACGACAACGCGCGACCTCATACTGCACAGCAGACGGTCTCCAAGTTGCAAGAACTGGGGTTGGAAGCTCTCCGTCATCCGCCCTACTCACCAGACCTTGCGCCTACAGACTACTACTTTTTCCAGAATTTGGATAACTTCTTGGCGGGAAAAAAATTTAATACCCGAGAGGCAGTACAAAATGCCTTTGAAGAATTTGTTGCCTCCCGTCCAGCTGATTTCTTTAAGAAGGGCATCAATAAACTGCCACTGCGATGGCAAAGATGCATTGATTGCATGGGTGATTACTTCGATTAATACAAATAAAAAATTCATGAAAAAAATTCGTTTAAATTTTTTCATACAAAACGGCAATTTCATAGGTAAAGACCTATTATTTTTTGTCTTAACAAATCATTAGACCAAACGTTTATTGTCTAAAGATTGTTTGCTGTAATAAATCATTTGATTAAAGACCTTAAGGCCTACAGGCCTTAATTACATTATCCTTGGTAATATTCTACTAAGTAAAAATTTGACCAAATGAAAATGTGAGTACTAAATCATTCCAAACATTGCATTGGTATAAAAAAGGTTGCTAAAATTTGTTTGGATAGTGAAATTTTGGCAAAATCTTTTCGGCAAAACGGCAGGATCCCCCAGATATGACATTAGCTCCATCTTATGTTTGAGCAACTAATTTGGAAGAACAATTGTAATTGTCTAAAGTATCTAAAACAATCTTACTGAGTGCTTGAGTGGATCGATCAGAGCTCACATCTATGAAACTGATAAATCTATCCAGTATTTCATTATTTTCAAAATATTCATTTTAAAAAAACATACATACAGCCGAACATATTATAACCTCCACCTTTTTGGAAGTCGGTTAAAAAGACGCGCGCGGTGTCGGGTGTTGTGACTCACACAGAGTACATTCTATGTGACTCAGAGACGACTGACATTGACAGTGATGTCAGTGATTGCCAATGTCAGCCAAGTGCCAAACATGGCGGCAGTTTAGCAAGTGAGATTTAGAAAAACGTGAAACTTGCCAGCTAAAAAAATATTATTCATTTTAGAAAAACTAGCTTCTGCCCGCGACTTCGATGAAATTTCTCGTTCCCCCGACCCACCCCGTCGCTTCGCATCGCCTTTTTTTTTTTTTTTTTGCCCGCGCTATTTCTTCGTTTTCGCTTATCGTTATTTCTGACTTTTTTCTTTTTGTCCGGCTCCTAAGGATCCTAGCGTGAGCTTCCTCAAGAATTGGGCTATAAAATGCATAAATATTTTTTGAAATCCCGACTGGTAATTCAGGAGACGTTTTGGGACAAAATGTTTACTTTGTTTAGGTAAAATAAATTGTATATCTTCTATGTTTTGTACCTATACGGTGCATAAATTTTTATGGAACAAAGATTATGGACAATAAAGGATCCCGCAGAGAGGCGCGACACGACTCATGTAGAACAATTTCCATGAAGTTTTCATAGAAATTGTTCTACTAGAGTCGCGTCGCGCCTGTTTGCAAGGGCTCCTTCTCTGTGTATATGTCACAGTCAAGACTCTTAATCGGTCAAAAGCACTTTTAACTGAAAAAATCAGGCAAAAGTAATTTTGACTGAACACGTTGGTCAAAAGTAGTAGTTGTCTGAATATCTGTAGATAATAGTGATTTTAACTGACAAAATGTGGTTAAAAGTAGTTTTGACTGACGCTCTTAGTCAAAACTACTTTTAACGACTAGAGCATCAGTCAAAATCACTTTTAAAACCAGCTGTTAGTATGTAATAAAAGATTTTATATGTTGTAAATTTGTTTAATAAGAAGGTTAAAAATAATGTTTCACACTTTAAAATGTTTAGCTTTAAAATTAATTGAATGAACTAAAAATAATGGTTGCCACTATAAGAGCGAGCTCGGGACTTGGGGCACCCCGACTGGGACAGGAAAAATAACCCCTTCGTGGTTATTTTTTTTAAAACCACCCTGAAGAGGCCCGCGAAGCGGGGCTCCGTAGACTACGCCTTATTATTATTTGTCACAGTTATAGTGCAAACCATTTTTTTTTTAGGTATTTTAATTATGTTGTTTATAAAATTATTACTTTATAGTGTTTCATTATCTGATAGAACCAATCAAAACTACTTTTAACGAAATTAGTTAGTCGAAACTACTTTAACCAGGTCCATTGGGCAAAACTAGTTTTGAATATAATTTCAGTCAAAAGTACTATTGTCGAGAGCTTATAGTCAAAAGTACTTTTGACTGGTTATGAGTTTTGCCTGCAACATATACATCTATTTGGGGCTGACTGTAAAATACAACAACGCAAAAAAGGACATACGATTCACAAACAGGTCCATTCAAATTTAATTTACTTCGGACAGCAGCAACCTTATTGCAATGAGACTCAAGATCACTGTGATTTTGGCAGTGATGTAAAATCAGAGATAATAGCTGTGCCAAACTAGTTCACGTCCGAACTTCAGCGTATTTCCCCATTAGCATTGGTCTCGTGGTAGCAAGCGCGCGTGCTGAGCGTGGGTTCCTGGGTTCGATTCCCAGGTCGGACTAAGAGTTATTGGATTTTCTCAGTAGCAGCCCGGAGTTTGGAAGTTGGTGATGTGATACCCCATGCTTCGGAAAACGCGTAAAGCAGTGTTTTCTGCGCCTGATCTCGCCCCGGTCGTGTTGGATTGCCGTCCCATCGATAGTTCGATAATACGTTCACTATAATATGTCCTGCGAACCTTGCTAATCTCTGTTGAGATTGGCCACCGTGACTGAAATCGGACGCGAGGATTAGTTACAGTCGAAATGCTTTGACGCGACCTAATTCGTATGGCATCTCGAGCTAAAGTTTACAGCTCTTACTAACTTCTTTCTCTTTCTTGTTTTATGAAAGAGATAAAGATTGCAATAAACTATCTTGATCAAATATAAAACTCATCACTTTCAACAGGTTGGCGAAACGATAGAAGTAAAGATCGAGCGCGGAAAGACGTTAGATATCAAGACAGTCGCCGTGTCAGACGAGATGACAGCGGCGGGAGAGAGGGAGGTGTTCTTCGAGCTCAACGGACAGCTGCGCTCCGTGTTCATTAGAGACGAGAATGCTAGCAAGGTAAGACGTCAGACAGCAAGACAGTCGCCGTGTCAGACGAGATGACATGATGATGATGTATGTAATGCTACGCCAACATATCAATAAGTACGTTTATTTTTATCAGGAAATGAAAATCCACCCTAAGGCAATCAAAGGAGACAAGAACCAAGTTGGAGCGCCCATGCCTGGAACAGTACTCAGTAAGTGTCAACTTAAGGCGAAAGCGCAAGAGGCCCGCGGAATTCAAATTAGACTTTTTTTTTTTCAATTTGCATGTCAGTGTCAGGGTTGTATGTGGATCAAAATATGATCCGCGAATACCTATAACAAATATGCCTTTACAGAATTATCATCTTAAATTCATCAATACAGATCTCTAAGTTCCAATTACCCTATTGAATGACTATTTCGTGAAATCATGACCTTTGAGGTCAATTCCAACTTGGAGAATTGTATTAATGGTTCTAATTATTGGCATGGCCCACTCCCTCTCACAGAGAGGAGGCTTGTCCCAGCAGTGGGAACATTATGGGCTGGTTATGCTTATGAAATACATATTTGTCACGGTCGCGGATTATATTTTGACAAACACACAACCTACACTGACTTGCAAACGGCAAAAAAAGTAAGAAAATTTAAAGTTCGCGGGCTATTTTATCGCGTCCCCCTTGACCTAATCAAAAAAGATTTATCTACGGCCAACTGAGAACATAAGATAAATTATTAACCTTTTCATTTCCCCACAGCAATCAAGGTGAAAGAAGGTGACAAGGTCGAGAAAGGTCAACCAATCGCAGTCCTCTCGGCCATGAAAATGGAGATGATCGTGCAAGCGCCCAAAGCGGGAACAGTCAAATCAGTATCCATCACTAATGGACAAAAACTAGAAGGAGACGACCTAATCTGCACCATCGAGGAATAGACACAAAGTCCACTTTCTAAGTGACAGCTTTGTGATAAGACTTAATACGGCACAAAATCATTTTCTCAAAAAAAGTGAATTATGATTTTATACTTATATAAATATTTAGCATTTTAATAGATAATTTTAAGTGTTTTTATATTATGAATGTTCCGTTGAATCAATTTTTGGAATTTTATTGAAAAAGACATTTTTTTATATTATAAAAAATGATCATGAATGGTTTTTACATTGCATATAATTGTGATATTATAACACTATCTAATAGTGTCAATTTACGGTGACTTAAAAGCATCACAGTACAAAAGTGAATGGAAATTAGTTTTAATATATTATGGAAAATATCTTGGAAAATCGAATAGTTATTGTTAGGAGTGAAATATAAAAGGATGTGGTGGAACATGGAACGCGTAACCAGGGTGTAATATTAGGACCCTCCCAGACTGAATTCAACACTCTTAAACATTAATAAAGGATAGAACTTTAAGATACTTTTACTATTTATAAAGCCACATTTCCACATAGTCTTGCACAAGCTTTCTTGCTTGTGCAAAACTGTCCGATAGTAACTTGGCAAGTATAAACATAGGTATGTATACTTGCTACGTAGTTTTCTTGCAAGTTGTTATCGCACAGGCGCCGAAAATTCTCAAAGTAATTATGTCGTATATGAAAATGCGGCCTTATATTATAACACTACTATTATACAGCATATGAAACCCAACAAGGTTTTAAGGTTGAATCTCTGAGAGCATTTAACCTACTATTTATACATTTTACGGATATAACATACTTTAAGGTACCGTTTAGTTACAATAACTTCTGAATTCAGTCTGCGTGGCATTAGAAGAGTATAGACATGTCACAACACTTTAATTCTATTGGTTTATAACCTGTGACCTCTCTTTACTTACTAAGTTATTGTTATTATTTGGTTATCGTAAATCGATTGGAGTTCCGGTGCTCGTTTGTTATTCATTATTTGTTAAATTCCTAGCATCACTTTGTTTTTATTATTTAATAAAATGATTTTTATTTAATGAGCCTTTATATTTTATTTATGTACTTCACCAATATTAATTGTACGCGCATCTATGATTTAAAGCCATAATTGATAGTTGTGTAAGTAAATAAAACTAAAACAATAATTGAAAAGTATATTTCTGTATTAATTCGATAATACAATATTTTCATCCCAATCGTAACATTGATACATATACAACTACTCAATACAATGTTAGTGTAAACCAATGTACCTATATGAATTATTAAACAACATTTAAGACAAAAGAAAAAATAGTTTTACAACTAAATAGTCTTTAAACTTCGATTAAATTACGTTTGAGGCGACCGAGACCGCCTTTCAATATACAAACAGACCCGATTTACGGACGAAGGAACCGAGTTTCTTTATATTTTAGAGGATATTTCTTATGACATTGCATTATAATCCTTATTATCAGCGTCTTTATAGTGCTAACGTACAATTTTGCACTTTATAGCACTTAATTTCAATACAATGTCAAGAGAAAATCCTCTGTTACACGGTCCTTTTTGTCTGCGCCGAGCCTTGACAAGTTGTCAGACATGCTGACGATATTCTTAGTACGGAAAGTGTATAGGCAGTACCACTGCTTATGAGAATACCAATGAATTGCCATTGCATTAATGGCTAACTTGCTATTCCTTCCTTTCGCTGGTAGTTCCTAATTATATTCAGCATATTATTCTAGTCTATGTTCTTTCGTCAGTAAGTCGTAAATATAACAAACTCTTATGGCATCGACACATTATATATCTTGCGCCTTTGGCATCCGATTCTCGGCTATTTAAATATCAAAATGTGAAAATATTAAGTACATTTTAGTGAAAAAGTTATAAGTTTCGAACTCCTGCATTAATTGGATACCCCTGACAACAGCCCCCTTTTCTAAACAAGGTATTTGTGAGTAGTACCAAATTCATATAGGAGTTATAGAGTATACCTAAATCTACAGTGATTTGCTAAGCTTAACCCGAAAATCTGCCCAAAATACAATACTTACCTATTATAAAGTTAAGAACGTATTCAACAGTTTATTTAACTATTAATTAATATTATTTGTCACAGTGGCTTCTTTTATTTTACATTTAAAGTAACTGACAAAGTTTATAGTCAGCTAAGTCTTATAATTAATAATAATTTACTTTTAATATATTTTTTTTAGTAGGTAGGTAAGTATAACCCAGCAATTTAGCATTTAGTTTACTCAACCTGAAGCTTTTATTTGAATTCGATTAAATGTTTTTGAGTATGTTAAACAGGTTGAAAAAAAACGAACATACATTTTTTCCACCCAGATCATCGTAATTTTTAACGATACATATATCTCTGAAACATATCACAATAGAATCTAGGACATAAACAACGTGCTATATAATTACTATTATTACAAATCGGATGACCAAAAATCGCAAAGAATTACAAAAAATAATTTCCCATATCAATTAAGGCCACGTTTCCACTGAGCGAAACATGGAGAAGTAGAAATAATGGGATACTTTTACATAACGTAGGATTATCCAGCAGTTGTAACAACGATTGCACAATTTCCTCAGCATCAGTGGAACTGTCCCCTAATGTGCTAATATTATACAATAGACGAATCGAAACCGCTCAAGGAATCAATTTGTACGCATAGAGCTACCCCGTGCCAGCAGGGAAATTTTGAAAAATAAATTGTCCATCTATACAATTTTATAAGTCCTTTACAAAATGACTATTTTTAGGTATCTTAACGTTATAATACTTTTACGTATACAATATTCCAATTTAATTACGAGTTTACGTCGAAACCACTAAAATAAGTTATTGAATAAAGGAACTACTAGGCTTTAAAGTGCTTACGAAAATCTACAACGATAATCTGATAATATTCACACTAGTATTTCAATTGTAACTGAAATCTCTTCAGAAAACATGAATGCTTTCGATTTAAAACCCAAATATGAATATTATCAGAACCAATTGACTATTGCAATCTTAGCCTAATTGGGGCAAATCAAGCCCTATCCCAGATTATAGGCAAGAAACATAAATTTTTGCCTTCCATAATCAACCTTGCTACATAATTGTAGCAAAATTTGTTTTACCAAAATATACAGTAACCTTTGAACATAAAGACTAATATCGTGTGCATAGATAACTAAGCTAATCTCGTAGAAAATTAGCCTCAGATTCATAATTGATAAATTAGTTTGAATTTGCGGATATACCCAATGATGCATATATTATAACTATTTAAGTAATCAAAGCATTTTAACTAGAACTTTAACTGATCGAAGATTACATATAAATATACCAACAAGCACAGTGTTGGTCCACTAAAATTTAAAACTAGAAGTCAGAGAAAATAATCCTACACTACTAGAGACAAAAGAAATTTAAAGCCATACAACTAAATTATAGACAAAAGGAATGAGCAAATAAGAAAGATATGTCACAACATCATAACTAACAATTTCAAAATGAAGAACTTACTTCGCAGTCTTAGAAGGAGAGAAAACTTTTCTTTAAAATTGCGTCATTCACGTGAATTTCCGCGGGTGGGCCGCGACATGAAACGACGTTTTGAAAATAAAGGTATGGGTGGCAGCGACATCAACGCGAAAACTAAAACCATGAATTTAAGAGCGCTTACACAGGTCCACTAGCGCCACTCCTTTAAAAAAATATTATCTCGTGACTGAGAAGGAATTTTGAAAAAGGGCTCAATAAGCGACCTCGGTAAGTGCGTCAAGATTTTTTTATTACCTTTTATAAACTTTCATATTGAGACACGAAGCAACAAAATTCGATCTAAACAAAAGCGGCCACATTCATTTAGATCATATTTTGTTGGTTCGTCTCTCACTATGAAAGTTTATAAAAGGTATTAGAAAATTCTAGACACACTTACCGAGGTCGCTTATTGAGCCGTTTTTCAAAATTCCTTCTCAGTCACGAGATAATATTTTTTTAAAGAAGTGGCGCTAGTGAACCCGTGTAAGCGCTCGTAACACATGATTCTAGACCTTATATAGTAGAGCTTTTTTATGCTGTCATAGAAAATTGCAATACCTACGCGGTCAAAATATATGGAACAGCTTTTTTTTAATAACCGGCGATATTTTTTTACGTAGAGAAGTTCAGAATCATGTACTGAATCCATGGTTACATGATGCGCGTCGATATCCCTACCACCCTGTATATTTTAATATAATTGCGAGAACCTTCTAAGAGGCACGTTACTTTAATATACCCCTTTTTCTTTTCTAATTTAAGGTTTCTTAAGGGAACGATGTTGCTATCCAGTTTATGTTTTGTTGTATGGGATAATATGGCTTCTTGGTGTGACAAAAGATTTTGAAAGCAGTTGACTTTTCTTGTCACCATTTCAAAAGGCTTTTGTTATGCTAGCTACATTGTTCAGCATCGCTAGGTACACTGTTTCAAAGATTCTTTTGCGTCCCACTCTTGTTTTTTTACCCTACTGCAAGTTTTGTAACTTCGACACCAGGCCCTGCAGTATCGACAAATATAACGACAAAAATCGGTCGTTAAGTCTAAACGATGTCAAATTTCTTTAACAGATTTTCAACCTTATGCTTTCGATATAAAGTTGAAAATCGAATACAGGTGTTTGACAACGATACGACTTAGCGACCGATTTTTGTCGCTGTCTAATGTCGAGACTGCAGGGGCTGGGATAGGTGCCGAAGGTGTCACTAAGTTGATGCAATATTTATCGAAATTAAAAGAAGAAACAGCCTTAATTATAAACAGTCGTAAAAAACAATAGAAATGAGATATAATACAATTTAGATCACGCTCAACGTTGATACATATCTCTAGAGATTTAACAAAATCTCTTACGAAAGGCATGATAAACGTTCATAGCATTAAAGTTGTATATTACCAAATGGTAATAAACTTTTAAGTTAAGAGTTTAAATAGATTGACATTGGCATTGAAATACCTACATTGGTTACAGGAATTGAAATAAACTTTACGTATCTGTTTGTAAGTGTACTGGCCTATTTTAGCACGGAAACACATAAAATACAAAATAATGACTCGCGTAATAAAATTAAACTTAGGCGTTTCAATGAAAAGCCTATGTATATACATTCGAATTAGCACATGAATTCCCTGAAGCTATAAACGATTCGATTATGACTGCTGCGTAAAGTCAATTTCAACCCTCGTTAAGTATAGTTGATTCAATTTCAACCCGCGTAAATATAGTTGATTCAATTTCAACTGCGCGTAATTCCGCAAAACGGGGCGGTAACTCAATCTATTTCACCGGGGTGCAAAAGTGACTTATCAATAGTATGTGAGAATGTATCTACCAAATCTTGTGGGGTCATGTCGCAGAGTCTTTGCGGTATGTCCAGTGTGTCCTCGATGGAGTTCACAGAATTTTGATCGCTTAGAGACAGGCTCGTGTCTGTGTCGTCGCCGTAACAACGGCGCTTGTGGTCTGAAGGAAAGTTGTGGTAGGAATGTTCGACGCGAATCGCTTGCATTGTGTTGCTGTAAAGAGAAAATCATGTTTCAGTATTAAGTGTGTGATATGTTAGATTTTCTGCCCTAAAATGTGTTCCCTACTTTCATATTTTGATTGAACTATTGCTATTTTGTATTATCTTATCTTTTCAATGACAAAACATGCTAATTGATATTAACTATTAAATGTATCAAGGCTAAAAAAGATTACGGTAAAACTATTCAAGTACCGAACATAACATTTTTTAATTAACTTTTGTAATTGAACCAATTACTAAGAAGAAAAAAAACAATTTGAAAGGCTAGAGAAATACCATTCATACATTCAGAAAATTACTTTTACCTTTTATACAAACAGACGGATTATAGTCACCTGGTTTTCCTAAGAACAGGTCGCCCCATTTCCACTTGAAGTTCCAAGGAGTACAGCTTAGCTAGTGACTCCAGTTTTTCCTTCTCCTCAGGATCATTCAGACTTGGCAACTTCAACTCAGTTTGGCACGAGTCTTGGAGGAACTTGGAAAGCTGTTCATTAGCCGCACTCAGGATTAGGAAACCAGGTCTTTCGTCCCTTATTCTGCGACACCCAGCCCTTATTTCTCTGACTTCAGTCACTACAGCATTTCCCATTGAATGCTCACTATAATAATGATCGCTTTGCGGAGATTTCTCACTCAAATTCAAGTCACTCGATGACGTTTTCTGTAGCGAAAAATTCGTGCGTGGCGTCTGGTTAAACGATTCGTCTTGCTGCCCCGATTTCTCCTGAAAGGCCTGAAAGGACTGAAAAAACGTCTCGTTCGCATTTTGACCAGATACACCCGCGTTTTTAATATCGCTGAAACTGCTGAAAGAGGAATGCGGTTGGAGTATGTCCCTGTTTTCTTTTGAAACAGCCTCGTCTTCTAAATCGACTACAGTTTTGGAATCAGACATCATTGCGTCATCGTCGTTTCCCGAATCAACTTTAGCCCTTTTCTTCTTGAACCTATTCTTGCAACTAGCCCACCCACTCTTAACGAGCAACTTCTCCTTCTTCAACCTTTTTGGCGGTGGCATGTTACTGGCCGACTTAGGAGAATTATTGTTTACGGACTTCGAAGATTTGAACGTGAGGCTTTTGTTGAAGACTTTCAGCTCTTCAATGCCTGGCCAGTCAGTGAGTTCGTCATCTCCTTCTCTATCGCTATCATTTGTTACCACTCCATCAGAATCACTGCTGCTCAGTGAGCTTGATTCGTTCCCAGCGAAATCCATCCCGCTGATAGAATCATCAAACATCAAAGGATTCCTTAAGGATGGAGGGTGAGTCTTGTTCAGCATCTTAAATTTTCGATGGTATTTTCCATCAAAACTGTTCTTTCCCGAGCTGGTTGCAGGATTGAAGAAAGGTGGTAAGTCCGTCGTTATTTTGTACCCCGTTAATTTAGACAGAGTCGGTGTCCCGTTTTTGGAAGAATTCTTATATACGAAGTTGAAACTTGAACTTCCTGGCAATGAAGGAGTGTTTGTCAGTGTACTCGGTTTTGTGCTTTCTGCATTCTGAGATTTGAGTACAATTTTGCCTGGCTGCAACACAAGTTCTTTTTTAGGTAGATCCGTATCGTACTTTCTTGACTTAAAGTCGGTTTTAGAGAAGTATGCGGACTTGGATGAACATCCACCACTGAATGACCTCTCCCTCATTTCGCAAACATCCCCTTTGTCCCGGTGAGACCATTTCCTCTTGCCGCAGAACGCGTTTCTGAAAAAACAGCTAACAAGCCAGCACATTGAGGATTAGTACAAGTTTCCCTATGTAATAATAGTTATGTAAATAACAAGAAACAATATAAAACCATATCCCAAAACAGTTGTTTCAATAGTAGGATTTTGAGAACTAATAATTGGAACTTAGTATAGCATTTCCCATGTTGCAGGGTCTAAGCAAGACATAATTATTTATGAAATTCTGTTTTCATGAACAAACAAAAAACAAAGACAACGCTTTCTTTGCAAGCGTGAAGCAACTATTAATCTTGCAATGATGTGCAGATTGTTAGTTTGTAAATTAAATGAGTGATTAACAGTAACTACTTGCATAGCAAACTAGTTCATGCAGTAATAAAGCACAATTGCAATGTTTAAAGAATAAAATGTTCATTATGAATTGGATATTTTAAAGCATTTAAACCGCATAGATATCCCTGCAAGTTTCCCTTTTAATTTTCAACTGTGAAATAATATTAGGTTCATAATAAAATAAATACAATAATAATGTATGAGTACAGAGTACTGACCTTTCTGGTTTCGTGAGTGTCTTGTGCTTATTAACATGTATTGCCGGAGACAACACTTGGCTCTGGAGAATGATCGTAGCAGGCAGTGCATTGGGCTGAAAAAACAAGCATTCATTCAGACATTTTGACACTAAAAGCTACAACACGTAAACTAAATGGTTTGTGAAGGTCATGATAAGCGAGTGATGTGATAATCTCTTAGTGAAAATATTCATACTGAAATTATTTTTTATAATAATCGGCTTTTCTACAAGGTTATACAATTCAGCATAATTATTAGGAAAATCTGTTCTGGTTGAGAAGCAAAAATTGAGTTGCTATGAGGAAATTATCATGGTGTTTAATCGTTTCACCATTCTTTTCGTACAATGAGAAGCCAGCTTATACGGTAAATGCATAGCTTGATAATTGTGTCGCCGGGCGTACTATGTACAAGAATCCAGTTAAAACATTAATTATTAGTTAAACCTATTTGAGAAATTACATGATTGTATACTTATGAATAATTGAAGAACACTAATTTGTATCAATGAGAAAAAAATATGTTATACCAGTTCCAATTACAAACAACTCCTTTAAACTCACCTCAGTAGTCACACTCAAAATTTCAATAGGTGGTGACCTCTTCCCATCCGTATACTCTACAGGCATCTTCTTATACTTCCGTTTCCTCCTAGCATTAGCCGGTCTGGTTGGAGAAAAGTTCTCATTGAACGAATCAGACTCAAAGTTCCCAATCTGGCAGTAATGCCTGGATTTTATGCTGGATTTGTGCAAGCTGAGGTGAGGATCGTCAGAGTCTGATAATGGCTGGGTAATGAGTGGGGCCTGCGGAGGACTGCTGGAGCTTCCATCTTCTACGAGGCTCACTGTTACTGCGGCTGCTGTAAAGATTTTTTGAATCTAAGGACTGAGTCACTTTTAAAGCTCTTTTCTAATGAACATTTTAAAAACAAGGGATTTATTAATGCTAAATGATGAAATTATTGCAGGAATAAAGCCCAAGGATCTGATGGGATTTAAGACTAGTATTTAACAAAGAGTACCATGTAATGAATAAATATTTTGAAAAAAAAACGCAAATACAACATTGACAATAAAATTAAATTAGTAGTTCTGGTTCTGGGAAATACTATGATACATGAATTTCAAACAAAATTAATCCTTATTGTACATGGTACAGTCACTAGTCTGTATGTTGGAATTTACTAAGTGCAGTGACTCAATAGAGTGTTCACCAAATATGAGCTAGTTACAAATCAATGTTTCAGTAATGATGGGAGATAAGTAAAGAAAAATAATATCGCTCACATTGTATTAGAATGAAAAAAAACTATTTTATTACAACGCAAGATTATGTCCATCACAATAAATAAATATTATGAAAACTACTTCTAGAACCATTCTCAATTTCTTTAAATATTATGAATTAATAGTACAAACAAAGTTGAATAAACTCATGTGGTATGTCAAATAAGCTCATAAAAGTTTCATAAATTCGCCTAAACAATGTAAAAGTTAGAATTTGCACAATAGCTTGGCAAGATTTCAAATGTTTGGCACAGCTAAAAAATAATTTTCTTGGCTCCAAAATTAATAGTTTGAGGGAAAATAGTCCTGATTATTTAATTTCATTGCTATAAAATAATATAATATACTTTATTGATACAAATCCTTACAATGTGCTTAATATCTAGCTTATGTTCACAATAATTAAAGGCGCACAAAAGTTGAAACCCAGACTCCCAAACTAGGAATACCTGTGACTTAGGAGTTAGTGTTCTACTGCCACTTGGACATTTAATATAATAAAAATAAAAAATAAAATATATTATATTATTATTATATAATATTATTTAATTGGATAATCATTTATCATTTTAAAAATAAGTACTAATAATAAAAAATACCAGGTGCACAAAGCATACTAACTAACAAAAATAGTGTACATACTAATATAAAATCATTAAACAAAAAATCCTTGAATGAATGTGTACACTTACGTAGGTTTCCGGCAGATCTGGTCCGTCGGCGGAGGCCTAGCTTCCTCCGCTCCTGCCGGCCGCAGTTACTCTCCTCCAGAGCCAGGTTAAGGTCATGAGACAACCTCTCCATCGCCCCTAATGACCCTCAAGCAAACCCATATCGTGCCATTAAAATCTAGAACATACGATGCACCGGCTCACTTTGTTTACGCCACCTCGACTTTTATGACCTACTTCCCACCTGCCCTTTCACAAATTCCAAGAGTAAATGACACTATCAACATAAAGAGCAAATAAACACAATCAAAACAGCAACATAACACACGGGATCACAACAAAAATGTAAATTTCGTACGTCCTTCCCAAATTTAACGGAATGTTTATTTTTAATATTAATACGCACGATCATCAAGAACACTTTCTACAGTTATAGATATGAAACATACTATTTCAGTCCATTAAAATTATTAACATCCACTTTCATAGCGAATTTTTTGCCGTGCATAATTTTGACAAAAAATAATAAATATCACATCACGCATCACCACACTCACTTCACAAGTCACGACATTCGATGAATGAATGGGATTAATTACTCTGACCACAGATACAGAAAAATAATTGTGAACACAGGCTCCCGACCGTAGACAGAGTAGAATAGTCTGTCTACGCTCCCGACCGACGCGACGTGACGGGATTTTAAGTTTAGGTCTTAGAGTTAGTATCGCTTTGCCAGGGCCCAGGGGGTTTATTAAACCAGTCAGTTCAAAAGCTGGCCTGCTTCTGAATTGCTAATAATCGCACGTACTATCTATGACAGTAATTTATAGGGAACGAAGTTTAACGGTAATGCTTGTCTGTAGCCTGAAATAATGTCATTGTATAAGGGAACGAAGTCGAACGGTAATGCATGTCTGTGGCCTGAAGTAATGTCATTGTCTTTTCTAATAAGCAACGTTTAAAAACTAAAATTTTATTATATTCTCATTTTAATGTTTCTATGAAAATAATTATTTTCAAAAAAACAGTAAAGTGAAAATATAATAAAATGACACACACACACACACATGTTTTTTTTGGGTATAAACATGTTTTAACTATGATTATTTGTACAAGTTACATTGGTATGTAACAATATCCAAAAGCATTCTAAAGCTCAATTTCCCGTTCAAAACAACTTTGTAACTTTGAAAGATTGGTTGGAGTGTAGCCTTATGGGCGCTATGGAGTGAGGACTTTTTATGTTTAATATTATTTTTTCGGAAATTTACTTAGTTTCTTGATTCTATCGTAAAGAACACTTAAATATAAGGCTAATAGCATCTTGCTATTTTTTGTCTACGACCAGCCGTTTGTCGTAAAAATGATGTCCAAGGGCTCCTTTTACAACTTAGGATGCAAGAGCGAGCGAAGCGAGCTCGGGCCTTGGGGCACCCGGACTCGGACAGGTTAGGTTCGACGGAGATGCCGGGGTCTAGTGAGCGAGCGAAACGAGCGAACAAAGACCCCGCAATCCCCTTCGTTTTTATTTTTTTTAAACCTGTCAGAAGTAGGGGCCTTGCGTAGTGGGGCTCTGTCGACTAGGCCTACGTGCGGCATAGGGCCATGCTTCTCAGAACCTAAATGGTTTCTATGGTAAAAGTTAACCCGATACCGCAACAAATTTGGTAGATTTCGGAAAGTTTATTTTTTTCAGAATTTACTGCCCAATTTTGTTTTTTTTTGCTGCTTAATGTGTCGCGTATAGTGTAACTCCTACTCCTCCGCCCCGAAGGGGTATGTTGTTTGATACATAGTTAAAAATCATTAATAGTCAATTTAACTATTAGTCACTTGACAATTAAAGTTTAACTAATCTGTCTACACATGGTTAATTTTCATAGCAATTTGTATTTTTTTTAACTATAGTTAGCTTAACCATTTGTCAAACAACATACTTATGTCATTTTTAACAAATTGTTAGTAAAACTAACGTATTTTAACTACACTTGGGAGCAAATAAATCGAGCCACTTCCTTTTTCACGCATTATGGTAATTATTTTTGGTATTAAGGAACGCATCGATTCGAAACATATATCGCCTAAAAGGGTATTTAATAACCTTTACAATGAGGGTAGTTAGTTGTCAAAATTTCATTTTTATTAAAGTTTAAAGGGTAGAATAAAATTATCGCATTTAATTTGCTTATGACATTTTTATTGTACTCTGTTAAGAAAAGATTAAATTTGAGGTTTTTGTTAATCATACCCATATTACTTGTTATTGTTGTCTTTATCTGTGTCTGTGTAATCAAAATAACCTGATAAAATGGATACTACACCGACGGAAGCTGCCCAAGTTGTAGCTTTACTTGAGGTTGGACACGGACAACGTGAAGTGGCACGCAGACTTCATTTGAGTCGTTCAAAGGTACAGCGGGTATACCGCAGGTATCTGGAGACTGGTGCTTTTGTTCGGCGACCTGGAACTGGCCGACCACGGGCAACAACAGAACGTGACGACCGCTTTATTGCAACCAATTCGTTGCGCGACCGTGGACTTAATGCTGTTCAGCTACAGCAAGCGTTACGTGACGTTCGAGGAGTCGCAATCAGTAGGTGGACAGTGAGACGAAGACTAAAAGAACGAAATTTAACATCACACAAACCAGCAACTGGCCCAAAATTGACTGTAGCTCATCGCCGATCTCGCTTGGAGTTTGCTCGAGAACACATTAATTGGACGTTAGAAGACTGGAGGTCAGTTTTGTTTTCTGACGAGTCAAGAATCTGTCTTTTTAGCAATGACGGGAGAAACCGAGTGTATAGACGTCCTGGTGAAAGATTTGCCCAATGTTGCATTCGAGAAACGGTGAGTTTTGGTGGTGGTTCTTGTATGGTGTGGGGAGGAATTTCTCTAGACGGAAAAACGGAACTTGTCTTCGTCGACCCCGCCAACGATGGCAGTGGTAGACGTGGATTAACAGCTGACCGATACATAACTGACATTCTTGAAAACCACGTAATGCCGTATGCTGGTTTTGTCGGAGAAAATTTCTTGTTTATGCATGACAATGCGAGACCTCATACCGCGCAGATCGTTACGGAATACTTGTCTGCGATCGGGATTCAACAAATGGTATGGCCAGCACGAAGTCCCGATTTGAACCCGATCGAACACCTATGGGACGAGCTAAAACGGAGAGTCCGAGCCAGGGTTCCCGCTGTTTCATCCATTCCCGAGCTTAAAGTCGCTGTGCTTGAAGAGTGGGAGAACATACCACAATATGTCATCGTAACGCTGATCAGATCGATGACTAATAGGCTACAAGAATGTATCAGGGCCCGGGGGGGTAATACCAGTTATTAAGAATATTTTTTTTGCAATAATTTTGTTTTTTATTGTTTTTATGGACTGTTTTAGCCCTACTAAATTTTCTATCAAAATTACCATTTTTCTTGCAGAGCCAATAATTTATCATTCAATAAGGTTATTATTCAATAATTTACCCTCATTGTAAAGGTTATTAACTAAACTTTTAGGCGATATATAGTTCGAATTGATACGTTCCATATTACCAAAAATATTTACCATTTTACGTGAAAAAAGGTAGTGGCTCGATTTATTTGCTCCCAAGTGTATTAGTATGTTTGACTACTGATCAAACAACGGGCCCTAAGACGACTCACTGACCGAAAGATTCAACGTGATTTTGAACGTGTGTGGATAGTTCATGCAACTATGATAGGTGGCGCCAAATAAATATTTGTTGATTTTACCGTATAGAAAGGATTTTTATGGAACTTGTTGTTTAAAATAGCATTTCGTTGCGATTTTTAATTGTAAAGCCTCTTTACAATGTCGTAAGTTGGTTTACTTACCTACATGAAAATATCATAGCGGTGTACTTTCTATAAGAATTTAAGCTGGAGCCCGCCAAATTCATTTTTTCTTTGGTTGTTTGCAAATTGCAGCTCTGTTTTACTTCGTGGTTGATCAAAATGTGATTCGCGACTATAAGAATAATATCTTGACTGAATAATAATCATCAATTACATATCAATCGTCAAACTTTGGCAATTTGTTCCACCTAGGAATTGTTGAATATTTCATATGAAAATTCTTAGGTGGAAATTGATGATTATTATTCAGTAAATATATCATTCATAAAGACGCGAATAGCATTTAGATCAACATTCGATGTAAAATAGAGCTGCAATTTGCAAAAAAACTCAGGAAAAACCAAAGAAAATTTTAATTTGGCGGGCTACTGCAAATTTTTAATGAATGTGGTGATTTTATTTTTAGTAAAACACGAACATTTCGTCCTGTTAGTATGACCCAGCTGCTTCACCTATGGGAGTTCTTAAAATTAATAATCTTAAACGAATTGTAGTTTGCACCCAAGCACGAGAGCATAGCAAGCGAATGTGGGAAAGGGTTGCAGAAATTTTAAATTCTGCTGGCGAAGGAACTGTTATGTCTGCATCCAATGTTCTCATAATGTAGTTTTTCTGCTTAAATTTTAAATACCTACCTTAGAGCAATGCATGATAAATTTTATTTTATTTTTGGTACTAGGTAGACAGGAAGACCATATTAGAAAAAAATATAACTGCTCATCAATGACAGCAGAAATCTGATCAGGAGGTGGACCTGGTATTAATTTGGAACTATCTAAAATTGACAGAAAATTCCTCAGTATCCTTGGAGAAAATCTGGGATTTGGGCTGCCTGGTGTCACACCTGTATAGCCACTCGTGGTAATAAACCTCTTTTCTTTGATTTTAATTTCACAGCGTTACAATCTGTAATTAATCTGAATTAAATTCCCACTAAATACACTCTGAAATATTTTAATGCATTTTTTGTGCCTCCTCTTTTTTGGTTTCTCCAGGTCGAATTGCTTAAAAAAAAAAAAAAAAAACCCTCCCCCTCACGCCCCTAGTCGCCGCAGGAGGAGACACCCTGGGCGTCGGGAGTCAATTGCCGACTCCCGGCCACCGTAGGCGCGGGCTTGCGGACGGCGAGCAATGGGCAGCTCGCCGTCCGGTAAGGACCAGGCCCGGGTCGACGGCGCGTCGTGTTCCACGCGCGCCTCAAAGAGATGTCAACATCATTGAAGGGGTCCAATAGGGCCGATGCCTGCCGGGGTCGCGGATTGTTCGAAAGAGTTACCGTGGCCCTGGCGCACAGGCAACTGAAGGAACACGGGTGGGTTTTAGTCAGTAAGAGTCTGACACGCCCTTCCGCTCCGCCCAGAGCGGGAGAGGTCATTTGATGATTTCCCACCCAAAAAAAAAAAAAAAAAAGGTCGAATTCCTTTTTCAGAAACTGTTCTTCCTATGTATTCAATTTCAGTTTGCAAAAACTTTTAACTGTGTAAGTATACACTATGTAAGTACTAGTAGTACAGTACAGCGCACGGTGGGCTAAAAATCGGCTTTCATAGACTTAGGGATTTCATTTTGCAAGTGCCGGTTTTTTTGCTGAATATCGCTTCTATTAGTTATTTATTACTATATACAAAAATGACACCCGAGTTAATTCTGCACAGGTAGCATGATGCATTTGATCTAGCTTGAGAAAGGTACGTACAGACTTTAGCGTCGATCATTGTCATCATTAGTTGATGAGTCACCCTGTTACAATTACTGCACTCTGTGGGGATAAGGGCCTTAATGTCATCATCCATTTGTCTTTTGAGATCAATGACAACTGCTTCGCTCTCCTTTACAAAAGTAAACTGAACTGGACGACAATACAAAGCTGAGCATGGTTTTGGGTTCGTCCATAAAGTATTATCTCCACCTGTCAGTTTTAGTGGCACCAAGGAGGTCATGAAAATGCTTGAATCATCTTGCTCACCCTCCATTTTCTGCTTATATCGGCTTAGGTTGGAAGCACCATCAAATCCCCACTTGGATATCAGCTTTTGCTGCTTATTTTGCACATCATCATCAGAAATACTTTGAAGGATCATCGTCACCGTGATGTCAAGTAAAGCTTGAAGTGTTATTCTAGCCTATGAATCCGTAACTGACACTGATTGCTTCGGAGGGTAGCAATCAAGCTTAGTTTGTTGCACTTTATAGTAGGATGGATAAATATCCTTAGAACCTTTCCGAATGGCAGCCTCTCGCAACGTAATATATTGCCACTTCGACAGTTTTAGTTAAAGAAGAAATCCAAGCGCTTTCTCTGGTGTAAACATGACTGTTTTTACTGGTTTCTTAAGCGCTTAAGCGCTTCATTAATTTTAACGGCTGCTTTGGGATTTTTCATCATATATTCAATCACAGATGCGAATGATGCGATATCCTTATGCCACTACCAATTCACTGGAATCTTCGCCTGTATGAGCATCAAATCTTCTCTTTTTCTGTTTGCTTCCCAGATCTTCGAATGGTTTTCGGGACCTTTTTGTCATTGTTCCAATGGACGACGATGTCGACGGTTCTTGAGAGACTGAGTGTGCTCTTGGTATCGCATCAACAGTTTGATCTTCATTAACTAAAGTTTGCACTCAACTTGGCTAATCAATTTTTTCTTGCAGCCAATTTCCGTACAGTTTTCTGAAATTATCAAGGAATCAATTGGATTTTTGCCACCTCTGTAAAGAAGCTCGCGTGAATCTGCGACAAAATTCTTTGAGAGTTACTCGATCTTCGGCAGAAAGGCAATCGCCTATGGGGGGGATACAACTGCACCAAACAATACTTCATGATGAAATGAAGTACCTACTCCCACTTTTTAAAAGAACAAACTAGTCTAAATTGGTGATTAAACTTTCCATTCTAAGATTTTATAGTTGCAGAGTAAAGATTTAGTGTGAGCAGTTACTCAGTTGTGAACAATCTAAATTATAAAGCAAAATTTTAGCCCTTTTATTGTAAAACGTCGATAATTAATTAACTACCCTCATTAGAGTTTTAAAAGATGTGCTAATGAAAATTTATAATTGTCAAAAACATTTCTTAGAACTCATAGCACAACTAATCAACAAATTAGCTTACTTATCAGAAAAAAGGTGAATGTAGTCCATTGTTGCGCGATATTGCAAATCATTTAATCACCTATTCAGGCTCAGCAGAAGAATAAACAATTTATTATTTGGTATTTTGGTTGTATGCAAAGTTTTAAAACTCATTTTGTGTTGATAAATATCTAGCTCAAACATAGTTGTCTAAGTGTGGGTGTACTTTAAAGCTCTGCTTACTCCTTCGGGGATATAGGGGTGATGCTATTTTATGTCAGGTGTTGTTAAAATTAAATTTACATCTTGCAAATAAGGTTACTAAAACTACTTATAGATAAAAAAAAACTAGGAAAACATTAAATAAAAATTAAAGCACTCCCTACCCATTTTTTTTTTTGAGGGCTACTGCTGACAAACTGTTATGCAGTTTGGCAGACTAGAAATAATGTTATTGTTGATAAAGATTTTCGAATAAATAAAAATAAAAAACTCTGTGTTCCTCAACTTAAACACTCAAAGGAACCGATTCATATGTAAAAATAAATAAAAATATTTTGATGATTAAAAAAAAAAACAGCAGCTATAACTGATATGTGGAGTATGTCAAAAAATCATAAATAATTAGTACTAACATAACCACCTGTAAGGATATTATGGTTTTCCTTGCCGTTTAAGAGATAATTCGATTTTTCATACTAGCTTCACACAAAGTTTTCGTAAAAAAAAAAAAAAAACGTTTTTGTGCAAAAATTTTGTATACAGTAATAACTAATAGATGCGATATCTGGCAAAAAAACTGACACTTGCAAATTGAAATCCCTAAGTCTATGAAAGCTGATTTTCAGCCCACCGTGCAGCGGGACCGTTTTCACCATTGATATAAGTAATAAGTAAAAAGAGGGTCCATAGATCGGTACTTAGTGTAATATTATTTTGCACATCGGATAGTAGCTCGTACTCACCCGGCTAACATAATAATGTATCTTACTAAGCATAAATACAGTGACAATTTGACTGCTGTTGTGGAAGCAAAACAAAAAAAAAAGAACTATTCATATTCTGTAAAATATAGCAAGAAAGGCAAAGGCGACGGACGACGCGACGGCGACGTAAGGAATACTACATACAAAAATAAAACGAATGGTGACAGAAGGCAGAAACATAATGTTAAAAAGAGCTTGCAGTAACTTGGCAACTGCAGCTTAGACCATTTATCCTATGTTCTAAGAACTGCCTACACTAGAAGTCAACATACAACTAACTGAGACAAATCGTGCTACTGACATCAAATTTACAATGTCAGTAGCTGTTTATTTTTATTGTCAGCTCAGCAGCTTGCACTACTGAGTAATCAAATGCAAAAATTGGATCAAACCTCAAGCCCCTTAGAGATAGATTGGACGTTATTCGTGATCGTGTATTGCCGTCATAATAGATTATATGCTTGGTAACCCAACATTCACCCAAACGTCAATTAAAAAAAGAAAAAACCGTTGTGCTTTGCTTAAGTTGGTTGTCATTGTCAATTTTTGCGCCAATTTCATTATTATTTTTATTTTGTTATTCGCTCTCACTTTCTGTTTTGCACGTGAAATTTTATTTGAGGATACCATCTATCAATATTACACAGAGGTAATGCATTGAAAAGTAATTTATTTTTGTGATTTTTATGATCTACCGTTATTAGTAGCGTCATTGTGAACGCTATTTTCGTAGATCGTTATTACATAGAAAGTATGATGTAAACTACAAATTATGAGTTTACATAATACCTAATATGATAATTTAGACGTTACAGTAATTTCACGGGTTTTGCTACGAGATCCAGTCATTTCTTGCTATTACATTTTTGTTGGTAAAATCGAACGCAAGCATCTATCCAGATTGTTTCTTTTCGCTTATTTATCGCAGATGTGGTCTCCACATGGCGCATTGATATCCTCCTATACGAAGCCTCAGTCGAGATCACGAGTCATAACTCCTAATATAGTCATAACAAGTAAACCTCACTTTCATTCTGACCCCAATCAAAATGCTTGTCAAAATATATCAACTATCGTTAACTTGGCCTAGTTACGTATCCAATCACTAATATTATGTTGTTTAATCTCTAATACATTTAAATATGTACTTACCTTAAATCTCTTTGTATAATTTCTTAGTTACTAGCCACATGGCACCAAGTAGTTCCCAACTTAGTTCATAGACTTAAATTGATGCGTATTGAGGCTATTGTGCGTAAAACTGACTTGATGTTCAAAAGTGCCTTTTATGTGTGTATTTGAAATAAATGATTTGACTTTGAACTAGGATTATTAGAAGCAAGATCCAACAGTATTAATTGTGACTTTTAAGCCTTTATAATGTGTATTTGATAAGGTCCTGTTAACCAATATTAATGTCTTCTGTTTTTTTATATCCTAACTGCTTTAAATTCCTTTTCCAGCGCCAATGGAGGGTGCGGTGACACCAGAGGGAGGGCGTCGCACACGTGCTGCCCTTGCCGAGATCCCGGTCCGGCTTGATCGTCTTCGTGTCACACCTCTACAGCCTGTCACTAACATCCGGGAGCGCTCCCCGGCCTTGCCTGCTGGGTATCTGAGTCCGGCACCATCGCCTGACGAACTGCTGATTCAGCAGAGAGGTATAACAAATTGAATTCTCGGTCTTATATCCTTCCCACATGTTTTATTTTTAACCAATTCAGTTATTGTTTAGTGTGACAAAACAAATACAATTTTAACAAATAATATTTCAGTGGACTTATCGACACCTGCAAGGAATAACATTGTAACTAATATTTAGTAACTTTACAGGAGAGTGCGACAAAGATTTAAAAAATCTCTCAGATTTTGGTTAAGTCTGATAGGATAGAAGTATGATAGGAAAATGTAGCTATTCCCTCGTTGACTCATATTTTCAAGGTTGGTTGGCATTAAGATTTAACCAAAATCTGACTTAAATATTAGTTACAATGTTATTCCTTGCAGGTGTCATTATATTAATAACAGATATCCACTACTGAAATTTATAGATTCCACAGTTACTTTGCTGTTATGGGATTAACAACAGATTTTTTTTACAAAGTTACTACAAAGGTGAAGAAACTATGATTAATGGTCACTTTTGTATACTGAAATGACACACCAAACTGAATAAAGGTTGGCAGATCGGCAAGTCTGTCTGTCTCGGCAAGTCTATTAGGACCAATCCCAACATATATGAAAATGTTGAAACTTTCAGCATAATGAAAAGAGTGATCCATTTTTTTTTCTCATAACTAAGATGTACTTCAGGCACACATTGTAAAACTACAATAAATACTATTACTTAATGGTATGACATACTTTTACCCTACTTAAAGTCTGAACGGAATTCTGGTATAAAAAAGAGATTCTTACTTGCAGATGATTTGTAAGAATAGAAACTTTGTATTATTGAATTTAGAAGCTTAATTGGGCAAGTGCTTTAACACCAAGCAATTGATAATTATCTTCATCAATAAACACCTTGTTGAATAAGGAAAGGTCTTGGCTAAATTGCTCAAGTCAGAAAAGAGTGGAAAGGAGATAAAAACTTAAAAAAAAAAAACAACCAACTTAAAATTTTATTTTATTTTTCACGTCTTTTAGTGTTTTTTTTTGGAAGTCGGTTGATTTTTTGTAAAAAAGTTTTTATTTTTCACTTTTTAGTTGCGGTACGTACCCCACACAAATTAGTATACCACTACTTGGTGTGTAAATAACAGTGACAGGAAATTATTAACACATCATCCATATAAACTAAGTGGAAAAAATATGCAGTATTACGGATAACTCAAAAACTACTGGTCAGAACTTGATCAAATTTAAATGGGACCACAGGTGAAGCACCACCTATCAATTAAAAAAAGAATCATCCAAATCGGTTCACCCAGAAAAAAGTTCTGACTTAAGACACATAAAAAAAAAAAAAAACATACTGATGAATTGAGAACCTCCTCCTTTTTGTGAAGTCGGTTAAAAAGAAGGTCTTTGCCCTGCAGTGGGACAACATAGAGTAAAAATAAAATAAATAATAAACACCGGGATATTTTTGTGGTTTTTTTTTTGTTTTGCTCCTGCATCAAAAATACATAAACATCCCCTAATTCCTTAGACAGCTGTAAGAATAGGCAAGACAATTAGCAATTAAGATTAATTAATTATTATTATTAGCAATCAAGACACATTAGCATAATGTTCAAAGAGAAGAATATTACCATGTTTTTTATTTTTTTCCCACTTGAAATACACATTAACAATTTAAATATCAGAATATGACAGGAGGCACTACTTAGTTGTGTTCACTACTAAAACAATAACCCAAATTCTTTCAAGCAATCTTTCATTTGCAGGCCGCAAACGTCTGCCAGTAACATGGTCGCCGGATATCGAACTTAAACGCAACTCCTCATTTCACTCCACCATACGCACACCACCGAAAGACAACCACTTATCTCCATTGAAACTCGGCGTCACCCTTCGTTCTACACCACGAAAACGTCTATTACTGGATACCGAACGTATACCACTAACTCCTGAAAAAATCGACTTTTCCGACATAAGCACTCCTCAAAAATTCAAGATCACCAGCCCCATTAAAAGCACCCCACCAATGAAAAGGTGTAGACTGGAAAGAACATTGAATACCGAGTTGAAAGGACCTATCGATATTGCCCTAAAAGGCTTGAGCCCTACCCAGCTCATTCATATGATCAAAACCATCACATACAAGCACCCTGAAATTGAACAGGAGATCAGAAGCGACATGCCGGTCCCGGACCTAACGCCTCTTGAAGAGAGACTAAGTTATTTGAAGAGCAATATCTTTAAAAGTCTCCCTACGTCTCGTCTTACTTCTAGAACTGATTCCCCAGCATTCTCTCGGGTTTCTACGCATTTGGCTGCGTTTAAAAAGTGTGTCGTAGAACAAGGGAAGGTCATGGTTGAATCACAACATTGGGAGTCAGTAATCCAGTATGTTTTTCTAGCCTGGAACTATGTCAAAGCTACCCCTGTTTGGGACAACCAGCCACATAATGCTCTAAGAAAACAATGCTTTAAAGCTCTTGCAAATTTTTGCATGACGGCGTTAAAAAAGGGTGGTCTGCCTAAAGAAATGTTACTTGATGTGCAGGATAAACTGCAAGGAATGGTTGCGGACAGTGAGGAAATATCGTCATGTATGAAATATGTTCAAGGTCAATTACAAGATTTCTTGTAATTTGTATTCTTTACGATGGTTTTATAAGATGGAGAATGGCGTTGTAACAGATTCTGTAATTGTTAATATAAGACTGATAAAGGTACGTCCATATCAATGAACTATTGGTAAATACGCACTTATAAAATTATATTTAGTTAATCTGGAAATTAAAAATAATTATCCATACATTTGGTTAAATAAATCGTGTTACTGTTAACTTGCCTTTTAAAGATATGGCATATACAAAATAAAAAACTTGTTTCTATACATTTTTTCCTAAACATAATGTTTAAACAATTATGGAATCTGATTTCTTTTAAGTTCATTATTTCTTCAATTAAGGTTGTAGATGCAATCTTTTATTTTCTTTTTATTGTTATTTTATTGTGCCTCCTCTTTTGTGCCTACTACAGACATATGGGCCTATTACTTTATACCACTATGACAAATGATTCTTGAGGATATTTTTATGACCAATTATATAATAAATCGCGTAATAGTATTTGACATCCTTGAAAGTGCTGAGGGTAGTCCCATTTTATGAAATGGCGTAATTTTACAACAATTCATGAACTCATTTCGTTTAAATGAAATCATTTATGAATTGAAGGTATCATTTTCATTATAAATATTTTTTTTGTATGTATTCCCAGTAAGTAAAAATGTGCCCTTCATTGCATTTAAAAAATGATAATATTTTTAATATCAAATATTTTTCTCTTTAAGAAATATTTTTAATTTAGCATAAGGGTAATGACTTTGGTAGAGTGGAAAGGAATCAAAAAAAAATTATAAGTAATATTTTTAAACAAGTTTGTCTTCCATATTTTTATGGATACTTAATTTTGATTCTTTTCAAGAAAGCTGTGACAATACCAAAGTATTCTTACTGTAGTAAAGTAAGTTAGGTATGTAAGTTTGGATATTTCTACTTATTGTAATATTTTATCATAACCATACTAAGTACCGAAAAGACTAGCATAAATCTGGATCAGCTTTAGTTTTCTCACTTTACTTAAAAGTATGGAATTGATAAAAAATATTCCTACTTACGAGTGATTTTACCAAAGTCAGATATCATAAAACCGTGGAATAAAATTGACGTCTGACAGTTCTAGTTTGGCAAAACTGTCAAAAATTATAAATTTATTCTTATGTTAAAACTTAGGTATAAAAGTTTGGTGAATTTCGCGAAATAAAAATGGTTATTGAAATTATACTTACTATGTTTTAGATTAAAAGTGTTTTTGATAAGCTATACAATATTTTTAACTAAATATCTATGTTTTGGCTGAATAAAAGTTAATGTTGTGCCTTGTTCTCGCAAGTGATTGACGAAATATCACACGATATTGTTAGTTTATATATTTTTAAGCTTAAATAAACCGCATTTTTGTAAAACTTGGCGTTTGTTTTTCAATTAGTTAAATAAAGTAAGTTAGAGATAGTTAATAGGCATTACAAAAATAACTTCAATGTTGCCAACCGTACGAGGTTCCTCGTACGGTTGGCAACATTTCGGGCACCGGTACCCGCCTGGAACCGGTGCCCGAAAAATAGCAAGAACCGATAAGTACCGATACATAATCTGTACTTTTGGTACCGGTTCTAAGCCCTGCACGACCGAGTTTTAGAAAAAGTTCGACAACTGCGTCGGACTTTTCCTTACTTTTGTTTTTGTCAACCTCGTGCTAAAACTCGACCATATTTACGCCTGGGTACTCAACCCAAAAACTGAAGCATTTATATCAAACCATTTACAAGTAGGTACTTTGAATTGTCAAGGATTAGGTCAGTCAGAAATATGAAGCTTGTTGCCCATTCCAAAGCGTACTAGGTACCTATGGGCAAGAAATTCCATGGACACTTCAAAATTATATTGTTACAAAACATTAGTTAAGTATATCATTAAATACCTACTGTTCGTGCTATTATGCTTCCAATTATCTAAAGATTAGACATTTGTATTCTTACGAAGTAATGCGGCTTCGTGCTGCGTAGTATCGGATATTCAGAAATAAATAAATGGAAATAAATCTGTTAATGGTGCAGTTATTAACAACTGCACATTCGAAGATTGAGCCCTTTACCCTAGCTGCACTAAAGTTAATAACAACTTCAAATATCAAAATCCTTTTTTTCAAATTAAACTCAGAATCAGCAGTTTTTGAACACCAAAAATTACATCACAGTCCCCTAAAACGCCCGGCCTTCACCACTTCCTAGTGCTTTAGCTGGGAAAAAGTGGCGCAACAAAATGGCCAGCAGCACAGGTACAGTTTCTTAAAAAGTAAGTATTGCCTCTATTCCATAAGCTCATGTAATTTGCATCATTACATATTATAGAGATTAACATTATGTTTACAACATCGTTATACCTACTTAAAATGGTACGATAATTTACTAACGAGATAATTACTGTATTATATTGAATCAGCAGGTAGTATGACCATACTACTAATTAAATTTTCAGAACAATTAAGTTATTAATTATGCCACATTATAATTTTTTAAATAGGTAATTAGTAATTACCCTTTGGTATGGGCTCCTATAAGAAGGGTTCCAATTTAATTTTTGAATCATAACCGTTTTGGATTTCAACGAGTGATAGTGAAATTACTTTTTCCTAAAAAATATAAATAAAAAAGTAAAAGAATGGAAGAATTTGTGTATTTTATCTCAGTTGAGTTCCTGAATTTTGTTACTGGCAAGCAAACTGGGCAAAATCGCAGAGGTAAGTTAAATATTACTATTTAAATTTTGTAATGTATTAAATTAGGTATTACATATTTACCTGCCGTTTTAGATAACACTTGTACATGCTTGTATGTACCTAAATATAATATTATCATCTTTATTTTATTGTAAAAATATTCGAAACTTGAAATCAGAATGGCGCCATAATTGCTAAAAGATTAAGTAGGTAATGTCCTTAAACAAGAGATAAACCTACAAAACTAAGCTATAATATCGATAACATAACTCATAATTTTGTAGCTGCTGTGTAGGCTTAAACTTCAATTAAATCATAGTAAGTTGGTACCTACAGTCGGAAATTAATTGCTTTCCTGACTATCATGTTTTTTTACATCGTTTTGAAATGGTTTAACCCTTCATATCAACACTAGAACGTTGATCCACGCGAGACAGAATGGCTTTTTAATTGTTTCATCCGGTTAAATACTTAGTTAAATACCTATAGGCAAGCTATTGAGGCCTGTACCTAACAAGCCTTTTATTAGATCATGCCTAAGGTATTTATACACTAGAGCAGAATTTTCATGAATCTTTATCCTTTTCCAGGTATTAAAGCGACGCCGTATGTGAAACTGGAAAACATTACACTTACACCGGATTCAGAGACTTCCGACTCAACAGATCAAGTGAGTTCTCCTGAAAAGACTCCATCGAAATCTATGTGGATGACACCAAGACCACGTCGCACTAAGGGTGTGGACTTCCCAAGGAGTAGGCGTATCAACTTCGATTTATCTGAAGATGAGGAGAAGGCTAAAGATTGAAACGGGTTTGAACGGGTCAGTTTGGAATCTGTTTTTCAAGTGCTTGAACTTTTAGGAAAGATGTTTTGGGCATAAGTTTGTACGCCCAGTTTTAAAATCTTAAGTTATTAAATTATTTATGTCTTACTAATTAATATACCTACCTAGGTACCTAATGAGTGTTGTAGTACTAAGTTCATTTTGTTTTGTATTTAAGTACATAAGTAATATGTTTTCTCGAAACTTTTAAAATAATTTTGTTATTACATTACGACTAGATTAGTACCTGTAAATAATTGTTAAAAGTCCATCCGAATGTTCAGTTAACATTTTATTTCAATAAATTTCTATGAGTAAATCACTTATTTGTTTTTATTTTACCTGGTGAATGTATTTTTAGAGGGAGTTGAGGAACGCGAAAACAACGTAGGTAGGTTACCTACTATAATAGTCATCCAGGACCGTAATATTTAGAAAAATAAGGCTTTAATACTTATTTATGATACTAGTGCGGTAGGTAAGTTGGTTTTTACAAACGATTAGACGAATGTAAGCCCGAGACGAAGCCGAGGGCTTACCATAGTCACGAGTTTGTTTAAACCAATTTCCGCACGTGTGTCATACAACGTTTTTCAACACATTTGCGAGAAAACAGTACAATATTAATGTCGGATTCCTCTTTTGAACTCATCTTTTATTAGAATCATTAATTTGTAATACTCTAGCGCCGCCATCCTACTTATTAGCTAAGTTATTGTATAACTTTAAATTGTAATAACTTTTAAGCGGATGGACCGATTAAAATGAAATAAATATCTAGTAAAATAAATAATACCTCAAGATACCGGTTCTGTATGTTATTTCCAATTCCTTAAATCTCTTAAAAAGATGTACACAAAAATTTCAATAATCATGTAAATTTTTAAATCATCTCCTATTTTACCGCCTTGGGGGATAATTATACAAAAACGCAGAAACATTTTTTTTTACTGCCTTGTTTATCATGTAAAGTGTAAATTATTACTGCAAATAACATGAGAATGCCAGATCTTAACACCACTCAATTTGCTAGGGCTGTTACTTTAATTGAAACTAGGGCCACCTACAAAAATGTGGCCCAAACATTAAGAGTATCAAAATCTGTGGTACACCGAGTTGACAAGAGGTATCAGCAGATCAGACAGACCGAACAGTACACGAACGGAAAACTGTGGCCAAAGATGAACGGTGCATGGTTACCAGCGTGGTTAGAAACCGGACATTAACTTCTTCTGAGGTAAGAACGAAGCTCCAAGAAGTTCGAGGAGTTCCAGTAAACAGAAAAACTGAAAAGATCCAATTTCAAGAAAAATCTAATTGAAGATAGGCAATTTTGGTTACTACCCGCTCTTAAATCACCAGAACATACGTAATCCTGGAGTTGAGACCATGAACAGCCAAACGCTAGAGGTTATGCCTACAGCTCTCATGCCATGTATACTCGAAAGGTTTAGGTAGGTAGGTAGTTAAATAAAGGTAAACAACAAAAACCACGTGACTCATCGATGCTAAACCTTTTATTTCAAACTAGCTGCTGCCCGCGGCTTCGCCCGCGTGAATGTCGGATAGTATCCATCGGGAACGTACTACCGGGACAAAAAGTAGCTTATGTAGTGACATAGGCTACTTTTTGTCCCGGTAGTATACGCCTGATGTCATGTGACGCGGCTGATGTTATACGGAGTGCCGTATAACATCAGCTATCTGCCAGTGAATGTCCCGTCAAAATCGGTCCAGCCGTTTTGGAGATTACCCGGAACAAACAGAAAGACAGACAAAAGTGTCAAAAATTGGTATTTTGTTTTATGTACCGTTTATACTTTCATATGCATTTAGTAAAAAGCTGGTATTTTTAAATTACAAACAGACACTTCAATTTAATTTATTTAAATAGATATCAAATCTTCCCTAAAACTAATGGACAGCATAGTTGGTATTCCTCTTTATCACTGTGGACAAAGTTGTCTCTTTAGGTACTGCCTCATTGATCTTGTGGTGGCAAACGCTACTGCTGAGCAGTGAGCATGACGTCTTTGGTTCGATTCCCAGGTCGAGCACAATAATTGGGTTTTATTGGTTATTGGTTTGGGCACAGTTATTGGGTTTGGGCTACTGGGTGAGCTAACACGTGAGCATGCCACGTAAAATTGACCATCAGAGAAACACTCCTGCCTTAAATCTACACCTGCGTATTTGACGGTTTGACCCTTTGACTTGTTTATGGTCATGGCAAAACTCACTTTCAGGGGAAATTGCAGTCTCTTGAAATCAAAGGGAAGGTAATTGGGAATCAATGGGATACGTGGTATAAACACTGTTTCTCCATATAAACTTAAGTTCATCCCCGATGAATTTTGAAAAATCCTTCCTATGTGGATACCTACGTCATAAGAGGAATACGTGTGCGAAATTTTCAGTTTCTAGCCCAAGGCCTGTGTGTTTATTTAGAACTTTCATCCCCTATTTTACCCACTTAAGGGTTGAATTTTGGAAAACGCTGTAATATGTAACTCATTATTTATGCCGTACTCAATTCATACGAAATTTCGTGCAAATACGTCCAAGGAATAAAAAGTTTCATACAAACTTTTATCCCCTATTTCACCCCCTTGGGGGTTGAATTTTGAAAAATCCTTCCTTAGTGGATGCCTACGTCATAAGAGGAATACGTGTGCGAAATTTTAAGTTTCTAGCCTTAATGGTTTGGCCTGTTCGTTGATACATCAGTCAATCACTTTTGCTTTTAATATATTTAGATTTAAGAAAAAAAACAGTAATAAACCAAATTACAAGGGGTGTGCGATTTTATTGCTCTCAAGTGTATGTTCTATTCTGAATCTGAATCTGAGGAACTATCTGTCACATTAATAATAAAGCGTTCAGTGGTATCATCAATTATTTTGTCTAATTTAAACATTTTCTGTTCTTCTTTTATTACGACCCTCGCAACTTTTCCAAGTATCAGCAGACACATTATCCTCTGGCAAAAGAATTTTTAAGTCAGCCATTTTAAAAGTTTTATTTTTCACGGCTAAATACCCCTTAACTTGAGCCCATGTCTTGAAATAACAAGTCTTGAAACTATGCCAGTTTTCAACGGATAACACTATTTGGGCCATGTTTCTTCTACTTATGTAAGTAGAAGAAACATGGCCCAAATACACACATTGAAAAATGTGTTTAAATAAGTAGGTATGTACCTACTTATTTAAACACATTTTTCAATGTGTGTTTCTCAGAGGTTGAAAGAGCTCCTGTTTTGGAGCGTTTTTTCTTCGGTGATGGAAATGAGAGTACGGAGTTGGTCTGGCTAGTACCAGGCTCGGGTTCACTCATTTTTCAACCATACGAATTTAAAAACCAATGACGATAAATAACAAAAACTTACAATAACTAAATAGCAAAAACAAAATAAAGAAGCAAGGTATATTAACAAAATCGAAACGCACACGCAGCATCGCAAATGTCGAGAGTGCTATCAAAGGCGTCTAGTTAACCGACTAAAAGTAATACCTGCTACTTCAGTTGCCATACTACGTCGTAGGTGTACTCTTCAATTTAGCAACATTATATTCGTTGTATTTAATAAAAGGTTTACGGAACCTGTCTTTTTGGGCTCTTTACAATAGACAGCTTAAAAAATATTATTCTATTTTATAAATCACAACAAAAAAATTGTGCTCAAGCAATTACATCTACGAAGAGTAGTTTACGAATAAATGATAAAGTTTAACATACATTAATAAAAGAGGAAACTATCGTATAAATCGAAAATAAATTTAGTTTTGTTGTAACGTATTTTTAAACAAGAAAGTGTCAACTATAAAAAAGCCCTTTTTACGTTTGTTTACCTTTATTTAACTACCTAAACCTTTCGAGTACTCGAAAGGTAGTTTAATAATAAAGCGTTCAGTGGTATCATCAATTATTTTGTCTAATTTAAACATTTTCTGTTCTACTTTTATTACATGACCCTCGCAACTTTTACAATTCTCAGCAGTCACATTAGCTAAAGCCTCTGGCAAAAGAATGTTTAGGTCAGGAATTTTAAACGTGTTATTTTTCTAGGCTACAAACCCTATATCTTAAGCCCATATTAATTCAATTGAATTGCGCTCACAGTCACACAGTGGTATGGTGGCAGCCGCAATACAGTGACACCATTTAACATTTGTTTTCTAATTTATCCGCAATATAAAAGGCATCTGGTTAACCGACTAAACGTAATACCTGCTACTTCAGTTGCCATACTACGTCACGGGTGTACTCTTCAATTTAGCAACGTTATCTAATTCGTTGTATTTTGTAAAAGGTTTAGGGCATCTGTCTTTTTGGGCTCTTTGCAATAGACAGATTACAAAATATTATACTATTTTATAAATCTAACAAAAAAAAAACGTGCTCAAACAATTACATGTACGAAGAGTATAGTTTACGAATAAATGATAAAGTTTATCATACATTAATAAAGGAGGAAACTATCGTATAAATCGCAAATAACTTTAATTTTGTTGTAACGTCTTTTTAAACAAGAAAGTGTCAACTATAAAAAACCCTTTTTACGATTACGACCTTTATTTAACTACCTAAACCTTTCGACTATAGATGCAATAAAGTTAATAACAACTTCACAAATAAAAATCCACTTTTCAAATTAAACTCGCAATCAGCACTTTTTGAACACCAAAAATTACATCACAGTCCCCCAAAACGCCCGCCCTGCACCACTTCCTAGTGCTTTAGCTGGGAAAAAGTGGCGCAACAAAATGGCCAGCAGCACACGTAGGTACAGTTTCTTAAAAAGTAAGTATTGCCTCTATTCCATAAGCCCATGTAATTTGTATCGTTACCTATAATAGAGAAAAACATTATGTTTAGATCATCGTTATACCTACTTAAAATGGTACGATAATTTACTAACGAGTTAATTACTGTATTATATTGAATCAGCAGGTAGTATGGTCATACTACTAATTAAATTTTCAGAACAATTAAGTTATTAATTATGGCTCATTATAATTTTTTAACTAAGTAATTAGTTATTACCCTTTGTTATGGGCTCCTATAAGAAGGGTTCCAATTTAATTTTTGAATCATAACCGTTTTGGATTTCAACGAGTGATAGTGAAATTACTTTTTCCCAAAAAAATATAAATAAAAAAGTAAAAGAATGGAAGAATTTGTGTATTTTATCTCAGTTGAGTTCCTGAATTTTGTTACTGGCAAGCAAACTGGGCAAAATCGCAGAGGTAAGTTAAATATTACTATTTAAATTTTGTAATGTATTAAATTAGGTATTACATATTTACCTGCTGTTTTAGATAACACTTGTACATGCTTGTATGTACCTAAATATAATATTATCATCTTTATTTTATTGTAAAAATATTCGAAATTTGAAATCAGAATGGCGCCATAATTGCTAAAAGATTAAGTAGGTAATGTACTTAGTTAAACAAGAGTTAAACCTACAAAACTAAGCTATAATATCGATAACATAACTCATAATTTCGTAGTTGCTGTGTCGGCTTAAACTTCAATTAAATCATAGTAAGTTGGTACCTACAGTCGGAAATTAATTGCTTTCCTGACTATATTTTTTTTTTTACATCGTTTTGAAATGGTTTAACTCTTCATATCAACACTAGAACGTTGATCCACGCGAGACAGAATGGCTTTTTAATTGTTTCTGTAATTACAGCATTCAACCGGTTAAATACTTAGTTAAATACCTGTAGGCAAGCTATTGAGGCCTGTACCTAACAAGCCTTTTATTAGATCATGCTTAGGGCATTTATACACTAGAGCAGAATTTTCATGAATCTTTATCCTTTTCCAGGCATTAAAGCGACGCCGTATGTGAAAATGGAAAACATTACACTTACACCGGATTCAGAGACTTCCGACTCAACAGATCAAGTGAGTTCTCCTGAAAAGACTCCATCGAAATCTATGTGGATGACACCAAGACTACGTCGCACTAAGGATGTGGACTTCCCAAGGAGTAGGCGTATCAACTTCGATTTATCTGAAGATGAGGAGAAGGCTAAAGATTGAAACGGGTTTGAACGGGTCAGTTTGGAATCTGTTTTTCAAGTGCTTGTACTTTTAGAAAAGATGTTTTGGGCATAAATTTGTACGCCCAGTTTTAAAATCTTAAGTTATTAAATTATTTACGTCTTACTAATTAATATACCTACCTAGGTACGTAATGAGTGTTGTAGTACTAAGTTGCTTTTTGTTTTGTATTTAAGTACCTAAGTAATATGTTTTCTCGTAACTTTTAAAATAGGTACATTTTTTATTACATTACGACTAGATTAGTACCTGTAAATAATTGTTAAAAGTCCATCCGAATGTTCAGTTAACATTTTATTTTAATATATTTGTGTAAGTAAATTACTTATTTGTTTTTATTTTACCTGGTGAATGTATTTTTAGAGGGAGTAGGTAGAGGAACGCGAAAACAACATAGGTAGGTACCTATCATGGTATAATAATATACTTCGCCATGGTACCTACTATAATAGTCATACGACCGTAATATTTAGGAAAAGAAGGCTTTGTAAAAAAGGTTTTATTTTTCATTTTTTAATGAGTCAGTTATTAATTTATCTAAGTTACAATAGGCTAATTTCAACTGCTCATCACTTTTTACAAAATATTGCTTTTCCCGATGCAGGGACGTTAATTATTGAGGAGTTCTCCTGGGAAAAACGAGAAGAACTGGAGCTGATGGTGAAGCCACCATTAGCTCCATTTCACCATATGTATTGTGATCAGCTTAATTAACTTGCTTAGCAACCATATTAAAGTAATCGAATCGCAACCACCATGAGTAGTTCCGGTGCCACCACTGGTCTTCATCATCAGTTCCACTTCACCAAATGATGCTTTCCGAGAGCAAATGCACGAGTTACTATAAAAAATACCCAAATCGCTATAGGTGTGCCTATAAAATTTGAGGATTCCCCTCTTCAGATTCTGACTTGGTGACAATGGGATCACCTCGAGAGCATACCCTTTCAAATAAAAAAGAATTTTCAAAATCGGTTCACAATTGACAAAGAAATCGGTGAACATACATACAGCCGAACATAATATAACCTCCTCCTTTTTTGAAATCGGTTAAAAATCCAGTGCGCGATAAAATCCCGCCGCGATATTTTTCCGTCCGTGTGAACGGGGGCAAAGAAATTATAACACTTGTATCATATCAAGTCAAAGTCAAATCATTTATTTCAAATAGGCACATAAAAGGCACTCTTGAACGTCAAAATTTACAAAAAAATTGAATTGATTCTAATTGCCCCTTCCAAAAGGTAGTTTCGTATGGAGAAGAATGGGCAAAAAACTCCACTGTTACTCTTTTAAAAATGTTTTAAAATATTATGTATACATTAATTATATGTGAAGACGATGCACCTAGAATAAAATTACTATACCACAATAGGTAAAAATAATTAAATATAGCGCATGACAGGTAAATTAATTATGAGATAGATACATGGTGCTCACATATTTACAAATATTGAAAAGTAAATGTTTTTTCCAAAATTTCACACGTAATGATTTAGTGTGTGAGTTAAAGTAGTTACATAATGTAAAAAACAATGTCATAAAAATTATAAATTATACAATTAAATTAGCAACCAGTTTGATTTTGTCTAGACTCTAGATTGTCCTATGGAGCAGGACCAGCATTTTTTTAAGTATTCTTATCAAGGATATAATCCTCTAATTTGTAATATGCTTGTTTACAAAGTGTACTTTTAATAAGAGTTTTAAATTTTCTTTCATTGAATTGCAATATATCACAAGGTATTTTGTTGTAACATTTCACAGTACCCCATAAAAGATGTATAATAATAATAATAATAATTTATTTATTTTCTTACCACAAATTACAGAGATATATATATACATAGTCTTCAGACACAATTTCATAATTAATTTGTGGAAGACTGGTGCCTAAACTAAGTTTTTTACAAAACCTGTATGTCAGGTCACCAGGCCCCCAAATCTAAGTTGTACATTATTTTTGTTGCACTGGAGACCATCGGGTTCATATATCATATTTACATAAAAATCTCCCACATTATAACATTGCAATAGTGCTCATTTAGCTTGGTTTATAGAAATCGTGAAAAGGTAATTTATTAAGAATACATGCAAGGGAGGATGTATGTGAATGTATATGAAAGCGTGTGGGGTGAGTTTGTGTGATGTGGAGTGAGTGTGTGTGTGTGGTTTGGGATGCTTGTATATGCGTTGCAAAGGGAATTTTGTGTCATGAAATAGTTTTGAAAAGATCTTCAATTTGTGTATAATCTAATGTAATAAGCCATTCAGTTGTGTATGTATGTACTATAGATAATCAAAAAAATGGTTGATCTATTTTATCTTTATTTCTAGTATTAAAATTATGTCTATCACTTATTTTATTAAAAATATGTAGATTTTTCATTACTTACATACATAATATTTTCATAAATGAATTGACAAGGCACCGTCATAATATTAATCTTTTTAAATAGTTCAAGAGATTCGCAAGGACGTAGATTGTAAATGGCCCTGACAGCTCTCTTTTGCTAAATGAAAATGGATTCAATGTCAGCAGCCCGACCCCACAGTAAAATGCCTTATGACATAATGCTGTGGAAGTAGCTAAAATAGACCAAACGCGCGGTTTCTACATCTGTTAACTGTCTTATCTTCCTAACAGCATAAGCGGCCGAGCTTAACCGCCCCGCAAGAGATTTTATATGGGGTCCCCATTGTAATTTCTCGTCTAGCGTGATTCCCAGGAAAACCGTCTGATTAACAAATTCTAGTTTTTCTCCGTTCAATATGATGTCACATTCACAACTTCTAACATTTGGTAATTGAAATCTAATGCATTTATTTTTTCATTTAGTACCAAATTATTTACAATAAAGCACTCTTGGACCTGAAGAATACAGTTATTCACGTCGTCAAGATTTTGTGATCGTCGGCCTACTTTAGAAAATCAATGATTTGTCATCTGCAAATAACACCATCTTCGGTTTATTCTGCAGTAATTGGGGTAAATCATTAATGTAAACTAAAAAGAGGAATGGACCCAATATCGAACCTTGAGGAACGCCCATTGTCATTTCAGACCCTAATGATTTCATGCCATTTACTTGAACTTTAACCTTTCTATCTTTCAGGTATGATCTTAGTAGATCAAGAGCTGTATTCCTAATCCCATAGTGTTCTAGTTTCAGCAGAAGTGTCTCATGGTTTACGCAATCGAACACCTTAGAGAGGTCGCAAAAGATTCCAATGGCATCTTGTGCTTCTTCCCAGGCGTTAAAAATGTTCTTTATTAGGGTGACACCAGCGTCAGTGGTACAACGGCCTTTGGTGAAACCGTACTTTTGTTCATGAAAGATGGAATTTTTATTAAAGTGACGTAACATTTGATTAAGCATTAACTTTTCAAACACCTTACTGAGAACTGGCAGAATTGACACAGGCCTATAATTGTTGGGTTCTTTGCTATCACCGGATTTGAACAATAGAACTACTTTAAACTACTACAAAAAATAATCAAACCAAACATTACCACAAACCTCTTGATATACATAGACTAAACACACTAAATTCCAAATTCTACACTACAGTACTTACACAAATGATACTCTGCAGCACAAACATAAACTGGTCATTATCATTTAAAATTATAAATTCGATAAGGACAACTTAAAAAAATTCATTGATTCTGTAGAATCATTTAATATCTCACGGTCGTATGTGTGTTTGCCGGACTAATGTTTGAAGCATATAGACGCTACCCAACCAACTTTGAACATACTTCATGTTAACATCCGAAGCCTAAATCGCAACTTTGATGGCCTCAATCTCTTAATACATTCCATGGATGTTAGGTGTGATATAGTAGTCCTCTCTGAGTGCTGGTTGAGTAAAGTAACAGATATTCCTGTACTGACTGGCTTTACCTCAGCTAGATCCTCATTTGACAACCAAAATGATGGGGTGGTTGTTTATGTGAGTTCTGATGTGACTCATAAGTTAGTTAAACCGGTTTTCCAGGACGCTAACTGTCTTATTTTGAGGCTAGGTCCAGATACAGCTATTGTTGCAATATACCGTTCACCCTCAGTCAGAAATATAGATAATTTTCTTAGCTCTTTAAACAATATTTTAGAGTCCCTGGCATCAATAACAACCGTAGTAGTGATTGGAGATTTAAATATAAATATTATACCAGATAATAAGGACCCAAACTCTGAAGAATATTTAAATACAGTGGCTTTTCATGGACTTCTACCTGCCCACGTTCTCCCCACTTGCATTAAAAACTGCCTGGCTCATGTCTTTTAAAAAACCGATAGATCCTCCATAACTTTGGTTCTGGACTCATTTTTTACTGATCATGCACCTATCCTATTTTGCACTGAACGGAACCCTCTTAATGCTACAAAACCTAAAAGTATGATACGGCATTTAAACGTTCAAGGTATTATTAGCTGCTTAGAAAACTCCGATTTTTCAAGTATCTTAACTAGCACAGATCCCAATGAAAGTGTGGAACAACTCAGCTCCATTATATCAGACGCAATAAATCAGCACAGTACGCTAAAAAAAATCCCTAACCGGAAGCAGACTATTAAACCATGGATGACCACTGGCCTCCTGAAGTGCGTGCGAAATCGGGACCAACTCCATATTAAAGCAATGCAAAATCCTAAAGACCTTACTGCTAATCTAATATAGGTATTCTAGATACCGAAATTACTGTAATAATTTACTGAAGAATATTAAATGCAATTTTGACCAAAAAGAACTTCTGAAGGCCAATGGTAACTCCAAAGCAACTTGGGACGTCATAAAAACTATCAGCTACAAGAACAGCTCACCCATAGTAAATCGGCAGAACTCCTTAGTATGTGCAGCGGTCCAAACTCCTCTGTCAATGCTTTATACAATGTGGCGTTTTGCATCCCCGTCAAATTTAAGGAGGTAACTATGCTAATGATTCTCGACACGAATCAATAATAAAATAAGTAGGTATTTTATTTTTATTTTTTCTAATTTTCGGAAATCGGTAAGTGTTGGACACGCATTTTAAAACGCGGCCTGTGTGATACCGCACTGTAACTGCCCTTTTACACACACATATAAACGTGGCAGTTTATACGATCATAATTTTGCCTACAGACCCCCGCGCGCACGCACCCCTCTTCTATCCCTACACCCCACCCGGCCACGCTCGCTCACACTCACACATCGACTACTTAGTGTGATTGATGTCGCCGCCGTGAGTGCGCCTGTCGCGATACCCGCCCGCGCTCCTTTAATTCGTTTTAAATACGGCACGATGACGGAAAACTATTCCAATGTTGAGTTGGTGGAGATGGTCCGGTCAGTGGGTCTTCTTAGGGGTGGAGTTTAACGAGTGACGCATTACGTTTTGTCGGTGGTTACTGGAACATCAAGACGCCAACATCCTGTGGACGGACGAGTGCTTATTTACTCGAGTTGGCATCTACAATGTTCATAATAAACACTGGTGGACTCAGCTGGACTATAACCTGCACGTGACCAAACGGGATTCGTTCCAAGTGCGGTTTTCCTTAAATGTGTGGGCTGGCATAATAGGGGACCGCGTGCTTGGACCCTATTTCATCGAGGGTTACCTTACCAGTACTACTTACCTGGAGCTACTACGACAAGTCGTCCAGGAGATGCTCGATGACGTTCCCCTGGCAATCTATCGCAACCTGTACTACCAGCAGGACGGTGCCCCTCCTCACTACGGTCGTCAAGTACGCGACCCCTTGACCGAAAGTTTCGGCAACCAGTGGATTGGCCGCGGTGGACCTGTGGCCTGGCCTCCGCGTTCCCCTGGACTTTTATTTGTGGGGAGACATTAAAAGACTAGTGTACACAGATGAAATAACAAGTGTTACAGAATTAAGGGAAAAAGTGGTTAGTTGCTTTCGACACTGTAAAAACGAATGTGTTTGTGTTGCGAAAGCTGAAAGAAAACCAGCAACGTCGTGCTAGACTGTGTCTAGAATGTGAAGGTGGACACTTCGAACAATATCTCCGGCTAGAGTAGGTAATTAATTTATTTTTATTAAAAAACAATAATTTGTAAATGCGTAATCAGTTATTTAAATCAATTGGTGTACCTAATTAGGTAGATTTCAAATCAAACATTTGAGCACTGAGCTGACACTGAGCCAAAAATACCTAGATTTACCTGGTAGCCACCTCTGGTTTTTATTAAGTACCTACTTACTTTTATTAGGTATCAAAACAACGCGCGCCGAAGGCGCTATGCGTTCGTTTTTGTGGATACCTACTCATTTTTTAAGATCTAAGATTTACAATTTCATTATTTACTGTAGTCTGTTTATCAAAAATAAAATAAATTGTGCACGTAATGCAAAACTAACATGTTATTAATCAGCTGATGACTACGTACCTACCTACTCTTACAAGTTTTTATTATTACCTACTTAGGTATCTAAAATACGCGCGGCGCCAGCGCGTGCCTCGTATTTCGTACCTACACGTTTTTATTACTATTTCATTATTTACTGTAGTCTGTTTATCAAAAATAAAATAAATTGTGTTCGTATTGTAATGTAAAACTAACATGTTATTAATCAGCTGATAACTACGTACCTACCTACTGTTACAGGTTTCTATTATTACCTACATAGGTAGGTATCTAAAACACGCGCGGCGCCCGCGCCATGCGCTCGTATTTCGCACCTACACGTTTTTATTACTAAGATAAATTTACAATTTTAGGATTATTTACTGTCCCATTAACAGGAATGAAATTAGAAGAAAGAAAGCAAAACTAACATTTTATAAAATGAGCTGATAGCTACGTCACAGATTATTTAAGTTGTAACAGCTATACATTACTCCTTACAAATTCATGTCAGCGACCGCTGCGTGCTAAACTGTGCCTAAAACGCCCGACCATAGACTTATTATCGTTTCATAGCCGCGTGGCCTTACAGCTGTGATGCCCACTGGAGGTACCATTCTAATTTAGCTTTGAAAATATGATCTAGGTAATTATCAAGAGTTTATGTCATGTAGGTAGGTGATTTTCAAACTCGAACTAGGCTATTGCTAGCCGCACGCGCTGCTGTTAGGTGGGCGGGGCCTGCCGGTGGTCGACACGCGGTACGCACGCACACAGCGACATAGTCGTGCGACAATGCCTACCGCATACGCAACGGGGCGATTCTGTTCTTTGAAAGTGGTGTATTCTGAAATACTATCAAACTTAAATGACAAAAAAAACAAGTATGTATTAATTATTGAGCAGGTATCGTAATTTTATTTTATTATTTATGTCTTTCATAACAGCCTCCTCAAATTTGACGAGGTTGCAAAACGCCACATTGTATAAGTATTTTGCAAACGTTGGAGCGGATCACCCAAACTTTGAATTTGACAGCCTAATAAATCCTCAAGGTAACTCATTCGTATTACTTGAAACCAATTTCTCAGAAAAAGAAAATATAATTATAGGATTAAAACATAATTGTGCAGTAGGTCACGATGGAATACCAGCCTCAGTTATTAAGTCTGCCAGACAGGTGACCGTGTCGAGAACTATAGGCCTATGTCTGTACTCACCACACTGTCCAAAATTATGGAGAAGGTTATGAACAAAAGATTGCTTAGCTATCTTGAATCCAACAACGTAATTGCGCCAAACCAATACGGTTTGGTTGTTGTTGTAATGTTGATGCGCGACCAATAGGAGAGGCGTATCAACAGAGGATGCTGTTCTTGAACTGACAAGCCAAATTGTTAAGAATCTTGAGTCTAGGACTAAAACTATAGGAATATTTTTTGATCTAGCCAAGGCTTTCGACACGGTGTCTACTCCCATCCTTCTACGTGGTTTGGAAAGCTTGGGAACAAGAGACATCGCTCTAAACCACTTCCGTGACTATCTCACAAACCGTAACCAACGAGTTAAGGTAGACAACTACATCAGTGACGATGTGAATCTAACCTTTGGCGTACCACAGGGTAGCGTGCTTGGTCCCACCCTTTTTCTTCTATTTGTAAACAGATTGTGTCGGCTGTCAACCCCAAACTGCAAGATACTCGTATATGCAGACGATACTGCACTGAAAATGCTCTTGGCATAGTGATTGATTGGCTTTCATTAAATTTACTTACGCTAAATGTCTCTAAAACCCACTATGTCCCTTTCTCAGCGAACTCTGCTACACAGCCTAGTATGCCCGACGTTAAAGCCCATAGTTGTCACCCTACACTGACTCCTTGCAGCTGCCCTACTATACATAGAAGCCCTTGTGTTAAATACTTGGGGGTGCACATCGATAACACATTGAGTTGGCAAAAGCATATCAGTGTGGCAGTTACGCGTGTTCGTAAGCTAATGTTTCCTATGAAAAAACTAAGAAGAGTAGTTGCCGACCAACTGTTAAAAACTATTTATTATGCCTTGGCTCACTCACTTCTTACCTATTGCATATCTGTCTGGAGTGGTACACATAAAACGTATTTACTTCGCCTTGAAAGGGCACAAAGAGCTGTCTTGAAAGTCATGCTTTACAAACCTTATCGGTACCCCACTACCCAGCTCTATAAAGACATATCTGTTCTCACTGTCCGACAGCTCTGTGCACTTAACATTACTTTACCTGTACACTCATCATTGACCTATGACCCAAGGTTACTGGAGCAAAAAAAAACGACGTAAAGATCCTGTATGTCCACCTGTCACCACCAATACTGTTCTGGCGAGGCGAAGCTACCCGTGTCTTAGCAGCCACCTTTACAACACTATAAACGAAACCTGCAACGTATATTCTTTACCTAGATTTGGTTACTACCCGCTCGTAACTCACCAGATATAATCCTGGAGTTGAGATCATGAACAGCCAAACGGTAGAGGTTATGCCTACAGCTCTCAGCCAGGTAGATGACCGATTGGAAGAATGCGGCTGATAAACAGATTAATCCATACTTTAATATAATAAACTAGGTATATTTATTTAAGGTAACTCTTTATGTCTGACTCATCTTTTCACGCCTTACAGCTAAACGGGTTTGGATGAAACGCACATGGATGGACCAAGACCTGGATTAGGACACCGGATGCTTTTTATCCTGGGAGTACATTCACGTTCTCGTGGGATAATTTGTGACATCCACGCGGGCGATGATGCGGGTAAAAGATAATACTTAACCAATACCTGCATAACCGAATGAATTTTCAGACACACACTCTGAATGTGTGAAAAGGTCTAGTCAGTGGGTCGTCTTAGAGGCGGAGTTCATTGGTCTAACTCTAGCTAGAATACTGTACATTGGAACTTTAAACTTTATCGTAACCAGCGAAATGTGGGTTTTCTAACACTCCTGCCTATCTCTTTACCTCTTTATTGCATAACGTAACGTGACTGCAAAATTAAGACTCCATTTTTGTATGTAATTCGATCTAAATACATACATAGATGAACAGTTGTTTTAACACGCACATTATATAAATATACTAAGAAATAACAGCTATGAACTGTGACAAATGGACGGATAAATTTCGTGGTTGCACACGTGACGGTTTGAAATGATCCTCATATTATATACCTAGCTACTACGGTTCCTTTCAAATGAAGACAGTCTTACCCGCGCTGTTATACCGAACGCAACGCACAGTCATGTCTAAAATAGAATTTACCGTGAATGGGAAAAAATGTACAGGTAGGTTTAGTGTTATATTTACTTACGTAATTTTTTTTTGCACGCGTCTTATGCGATGCGCGTCACGTAGTGCTCTACTCTCGCCTTACAAAAAACAAGTAATTTCTTGAGCTAAAAATGTCTCTATTTACTTCAGGCACTTGTAGAATAATATTCACACACAAACGTCAAGAAAAAACACTAGTTTCAACACTCATGTTATTTTCAAAAGACATTTTGTGTTTTTTGTTTGTGTTGTGTTATTCTGTGGACGTCCGTGTGTCTGGATGTATGGATCCTGGCGTAGTTACGATAGCTCCCGAAAAACGGGTCCATTTTTTTTAAACGCTTTAGTGTTATCGTAAACCAAGTCCTTTCGAAAATCACGGTCTATTTCAATGTAGTTTAATTGTAATTAGTAATATAAAAATACGATTGGACATTTCGTTCGTTGTATATTATTTTTTATAGAAATGAATCAAATTATGAGGCGTGCACTTTTGGATTTTCCAATTATATTTTTTTACTTTTCAGGAAAAACCCCGTGAACCAGTTCATACTTCTAATAATTTCAACGTTGCTTGCACCATACATCATAATTATCTATGCATAATTGTATTGTTCCATTTGTGATACTGATCATAACATCGATAGTTTATGCCATATCATTCTATACTTCAGAAAATCAAAGAATATTGTACCTACCTACGCATTTAACCCCAACCTCATTGCCTACTGATGACAAAACTACTACATTATTACAGTAATCTCGCTACTATTATGTAGTAAGTAGAACCATAATCACATGCTATGAACTATGCCTTGCGGTAGTAACGACATGAATAGCAGTTTCTTATCGTAGTGAACATGGCGACACGTCCAGCAATTTTCTATGTAACACCCTTTAGACTGCATACTACTACATAACAACATTATTAATTCACAGTACAAAATAATAATTTCATTTAAATCAAAGCTTTTAAATGAAAGCCTGTTAATCTGTTGTACCATCTTGATTGGCTACCTTTTTTTGCGATTAACCAATTATAACAGCTCACATGGGACTTAATTGCAGATTTAATGATCAGAGGCCTTATTGGGTTTTCAGACTAACTAGCTACCTAAGTTTCTAATCTAGCGAAATAATCTAGCTGGCTTAGATCGAAGGCTTATAAGGTGCAGTTTTATTGATTAAGAAATGGCCCTAAAAGATACTCTGTTCACACTGAATTGTTGTAAAACGAGGTTCCGGATTTATTTTCTATCACTTTTATTATAAGTTTCTAACGACGACTTTTGAAATTTTGGAAGTATTTGCGAAGTAAACGTGGCATAGAAAACAAGGACTAGAAATGAACATGTCAGAGTTTATCTAGCTGAAGGCCATTAAACAAAGAAAAGAACGTACCTACTTTGCGACAAACCAGTTTTTTTATGTCTTATGCAATGAAATGAATGTAATTTATTGTTTCACAGTGGACGAATGCACCCCACGGGAAACAACGCTGAACGCGTATCTCCGCTATGTGCTCGCTCTGCCCGGCACCAAAGCTATGTGTCACGAAGGTGGCTGTGGCTCCTGCATCGTGATGGTGCGAGCGAGGCGGTACCCCAGCGGCTTGGTCGAGACCTTCTCTGTTAACTCCGTAAGTGGCTTGCTCACCAATGTTCTTAAGCAGTCCAAAATACGAAGTTTTGCGACTTTTTGTGCTTTTTGACAAAAGAGACTTCCAATTACTCCTTCTAATTTTGCAGCGTAAGGTTGATTCATCATCTTGCTGACTGGCTCATCTTTCCATCACTGCATTAGATAATATTCACGTATAACTTGTCCCGATACGAGAGTCGAAGAACGACCATCTAGAAAAGAATAGAGTAGTTACATAAATCCGACTTGTTACTTAGCTGAATATCTCGTCCACAGTGTCTGGTGCTGGTGTTCTCCTGCAACTGCTGGGAGGTGACGACCATTGAAGGTGTCGGCAACCGCTTGGACGGCTACAGCGAAGCACAGAAGCGACTTGTGGCATTCAACGGCTCCCAGTGTGGGTACTGCACACCAGGGTGGATTATGCAACTGACCAGGTATAGGACTTTTCTAAGTTTCTATTGATACAGTTCAAGTTATAGCAAACAGAAGAAAGGGTAATTTAAGGGTATTTTTATTGATATTTGCTTTCAGTTTAATTGACAAGAACCTCACAATGTCCGAACTAGAGCAATCTTTCGGCAGTAATACATGCAGGTGTACTGGATTTAGACCTATTTTAGACACAATCAAGTCGTTTGCTATAGATGCCTCCCCTGAAATTTGTCAGAAAGTCAGGGATATTGAGGAGCTCAATACGTGTTCCAAAAACCCTGGAACCTGCCAGAGAAAATGTTCTATAACGAGTGACTGCAGTGATTGGAGCGTCGTAGCTGATTTTAAAAGTGAAAGTACTCTTTGTTTTAACTTTGGAAAGTACAAGTTCTTTAAGATATATGATGAGAATGCAATTTTTGATATCCTAGACAAGCATGGCGTGGATTCGTATATGCTTGTCGATGGAAACACTGGAAAGGGTGAGTTATAGCCTAATTTAAATAATACTTATTTAAAGCAATTTGAAATATGTTACCTACGTAGCTTGATACATATTTGCTATCTAGGAAGTAACTATATTTTTATAATTGTAGAAGTAAAAAAAAAACAAACTAAGTTCAATAAACTGCACTAGTTAGATTATTTTGCAAAAATACTGGTAAACAAAACATAAGATAATTCTTATGTTTTGTTTTGTGTGAGGAAAAGTAGGTTATTTTAAATAAGCAACTAGAGACGTAGTAAACGAGACTTTTATGCAAATTTTAATGGGGACACTGCATTCATACGGGTAATGTGCGAGATACGACTAGAAAAAAGAAGTTAAATACGTCGTGATGAAAATGCCTGGAAGAGCTATTGGCCATGAAAGATCTGATGACAGGAAAACTTCCCATTACCTTAAAGCGAAAGCTCATGGACGTTTGCATCCAAAGGTTCCAGTCCAAGCCTGTTTGTTTGTCAAACATGGGCTTTGACAAATCATCAAAAGTTCACGCTCGCGATTTGCCAGCGTCGCATGGTGTGCAGTATTTTGGGAGTCAAATATACCTAATACTCCGTTCCACTACGCAAATTGCTGATGATTGGGAAAAGACCGCCATACTAAAATGGAGCCAGCCACGTATGTCGAATGTAAGATGATTGCTGGGTATCGAAACATCAGAACGGTTGCCGAACGGGAAAAAGTGAAGCGGGAAGGCCTAGGCGAAGATGGCTAGACGAACTAGACCGCGGAAACTGTCTACATATATATAGAAGTACATACATACATATGTAGAAGGATTGGATTACAACACCAAACAGCCGTTTGAAGTAGACAGAGTGGAGGGAGACCTTTGCCCAGCAGAGGTGACCCTCTGCTGGGTAAAGGTCTCCCTCCACTCTTTCTACTTGAAAAGGCTGTACTGACGTACAGGACGATAAATAAAAAAAAATACTGGACAGTCTTTGGGGACTGCCGGTAGAAGTAAAAACTAAGTAGCTTGTTTTTGAGTTTAGGTTATGACGATATCTGCACTAAAGAAATTAAGCTAGTAACAGAATGTATCTCGCAACCTCTTAGTTACATTCTAAACCTGTCTATTGAAACTGGTGTATAGCCTGAAAAATTTAAAGTTGCAATTATTAAACCGATTCATAAAAAAGAGAGTAAATAAAACATGAATAATTATAGACCTATTGCCCTAATATCAATCTTCTCATTTTTTTTTGAAAAATATATATATAATGAATTAATTAAATATTTTGAAACTCATAACATTTTAGCTAAAGAACAAAAAGGATTTAGACAGAATAAAAGTATCAATCTTGCTATATATGAGTTTTTGGAAATTATAACGTCCAATGTGGACAAGCGAATACCGACCTGCGCCATCTTTATGGATATGATACAAGCTTTTGACCACGTGGTACATGACATCTTATTATCTAAGCTTGAGACGTATGGCATAAGTGGAAATATTTTAAAATTAATTGAACCTTACCTTAAAAATCGCACTCAGTATACACAAATTAACAGACTTAATATAAGAACTAAGATGGAGGATACATACCTATCAAGGGGACGTAAAATACAATATGGTGTCCCGCAAGGAAGTGTATTCGGTCCATTATTCTTTATCATATACATTAATGACCTACCAAATGTGAATTCAAACCCAATGACACTCTTTGCTGACGACAGCACCGTTGCAATTAAGTGTAATGACAGAACATCTTATGAGAATGATATAAGTAGTACCCTAAATGCAATAATTAAATGGCTAGACATTAATAATTTGAAGGGAAACATAGGAAAAACTATAATAATCCACTTCAAACAGCGTGTAAATAAATGATAAATGATTTTATTTCTGTAAGTAGGTTTGTAGGTACAAACACTTTTACACGTCAATCATATTTTTAAACTAGATGAGGTCGGCGTTTCCTATCTGACTACTCTGAGAAGAAAGGCCGAAACAAACTCAGAGGTCACAGTCTCTTTTAAAGTCCAGACATAATCTTGGTCAAATCATGTGAAGACCATGTAGATTGGTATCTGAAATGGTCTTTTGAGGAAAGAGCCACACAGATTGAGCAGACCTGTCCAGTCAGTGCACGTATTTGTCAGTAATCGTGCAGCTCAACTCAGGAAGTCAGGACTTACGGAACGAATACGAATACAATTATGTCTCAGATTAACTATAAGGGTGAACCTGAATCTGAAGTACAATCAACTAAATTTCTTGGTCTTACTGTGGATAACAAATTAAAGTGGAAATCCCAGATTGAAACACTATGCAAAAGAATTAATAAATCAGTATATGCGCTACACGAATTAAAACAGATTTCAAATATCAATACCTTGTTAAGGTTTAGTTGCTCCTATCCTGAGATATGGTGTAATTTTTTGGGGAAATTCGACTGGCATTGATTTAATTTTTAAAGCACAAAAAAGTAAACTGTAAACCGTATTTCCAGGAGTACAAAATTCTAACTCTCCCAAGCCGATATATTTATGAGTTGACAATGTTTGATAAGGTCAATCAAAACTTATTTGCATTGGCCTCAGAAGTCAATAACAGGCAACAACGTGACGCATTTCGCCTCTGTGTGCGCCGAACCTGTACCACTTTAATGCACAAAAAAATTAAACCAACGAAAAAAGAAACTGAAAAGCAAAAACTAAATCTTTCAGTCTAACTAAGCTCTTAAATTAATGTAAATAACAAATTTTGAGTCGGCGCCAAACATACAAGGCGCCATGAAAACTTAAGGCAGCTTGATTGATCGTCGTTAATCGATCTGCGTTGATTGTTTGGCGCCGACTCAAAATTTGATATTTACATTAATTTAAGAGCTTAGTTAGACTGAAAGATTTATTTTTTGCTTTTCAGTTTCTTTTTTCGTTAGTTTAATTTTTTGTAAAAAAGTTTTTATTTTTCGCTTTTCAGTTTCCGTTTCAAATAAATGAACTTATTTATTTACTTAGGACTACCAACAATGGCTTACACTAAAGATATCTTTAAAAAAAAACATGAAATTAAAACTTAGTACAGTGGATTAATTACTCTAAGGTAAACACCACATTACCCAAATTAAATTATGTTAATTGACAACTTGGGTACATGACAAGTTTTCAAGCAAACTTAATACCAGGGGAAAAATATGCTAGATTCAAGTCATCATAAAGGTTTCATAACAAATCAGACAAACAGTCAAGAATTTTAGATTTCAGCTTAGGGAGTCAAAGTGTAAATCGATTAGATCGCTATTACATAGTAAAACCTTGCAAAACCTAGCATATAGACAGTTATATGCTATACCGATTTTCTCTGTGGAGGACAAAGAGTAGTAATAGGTCTACGCGGAATTCATGACGGACGGAGCACGTAAGATATTGAGTGCGAGCAGTAGAGGTTAGTCGATAATTCCTTTAAGAAATTTACATACAAACATTGCGTCGTTTAAACATCTTCGTTCTTCTAAAGTGTTGAAGAAATTCAATCTAATTTTTATAAGAAGATGTTTTTTTAGCTATGCCAACAGAAACAGCTAGATGCCAATCAAAGCGTTTTTGAACGTGTTCTAGACGCAAACTATTCGAAGCATACTGCGGCCGCCACACCATATTACAGTATTCTGCTACATATCAACTACAAAGTACACTGTCTTATGACAAAATCCCAGCATCTTGGACCTATTTTACTACCAAAAAATTCGTATTACCTGCCAGAATGGATAAATGCTCACCAAATCGTGTTTCATAAAGTATTGTAGAAATGAACCTATTTTCCTTTTTATTCTATACCTTATAGATTTATAAACGTCTTTTAATTTTTTACTACCTGCCAAGATAGCTCGACGGAGCCCCGCTTAGCGGGGCTCCTATTTCTGTCTACAAGGTTTAAAGGAACCTAACCAACCAAACCTCGGGATGCCCCTGATGTCGACCGTCTATGGTAAGATTTGGTGAGCATTTATCCATTTTGGTAAGCAAACAGAATATAAATACAACACGTACAATTATTCTGATGAGTGTATAATTAATTTGCAACTTAAAACGTTGTTCTTTAGGCACCTCGGTATAGAGAGGGTTTATTTTATTTGGAGTTAACATTTTTACTTGGTACTTAGTCTTAGGGTCTAAAATTTTTTTTGGTGAGCATTTAAATTGTAGCCCTTTTTTAGTTGTGTGGTGTAGGTATGGTGCAAATATAAATTTTTGGTCAAATAGAACTCCAAGGTCACGTACAGTGTCTATCTAAGTAACTTTGTCGTCATTAATGTAATACTCTCACTGGCTCCTGAAATACAGGTACACTGGTACACTTCATTGAGTTCAAATACATTTCTTTATTTTTGCACCATTCATCATCATCATCATCTGCCTATATTCGTCCACTGCTGGACGTAAGCCTCTCCTGGTTTACGCCATTGAGCCCGATCCTCGGCTCTCGTCATCCAGTCTCTGCCAGCCGTATTCTGCAAGTCGTCAGTCCACCTGGCCTGCGGGCGCCCCACACTACGTATCCTAAACACGGTCGCCACTCTTGAACTTCTACGAGAGATGTGACCAGCCCATTGCAGCTTTAGCTTGCTTAGTCTTTGGGCTATGTCGATTACCTTGGCTGTCTGGCGGATAACGTCGTTTCGGATTTTATCCTTCAGAGAGACTCCAAGCATAGCTCTCTCCATAGCTCGCTGAGTGACTTTAAACTTATGGACCAGTCTCACCGTGAGGGTCTACGTTTCGGCTCCGTAAGTCGTAACCAGTAGGACACACGCGTTGAAGACTGTCATCTTTAGCCACTGCCGTATAGACGACGAGAAGACCTGATGAAGTTTACCAAATGCTGCCAATCTCAGCTGAATCCTACTATCGGCTTCCCTCTCAAAATTGAGATGGGCCTTTAGTTTTTATGTTGACATTGTTATCCGATTTATGTATAGTCACCATCATGGCCATTTTCCATTTTATAGGGAATATGCCAGATGTTAAGGATTTGCTGTTTATAGCTGTCATAAATATTACCTTTATTAATTTCTAAGCTTTTGAATGTTTTGAGTATGCTCTCACAGCTAATATTTAGAACTTCCCTCGACTGCCTTCCGAACCCAACATCACACCCTCTATGACAGTCATACTCCAGCTAGGTTTAAAGTTCTCATCAATATTAATGAAATAAGCCCAAACACGATCTCACTGCTGTAATCTGTGGAGGAGCAAGGTCAAAGTCAAAGTCAAAACGTTTATTGCGAACTAAGTGTTACAATGTTGGTGTTATCTTATGTTAGTACTTAAGACTTAGCAGCCTTTTACAAGCATTGCAATTATCATTCCCATGCCCTTATCATTCTAAATTAGCATGCATTTAATATTTTTAAACTTAATAAAATTATACAATAAAATTGAGAAATTTTAGTTACGTCAAAATTAAATGTCAATAATAATTAATTTAATACAGTTATTCAGCAATATTAATGTCATCCTTTTCAGGCATTACAAATTATAATTATAATTTTATATGAAATTAAATAGGATAGACTAAATCTTATTGTTTGTATAGGACAGATCGCCACTTTCGTACATGAGAGAAAATCGTTATTTTGAGCAAGACTCTAGATATTCTTTTACTGAGTAGAAACATTTTTGGATTAGGTATAATTTTAGCCATTTCTGGAATATTATTACTGATTTTTCAGTTTTAAACATGTTGGGCAGCTTATTATATATTTTTATTGCCATATAATACGGGCTATCACTTAACATTTTTATTTTTGAGGATGGAGCGCATAACCTCTTTTTATGGCGAGTGTTGACGTTGTGCGTATCTTCTACTTTAGTGAATTTATCGATATTTTTAAAAACATATACGCAAATGTCAAGTATGTATATTGACGGCAGAGTCAGAATATGATATTTTATAAAGAATGGTTTGCAGCTCTCCGTATTATCTATTTGGGCCAGAATTCTTATACACTTCTTTTGCATTCTAAATAGTTCATCTATGTTAACACTATTTCCCCATAGCATGATGCCATATCGCAGCCATGAGTATGCGTATGCGTAGTAAGCAGCCATAGCTGTTTGTGTGTTAGTGCTTTGTTTAATTTGAAAAAGAGCATAAGAGAATCTCGAGAGTTTTGTTTTTATATATTCTATGTGTGACTTCCAGCTAATGTGTGTGTCTATATTTATGCCAAGTAGGCTAAATGTATTAACTTCTTCTATTTGCGTGTTTCTGAATGTTGTTTTTAAATTGAGAGGTGGTTTTTTGTATGATCTAAATTGTATTATTTTAGTTTTATTGCTATTAATTTCCAAGTTGTGGATCTGGAGCCAAGTATCTACAGTTTGGAGGGTATCTTGTATTTGCAGACTAGGGTTATTTACATTTCCACACTTGATTAATATCGAGATATCGTCTGCAAATAATACTGGTAAAGCGTTTTCTTTATCTAATATTTTGGGAAGGTCATTAATATAGATTAAAAATAGTGGGCATCCTAACACACTTCCTTGTGGGATAGAGCAAGTAATTTGTTTTTCTTGTGATCTAATGGTTTTGATGTAATTTTTATCATGGTCGTAATTTTCAATTTGTACTATTTGTGTCCTATTATGTAAATATCAATTGAACCACGCATAAGCTGGTCCTCGTACGCCGCAACCATATAGTTTAGTGAGTAAGATGTCATAAAGAACCTTGTCGTATGCTTTTGTCATGTCTAGTAGTAGCCCAATTACATATTGTTTGTCGTTTATATGTTGTAGCGCTTGTTGAACATATTTATAAACTGCTAATGTTGTTGATCTACATATTCTAAATCCATTTTGTGCGTCGTCAAGAATATTAAACTTTTCTAAGAACATATATAGCTGATTGCACATAGCTTTTTCAAATATTTTGGAAAAGGTTGGTAGCAGAGCTATAATTGCTTGGGATATGCTTGTCACCTTTTTTATGTATTGGTTTTACTAAAGCTACTTTAAGTGCGTCTGGAAATTGGCCGTCTTGGAAGCTTTGATTGATTAAAAACATTAGAGGAATGGAAAGTTCTATTGCGCAATGCTTTAATAAAATTGGTGGAATGTTATCAATACCGCAGCTATGTTTATTTTTAGTTGACCTTATTATATTAACTATTTCTTTTTGGTCTACCGGGCGTACATACATTGAGCAAATAGAGGGGTTGACCCCGGGTTTTCCAATGAAATTGGTCGAGTTATTTGTTTGAATTAGCCCTACCGTTGCAAAGAATTCGTTAAATCTGTTGGATACATCTAACGGGCATTTAACTTCTTTATTCTCTATCTTCAGTGATATATTTTCACGTCTATTTATTTTTGTCTTGCCTGTTTTTGTGTTAATTATATTCCACATTGTCTTTACCTTATTATCCGATTTTTGCATTTGTTTAATGTATGTTAGTTTTTTTGATTTCCTAATAATTAATTTTAATATTTTACTAAATAATTTATAGTGTTTTCTTATAACACAACTTTTGGTTTCATTATAAATTGTTCTTAACACTCTTTTATGTTCGCATGATTTTTTGAGGCCTTTAGTAAGCCATCCTTTTTTTGGTTTACATGTTATTCTTATTTTTTGCAATGGAATATATTTATTTAGATTGAGTTTTATTATTGTAATGAAAGATTCGTAATTTTTGTCTACGCTATTGTTTTTATTTAGTATAATATCCCAATTTTCTGATTTTAGTGAATTTTTAAAACGTTCAATGTTATTTTTTGTAAATAATCTTTTTTCGGTATACCAAATTTTACTATTATTATTTGATAAATGGTCTACATTTAACTGAACATTTATTGCCTTATGGTCCGATAGTCCATAATCTTTGACAGTTGCTTTGTTTATGAGCGGTGGGTAGTTTGTAAAAAGTAGGTCAATGCAAGTGGATGTTTTCTTGGTTACTCTTGTTGGTTCGCGGGTTATTTGTTGCAAGTTATATGTTTTCATGAAGTTTAAGAACTCCAGAGTCTGTTTATTTTTATTGTACACATTTATGTTAAAGTCTCCCCCTATTATTAAGTGTTTATGAGATTTTTGAATATTTAATTTATGTAAGACTTTTCCCAATTGTTGAAGAAATATATCAATATGACGATCTGCTCTATAAAGTCCTATAAAAGTACAGTTTAGTTTGGGAACATCAATAGCACTAAATTCTATAACATACTCCTTCGAATGATTTACAATGTCTATTCGTTCAATAAAATGTAATGAGTCTTTAACGATAATACAAACTCCTCCGCCTTCGCGGGTTTTGCGACAAAAAATGGACGCAATTTTATATCCTTGGGGCAAAAATGATTGACAATAATTTTAATTTTTCCACAATTCGGATAGTGAGATCAAATCAATTTTAGAATCTAAAAGTAATTGTTCTATTAATTCTACTTTGTTTCCGATGCTTTGGATATTTTGGAAAATTACTGTAAACTTAGCCAGTTGACGTATTTTGTTTCCTTTTACTCTGTTTCGTTGATGCAATTCGATGTTAGAGAAAAAACTGAGAGCCGTCACCTAGTTTTACTTTTATTTTTGATTGACCCTCTTGTTCGAGATCGTAGTTATCGTTTGTCATTAGGTTTACAGCAATTATATCTTCCATTTGCCGTTTTATATCGTCAAATATGGTGCGCATTCCATTGTTATTCAGTCTTCCTGTCAAATTACTAAACATTCTACTGTCATACGTAAGATGTAGGTTAGAGTCCAATAGGTATGCATGTAAATGTGTCATTATATCTAGATACAGTAAGTTGGCAAAGTTTTCTACTCGCCAGTTGAACAGACTTGAACTGTTATTAAACTTAAAGGTAGGTAGGCACAGGATGATATTTGTATTGTCAATTTCTTTCAAGGTGTTTCTTATGTCATAGATTAAATCAAAGTAGTTATATGTTGTATTGAAGTCGTCTGCTCCAATTAATATTATACAAAAATCTTCCTTAGTATAGTCTTTACCGTCAAGTAGTTGTTGGATTCCGCAGTTTGGTTTTAAGTGATGATAAATATTATAATTGTCTATTTTTTCCCCTGCAATCGATAATACTTTATTAGATTTGTTGGTACTGATGAAGTGATGATACAGATTTTATTTTGTTTGCTCTGATTGTGTTGCACTGTATTTGTGGTATTCATTTCTTGTTCATTTAAAGCTATTGATTTGCTGTTTTCGTTTAAATCTTGGTTTACTGGTGTTTTTATTTTTGACGAACTACATGTCTTGTCTATAAAGTGTTCATTTTGCTCAAGCAACTCCTGATTAATAAGCTTGAGGCTAGTATTTTCTAGAGATAATGATTCTATTTTATTGTGAGCGCTGTTTAGTTCTGTTGTTAATCGTTCAAGTTGTTTTTTTAGATGAATAGTTTGATTGTCTTCGTCATCAGAAATGTCAGGTAAGCTTGTCGTGGTGCCATCTATCGGCGATTCAGATAAAGTTTTACTTCGATTCTCAATACTAGTAGCGCTTGAGTCAGACCTAGTACGGTTGCGACGAAAGGTGATGTTATCTAAGAAATTCATATTAGAAATTTTTAGTTTCCAAAAATATTTTTACTAGCTTAGATTTGAACCCGGAGTCGCACAGCGGTGTCAGAAAATGTATCCTTACTGTAGCTAATTAGCCACTTGGTTGTTACACACTGGTGTTGAAATTGTCTACTGATTACTTCTTCGTACAAAATTTGAATCAAGAAAGTGCGTTACTTTGACTCATAAAGAAATTTTTTTTGCCACACTATGACACTTCACTTTTATTTTTGTATTGATTGTTTTATTTAATTATGGTAATTTTGTCACTGTCACTGGTCACTTTTATGTTCGTTGCTTGTCTCTATTTGTTGGTTTTACTTACACTATTAAGTTTTTGAGAAACTTAAAGTGAAGTAGACGATGATAGTTTTCGGGGTGTTTTTTTATGATTTAACGCGTCACAGTTCGCACACCAAAAATGTCACTAGAGCTTTAGATGTTTTAGCACATTTTTAGATAGCATTGATTATAAACAGAGCACAATTTATAATTTTAAAGTATTTTTAAACACAGACTCGAAGTGATCGTGGCAGCACTAGCGCCCTCTCATAGAGCTCTCTGGACTGTCTTCCGTCTCCATCATCAGATGATCTCCAGGTCTCTTTTTTGTTGAAGCATCATTAGAACTACATATATGTGCCAAGTTTCAATAGAATCGGTTCACAAGGGAACATTCAGTAGGTGAAAAATCATTTAACCCCTATTTTTCTACCCTCAGGGGTGGATTTCGTTTTTCAATTTTAAATGGGACCAACTTTGGGGTATACTCTTTCCAATAAAAAAAGAATCATCAAAATCTGACTACTCTGTAAAAAGTTATGCGTGGTCATACATCAAAAAAAAAAAAATATATATATATATACGGGTCGACTTGAGAACCTCCTCCTTTTTTTTTTCGTCGGTTAAAAAGTGTGTTTCGCATGGCTCCTGTAATTTTCAATAAATTACCTAAAGAAATAAGGGCAATGAATACCACTCTATTTAAAAAAAATCTAAAGAGCCTTCTAGTTAATAAATGTTACTATAACTTGAACGAATATTTAAATGATAACTTTTCCAAACTCAAGACCTCACAGTATGTTATAATTCTGGGAATGACATTGAAATAAATAAATTATTATTCTTACTAAATAAATTATTATTATTACTAAATAAATTATTAATCTGTATATATACCACATACATATAATATAACGTTATGAAAGACATTCCATGTAATTTAATATCTTAAATTATTTTTATCTAAATTTATATATTTTTATTTTTATATTTATAGATTTATATTTTTTGATTAACCATGATTGTATACATTTTGCATGCCTTACGGTAGAATCACTTGAAACATGTACATGTAATAACACCATCATAACAGTGTTTTCTGCGAAAATAAATAATTTGATTTGAATTGTATCGTCGAAGCTTCCGGTGACGATGACGCGAGTTCCATGATTTTTGTTTACCCAAAAAGTGCTCAACGAACCTAAGGAAGCTTTCACTTCAAAAAAATTTGGTTGTGTAATATAATAACATAAATGATAAACGTAATGTAACATTTCAGGTATTGTCGAAACATTTGAATATCCCAGAGTGTTGATAGACATAAGCGAAGTGAGTTCTCTTAAAACGTGTGATTACGACCAAAATATGGTCCTTGGAGCCAACGTGTCTATAGAGGACTGTATCAAGATATTCAAAGAAGCTAGTAATAAGAGCGGCTTTGCGTACTTAGGAGAGTTCGTGAAACATCTTAATCTTATTGCTCATATACCCGTTAGAAAGGTAAGTTTCATATGAGAGTGACAAAAGGATCTTGATGAAATTAGTAACTCCTCATTTTGTTGATGTTAAGTAAGTGAAGATCTTTGTGTACATTATGTACTTTTCCGTTGTTGTTACCGTGTAAGTGCTAGTAGTATGGGAAAGTACTACTAGCACTTACACGGTATGAGTGAAATTAGAGGCACTCGAGATAAGTGTTACAATTTTGCAAAGTAATAATTTACTACAACACGAAGCATTTTAACTTAGTCTCAAATTGGCAACCTTTTCTATAAGCACAAGCTGAGTTTCATTGTCGTGGATAATGCGTAAATAAAATTAATATATTTTTAGATTGGCTCCATAGCTGGCAATTTGATGTACAAGCGCGCCTTACCAACGTACAAGTCAGACCTGTTTCTGCTGTTTCAATGCGTTGGCGCCACGATCACTGTCCGTAAGTAGCCTGTCATTTAATAAAAAAAATTGTGAGCCGTCACGGGACGTCTGGTAGATGTGAAACATCGAAATTATTTTGGTGACGCGTCGCCACGGCATGCGTCGCCACGCTCACAATCGTTTTTACCCGCGGCTATAGATGTTTCAAATCAAAAATATACTTGATAGTTATTCCCGTAGGGTAGAGTATTTCCTCTGTTTTAATGGGTGTGAGTTGAGGTAGTTGAAACATTTGTATTAGACGGACGGCAATTTCCACATATTTATCGGAATAAGAAACTGTTTATGTGGGTACCAATGCACGCTTTGCTGCCAGCAATGTAGAATACAACAATATCCTGAGAAATGAGGAAGCTAAAGACACATCTGAAAATATCGAGTCGTTTAGTGATTCAACATGTTTGGTCCTAAGGGTTCTGTGATGGTAAAACAAAGACGCTAACAATGACGGAATTCCTAAAGTTTGACATGCAAGGTGTTCTGATGGTCAACGTGGAATTGCCGCCGCTGAGCTGCTCACACATTTTCAGGAGTTATAAGGTAAATTATTTGATGTAAGAAAATGGTCCAGGTCATTTTCAAGATCGCCGTATTCTTTATGTAGAGTTATATGTTAGAAGCTTCTTCGTCGTTTAAAGGGAGATCCTCGTAGACTTGATTCATCGAGTCTATGAAGATCTCCCCAAGATAAATGTGGACTGTCTCCCTTTGAAAATTAAAATAATTGCAGATTATGCCAAGGAACCAGAACTCTCTAGCTCTCGTGCACTCAGCATATCTCTTAAAAATTGGTAGAAAGAACAAAATAGAATCTGCAAGTATAGTGTACGGTAATATAGATCCAAACTTTTATCACGCCACAAAAACGGAAAAGTATCTGATCGGAAAGAACATATTCAATGATAAGAACTTGCAAGAAGCAATACAGGTGCTGAGCAGTGAGCTGATACCAGTAGAAATACTTGGAGAACCTTCTATACAATTTCGGAAGAAGTTAGCTCTGGGGCTGTTTTATAAGGTAAGAAAGTGATCTCGTAATCACATTATAGAAATCTAAATAAGACATTCTGGTTTGAATAGTCGTGGCGTACTGAAGTATGCTACGATAATTTAATTCAGAAAAAAATAACTTTTAACCCTCTTAGGCCCACTTGCACCATAAATCATAAATTGTAGATAATTAAAATAATAAGTAGGTATATAATCTATCTATCTATAATAAAGTTGAAGAGTTTGTTTGGTTTTTTGTTTGTTTGAACGCGCTTATCTTTGTAACAGCTAGTTAGATTTGAAAAAAATGTTTTGTATTTCATAGCCCAATTCTCGAGGAAGGATTAAGCTACTTAACATCACACCAGGGCCCTTAGGAGGCCGAGCAAAAACAAATAAAGTCAGTAAGCGAAAACGCAGTAATAGCGCAGGCTGGCGATGCGATGTGACGGGGTGGGTCGGGGGAACAAGAAATTTCACGTGGACGAAGTCGCGGACATAAGCTAGTATCTGAATAAAGTTAACATTAAACAGATCTAAAACATCGTTATGTTGCTGTCAATCGTTTGAAGTTGACAAAGACAGACTGATGTTTTAAATATGTTAACGCTTAACGCATTTAATGATTTGTGGGCAAGTACGCCTTAAAACCTTCCACAGGTTTTTTTATTTCATTAATCACTGAGTACCTCATGAGTTACTCTCTCGCCTCTCACTGTCTAATAGAATCTTTGTATCCTGGGACATTTTAGCAAAATTAACCATAAGTACCTATATCTTATAATGAATTTCCTTGCAGTTCATCCTTAACATCTGTCCGGCTGGCACTGCCCTTCCAAAATATACTTCTGGTGGAGAACTTCTTAAAAGGCCTGTATCTTCTGGCAAGGAAGACTATCAGACTGACTCCTCGCTGTTCCCGTTGAACCAGCCCGTAGATAAACTTGAAGCGCACATTCAAGTGGGGGGTGAAGCTAGGTTCGCGAATGATATCCCTCCGTTGCCAAGGGAAGTATTTGGTGCCTTCGTAGGTTCCAAAGTACATATTGGAGAAGTGGATACTATTGATGTTGAAGAAGTTTTGGTGAGAGTCTGTCTCTACATAGTTAATCTAGGCAGAGAAAAACTAATACAGAAAGTTCTACTTTGGAATTTTCGAATTCATTTCTAGGCTTTATGATATCTAGGAGTTCGTTTTGGAACTTTAAGTCTTCAGATTTAAAGTTTCATCGTTACCTAACCTGTCAACCATTTTATTTTATTTTTAAATTATTCCTCACAGCATGTGTGAGCAAGTGTGTTATCATGGTTTAAACCTAACTTTACACATTTAATATTCATTTTCCTTAACATGAAAACATGTTTTTTTTTTGTAATTTTCTTGTTCCATTACAAAGTTGTATCACGACCACGGCGATGACTCACACCGTTTTTAGTAATGAACGATGTTTTTAAGCTGTATTTGGGTGTTATAAATCCTTGACAGTTTGGAGAAAAATAAAAGCATTAATTCCGCTATATATGCGCTAGTTGAACACGTTCTTACTAATGTAGATAATGGAACTCCTGTAGTAGCATTGTTTATGGACATGACGAAGGCCTTTGACTATGTTAGTCACAAAATACTTCTGACCAAATTGGAAAAATATGGCATCAGAGGGAATATCCTTCAACTTATTAAATCATACCTAATGAATCGGGAACAATTTACATGCATAAAGAAAATCTGCCCCTATACTAAAACAGAAATTACATATACTTCTGAATATCGCAAATGCTTACTCGGGGTACCGCAAGGCGGTGTCCTAGCACTTTTATTATTCATTATATATATTAATGACATGCCTAAAATTATTTCTAATCCGATGATCTTATTTGCGGACGATAGTACAATATTATTTAGAAGCAAAAATTATGAGCCTTTCGAAAATGACATAAATAATAACTTAAACGACATAATAACCTGGCTTACCGGAAATAACCTTAAAATTAATCTAGAAAAAACAACGTACATTTCATTCGAACAAAGAACACACAATAAAAAACTTTAAGATATGATGACAAAAGTATTCGCGAGACTGATTATACTAAATTCTTAGGTATCTGGATCGATAAAAAGATGAATTGGAAAACACATATTGAAAATGTATGCAAAAAACTTAGCCAATGTTCCTATGCCCTTTATAACTTAAGGAAAATCTCAAATCGGCCAACATTATTAATGGCGTACCACGGATATGTGTCATCAACATTGCGATACGGACTAATGTTTTGGGGGAACTCGACTGATAGAGAAATGGCGTTCAAAGCGCAAAAGAAATGCATAAGGGCAATATGTGGCATTCAAAGCACAGACAGTTGTGAGCCGCATTTCCGAAAGCTTCAGCTACTTACTCTTCCCTGTCCCTACATTTACGAAGTAGCAAGCTATGTTAAACCAAATATGCACATATATAACCACCCAAACAGTTTACGACACAAAAATAAAATATGCGCAACACCACATAAAAAAGCTATTTTCTATAAAAATCTTTTAGGTATGGCACCCAAAATTTATAATAAACTACCTAAACACATCATGGAAATTAAAGATATAGATCTATTTAAAACCAAAACACATGAATTTTTAGTTGCGAAATGTTATTATCATATTAATGACTATTTAAATGAAAGATGTTAGTTTGGATTAGTTATTTATTTATTTTGAACATAATTAATATTGATTATTCTGAAATTAATTCTTAGGTATGTATTTATTATTTAATTTAGTTATTATTAATTTTTAGAATTGTGATTCATTGAATTTAGTTGACATTATTGATAGTTTTAAATTTTATTAATTTTTTTTGCATACCCATGTAATGGTAAAATATGGAGAACTTTATTATAAGGAAAATATCATGTATCTCTTACCCATATTTGCAAATAAATAAATGATTTATGATTTATGAGATCACGTGATTCAAATAATTGTACTATTTGTAATGTTACAAGAAAATTACAGAAGAACATGTTTTCATGTTATGGAAAATGAATATTAAATATGTAAAGCATCGATCACTAATGTATTAGTGATCGATGATATAAAGTAATGTTTGAAAACATCTAAATATAAAATATACAAATAAAGTATTCTTAAGTAGGTATTTATTGACTATTTAAATTTTAAACATTTATTTTATTTTAATATATGATCACCGACCTTTAAATAAAATGATTAGTATTGTTCCCGATCATTTTAATTTCGGGGACAACATAATTATGTTTGATCGCCTTATATATTTATTTTTAGGCAATAGAAGGTGTTGTAGCTCTGTTTACAGCTAAGGACATCCCCGGCGTCAATTCCTTCGGATTTCCGGGGATTCAACTACAAACAGAAGAAGAAGAAATTCTCGCAACTAAAATCAAGTTCTACGGCCAGCCGATTGCCATATTGGTAGCGAAAACGGAAAAACTGGCTGAGAAGGTAGCAAAAATGGTCAAGGTAACATACAAAAATGTTAGCACAGCAGCTCCAGTACTGACTATTGATGAAGCTAGGAAAGATAGCAAGAGATACGTTCCTGGAACTCCATCTATAGAACCGGATGGAAGAGGCGACAATGTTACAAAGGTCATAAAAGGAGTATTTGAAATGGAATCCCAATATCATTATTATATAGAACCCATAACATGCGTTGTTGTGCCTGTTGACAAGATGCTAGAAGTATACGATTCGACGCAATGGATGGACTTAACACAAATTGCTATTGCGAGGTCTTTGGCAATTAGCGAAAGCGAGTAAGTTATCACTCTATAATAGGTACCGGTTCAATATAAAACAATAGTTTATAAATCTATTTCAGCAAACAAATGTGATATATAAAACTAAACTTCAAGATCGTTCCGTTCGAGTATCATTGTTTTTTTTTTTTTTACTTATCTTCTAAATTGTTTTAATTATTTACCTAGTAATATAATAAATAAATAATAATAGAATAGAATCGGAATCGGATTGGTAATAGAATTTATGCAGAATCTAGATTCTGCATCAATTAAATAGATGAGACATTTAAAAGAGAAAAATCAAAAGTAAAAACAATTTCCCGCCATTTTTTTATTGTTTTTCTGTCCGCTAAAATGAGTGAATCTAACGAAGAAATTCGACACCTTTTGAAGCTTTGTTACAAAAACTTTTTAACAACAAAACAACCGACTTACGTCTTTTAGTGTTTTTTTTTGGAAGTCGGTTGCTTTTTTAACCGACTTCCAAAAAAACACAAAAAAACGTGAAAAATAACTTTAATTTCGAAAGTCGGTGGCCAAAAACGTAAATACAAAACCAAAGACACCGACTTCCGAAGTTAAAGTTAATTTTCACGTCTTTTAGTGTTTTTTTTGGAAGTTGGTTGTTTTTTTTGTAAAAATGTTTTTAATTTTCACTTTTTAGTTGCGGTTCCTACCCCACACAAATTCGTATACCACTACTTGGTGTGTAAATAACAGTGACAGGAAATTATTAACCCATCATCCATATAAACTAAGTGGAAAAAATATGCATTATTAAGGATATTTCAAAAACTACTGGTCAGACCTTGATCAAATTTAAATGGGACCACATGTGAAGCAACACCTATCAAATAAAAAAAGAATCATCCAAATCAGTTTATCCTGAAAAAAGTTCTGAGCTAACACACAAAAAAAAAAACAGACTAATTGAGAACCTCCTCCTTTTTGTGAAGTCGGTTAAAAAAGGGAAAAATGCGACACAAGCTGCGAAAAATATATGTGACGTTTATGGACTTTACGCAATGTCAGTAAGAGTAGCACAAAGTTGGTTCAAGCGTTTCCAGTCCGGGAATTTGAATAAAGTTACGGATAAAGTCGATGCCATTTTTCAGCTATGTCGTAACTCACTGCCTGTCATAAAACTGTTTTGAAAAAGTCTGGGTATACAAATAAGCTCGATAATGGGGTGCCCACGAGCTCTTAGTCTTGAATTTGTATATAAAATACGAAAGAACTTTTGCCCCGACCTAATAGGTATAACGTTTTGTAAGGAAGCATGATTTTAACCATTTTATTAAATGAAATGAAATGCCTAATGTAATCAAGGTCGCTTTGTGTACCTGTACCATGAAATAAAAAAGCTTTTTTACAAAAAAAAAACCTTCCGAAAAAAAACACAAAAAGACGTGAAAAAAATATGCAGTATTAAGGATAACTCAAAAACTACTGGTCAGACCTTGGTCAAATTTAAATGGGACCACATGTGAAGCACCAGCTATCGAATAAAAAAAGATTCATCCAAATCGGTTCACCCAGAAAAAAGTTCTGAGCTAACTCACATTAAAAAAAAACATACAGACGAATTGAGAACCTCCTCCTTTTTTTGAAGTCGGTTATAAATACTACATAATTATGTACAATATAACTTCTTCCAGAGTCTTTGTTAAAGTTCGTCGAGTCGGCGGCGGTTTTGGAGGGAAGATTAGTCGTAACGTCCAGGTTGCCGCGGCATGTTCATTAGTAGCCAAGAAACTGGACAGACCTTGTAGGTTCATTTTGCCGATACAGACGAATATGACTATAGCTGGGAAAAGATTGCCGTGTCAGTGCGAATACGAGGTAATAAGTTAGTACATCTAAATCCCGATTGATTTGATCGTCTTTATTTACTATAAGCAACCTGTCAGCTTAACGTTGTGCATGGTCTGGTCCAAAAGTATCTGTTGAAAGTGCAAACAAACCTTGTTCAGGTTAAATTCGTACGCAAATACTCGCTAAAAGGAATTAGTAACATTCATCGGTATGTGCTTTAGTAGGTTTCAATTTTTCCAACAAATATTGTTTAAGGCGAAAGCGGTTTTAAATTTTCTTACATTTTTTGCAATTTGTAGGCCAGACCAAACCTACGCCAAACTCGTTCATCCTGTTACCGATAGGATGAACCAGTTTAGCCTAGGTCGAATCGGCTTATCCTAGTTAGAATTTACATGCTTGTTATAGACCAAGTAATAAATACGGGCATTTAGAAAAATGCCCGTATTTATTACTTGTCCATAACAACTAAACTGGTTGCTAGGCGATACTGGTTTGTCCTATCGTGTGTAGAGAGAACTGGTTTGGCCTAGGCGAAACTAGTTCATCCTAAAATCGGGTTTGGCCGGTAACATATACATAGCATTTCAAATTGGCATCCACCAGTACATTTGATCCATTTGTTTATATTTTAATCAGATACTTTGTGGGAACAGACTATAAATTCACTCTTTTAAACCAACAAACCAAATTCTTTCAATAGGTTGGAGTTGACGACGATGGTAAAATCCAGTATCTTAACGCGTCAATTATCGAAGATAACGGCTGTTCTAACAACGAGAACATTCTTGACTTCACTGTCGGCGGCTTCCCTAACTGCTACAATACTAAGTTCTGGTCCTTGAAGACGGCTACAGTCACTACTGATACTCCTTCTAATACGTTCGCTAGAGCACCAGGTTAGGTTTGCCATTTGCTCCTTTTCTTTTCTAATTAAATGGTTCGACAATTGGTAAGTAACCTTTTTATGCTTGTTATAATATAAAATGCTTGACGTCCTCTTAAAATAAATTAATTTATTTGCTTGGTCAACAATGATTCATATTATGTTAGTTAGGTAAAAAAAAACTTAAAAACTATGTTAGTGTGTTACAATTACTAAGCTCACAGAAAAACAATAATTACATACATTCACCGGATGAAATGAATCACTCCTGCTGCCTAACCAACACCTGCATGAAGTGAATCGGCGAGTTCAATTTGTCCTCTAACATCTTCAGAATGCTATTAGGACTTGACCGCGTTCTCTCCAATAGCGACGCCGTTTTTCTCCTCACCCTATGGTGAGGAGAAAAACGAGGGTATCGAGGGTGGTGTGGTGGTTCCACGCTATCGTGGAAGTCGTGAACACACGCCTGAGCGAACACTACAAAAGCGCGGCAGCCCCAAAAGCATTCTGACGCTGTTAAAGTAAGAAGCTGAAGTGTCAAATGTTTTTAAGGTTTTATTGGTACACACATGGGTACTAAGGTCATTATTAGAATAATATATATCATTGGTAATCCTTACTTCCTTACTAATATTATAAATGCGAAAGTAACTCTGTCTGTCTGTCGCGCTTTCACGCCAAAACTACTGAACCGATTTAAATGTTTGGTACACAGATTTTACTACTTACAGAGAGGCTACTTTTTAATGCGAAAAAAGGTTGTAAGGGGTTGAAAGGGGCGATGTAAAGTTGTATGGAAGTATCGTCATTTTTAGAGCTAGAGGCTTGAAACTTACTTTTTAGGCTGTTGATTCGATATATATAAATATGACATTCAAAGTTTGTAAAAGTTTTACCCTTAAGGATGTAAAATAACAATAGGGAATAGGGGATGAAAGTTTAAAGTTTGAGTTTGAGTTCGTTTGTTTGAAGCATTTATACGTATGTGTCTTATTTGTAAAATAATTAGCCTAAATAATTAAAAATAATACCCAAACACACTAACCCACGCGGACGAAGTCGCGGGCACTGCTAGTCTATCTATACTTTACTAATAATAAAGCTGAAGAGTTTGTATATTTGAAAGCGCTAATCTCTGGAACTACCAGTCGGATTTTAATATATTTTTTTGCATTTGTTAGCCCAATTCTTGAGGAAGGTTAGGCATTACGCTGTGATCTTTAGGAGCCGAGCAAACAAGAGAAAACAAGTCAGAAAGAACGCTAAGCGAAAACGAAGTAAAACGCGGGCAGGCGATGGAATGCGACGTGTTGGGTCGGGGTTCGAAAGTTCACGCAGACGAAGTCATGGGCAGAAGCTAGTATTATATATGACTGACTAACAAATATAAAACTAGAACATTTATAACAGAAGTAAAAATGATACTGTTCTGCAAGTTTTTTTTTTATTATGCAGCAAAAACAATCCAGACAAAAAGTATGAGTCTCGGTCTAAATTCATTTGTTGAATAAAATAACTAGGTCAGTAATTTAGCGATCTACTTAATCTTACAGGTACTTGCGAGGGTATGACAAGTATTGAACACATAATGCAGCACATTGCATTCGCCGTACAGAAAGACCCGACTAGTGTTCGCAAAGCTAACATGAGGACAGAGGACAATGACCTTCCAGAAATGATCGACGTTCTCAAAAACGACGCTAACTACGACCAACGCGCTAGGGAGATTGAACAGTTTAATAAAACAAATAGATGGATGAAGAAGTCTATTTCAATCAATGTTATGTGCTTCCCAGTCGTTTTTTACGGAAACTATTCAGCACTCGTCACCATTTATAGAGGTGATGGTACAGTTACTGTCTCCACAGGTGGTATAGAGATGGGACAAGGGATCAACACGAAAGCTGCCCAAGTTTGCGCATACGAGCTAGGGGTGCCTCTCGAATATGTCAATATTGTTCCCCATTACACTTTCGTGGCTGCAAACAATGTGTTTTCTGGGTCAAGTATCACCAGTGAAAGTGTTTGCTACTCTATTATAAGAGCATGCGAATCTTTGAAAGAAAGGTTGGCCCCAATAAGGGAAAGTATGCCGGACGCTACCTGGAAGGAAATTATCAAGAAAGCAGGTGACGAGCAAGTGGATTTGACTTCTTTGTTCATGATGAAAGATACAGACGAACATTTGAAGGGGTATAGTGCGTTCGCTGTGGCTATTATTGAGACACAACTAGATGTGACGACTGGGCTTTTCCAAATAGTTCGTGCGGATATTTTGGAGGATGTCGGTGTTAGTGCCAACCCTAAGCTAGATGTCGGACAGGTGAGTGGACGACTGCTATTAATCTTGTGTGTATTCCTTTTTGTATTAGGGTGGTTTTCAGAGACTACTCCGATAAACAATCTTGGGCACTCTTGGGTGTGCGCGTCTACAATAATAAGTAGTGATGTAGCAACGAGCATCTGCTACCTTACTAAAAACTGTTTATTGACTTAAGTTGCAATAAAAATGTTTTGGACTAGAGGGAAAAAAAAACCAATAATATTTTTACTACATTTTCGTTAATACCATATATACTCGTATATTTTAAGGTGCAAGGAGCCTACGTCCAAGGTATCGGTTACTTTACTTGCGAGAAGTTGATTTATGATAAGACGACAGGGAAATTACTGTCTAACCGCTCTTTGACGTACCATGTACCCCTCGCTCTGGATATACCGGTCTGCTTCTGCGTCAAGTTAAGGTACAACCACAAGAATCCGAACGGAGTACTTGGATCGAAAAGTGAGTAACCCACTAAACTTCTTATGACACTGATTTTAGGGAGAATGTCCTGTGTCTCTTCGTGGCTTCGCGGCGCTCGTGGCTAAATGATAACACCCGCAAGGGTCGATTGTAGGTTAAGCTTCGCTTGCCGCGGTCGGTTCATGGATGGATGACCACCCATTACATATAGAGATCCCTCCGTGCCTCGGAATGCACGTTAAGCTGTTGGTCCCGGCTGCAAAGCCGGAAAAGGCTAGGCAGATTGATTGTCTTGTGGGTCTTCGTGGCAAAGAATAGTTTAATTGGTGAATTTCAGGCAGTAGCGATCAGCAATCCGTCTGCCCAGCATGATCATAACGGCAATTCTATTGACCTATTTTCAGCAATGACATGATGTCAGAATCTCAATTCCTCTACGTTACAACAATTGTTAATAATAATTTCGTTTTGACCCAGCTTGCGGCGAAATGGGCATATGTACGTCGCATGGTGTGACGCACGCGCTGCGACAGTGTATCATGGAGTCCCGCAAGGATTCGGGCTACGACCCTAATGAATGGATTTATATTCGTGAGTATTATTAATAACTATGTTTTTCCAAGAGAAGAAAGGTCCGCAACGGTTATATTATAAGGTCGGATCTTGCATTACCATTTTCTAGTCTAGAACTAGAATGGCTGAGTCGACCATACCTTAAATTATAATAACAATAATTAGAAGATCGCAGGAATTTCAAATATTGTGGGAATCGTTATCATCATAACGACGTTATGAAACTTCACTGTCAGGTGTTCGGTTGGATCCCAGCCCCTGCAGTCTCGACATTAGATAGCGACAAAAATCGGTCGCTAAGTCGTATCGTTGTCAAATTCCTTTAATAGTTTTTCAACTTTATTTCGAAAGTATAAGGTTGAAAATCTATTAAAGAAATTTGACATCTATTAGACTTAACGACTGATTTTTGTCGTTAAATTATTCGAGACTGCAGGGCTGGTGGTTCAACGATTTGTAGAAAACAATGATCTATCCGTGGCCTAACTACAGAAATTGCGGGGATATTATCCACGACCCTACCCGTATCCTAGCCAGAACAATGCACAAACATGAATCTCAATTTAAAAATGTTAATTTTCATACCATTCTTTACTCAAATATTAATTCAAAACGGGCGTTCTAAATATTGTTAATTTGTTTTTCTTTCGCAGCGGTGCCGTACGATACCGAAGCTATATTAAAGGCGCTGGACGTGAAACCAGGAGAATTCCTTCTTACTAAATAGTTTGTTCATTTGATTTATTGTGATACAATGTAGTGCGATTTGTAGTTTTAATACATTCCTGTTGTTTCTTTTTTTTTTCGTTTCCGAAACTAAAAAAAAATTTTTTTTAAACTTTTTATATATAAAGTTAACCCATTCCTGTTACGTTCTTTTTTCAATTTTTTTTCGCACTTACTTAGATTATAAAGTCGATCGATATTAAGGTGGTTCTTGTTGTATACAAAAAATACTTTGTGATCTTTTTATCCATTTCATGGAGCTTTTAAAAAAAATATTCTTTACTATTATTTTTATTTTTCTTATTCTCTTATTAATTGGTATGTAAATTTCCAATTCGGTCAATTCCCCAACCGCAAATGTAAGTTAGTAATCGCAAAAAAAAAAACATAGGTATATGTGATATGTGTGAACCGTAGCAGGACATTTGCACGAGAGATATTTACGCGAACCCACTTGCGCGAAAAGACATTTCTGCGAATGGACTTTTGCGCTTAGCTGTGTCAGTGCGTGTCTCCGTGCGGTCTCAGCGGCGCGAGAGCGGGATGGCAATTATTGAGTGGATCTCTTTCTCGCGGCTCGAGGTTCGAGGGGCTTCTGACGCAGTACAACTAGGCATGAAAATTGCCGGCAATATTGCGAAAGTTGCCAAAACTGCCGCGAATGTTTCCAAACTTGCCGGCAACATTGCCAAGAAACGTGTAAATAGAAAACGTATTTTACTTTATATAATTGCATAGTAGGATAAAATTGCGGTTTGCAGGGTGCTCGTTTTAATACTTACCTACATTATCCAACTGACAATTTTAGTTTTTGCATTTATTTTCTTACTGATAAACTAAACAAAAGAAACAGGCTATTCACGATACTTCATTGGTGATGAAACTATAACAATTTTAGAGAAATCATCTTTATTTTTTTCTACTTTCTTGCATGAAACCACACTTGTATGTAAGAAAATATATACATGTATATGTATACATGTCTGTATGTATAAAAGGGTCAAACCTTGCAAGACGATTTGATCAGCAACAACAAGGTGACGTTTTTAACTGATTTCAAAAAAGGAGGTTCTTTATTCGACCCGTATGTATGTATTGTATGTATGTTTGTATGTCCGCGATTTTCTCAAAACCTACTGATCCGATTTTGAAAATTCTTTTGACGGCACGATTTGTCAAGTCGCTAAGCGACTAGTGTGGGGTAACGTACCAACGTAGTATTCAACATTTAAGTTATCGTAAATCAAAATTAGGGTACAAGCGGTAATGTTAACAAAAAAAGCCGAGTATCTGGGTACTTATGCATATTTCTTAAATTTTTAGTTGAAGGAGATTTTGATAAAAAAATGTTCACTTATTTATTATATATGCATATTATTATTATAGTTTTCTGTATTTTCAACTCAACTCAACTCAACTCAAAGCATTTATTTCAAATAAACCAAGTACAAGCACTTTTGAATTGTCAAAGGGTCAGTCAGTCAGAAAAATTAAGCTAGTTGCCCATTCCAAAGCGTAGTAGGTACCTATGGAGAAGAACGGGCAAGAAACTCCATGGACACTCTTTTAAATCAACATATAGTTACACAAAACAAATTGTTTACATCATTCATGTTCAAATTAAAAATGTGAGAACGATGTAGAAAGACGTGCACGTATAAAGTATCCGTAATAAAAAAGATAAAAAAACAATTCAAAAATTTAAATTAAAATAAGCCGTGGCAGCTAAGAGTTGACCAGTCCCTACTGACGGCGCCCGTTCACGAACATGACGCATGGATCAGCACCATTCAGCTCAACCATTTTGAAGGGAACTTAATGATCCAAGTCAATGAAAGACGAGCCCTTCATCTTTCCCTTTCATCTTCCGATTCATCCATAACGTAGGTAATCGTCATCTGCTACATAATTTTCAATGTTCTCGGCTTTCTTTTTATTTCCGTCAGTGAGCCCTAAATTTGCTCTCACCATGATCAGTTTTCACAACTTTTCAGGTGTCAATCTATTTCTGGCTAGTGTGTGAGTTCTGGCAAACAACGACCAATTCCTTTCACTAGCTGCTGAGGTCGGTGGTATGCTTAAAATATCTATTACGAGTGAAGCAATCATTTGAGTATCGCAAAACCCCTTCCACCATATTCTTGCGTCATTTTTTTTTAACAATTGTTCATCCCAAATGGGAGCTTGAGAAAAATACTTGGTTTTGCTTCTGTATACAGCTATATTCAGCATAACATCTGCTCTGTTAAGGTTCTTCTTTTGAGAGTAGTCATATATAAATTCGAGCCCAAAGCATTTATTTTAATTTACCACCTCTATTCTTTGGATCTAGTATATTTGCTGCGTAGTGAATGGACTGCTCCACAAGTTCTCACCAGACTTACATAACTATTTATAATTTCAACACTTCAACAAATAGATGAAAATCGATGTTAATACAAACAAATGAAGTTACTTAAAGAAAAGTCCAAAAAAAATACAAAGAACACTACACAGTTATATGATTTATATTTATTTCATTCGGTATCAATACCCTCTGTATTTGTTTATAAAATTTATAAGTGAAATTCTCAAAAAACTATGGGTTCAGCTATCATGAAGTTCCCAGTGCCCTAGTTTAACTTTATCTTCTCGTACCTATTTGCATTGATATTATAAATTAAGTATAACTAACAATATACCATACAGGCTTACTAGTAATACGTATAATTACACCATTACATAAAACCTCATGAGCGCATAAACATTAAAAATGGCACTTGATAAAAACCTATGTAATCTGGCAATTTTGGCAACTTTCCGGCAATATTGGAAACTTTCCTAGTAAGTTTCGGAAACATTCGGCAATTTTCATCCCTAAGTACAACCATGGGCTGCGCGGCGCAATGTTTTTACGATTGTCTCACTTAACTAAATGTAATTAGGAATTACTTTTGCAGGGTATTATTATATTATAAACTAAAAAATTGGTAAACGCGTCGGCACTGGACAACGCGCAACGGTTCGGACGAAAAGAAAGAAAAGTATTGAAAAATCGTTTTCGTATAATTTAACTTGATTATTAATATTTTATGTACTTTGTAGCTTGCAGAGTAAGCAAGCTGATGTGGCAGTGGGCTGGCCATGTTAGTCGGAGGACCGAGATGGCCGGTGGAGCAGACGAGTCCTGGAGCGGCGACCGCGTATCGGCAAGCGTAGTGTGGGACGCCCCCCAGCTAGATGGACCGACGGCCTCAAAAAAGTGGCTGGGACAGACTGGATGCGGAAGGCGGAGGACAGGGTGTTGTGGCGCAGCATAGGAGAGGCCTATGTCCAGCAGTGGACTGCGATAGGCTGAGTTGCTTGTAAAAGATTAAGTACCTCAATCGGCATTATAGGTTTTTGTTTTACAAGTAATATTCTGATGTTAGATATTACAGGATCTGAAGATATGAGCAAAATTTTTATTAGATCTTCATTAGTTTGATTCCTGGTCATCTTCCTGGTGTTAGGTTCTTTGTAATATCTAACATTTTTGTGGCGACTTTCCACGCTTGTCGGAACTTTCGCTGACTTTTCTGTAACAGTAATGTTGTGTTTTCTGTAACTTCGTTTTTTCTTCAATAATCTTGTAGCAAGTTTTTACGGATTGCAGATGCCCATAAAGCAGTATATTGATTGCGAGTTAATTTCAAATCAGTAAGTAACGATAAACCTTCTTGACAAGAATAAGATATACAGTTGTCCTACGATTTACCAATTTCTTTTACAACCTGACCTTTATCGGATGAGGTAGATATATCTAGGACAAGTGAAGCTGCACTCCGGTTTCCTTCTGAGTGTAACTTCATCGAAGCAGCAAGACAGAGTTCTTCTTTACTTTTTGATTTCACCTCTTTATTTAACCTTCTACGTTTAGTTTTAGCGGATAGGTCACAAAAGCTCGCTTTTTGACGTCCTGCTTCTCTAGACTTAGACGTAGAGGGTGCACTTTCTTGCCTGCTAGAGGTGATTACTACTTTTTCAAGCTATTTCTCATTTTGATTCCAGAATCTTATAATGTTAAAGGAACATTTTTTCCAAAATCTTGAAGTTGGTATAGTAAAGGTTTTGATAACATTTTTAAGACTGTCCCTGCTTGTAGTAGGCAGTTCCGATACTTCTAATGTCTCCAAAATATAATTATGTAGATTATCTTTATTGACCTTTGATAGCAGCTTCACTGGTCAATGTAATAACAAAATATTGAATAAATCAATATTTTTTATTGAGGCACCGGTACCTAAAAAAACACTTTTTTACTATAGAGACCGGTATTCACCAGAAAAAAAAAACATATTTTTATATAGCTAATGGTCCCTGCTATATAATGGAATCGAAATGATAGTATACTAGTTAGTAACTAAAACTATCATCAGGAAAAACGTGGCATCGCTTGTGAGGAGGATTCGGGGGAGTAGCATCCTGAAAGTCGTGGCTGAGGACCCGAGAGCTCCTGTATTGAGGCATCTCATGCGGAATCATTGTCTGCATGAAATGCCCCGTAAGTACATGACTCACTAATTTGTGCTGTTCATAAATCTGTTACTAATCCTAGTGTATAAGTTATAGTATCTAAGGTGTCTCCTAACAATAATGGTTCCTATGTTGTCCCAAATAAAACAATTTATTATTATTATTATATATATATTTTTTTAATAATATAAATCGATCTATTTTATTTTTTGTTTATATACCAATAAAAAGTACAGACCTTTCTTAGTGTGCAACCTTTTTTTCAATTCACAGTTTACATTGATAACATTACAACTGAATTTGAATAAGAACGCAAAACAACGATAAATGAGTGTTGTTAATAGTTTTGCTTTCGAGTTAACTTTGAAATGGCATATCCATTAAACTACTGACTGCATAATGTTGATGTTTTAGTATAATGTAAACAACTTACAATCAATCTAAATAATAATCATATGACAACAGGATTTTTTTTCGACCTGTCGCAAGCGTTCGACTTTGTAGCACATGACGTTTTATTAAAAAAGTTAGAAAGCATTGGAATAAGAGGACTAGCACTGCAGTGGATTTCATCGTATTTAAGTGATCGGAAACAATACGTTGTCATAGATAAAGTACATGAAAACTTACTTTCTTCCTATTTTTCTGACTCCAGGGAAAATAAACGCGGAGTTCCTCAAGGGAGTGGTCTTAGGACCTATTTTATTTATATTATATGTAAATGACATACCACTAGTGACTAATCATAAATGTATATTATTTGCAGATGACGTTTCAATTATAGTAACGACTGATAAGAAGTATAATTCAATATCTGATCATGAAATGGACATTAATAATACTATTGACAATATTTTAGAATGGCTACAGACAAATAAATTAAAAATCAACTTAGACAAATCCAATTTTATACAATTTAATAAATCTAAACATGCTAAATACAATTTTAAACTTAATATTGATAGACTGAAAGAAGTTACACAAACTAAATTCTTGGGTGTACTCATAGATCAAAACTTAAATTGGAAAATGCATCTAGATAATTTGTGCATTATGATCAATAAATTTGCTTATGCTCTCAGACAAGTAAAGAACGGGACAAATAGAAAAACGGCAATAACCACATACCACCCATATATAGAATCCATTTTAAGTTTCGGGCTTATTATATAGGGGAACAGTACAGATAAGGATAGAGCATTTATTGCACAAAAAAATGCATCAGGGAGGGCCATTTGTGGACTTCATCCTGATGAGTCCTGCGAACCGTTTTTTAAAAAGCTAGGTTTATTACCACTTCCCTCACTTTACTTAAACGAAATCTGTAAATTTGTGTACAGTAATAAGGGATTATTCAAAAGAGCGTATGAGGACCTCTCGACCAACAAAGGACCCACACAGACTTGTATTAAAGGATAATCCTAAGTCAGCCAAGTATGCTAAAAGCTGCTTTGTGATGTGTGTACGTATATACAATAATATACCAAACAAAGTAAAATTATTAAATAATGCTAACTCATTTAAAAATAAACTATATAAATGGCTGAATGGACATAACTTTTATGACATTAATGATTTCTTTAACTTAAAAATATAAAATTTGTATGTACAAGTATTAATGACAATGTTTATGATGTATGATCTGAATGACTATTATAGTATTACCAATTAATCTGCGACATTGTATAGTTCACCTTTAACTCGTGTATTCATTATTTTGCATGCAATTGATACAATATTCTGTATAGCTAAACATGTGCACATTAATTATATCAAACCAGACTGTAACAACTTTATACCATGTTTAAAGCAAATAATGACTTATCTATCTTATCTTCAAGTCATAATAAAATGATTTTTCGAATTACCGACATATTGACGCCTCGATTCGTATTGAATTATGGGACGCCAACTTTTGAAAATTGATCACTGTGCGCCGTATAGACTTTATTTTACTTGTACCGTTACAATATATATTTTTTATTCCAAATTTTCATCATCGTCGCGAACATGTACGCTCCGCATATTATTATAGTTTTAATACAGTTTATACAAAATTAAATAACCATCCCTCTATACGGGAGTTTCATTGAAGTTCACTTGGAGCTCCATCATCTGGCGACCTACGACAAAACCTGCAATTTTGGCGGAAAACAAGTTCGATCATTGCGACCACGCGCTGCCGGTGTAGCCATTGCGCCGCGGCTACTTTTCACCTAAATCAAGCATTATACCTGGGTTTCCTGGAGGTGTACCAGCCATTGCAGCCACCACCGGTTACCGATCAGCATACAGCATCGTACCGCAGCCTCGGCCAATGCAGATAAGTGCCCATTTTTCGTTGTGAATCCTTACCTTTTATACCCTTACCCTTAATAAATCTATCCAATACCTATTTAAAATAGCTTCTATGGGTGCATTGGTGTCATTAGTCATTTCACATTATCTATTGGTAAACGTTTTTACCGTCAATACGAATATAATAGTAGGCTATCTTCTTAAATATCATCATAGTTTCCTTTCGTGTTTCCTAACAGGCTCATAGCTGTAATTATAAGCATATATTTCACCCACAACGCCGAACATTCCAGGCCGATCTCTCCGTGTAACGCAACTTCGGGCCGCCTACCGTGTCACCGTGTAACCGGAGCGGAGCCCTACCCACTGCTGCACCGGGCCGGCCTCAGGTGACGTTAGGCGAGGAGCGTGAGCTAAGGTTTTAGTTTTTTACATTGTCATCACCTAGTTTTGTGTCTGCATATTTCCATAATCAAACCTAGTTGCTACTTGGAATCAATTTGTTTATTAATTCCGATTTAACATTTACAAAATTGGCAAGGTTTGAGTTAACAATGGGTAAAGATTGTGGAGGTGAATCTAGCACAAACAAACAGGATTAGAACAGAAGGAACTGAGAACAGAACTACAGGATCTTTTAGTGAAACGTAGTTCTATAAAACGGCAAATCACTAAATTTAGAAACTTTTTATCAAATTTTACCTCTAAGGAAGCGTCTACTCAGATTGAGTCATTAAAACTACGCAAATTTGAATTATCTATAGCCGTTTTGATGACTTGCAAAATCAGGTAGAAGAAGTATTAAACTCTGACAAATTATCTAATGAGATTGACGAACGTGATACTGTCGAACAACTATTTATATCCAACATTGCAATTGCTCAAAGTATTACACAAAAACATAACTCGAACCGTCATGATGAAAGTAATTGCAAAGATTTCAATTTAAGTCAGCTAACTGCAGCTCCATGTAATCATGATTATCATGATATAGGTTTTAAATTACCTCAAATTCAAGTTGCTAAGTTCGACGGGTCTTGTTTTCGTTGCCTTGAGTTTCGTGACACATTCTTATCTATAGCACACAATAACGACCGCATCGCTCCCATTCATAAATTCCATTATCTTATTTCGTACTTGACTGGCGATGCAGCCCGCATTATTGCGAACTTAGAGGTATCCAGCGCAAATTATGCGTGTGCTTGGAAATTATTATGTGACAGATATGACAATACACGACAATTAATAACTCATCATATAAATTCATTATTATACATAAAACCAATCACAAGCGAGTCTGATAAATCATTACGTATCCTTGTGGATCATGTTAATAAAAACTTACGTGCTTTAACTAGTCTCGTTCTTGGTTCACGTGACTGGGATATTTTACTCATTCACCTAATGAGCCCCAAGCTTGATATCCACATCAAAACCAAGTGGGAAGAGTACCGGGGCACGTTGGATACTTACATACCTAATTTGCATTTTTTTTTCAAGTTTCTTACTGTTCGCGCGGATGTACTTGAGTCAATAAATAGTAGTTACCTATTCATTTTCTAAACCTAAGACTCAGATAACGTCAAAGCTAAGAATAAGATGTCTAACAGTGAAGACAATAATATTTCTGCAGGCTTAGCCAAGTTGACAATCTACAATCGACAACGAAAACGAGAAAACTAATCAAATGTATAGGAATGACATCATGTCAACGTTAAGTCACGTGGTCAGAACAAACGAATAGAAAATTCGTTAGCCAAGTTTACAACTTATCAGATCGTTCAAAATGTTAGAATGAAATGTGATCGTTTCTACAACGTTGATCGCTTCATCCCATACATATGGTAGCCAAGTCACAGTTTTGACAAGCGCTAACGAAACGATATCGAAGTTTTTGAACGATAGCTAAGCGATCGCCGAGACCCAAGAGTTAACGATAATTAAATGGCGTCTATATGATACAGCTGTGTTGAAACCGAGAAGTGTTTTGTTTAATTACCATTATTTTGGACTTTATTTACCATTTAGCATTTAAAATGCATACTTTAAATATGTTGTCGTACGGTATTCTGTTGAGGGGAAATGCCGCCGATATTCAGACTATTTTTGTTTTACAAAAAAACGAATTGCCCATTCGTTCAATTAATAAATTAAGTTCCTACAAGTCATTACACTCCCTTAGAGATAAATTTTAGGACATTATTATAATATAATGACTGTGCCTTCTCAGTATATTTATGAAAAAAATAGTAAAAAAAAACAGTAATATCCATAATAATAAAGTAAAGTAAAGGGTCAAACACAATTGTTCTGTTTGTTTCGTAAGTGGCGATATTAGTTAATGACGCGTATCACGTCATTGTTTATGTTTCAAACTTTCAAGTGCCCGAGTATGATAGACTTTTAAATAACAAAGGTTAGTTTGACGTTTGTAGGAACGCTCATCATAGACTAAAGTATAGGTTTTTTCTAATGACATTGTAGAACGAGCGATCGAGTCAGTCGCGTTAACTTGGCTACCAACTTATCGTTTTCTAAAATTGCTTATGCCAAAGCGTTAACGATTGTAGAAAGAGATTCGATTCGAAACGTTTGTAACTTGGCTAGGCCTACTGATATATCATGCGTCGTTTATAATTGTCATCATCGCCTTTAGGATTGTCCCACCTTTTTGGCTAAGAGTGTGGATGACCTTATCAGTGAAGTAAGCAGATTGAAGCTTTGTCACAACTGCTTAAGGTCTGGCCATTCTGCACGCAATTGTCGCATGCATCCGTGTCGCATGTGCAATATAAGGCACAATAGACTCTTGCATAAACAATCTAGGTAACAAAAATATTTCCAGTGTTGTCACCATTTCTCCCGACATCACTGACAACACTATCGTTAATTTTTCTAATCAAAACAACCAGCAAGTTCTACTGTCTACTGCTTATATTGAAGTAGCTAATCCTACGACCAATCAAACAGAAGGTTCGTGCTCTTTTGGATTGCGGTAGTCAGTCATCATCCATTACTGAATCTCATAAAAACAAAACTACTTTTAGAACCGACTACCACGTTGCATGTCAATATAATTAGCATAGGCAATATAACAACCACTCAGGCTACAGAAACTTGCGTGGTTCAGTTGAAATCTTTGATGAAGCATTTCACCGTCACTTCTTCTTTTCTGGTGTTGCCAGTGTTAACCGGTAACATACCTAGAATACCCATTGACGTTGAAAAACTTAATATTCCTAGTGATTACTTTTTAGCGGACCCTCACTTCCACCAACCAGAACCTGCTGATGTTGCCATCGGTGCCGATATTTTTTGGGACATTATTGGCCGCGATCAACTCTCTGTATTGAGAAGTTCTCATTTTGGTTGGTTGGTTTCAGGTTCTATGTATTTTAGTTTACTCACAAACAATAAGTTAAAGGATAATAGAAGAGATTCTTATCATTCAGTAATTTCTTATGTGTCGTCTGTTGACAAAATACATCAAGAACTAACAAAATTCTGGGACTTGGAAAATGTTCCTCAAACTAAACCACTTATGAGTCATAGTGAGAAGGCATGCGAAACACATTTCTTATCGCACACCCTTCGTTTAGAAACAGGTAGATTCTCAGTTAGTCTACCCTTAAAGGATACACCTAATTGTCTTGGTGAATCTTATTCATTAGCTAAAAAACGTTTGTTATATTTAGAAAAGCGATTTCGCAAACAACCATATGTGAAATCACAATACGTATAATTAATGCGTGAGTACGCAGACTTCGGTCAACTTTCAGAATCCGCTTTACCTAGACCTTCTTCTTCTACTTCCTCTGCCATCATTGTGTTTTCAAAGATAGTAGTGAGTCCACGAAAATTAGAGTCGTATTCGACGGTTCGGCTCCTACTTCATCAGGTCAGTCTGTCAATGACATCCTTATGGTTGGTCCTAATATGCAGGACTTACTCCATCATCACTTCTCCATCTTAATAAGAGCTTGACAACATAAGTTCCTTCTCACGGGTGACGTTGGGAAAATGTACCGTCAAATCCGTGTCCATGAGAAGGATCGTACTCTTCAACTTATTTTTAACCGATTTCAAAAAGGAGGAGGTTATCAATTCGGATGTTTATATATATATATATATATATATTTATGTAGGTATGTTCGGGCATAACTCCGTCATATACAGACAGACGGATTTGCAAAATTCTCTTGTTTTCAAAAGGGTTTGTTCTTGAGGTGATCCCATTGTCACCAAGTCAGCATCTGATGAGGGGATCCCATGGAAATCGAGGGAAATCCTCAAATTTTATAGGCACACTTATAGCGATTCGGGTATTTTTTATAGTATCTCGGGCATTTGCTCTCGGAAAGCACCATTCGGTGAAGTGGACCTGATGATGAAGGCCATTGGTGATAAACCGGAACTACTCAATATTTCAAGGGTTGCGATTCGATTACTTTAATATGTTTGCGAAGCAATTTATGCTCGTCACAATGTATATGTTGAAATGGAGCTGATGGTGGCTTCACCATCAGCTCCAGTTCTTTTGGTTCTTACCAGGAGAACTCCTCAACAATTAACGTGCCTGCATCGGGAAAAGGAATATTTTGTAAAAGGTGATGAGCAGTTGACATTAAGCTATTGTAACTTAGATAAATTAATAACTGAGTCACAAAAAAGTGAAAAATAAACCACCTTTTTACAAAAATAAAACAACATTCTTCAAAAAAAAAAAACAGGCTACAAAGTGAAAAATAACTTTAATTTCGTAAGTCGGTGTCTTGGATCTGTATTTTATAAATTCTTGCCGAAAAGTTTTTCATATGGAGAGAGGATGAGTATTTGCCCATAAACACGTTTCAGCTCGGTACTGTGACTTACAGAATGGCAAGTTCCAGCTACATGAGCACTCGGTGTCTATGGTAGATTGGTGAAGAGTCTTCACCGGTTCTAAGAGTGAGGATACCCTACGTTATATTCACCAATCTGTACCTGAAGAATTAAAGAAAGGATGTATAGAGGTATGAGGAATAGGATGTAAAGCTCACTCATACCTCCATAGAAAAGGGGGGATCCTCCGACCAGACGGGTGTTGTGTCTGGCGGGCAACTGCCCAACGGTTGATGTCGGGATGTTGTATATATGCTAATCGCGCGGTAAACTCTGCTTGCGCGATGCAGGATTTGCGTGACGTCAGTATGACGTGAAGCTCGCATGTGGCGATGTTTGATACCGCTACAGATGCTTTAATCTTCGTTAGTTTAAGACTAATTTACCATCATTATTCGATTCAAATACTTAAACTGATGATAATCTTTTAGTAAGCTAGTCAACTAATACCTACACTAGGATAGGATGGAACCCATCAACCGATAAGTTACATTTTCCTATAAAATGTCCACTTTCCTCTAACAATGATTTAACTAAAAGGTCTTTTCTAACGTCTCTTTTTAAGATCTTTGATCCCTTAGGACTGATTAGTCCATGTGTAATAAAAATGAAAATGTTGTTACAACAACTGTGGCTGCATAATTTAACTTGGGATTCTCCAGTCCCACATGAAGTTCAAAGAGATTGGAACAATTTTATGCAGTCTTTACCTTCTCTGTTAGCTCTAGAAGTTCCATGGCGGGTGCTCTGTAATGAACCCGCAACGGTAGAATTACATTCATTCAGTGATTCATCCCAACATGCATACTGAGCTTGTATTTCTTTACGTTCGGTCAATGCTGCGAACGAAGTCACAGTCAATTTGCTTTGTTCTAAGTCCAAAGTAGCTCCTATTAAGAGTACGACTATCCCTCGTCTAGAATTGTGTGCTGCCCTACTAGCAGCAAGGCTATGCAAGGCAGACAGAAAGTCACTGCGATATGAAGTTCAGCATCAAGTACACTGGTGCGATTCGTCAGTAGTGCTAGCCTGGCTCCACACCAGTTTTACAAATCTGAAAACATTTGTAGCTAATAGGATTTCGGAGATCTGTGAGCTAACAGATGCCTCCTCGTGGAGCTATGTGCCCACTCCTGTCAATCCTGCAAATCTCATATCTAGAGGAATCAGTCCAGATAAGCTCGGCAATACTCAGTTGTGGTGGTCAGGCCCTCCATTTCTTATGGAATCTGAAAGTAATCGTATCCTATCTTAAAACCTAATAAAATTAAAACTAATGATTTACCGGAAATTAAACCTAGCTGTATTACCAGTCATGTTGCTGCTCAAAATGAACCTATGATTAATTTTAAAGACTTTTCTAGCTTAACTAAAATAAAACGATATTTCGCTTACGTGCTAAGATTTATTAATAATTTAAAAAGTAATTAAGATATAATTGGGGGCAATCTGACTGTTGATGAATTAAATAATTCCTTTCTATTTTTGTGTCGTCTCGCACAGCAAGAATCATTCTTCTGTGAATATAATTTGCTATGCTAGGCTTTAAGTTCTAAATCAAATATTTTATCATTAACTCCATTTTTAAGTGACGACAAGGTTATCCGAGTTGGTGGCCGACTGGGCTCATCTGATTATAATTATAATAAAAAACACCCTGTTCTCCTCCATGCGTCGCATCATTTTACTAAATTGATTTCGAGTACGAACATAAACGCGGATTGCATGCTGGTCCACAATTATTGTTGGCTGTTGTTAGGGAATACGTTTGGCCGATTAACGGCAGAAATTTAGCTAGACGCATTTTTCATAACTGCTCAAGGTGCAGACGCTTGCAGGGCAGGACTATTGCGCCAATAATGGGACATTTGCCCTCACAACGTGTCACGCCAAACTTTCCATTTCGAACAGTGGGAATTGATTTCGCTGGCCCATTCCTAATTGTAAACAGAAAGGGACGGGGTGCTTCGCTAGTCAAGTGCTATCTTTGTTTTTTCGTATGCCTTCGATATAAAATTTCTCACCTCGAAGCCGTGAGTGATCTATCTAAGGACGCTTTTGTCCTGACATTCCGAAGGTTTGTGTCACGAAGAGGCAGGCCAGCAGAAGTATTCTGCGACAATGGAAGCAAATTTGTCGCAGGAGCTAAAGAAATTAATGATTTTTTCAAGATTTACCAAAACGACATAACTGATTTTGCATGTTCAGAAGGCATTCAGTTTTACTTTTCATCAGCTTACGCTCCTCATTTTGGCGGTATTTTCGAGGCCGGTATTCGTTCAGCAAAATTTCATGTTAGGCGAGTAATGGGTACCTAATTCTCATTTAAGTTTTGAAGAACTTCAAACTATTTTCGCTCAGGTAGAAGCGGTTTTAAATAGTAGACTTCTCTGTCCATTATCCGCCTCTCCTGAAGATTTCCATTGCCTTACTCCTGGGCATTTTCTCATTGGTCGGGCCCCTACCGCGCTGCTTGAACTAGCTTTGGAAGATTACCACTCAACCAGTTTGCAGCGCTATGCCAGGCTGCAGCAAATATACCAACATTTTTGGCGGCGCTGGCAGTGCGAGTATATGGCCGAGTTGCAACTTCGCCGTAAATGGAAAACCAACACTGACGCAGTCGAAATTGGAGACATGGTCCTAGTCCAAGAGGATGGCATCCCACCCCTATGTTGGAGGCTTGGACGCATTACAAGACTCTTGCCAGTACAAGATGGCGTTTCAAGAGTAGCTTACATTAACACTGTTAGATGAATTATACGGCGTCCTCTGGTTCTCCTCTGCCCCTTCAACCGAAGAGAAGTTATTGAAGGGTTAAAACTCTGAGTTCCAACGGGGGCAGGATGTTTACGCCTGCACGTTAATCGTGAAGACGTTCAGCGTTTGTGTTTGTCGCGTTTGTTATTTTAAAGGGCCAGGCGCCGTATACACTTTATTTTACTTGTACCGTCACACTATATATATTTTTTTTATTCCAAATTTTCATCATCGTTGCGAACATGTACGCTCCGCACTAGTTTACATGACTTTTGTCCATGAAATGGAATATTTTGTATGCGTTCCAACGTGAGACTGTATTTAGTTTCATGTGGTGGTGGTTTAGTTTCATGTGGGTATGGTGGTGGTCACTCCAACTGACTTCTTATCAGCGCATTGTACAAAGTTGTAATAGCTTTAATATGTTTGAACTCTTGAGCACGACGAAGTACGAAACCAAGGCTCCTTTATGCTCTTTTGACAACTCCTTGTTAAGGTGTACTCCTAATATGTAATCATGAGTTCCTATATGACAGACTCCTTCGAAAACTCCCCGAGATATCCGTCCATATTAACGGACGATTGCTTTCAGTGCGTTTAATTTATTCTGGCATCTAAAATGAATGAACAGATTGAATTATTGAATTTTAAACCCTAACACGATGATCCCAAAGTTTGCTTTCGCGTCTAAGTGCGTGACCTGGAAGCTAACATAAAAAAAAAGCTTTTAGTGGTAAGACCGCCCAGTGTGTCACACCTTGTAAAATTTCTACATTTATATCTGCAATATTTATGGTATTTAGAATTCTATCTATCTAACATTTATCTGTACCCAAAAAGACATTTTTTTTTTTTTTTGATTCGCAAATCTTCAAATGATCTCTCTCGCTCTGGGCGGAGCGGAAGGGCGTGTCAGACTCTTACTGACTAAAACCCCACCCGTGTTCCTTCAGTTGCCTGAGCGCCAGGGCCACGGTAACTCTTTCGAACCATCCGCGACCCCGGCAGGCATCGGCCCTATCGGACCCCGTCAATGATGCTGACATCTCTTTGAGGCGCGCGTGGAACACGACGCGCCGTCGACCCGGGTCTGGTCCTTACCGGACGGCGAGCTGCCCATTGCTCGCCGTCCGCAAGCCCGCGCCTACGGTGGCCGGGAGTCGGCAATCGACCCCCGAAACCCAGGGTGTCTCCTCCTGCGACGACTAGGGGCGTGAGGGCACAACGATTGCCTCACCCTCACGCGCTCCGCCTCCTCCTTCGCGAGCATTACTGCTTCGCAGAAGAAGGTGACGGCTTCCCATTCCCTCTCGCTCCGTACCATGGCCTGAACCAGGGCCGGACGCGAGAGATCGCCGCCACGAGGACACGGCGGTGCTCCGCCCAAGCCGGGCAGACCTCCACCGTATGCTCCACCGTGTCCTCCGGTCGATCCACACAATGCCAACACCCGGACGTTTCCTCCCGCCTTATCCGGAACAGGAACCTCCCGAAATAGCCATGTGCGGTGAGGACCTGCGTCAGGCGGAAGGAGAGGACACCGTGGCGCCTCTCAAGCCACTCCTCATAGAACCCAAAAAGACTAATTTTGCAATTGTTTGACAGCGGTGTCATGAGATACCGAGTCAGTATTGAAGGCATTGGATGTGAAGACAGAAGAGTTTCTTCTTACTAAATAGGTCGTTTAATTATCACGTTTATTTTTTTATTTTGTGTGGTTTCAGAGTAAATCCACTCTTTTTTTCATAGTTATACTTGACGTGCGCATCTGAGTCAAAATGATCGAAAACATATTTTCGGTATAATGAAAATTAAGTACCTACCTATACTCGAAAGGTTTAGGTAGTTAAATAAAGGTAAACAAATCGTAAAAAGGGTTTTTTATAGTGGAAACTTTCATGTTTAAAAATACGTTACAACAAAATTAAAGCTATTTGTGATTTATACGATAGTTTCCTCTTTTATTAATGTATGTTAAACTTTATCATTTATTCGTAAACTATAGTCTTCGTACATGTAATAGCTTGAGCACAATTATTTGTTAGTTTTATAAAATAGTATAATATTTTGTAATGTGTCTATTGTAAAGAGCCCAAAAAGACAGGTTCCCTCAACCTTTTAGAAAATACAACGTATTAGATAACGTTGCTAAATTGAAGAGTACACCTGTGACGTAGTATGGCAACTGAAGTAGCAGGTATTACGTTTAGTCGGTTAGCCAGATGCCTTTTATGATGTGGATGAATTAGAAAAAATGTTAAATGGTGTCACTGTATTGCGGCTGCCACCATACCACTGTGAGCGCAATTCAATTGAGTTAATATGGGCTCAAGTTAAAGGGTTTGTAGCTGAGAAAAATAAAACTTTTAAAATGTCTGACCTAAACATTCTTTATAATCCAGAGGCTTTAGCTAATATGACTGCTGAGAATTGGAAAAGTTGCGAGGGTCATGTAATAAAAGAACAGAAAATGTTTAAATTAGACAAAATAATTGATGATACCACTGAACGCTTTATTATTAATGTGACAGATAGTTCCTCAAATTCAGATTCAGAATAGAGCCTAGTATTATGGGACTCAAAATAATATGATTTTAACATTTGAAATAAAAGGTTTAACATCTATGAGTCACGTGGTTTTTTTTGTTTACCTTTATTTAACTACCTAAACCTTTCGAGTATACCTAATTAGTGTGCGCGCCATCATTGTATTCATAGCGATTATTAACGAGTCAGGTCAGCGCACAGCATTAGCCAAGACTTGTGTTTTAAATTGTTAATTAGATCTAAGTTCTCATTTTGGGTTTCAAATGAAGTAAAAACTAAATAAAATACTATAATTCATTATTACAAGTTTATTCTTGCATCATCAAACAAAAAGTCTAAATACATTCAAAAATAATTCACAAATACCAATTTTAGGCCTCAAATGGTTAGTCTTCGAGTTAGGCCATCGCTAACAAAAAAGATGGACTAGTCAAACATGATAAAAAAAAAACAACCAATTATAAAACAAAATAGAATAAATACTTACAAAATAAGTTACAACTTACAAATTCTTCATACAATAATAAAATTAAATGATCGATTCTAATTTAAAATATACATTATAATATTCTATACATAATTATATCAACAGTTAAGTGTTATGCAAAAAGTGCAATCGAAATGATGGTTTATTTATTTATTTTATTTACTAAATAGCTGACTACGGGACACGCGATTTTAGCCTTTATTGTGATACCCTTTTATTATGCAATTATTATATTCTAGTTATGGACTGATAAGGGCTATAATCGCGTATAGCAGGCCAGGGTTTAGAGAACTTGTGGCCTTCAGATATTTGACAAAATAAGTAATATTTGTGCTTTAAAGGCCTCTTTTGTAATAAACAAAGGTTAAGTTCTCCAAGTCTTGGCCTAATAAAGTCCGGTCGGATAGATTGGCCATGGAAGCGAATTGGTCAAAAATTACATGATTACCGTTGCCATGGTGCCTATGGTCTATTTATGTCTAGGATTTATAAAACTACTTCTATTTAGTTGCCGTTTGTTTTCGTAGCTGTTTACAATTAGCCCGTCCATCACTTGCGTCATTGCATTATAGAAGATTAAGTATAACAAAAATAAATCAAAGCAGAAAAAAAAATTCTAAGTACCTATCTACAAGTAATATAAAAAAAGATGTTTTATATTATTTTTTATTGATTCGTTTCTTCATAAGGACTTCTTTATTGCATGACACAGTAAATAGTTCACATAATAAGCTGGTAACAAAAATCTTTGAATTAAGTATTGTAAAAATTGGTAGAAATATCTATGAAAGCTATTCGAGTATAAAATTATATTGCTTCAGGGTTCCGCGTTAAGACTAGATGAGAAGCAATACTTTGTGGGCAGCATTACGTTGAATTTTTATTATTTCTAAATATTTTGGGGCCCTGTTCCTTGTTAATATTAATATTATCGCTACAAAACTACTATTGCATACAAAACAATAGTTTGTATTAAAAAAAAAAAAACTCGCATAGCAATATATTTTTTATTTTATTTCCTAATTTTGAACGAGATTATAGTTTTTTTTAAATGCACGGAACCCTGAAATAATGATGCCAAAAATATATAAAATATACCCTATGTTTATTACAATAGTGATATTTAAAATGCCCACAAACTGTAACTTCATACATATGGATGGGTGTTATGTACCCATTTTCATATATTACACTGTCAGAATATACACCTTTAGACTTGTTTAAGCTAATCTCATGTTTGAGTTCTTTTATTTCATATGCTTGTTATTATTTCGCTTGTTTTATTTTTATTTATTTAGTATTTTTTGTCAGTGTAATATTTTACTAAAAGTATGGTTTATAAAACATAGGTATTAGACCAATAATAACAGAACACATTGATGTCAAGTTATACCATACTAATTACGGGTCTCTTTTAAAAATTGACGAACCCTAAAATTAAATATTAAAAGATTTTCAGATTGCATAATATTATGAATATTCTGAGATTCAAATCGCTTAAAACTTACAAATAAAATATTATTGTTAAACTAAAAGTTATTAAACGTAAGTTTCAAACACACTGACTCGAATCACGTGCATGATTAACTTGCGCTCGCGTCAGTCTGTTTGAACCTTCAAATGGTTTTAAAATACTGCGTTCCGATTTCATTGGTCAATCAAAAACATTAATAATGCGTTTAGATTCGTTGAAGATCTTAAATATAATTCAGTCCATTAGTTTTTATCACCTTTACAGACATTCAGAGTTACCAATTACGACATTTGCTTATTATGTAGGTATATTATGGTAGAACTTTGAAACAAAGCACAATGAGTATTATTTAAATTGTTGTATTAGAATATTTTTAAAGTAGACCGTTGTTTCGGACAATAACATTCGTTCAGGGTGACTTCGCATTCAATACAAGAGGAGTAAACTTCTTGAAAGACTGTGGAAGTCGCAACGATCGGTTTTGCACAGTTTTGGAGGAGTTGCATTTAATTAAAGTTGCAAGATAAGTTCAGAATGCCCCTAACATCGGTCTCGTAAAAGACATACTAATACATCAATCACTCAAAAATAAAGTCTGGTTAAAAACGATATATTCAAGCTCATAATCATTGGCACTATTTCGAATATATACTTCATGATGACAATAAAATAAACAACTAATACAAAAGTATATAAAATAAGTAAAGCCAGTCTACATACGTCCTAAATAGAGATTCACACTAGCGCACAACGTGTCACACTTTTTAATTATAAGGCGGGGTTTCACTTGCGTTTATTACGATTTTAAATAATTCAAAAATCAAGGAGGATGACGCTCTCAAATTCATTGATTAGTATGTACCCTATTTTTTATGAAGAGAGCACCTCTCTCATCTCCTATGTAGATTATTGCCCATTTAGAGCAAGTCCCAAGTAGAGCAAGGTGGTGTAAGTTCCACCACCTTGCACCACGAGCAAGAAATTTGGAATAATAATAATAATTTTTATTTGCACCTTCAAAATTAACATAAAGAAATAGGTAATAATCGAATTCGAATATTTTCTAAAAACTTTGTCGATTGCAAATGCAGTTATAGTTAACCAACATTGAGCTTATGAATCTTTTGACGCAAATGACTAAAAAAAAACAAAAAAAAAAAAGAAATTTTCATCACCTCCTGCCATTTTTGATTTTTTAACCGACTTCACAAAAAGGAGGAGGTTCTCAATTCGTCTGTATGTTTTATGTTCTACAGGTTAAGGGATGACCTTTGCATTGAAATATTGTTGTATAAGCACATTAAGCGGTAGACGCACGGGCGCTTTATGTTAACGCGCACTGCATTTTCAACCGACGGCTCAGGGTCGAGAGTTGAAAATCGACTGTGCTTTGTTTTGCTTGGCATTTTAAAACATTAGGTATAGTAAACGCAAGTGTAACGCTACCTTCACATCAGTCGATTGAAAGACAGATCTACCCGAACTAGCACAGTTAGTATAAAATATTACAATCGTAAGGGTCTATCTAAAACCCACTTTATTATGCTATAAATGGACTTCGATCTAATTAGTACAGGGGTAGATAAATGTATAGGCTTGCAAGCTTCATATTAAAATACTGCTTAAAATTGTATTTGTGCTTTCATATCTCGGATATCTTAGTAAAGTTTTGATGAAAAATGTCGGAGTAATTTACATGTAGGTACACTTTTTAGGATGTGTAAAAATTAAATCGACCCCAAAAATAATTGATTGTAACAATATTCTACGTATCATTTATCACGCCCTGTACACATACATACATAACTACATGTATAAAATTGGCATTTGGACTGCGTATAAACATTGAAACATCCGTACGAATCACACATGATTGTATACACTTCAAGCCGAATCCACTAAACGTAGCAACATTTAAAAAATTATATTACGCTGGAAAAATAAATTATAAACTATTCATTTTAAATCTATCATTAAAAAGCCAATTAAAATAGGCTGAATCGTTCGCTACAAAATATGAGGTATATTATTATTATTTCGTTTATTTCCCATCGTCCTATATATTTGGTGGAATGCTATTACTTTCTGTGTGCGGGGCCATATTCTATCCTGAGTCAATGACACGACCGTTTTGTGATATACAGGGTCAAATTAAATTATCTAGCGAAACTCCGCAGACGTGATGGGTATCGATATCTGAACTCGGTGAAAGAAAAAATAAATTAGTTTGATGTTTTTTTTTTTTGTTGGCTCTTCGACCGCTGTTAGAGCATTCACATAAAATCAGTATAAAAAAAAAGTTATTTATTGTGTAAACTTTGAAGACGTGATGAGTATATAAAATAAAAATAAATACGTAAGTATAAAACATATTTTCTCAACACATGCTTGTAACAACAATATCAACGATCGTTGACTCATAAAAAAAACCATCAAATCTTTTTTATTTCTTATCGTATTTAGATGTCGATATTCATCACGTCTGCAGAGTTACGCTAGCCAATTTAATTTGACTCTGTAGAAGTAAGAATAGTATACATAGCTGTACTTATATAAAAAGGCAAATGTGATCTTATTCCATCAATATTTGAGAGGTTATGTATTGATAATGCATTTACACGCGATGATTAGGCAAATATTTTATCGTGGAGCATGGTGAAAACTGCACACAAGGCAACTCTCCAAAAAACAAAAAAAAAATGATAAAAATCATACTTCAAAGTTCCTCAAAACGGTCGCTCCACGCTCCCTTCACAACATTCACTAAACAATCCTTGTATAGTCACTTCACTGCACTTACAATCACGCGACCCCACTATCTTGCGTATGACTTCGTTTCTTTTCATTTCTATGATGATCTGGCGTCGACTTCAGAATGTCTGGTTGCCCGTGTGATAGCACTCTTGCTTCCACATGTTGGTTGAATGTTGAAGTGTGAGAGCTGAGGGTCAGTGTGGCGTTGCGATCTGAGCCTAATGTCATGGTTGTTGCGTGTGAGTTTAGCGTGTTGTGTCCCGTGGTGTGGTGAGTGTGGTGTGAGTGGCTGAGTTGGTGTGTGTGTGGAAGGGTTGAAGGGCTAGAATGTGGAAGAGTGTTGGTGGGTTTGCGCACGGAACGGTGACTTCCGTTGCGGGTGAGAGAGTTCATCTGAGGAGTGCCTGTGCCGCCCGGACGGAGCATCGCGTTCTTGTAGTCCGCTATAAGATGGGTTAGCTCTGCCATCTGAGGGAAAAAAAAAATGCGTTTTTAAGCGCCATTTTTGGTTGTTCAAAAAGTTTCGACAGTGTTTATATTTTACCAATCAGTTCGAAATGGATTGGTTGGGAGGTTTTGTTTAAGATTAGGATTAAACGAAGTGTTATTGAAATCCAATGTCGTTGTACTCATTATTTAGAACTTTTACGATGTAACCAATCCTGAAATCGCGAAAAAAATCAGCTGTTCCATACGTTTTGTTGAGTTATGCGAACATAAAATGTATGGAGCAACTTTTTGGAACGAAGTTACTTATCGCACGGTACGGACTTGGCGGATGGGGGGGCTAGGCGAAAAATAGTGTAAAAGTTTTCCGTCACGACCCTTTCTTTAGTGTAGCCAGACACTAAAGAAAGGGTCGTGACGGAAAAATCTTACATTTCTTTTATCCATGGCGCGTATTCTATTGGCTTTGCCCAGTCATAGGTGCGCGCTTATTGGTTTAAGGCAGCCAGTAAGTTCGCACCGGCCGCGCAGGTATAGTTTCTTTAGTGATTAATTTATTTTTAACCAAAAATTTTTATATTACGACTCTCTTGTTTTTAACAAATGGACTAAAAAAATACGTAAGGAACTTCGTTCCAACCGAGTGTTCCACGACACTCACGCATTTTTTTTTTTCATATCTGGTCAATTACCCCTTAAACCGTTTTAATTATACGTTGTATATAAGTATTATATCGTGTAGTAATCACATAACTTTGGCAAGTCGGTAAGTATAAGTTATGGAACTTGAAGGTTAACTTACTTTAGGCTTATTGAGACTAATCAACATCTTGTGCACTGGACTCGCTGCGTCTTCGGCATCGATCAACATCATCAGGTCATCCTGGAAAATGACAAAATCACACTTATTACACAATGTCATGTTGTCAAAAATATACTGCGTTATCTTAGCTACTCAGGAATACGAGACAAAATATTTCTTTGACATAATTATGAATTAATATCCTAATTTAAGAACATTGTTTTAAACAAACATTGTTGTTGTTGTGTTGTTTTGTTTGTGCTTAAAGAGAAGACCTGCAAGAAACTTCAAGGTTAATTTAATTTATATGTCGTAAAGCGTTTAAAATTACCTGTAATCCGCCGAACAGTCCTATGGAACTTAGCGCGTATCGACCTATGACGGCCATCGACGCTAGCTCTAGCACAGTCACGCCCTCTTCTGATACTGCTAGCCACACCATAGATAAGTCTGGTTGTTTGATCTGAAAATGACAGGCTAAAATGTAAGTTTAAGAAGCATCTGTGAACTCCAAAGTTGGCCGTGAATTTTCCGATGTCATCTCGAGGGTGGAACTGCCAACTGCTACAATTTTTGATAGAGAGAGAGCAGTGCTGGCCTAGTGGTAACGGCCGCGACTTACGAGTTGTAGGTCGTAGGTTCGTACCCAGACAGGCGCTTTACTTTGTGTAAATTATTTCATCACCACTGCTCTGAACAGTGAAGGAAAATATCGTGAGGAAACCAGCATGTCCCAGAACCAAAAATTCGAAGACATGTGACATCTAACAACCCGAACTGGGCCCGCGTGGTGGATTACGACCCACTCCGTCTCACAGAGAGGAGGCCTGTGTCCCAGCAGTGGGAACATTATAGACTGATTATGCTTTGAATATAAAAATAAAGGCAAGGTAGGAAGATATTAGACGAAGACACATTTTTTCGGACGCTTTCAGATTGAGTATGAGTAAAACAAGTTACGATATGAAATTTTTTACTCATACTTTTCTATGGTTCTTGGGATACGGAGCTAGGCTTTAACAGGTACGTATACGGCAAGTAATTAGTACTGAATGATCGATATCTAAGCAAGGCAAGGTAAGGCCTATCTCTCAATGTACACTTACCCGAGCCTGGAACAGCGTAGCACCAAAGAACGGCCATTTTCTCGTACAGTTGAGGTAAATCCGCACGCAGTCCGCTGTGCTTCGCCCTTTTAGCGCCACCCACTTGGATCGCAGCTTCTCTTCAACGTCCCTGTAGTATAAGTAAAGCATTAACTTATGTCTATTGAGCGTTTTACATAGTTGATTATTACAGAGGAAACGTAAAAAGTAAAGTAGGTACAGGTTTCCAAAGAAAAGTATGCGCTTCGGGAACTATCGTCTAACTTCGGAAATACGAACGCGCGGGGATGAGATCTAATATAGAGCCATTACAACCATGGAAGTACTTGCCTATTTTTAACCGACTTCAAAAAAAGGAGGAGGTTCTCAATTCAGCGTTATTTTTAAACATTTTTTTTTTAATGTGCTTTACCTCGGAATTTTTTCTAGGTGAACCAATTTTGATGATTCTTTTTTTATTTGAAAGCTGGTGCTTCTCATGTGGTCCCATATTTGATTAAGATCGGACCTGTGGTTTTTGAGTTATCCTTAATAATGCGTATTTTTTCCACTTAATATACATAATATTGATGATGTTTTAATAGTTTCCTTTCACTGTTATTTACATATCAAGTAGCGGTATACGAATTTGTGTGGGTTCGGTACCACAATTAAAAAGTGAAAAATAAAAACTTTTTTACAAAATAACATCCGACATTGGAAGTCGGTTGTTTTTTTTTTGTAAAAACGTTTTTAATTTTCACTTTTTAATTGCGGTACCTACCCCATACAAATTCGTATACCGCTACTTGATATGTAAATAACAGTGAAAATGTTTACAACATTAAAGATTATTAAAAAAATTGACATCTGACAGTCTAGAGACCGGAGTAGGAAACCCAACAGAGAGAAAACTTTATACAAACGCGCTATGATAGGCGTACTACTTCAAAGAACTGCAGTACAAAACTTAGAAGAATTGCCTCTGTGGGGTTTACTTTGGGTCGCGGCGTTCGTTCTAATTCGGAAACACGAACATTACCGAAGCGCATACCTTTTCTGGTTTACCCTGCCTGTTGTTCATCGCTGTAACTACAGGAAAACTTAGGAACCTCGAGACCTTTCATGATTAAAAAAAAACTGTTTTCCAGTTTTCACCAACTCAATTCTTTTTATGTTTTCTGTGATCTCACCTAAGTTCATCATTACTAAGGCCGGCTCTATATCTGTACGGGTAGAAGCGATGCGCGAGCGGCTGGTTGTGTTGAGTATTGACGGGCGAGTAGTCGCCCATGTCCAGCTGCGCCATTAGTGCGCCCAGCTCGGCGGCTAGCTCACGGGTTACGGGGAAACGACCCGCTACCACTGGAAGGAAAGTTAATACAATTGAACAAGAGTGTTTTTATTAGCGTTAAAAATGTCCAACAAAAAGTATTATGAAAAAGTAGGTATCGAAAAAAAAATACAAAAGTATTTGATTTGTCTTGCCGTTACTTGTACGTACGACAACATATCAAGCTATACATTTTCAGTATAAGCTGACTTCTCATTGCTCGTAAAGCCTATACAATGCGAGGCAGCTCAAACTGGAAATGTATAGCTTGATATGTCGTCGTGTGCACTGTTATAAAAAAAAAAAAAAAACAGAATCGCAATAACAACCTTAAGAGTAACAATTTATACGTATAAAGAAAAGAGAAAAAAATATAAAATACAAAACAAAAAAACAAGATCTCATGTCGTGCGTAGAAATATGGTTGTTAGAGAGTAATTCACACTGACCTCCGTACTAGTAAAAACTGTATCACGGTAGGTCAGGCTTCCTCGTTCTAAACAGCTATGTTTTATTAGTATTCCATATAAGACAAAACGATTTTGACGCAGATGGTAAAATTAATAGGTTTTCAGGTATTGGAGACATACATTTATTTAATACTTTTTAGAATTAACTACTCCGTTTTGCTGGTTTTGTAAAAAACAACCTACATCTGTGAAAAGTTGCCAAATTGGTTCTAACCTTAGAACTAGACTTGAATGTCTCTGACACCGTTTTACCAGTAATTTCATCTTTAACAAACTCTACTTTCAAAATTGAATAACATACCTTGTTGATTGATTTGATAACACAGTAGGAGCCGCTCCTTATCAGTCTCGGTTCTTATGGAGTTCTTGAAGTAAAGCCTATTTCTGTACGTCAACCGTATCACCCTCGAGTTCTCGAACTTTCCGGATCCTTTCTCTCTGAGCGCCGTCTCCCATTTTGATATTACATCGCATAGCTGGAAAACAAATACACAATGTAATTTTTATTCAGACATTTACTTATTAATAAAATTCTTTTCATTTTAGTCTTACGCAAATATCATGCTTCCAAGGTCAATCGTAAAATAATTGAAAGTTAGTAAGAAATATGCGGCCTAAGTATGAAGCTATCGTGGATCAAAGTTAACGTCTTTCCCACATAGCAGTGAAAGGTTAACATATAAAACAAGTATTTTATTTTGAAATTGCAGTGTATACTGCGCTAGTAAAAATAGACCTTAAATCACCTACGAGTATCACATAATTTTAGGCGATTTTTTAATAAAAGAAAGCAATTATAGGAGTAAATTCCGTTTTTTTTTCTGACTTAAATAAATAAAAAAGGACGCAAAAGACGATTTGTAACAGAAAAGCCAAATTGACCATACCTTCTTATCAGGCTTAATATGGTGTTCCAAGTCCTTCTCAATAGGATCATCGCTAAAAAGCGCAAACCCTGACGCCGCAGACTCCCTGCATCCTAGCTCCGTACTTAACGTTGATAGGAATTCCTCCACTGTTGTTGAGCCGTCAAAGCTTATTACCTGGTGGAGAATGGATGTGGATCAAGTTAAACGATTCATGGTTTCTTGCGATCTATTTTGGGAATGCTCGACTATTTGCGCCTTTATACAGTTTCACGCGGCCAGATTATGAGTCGAACCACAAACTATTAATGCATCAGAAACAAGAAGATCATTCTCAAAATATAAATAACGTAGATAAAATTTTAGTCACTGTGATTAGTCTCGATGACTCACATTTTGTCGGACCAGAACGAAGTGACTTTGAGAGTTTTGTTGTTTCAAGTTTATCAAACCATATAATAATTAAGTTCTTCATCGCGATAGATCTGACTGGTGATGATATTGCACAAACAGCCATCTTTTAATAAAGTCTCTTGAAATACGGTGTATGTAACATGATTATGTTAGGAGCGGTCTATTTCTGGAAGAAACGTAATGGTTAAAATAGGATTACATACCTGATAAGTATTATTGAGCATGTGAACAGGAATGGCGTGGGGTAGACAGTGATGGTAGGGGTTCTTTAGCAGTATAGAGAGTACTTCCATCCGAGACGGCTTGTCTTCTCGCCCGCCGTTGCGTATAGTACGCTCGAGCGCGCGTGAACAGTACGCCGCGTATTTTCCGCACTCCGTTCTGACGGTATAAAGGTTTAGTTGTGAATCTCCTTCCATTAATAGGATACTTAGCTAGAGGGTAAACATGAATGTAATTAATACGTAAAAAATGAAGCAATAAAAAACAAAAAAACTAAAATATTTATTTTAGCTGCCCGGTAAACAGCAAAGAACTGGGCACATAGATTCTCTTCGTGGTTATAGACAACTTACCACGACGGAGTTTGCTATACAGCAGTAGCGAAGGGTCAATTTTTGTAAGAGGTAAGCCGGAGTGATCATAATCTGTGGCCTGGTGCTAGAAGGGCCAAAGTCCATTTTTGTGAGAAGTGTGATTATACTGGCAAAATTTTGTTTTCCTATGATATAATGTGTGCTAAAAGGGCTTAAGTGTAACGAAAATAATTATTTCAGAAAGGCCAATGTAGTCAACAGCCAATAATAATATACTAAAATCATAGGAAAACAAAATTTTTGCGGTAAAGTCACACATTTCTCTCACAAAAACTGACTTTGGCCCTTCTAGCACTAGATCACAGTATCACTAGCACTAGCTGTCATATTCTATATACAAGTAATATTATTATTTGTCAATAGAATACTGACTGTGCTATTTTTCAAAGGGAAGCCGGTAGGAATCGAGTTGTATGGAACTTTCGCCACTGCTATACAGGGTGGCAGGGACATGGACGCGCAAACTGTAACCATGAATTCAACACATAGTTCTAGACCCTGTAGCGTAGAAATTATTATTCGGTCATCAAAAAAAAAAAACCTGCTGATAAATAAGTGCAATACAGCATTTTTTTTTTAAACCGGCGAAAATTTTCAACCCTGGTAACAGGTTACGTGTGGATGTCACGTTCACCCTGTATATTACGAGTACAACTCTGGGTTCATAGCTGTTGCATGTCAATGTTCATAAAAGTCACATGAGGCACGCTCGTTATTTGCGACTATAGGAATATCAATTCTTCTGCGAATCCTATTTAATTTTATAATAATGGCAATAAGACAATTATCATTTCTCATTTAATATTATAGAGGTATGAGGAACAGGGTGTAAAGCTCACTCATACTCTATGGAAAAGGGAGGATCCTCCGACCAGACAAGTGGTATGTCTGGTGGGCAACTGCCCGACGGTTGATGTCGGGACGTTGTATATATGCTAGGCCCGCGGTAAACTAAGCTTGCGCGATGCAGGATTTGCGTGACGTCAGTGTGACGTGTAGATGTAGATACCGCTACAATATGATAAAGCTTTATATAATAACAAAACAATATTACAAAAAAGGAACTCACTTAGAATCCGCGTGCCTGCTGAGATGCAGCTTCAAATACCACAGTAGCCTATTATTCCTTGGCACAAAGAGACTGACAGCTAGCGCTAACAGCTGCCATCCTTGCACAAAGCTATACGTGGGCGGGTTGCTCTTGCAGTCCACTGATAATATCGGGGCCTGGAAACATTCCTTGGTTGGTAGAAAATGATAAAAATGTGTTAATTGTTTGTACACTTTTGTTAGGGTCGGATGTGACTCAGAGTTAGTGCTATGTGCGAATAATTTATAGCCATCCAGACTTTCCTCTGCATTATAATTCAATCAGTTTCTCGCCCATTCTTCTCCATACGAAACTACCTTTTGGAAGGGGCAACTAGAATTGACTTGATAAATGACTTGACTTTGGCAATCAGCCTCCAAAGGTAGATTAAACGGTCCGCTAATTAGTTTTGTGAGATAAAATCGACAGAATCGTTATTTGCTTTCCATTTGTTTTTAAATCAGAACTTCGTGTACCAGTTCCCGACGATAGCTAAAGTAAACTAAGCTATGAATCTGTTCGCTCAAAGCAGCTGACTGTGAGTCACATCTGACGGTAGTTTGAATATTGTTAATTATACTTTGCTCCTAAAATTAATATTTTTTACTTTTAATACATAGTATTTAATCATATTGTTTCGGTGTGAACAAAACAACAAACGAGCACGATTTGCTGCTGCACTTCGAACATTTTAAACCGAAGTAATGCTCGTGTCTATGCCTTGGATGTATGCACACCTCAACAATATTCCTTTCAATTTAAAAAAAATATTATAGGGATGTTTTATTTAGCATTTCTCATATGATTATAAAAACGAATACAGGACAAACACGTCTACAGATTGTGAAAATTATTACAAGCTTCAGGAATGTTTTAAGTATACGTGCAATGGTTAATCTTCATCTTTGCGTTACGTGATACACAAATCAATGCAAATACAATGATCCGACAAACACAAATGTATTATAGAGCCCACATAACATTTATTATAACTGGGCTATAACAAAATATTGTGTGTTTTGTAATAATTGACAAATAATTAATTGAATCAATTATTATTTTCTCTTGACATTTCTCGGGACCCTGGGATCTCGGACCTTTGGAAGGCGTACGAGGGGTCGAAGCCAACTCGCAGAGGCCCGTTAGACGTTTTTAATTAAATGAGACACCAACCGACTGTTGTCCCTGTTCGGACTATATAAGTGCACCCAAGGACAACCCCCGGTTGGTGTAGGACTATTGCAGGTTACGGAAAGAAACTTGAACTTGAAACTTTGTTTTTTTTTTTATAAATAAATAATAATAATTGGTCTATCTAGGACTATGGAAACACTATGGCCCCTGACTTATCAATATTTTTTATATTTTTTTTATATTTGAGTTTGAGTTTGAATTTTTTTAATAAAATACACAGTTAAATTATTATCAATATTAATATTATAAAATTAATTAATTGTCAATTATATCTGATTTTGACACATCCTTAAGAGTTTTTATTTTACTGAATGGGGCTTTAACACTTGTCATGTATGGACAATAACTTTACACTTAATCAGTACCCACAAAGAAGTGTGTTTTTGTAGTAGATAATGTCCTCATATTTAGCAGTTTTCGGGCATTGCTGACCTTATACGCGTTATGCTGAGTGCCCCAATCAGGTACACAAACATCACTACTTAATATGGTCTTCCGAAGGCGGACGCAACCGCAAGCGACAACGTTGCTCAATCGCAATGATAGACCTCAGCGACTCGACGCCGCGGTTTTAATCCGAACGCGGCGCCACAACTTCTATTTTTCTTCATCAGTTTCGCAATAGTCATATGTCAAAAAAAAAGTCGCTCTGTTAATGGAAACCAGTGACGGCACTACTGGTTTGCGGTCTGCGATCGACGCTCGACCGCAGCGTTAGGCGGCAACGTCGCCATCTACGGAAGCATTTTCATAGAAACAAATCGTGTCACTGCGATCTGTTATTGCGATTGAGCGACGTTTCCGTTTGCGGTTACGGTTGCCATCGGAAGAGCACCTTTAATCTTACTTTTAACATCGCCTATATTTCCTACACGTTTACCTGTATCGAGCTAGGCGATCCGGCGGCGTTGGGCGGTACGTCGCTCTTGTTGTCACCGCCGACGGATGACGCGCCCGTGTCACACGTGAACAGTGACTGAGTCGCGCACAGTAGCAGTTGCTGAACAAATGAAATGTTGGCGATAGGGGTAGGCTGTATAGCTGTGTAGCTGGGAGTATGGGAGGTACAGTGAGCTCTGTTTGTTGTACGGGGGTGAGGTAAAGTGTGGTTTTGGGAGTGGGTTGTACTGTTCTTGTTTGTCTACGTGTAAGTTTATACATACATACTTTGAATGGGTGTTAGTTTTGTCCAAAGTATCAGTTTTTGATTGTTGTGTGTATATAAGTAGCGTGGCTGGTAGGTACGTACGCACACATATAAAAATCAAAAAGTTAAGTCCCTATTTTTGTTTATAACTATGTAAGTATTTACATATTTTTATTTGAAATAAATTGATGCGTGTAAATTATATGATACATAATTATATGTATAGATAGGGTGTCAATCAACTTTGTTAAAATTGATCAAGTCTAATAATGTTTAATGTGTTGTATAAGTGGGTGTTTGTATGTGTAGTACTTTTGTTACATAGATAAAATCTTAATCGTAGAATTCCTCAGACGATATTTTCTGACTTCATGTCTTTCAAAATAAATAAATACACAACATGTTAATTTTATTTGCAAACATACGTAAGTATATGAGTCTAACATAAGTAAATATGTGTAATAAACTACTTGTACATAATGCCAGTTGTAAGCGTCTTGTGTTGTGTATAACCCATTACCTTCAAGCATTGCAGCGAATGCTCTTGCAGGCCCCGAAAACCTTATATTAACTACGTTGAAACTGGGCAATTGCGACGTGCCTTTCCAGTAGACATAGTTGTTTATTGCTATTAAGACACTGGAGACTGCCACCAACTGTTTTTTTATTATTTAATTTAAAGTGCTTGTTCACTTATGCGGCCATAGAAACCAAGCAAAATATCCTGCGCATGATTATGTTGCTCTTCTCTGTTTAGTTAAACAACACATTGTCTCTGACCGAACCGTCTAAGTCTCTTTTCACACGTCCAGGCTGCCGGCTCACCTGGTGCCGGGTATTCGGCGGCGTATGTTAGGAAGGGCGTTCACGATCGACATAAAACCATTAGTAACATTGAAATGCTTTTTGGGTAACCACTGAAAATCAGCCCTGTGCTGTGGGTCCCCCATAGCACAGCATTATGCTGAGTGGAAGCCTTCTTGTCACAGTCATGACGCGCAGCTGTCGATTATTTCTGTTTTGTGCTCGTGATTATAGATCTATTGTTTTTTTTGATACTCTATGACAATGAGATAAGAGTTACAGTGCAATGACTTAATAATGGTTTTACGTCATTTAAATTTGATCGTGAATGTGCTACCTTAGGATACACTATCAGAAATCTGCCAGCATTTTTCACCACCCGTTAACCAGCTCGGGTTACCCCGGCAGCCTCAGCATATGGAAAGGGACTAAGGTTATAGAGTAATACGACATCAATGTTATTGGCAGCCAACAGCATTTTCACGACAGTCAACAAGTTACTTAATAATTGAATACATTATTAACAATGTGCCATCTATTAAGTTTTATTAATATACAAGGTGGCAGGGACATCAACGTGCAAACTGTAACCATGAATTCAGCACGTGATTCTAGACCCCCTAACGTAGAAATTTTTCGTCGATTATCAACAAAAAAAAAACTGCTGTTTCATAGAAAAGTGCAATACCTACGCGGTAAAAACCAGAGATGTTATGGATATGATATTTCGGATCTGGATACGGATATGGATATAGGAATAAAATTATATCGGTTTCGGATACGGTTACGGATATATAATTATCGGATAGTTTCGGATAGTTTCGGTTACGGAAATTACATTGAAGTAAAATATAAACAGAAATAGTATGTCATAATTTGGTTTTATTTATAGGGTTTATCTAGACTAGGTTATCATTTGGTATTATAATCAGTCATATAGGTAAGTAATTATTTTGGGATGTTATAATCATTAGTTAGACTCCTCCCTTATACGAAACTATCCGAAACTTGTGAAACGGATACGGTTACGGTTACGGATATATTTTTATTACGGATATCCAATAGTTTCGGTTACGGTTACGGAGCTTCATAACATCCCTGGTAAAAACCAGAACAGCAAACTTTTTTTGAATAACCCAGGTATAATTTCAACACAGGGGTGTTCAGAATCATGTAGTGAAACCATGGTAACAAGTTGCGCCTCAATGTCTCTACCACCCTGTATATCTATGTTGTCTAACGCATTTTTACTATGAATGTGGGTTCAATTTTTTGTGCAATTGTTTACGAAACAAAATATTTTGTATTTATATTTTGTACGAGTCTCATCAATGTGCATTTTTTGTTAATGTACAGTTTATTTAAAAAGTTAGTGCCAGTGCGTTACGCCTTGTGTATTGTGCTTTTAGAACCCAAGTTCCCGTATTATATAAATTAATTATTTCAGTGAGTGTCACCCAGTGTTCTGGTATATACAGTACGTGGTTAAGTTTTGTGATAAATTGTACAGTGTGTTTATTTATATCGATGGATTGCATAATATGTCTTAAAAAGGAAAAAAAAAAACTTAGAATAAATTACAATAGTTTAGGAAGCCAACGTTTGCTAATAAACAAAGCAAATCTGTAATTTAGTTAATATTTTTTGTGTGCCCAAAGCATTTATCGTTAAAAGTAACAAAGACGTATTTTTGTTAATTATAATAGGGACGAATTTCACTGAAAACATGTAAAGCTTACATAGAATTAAAATGTAAAATATACGAACATTTTCATACTTTGAGCTTTATAGCAGAATCAAATATCATGAATTTAGCTCACACTGATAAGCAAACATTATATTGACACATTATGCAGTCACATCATAAAACTTAATCCTAATTATTCCTATATACTTACCGAAATGTAAAGATGTGGGTACTTATATATAAAATAAATATATAGTATACGGGCTATAGGTAACAGTCTAAAAAACTTGCAAAATCAACCTTTCATTACAAAGGAGATCGAACAGTGCGAAGGAACACTAGCTATGACAGAGTATGAATGATAGATAAACGAAATATAATAACATTCCCTAGGTCTATAGGAGTAGGGGACAAACATTCTCGGATGAAAAAAAAAAAAAAATCGGGGAAAAAATTTACACCAACATTCCATTTGAAATTTTGCAACGTAACGTTCTTTTTTATGTTGTGGCAACATCTTTTTGTGTTTCAAAATTCGAACGCAACACATTTTTTCTTAACATGTTGCCAGAACTAGGACGGATCAAATTGGAATACAAACTCTTTTGTTTCGATTCCTTGTTAGAAATTTTGTTGTATATGCTAATGCATATGATAGCATATATTCTATTGAAGCCAATGTAATGGTATCCACAATACACAATTCCAAATTGATCAACCACAAGACGAAGCTTTTATAAAAGCGACACACAAAGCTTATACTATAACAATAATGGTTTGTTAGTGTATATTTACAGTATTTAACGCAAATAAAGTAGAAGATTTTAAAGCTTTGTATTAACATATTGTGCTCTTCTTTAAGAAGCTTAGAACTGATAATTTTAAATATTATTTGTGCATTTCTTTTGCTTGCTGTATTTATAGGTGCAATTTACAAATATAATATATTGGGGTGCACAAAAAGGTTGTGTAAAAGGACCATTTACCGGCCCAAGATTTTACAGTTCTGTGTCCCATAGAATATGTCATAATATCATTATGATAAGAGCCATATTGGGCTAACTGACGAGACCGTTATCAATATTTTACAGTGCACATTTGTGTCATCACACGAAAAACAAAATAATAAAAAACCTTAGAGCACAATATTCTAGAAGAATCTACATACAATATCTAAGCGAGATATATTCTTAAACACTCGTGTATAACCGATGAGTGGTATATCTATTATTATGTATATGATTATATTATGATGATAACATATGAGAAAAGCATCGAAGCGGTCGCCCGTAAGCTAAGCCGTTGCGAATATAAAGCGGTATAAACATACCTAAGATTTGTTAATAAATCAGCATTCATTATGACATCATGTTTTACATGAAAAGTTTTATTGATAAACTTCAAACTGCATAAAAAGATAGAAATGCAGGGAAACAGGTAATATTAGATTATAAAATTTTCAAATGATTCTAGATTTACCAATCAAAATATTGTATTTATATTAAAAGATTGCAGTTGAAGATAGACTTTATAATAAATTGTTAACTCAACTGAATTTCCCGTTTTCTCTTTCATTTATATAATATTTCGATTTGTAAAGTTCACAATGCCAAAAAGAATTCTGTTATAAGCTTTATATTCCATAAAGGATTGTTTAATTTCGAAGGTTTTTATTTTTGGAGTCCAAGACTACCGTCCGTAACATTTAAAGCCATGCTTAAATCCGTTTTTTTATAAGAATGAATAATTTCCTTCATTAAAAATAAAGGAAACTATTCGTATTGTACAGCGAACAAAAACGTAACAAGTATTTGGTGTACTCTTTTGCCAGCAATATAGTTAAATAATTATATAAAATAAAATATTAGCAAAAACTATAGCAATATCTAGCAAAGGGTATACCAAAAGTTTATATAGGAATGAGAACAACAATTTGTTTTGTAATTATAGTTTGAGACGGTAAATTAAGAACCTTATTTTTTTTGTGAAATTTTATTTTAAATGAGAAAAAATTAAATGACTTTTTTATTCGAAAAAAATTATGCTATAAAATTCTTATTATGTAAGTGCGATTCAGAACTCTAAATAGGTGTTCTCATAAAGTGGATTTCAAACAGACGAGAAAGTATCTACCCTCCATTTTGAAACCACTATTATGTCCGATTAATGATCAACAGTTTGACGAATAAACAATTTTGAACGCGGAAGTCTGAAAATAAAACGTGACCATGAAAAAATCGCGTCATAAAAAATCGATATTATCACTAACGAGATATGAAACGAGGGAAAATAGTGATGATAACTTTGCCATATTAATGTAAAGTACCCTCAACCTTGGTAAGTACAAATCGATGGGGGTTCCAACTGATATTATATAGAAGTTTGAAACATATAATTTCGTTTCATGAAAATTGTCTGTAATTTAAATTTTCATTATAATTGACCACCTGAGCCGGAAGAAGAAGACCGGTATTAAATAGTAATGGGCCTATATTATTTATTATAGGATTTTTAGAACTATACCAAAACACCATAGTCTACCTATCCAGCAGAAAATAGCTAGCTAAATATTACCCAGGCTAGAAAAGATACATATGCTAATTTATTACAAACATGTGAAATCATGAAATGTCAGTCTATTTTCAATCATGACGTAATTTTCAACTTTTTATAATACTCCAACAGACTAGATTAAAAATGGCCTCCAAAACGGCCATCACTTTTCATGAACGCGGCCCCGAAATTAATCCTTGCCGCGAATAGTAACCTCGACCATGATAACAATAATCGCGACATTGTAGTTGATATGACTTTGAAAATTATAACCTTTACCTTGGACGGTCACCTTGACCATGATATAGTGACACTGACCGTGAAATCGTATATTTTCAGTATTAACAACTGACCTCGGCCTTGTGTGAAAATTTGGCCTTCCTTGTGAGTTAAAATTGCGATTTTAGCGTTGTTGATATGTGTATATTTGGCCTTGCTTTTAGCGGTCGGTGTTTTGTGATAAGTAATTTGTATTGATTAACACAAAACGTGTTTTATTGGCGGGTGAACGAAAAAGAGGGTGGGCTAACTAATAGTTTTAGAAAAACACAGTTTAAGAGGACCATAGCGCGTGGAATATTTTAAGAGGCCTAAAGTTAGTTAGTTTGATTTGCTAGTTAGTTTTAACAAAAAAAAAATCGTCTGAAGAGTATTTCGAAAACTCGCATGTTTATCAACCGTCAAACCGTCAACCAATAACCTTACAACACAAAAAAAAAACAAAACCCAACTTACATTCTTAAGCTTGGCGGCCTTAACGTTTAGCTTGGGCGTGCGTCGTAGCGCATTGGGCGTGAGCGTCTGCTGCGACGCATGCGTCAGTACCTGGACGCCGTGTTTGCTGTGCGTGTGCGGAGTGGTCTGCCGCGCGAGCACTGAGGCCAGCTCGTCCTGTAGTTCAGCCACGTCGAGGCACTGCGCTAGTGCGTTCTGGGCCAGTACCACGTGGTAGTCGATGCCGGCTTGCTCTACTGCCACCGACATGAATAGTTGGACGCACTAAACACAAACAGACACATTAATTAACCGACGAAAAAAAAGGAGGAGGTTCTCAAGTCGACCCGTATATTTTTTGTATAAGCCGTTTTCACAGCACTGCGTCAGCATAGTGGTTATCTAACAGAATTTATACTATTTCATCAAAGGGACAATTCCCGAATTTTTAAGAGCATTCGAGAGAGAGAGAGAGAGAGAGAGAGAGAGTTTACTAACCGAAAGAGAATTTTACAGTATAGCAGAGTTTATGAAAGAGGATAATTTTTCTTCGTTTTTGAGATGACGATGTTGTATTTTATTGACATGTTATTGTGATTTATTGTATTTTTTGTGGAATAATTGTAATTTGGAATTGATATTTTAATGACAGTAATTCATATTTTTTATTGACTAATTTATTTAATGATTACTTTGACATTTAATTTTATCTAAAAAATGTGCTTGCTGAATTGTAATGAAACGTAATATTTAATGAATACTGATGATTTAATAAGTACCTATATAATTTAAATAATGTAATTTTGATGAATATTATCACGGTCTAAGCACCATCTCTTCCTACCAATTTGTACGCCACGATATGCGGCTGAACATGTTAGAACTTTTCTGTATCTTTTATTATCTTGCATGCAATATATCATGTACACCATGTTTAAACAAATAAAATTTTACTTACTTCGCATTCTCATTACCGTAATCAAAACCAAACTTGTCAACGATGTACATTACAAATACTTTATTGTTGTTTCAACACAATAAAGTACTTAGTTCTGAATTCAAATTATTATACACGATAAATGTAATAATTGATGGACATGGAAATTAGCATTCGTTTGTATTCGGAAATGCGATGATTCCCGAGGGACATTAAGAAAATACTTTTCTTTGACAAGTTTTTAACACTGATACTCTGATATTGCGACGAGAATTTGAACGTTAATTACAGGAATTGGCCCACAGGATACGAACAGAACCAACCAATTGTATTGAAGCATAAGTCTAAAACATAACTTTGAAATAGGCTATCAGAACCTGGATACAAATTATAGTCTGTTACAGAACTGAAAAGTGAAAATTTATGACTTTTTTGATTTTCAATTTGGTATATTTATTTAACTTTATTTTACTCAGTATAAAACGGACTGTTTCTGGTGGTTATTTATAATAACTTTAAAATAAATAAAGAACTTAAAGCTAACATAAGGTCGATAAAACTCATTATTCTTACCTTGAATAACTTTAAAGCTTCGGCCTGTAATGCCTCTGAATTGAGCGAGGTGAGAGGAGACGTCAGGTTTTCCTTGGAGTACAGTAACGTTGGATGCCTCCATAGAACGCAATCTGTAACGAAATGGAAATATTTCAAATGTTGTACCAAAAACATAGCTGTTAAATAAGTTTTACCAAAGATGTCCAAACATTGGTTTCAAATAGGGACCAAAGTTGTCTAAAAATAAGGACTGTATAGAGGTATAAGGAAAAGGGTGTAAAGTTCACTCATACCTCCATAGAAAAAGGGGGGGATCCTCAGACCAGACGGGTGTTGTGTCTGGTGGGCAACTGCCCGACGGTTGATGTCGGGACGTTGTATATATGCTAGTTGCGCAGTAAACTCTGCTTGTGCGATGCAGGATTTTGCGTGACGTCAGTGTGACGTGAAGCTCGCATGTGGCGATGTAGATAACGCTACAACTTTATTTGTCCTAATATAAGGTTAAATTTCTAACTAAATGTAAAAATATCATTAATAACTCTTCCTTTTCATTCATTGCCGTATTCGGGTAAAGGACTGCAGTTGTGCTAAAAAATAGGGACAAAAGTAGACCAAAATTACGACACAGATCTGAAATACGACTCAAGCGGTCTAATTACAAAAAACAAGGTTTTTCTTTAGACATAGGCTTAAATCATCGAGCCGGTTTTTGAAATAAGAACCTAACATTAATCGAAATACAGTTCCTTTTACAAAACTGATAAGTTAGTCCGATCTTAGTTTGTCAATTTTGTATTAAGAACTTTACTAAAGTCGGCATGAAGTTCGAAATACAAAAACTGACTGGATGGTTTAGGCTCGGGCTAAAGTTAGATCGTGTTTTGTAATAAGACGGAAGGAGTCCACACTAAGGCCTTTATTACAGAACCTCACTCAAGACTAAAGAATTTCTTACATCTAGTTTAAAATCATTTGATTGATTGGAACTAGTATGAGTAGTAGTCTTGTGTGTCAGTGAGGTTCTGTAATAGTCTCGTGTGTCAGTGAGGTTCTGTAATAGTCTCGTGTGTCAGTGAGGTTCTGTAATAGTCTCGTGTGTCAGTGAGGTTCTGTAATAGTCTCGTGTGTCAGTGAGGTTCTGTAATAGTCTCGTGTGTCAGTGAGGTTCTGTAATAGTCTCGTGTGTCAGTGAGGTTCTGTAATAGTCTCGTGTGTCAGTGAGGTTCTGTAATAGTCTCGTGTGTCAGCGAGGTTCTGTAATAGTCTCGTGTGTCAGTGAGGTTCTGTAATAGTCTCGTGTGTCAGTGAGGTTCTGTAATAGTCTCGTGTGTCAGTGAGGTTCTGTAATAGTCTCGTGTGTCAGTGAGGTCCTGTAATAGTCTCGTGTGTCAGTGCGGTTCTGTAATAGTCTTGTGTGTCAGTGAGGTTCTGTAATAGTCTCGTGTGTCAGTGAGGTTCTGTAATAGTCTCGTGTGTCAGTGAGGTTCTGTAATAGTCTCCGTGTGTCAGTGAGGTTCTGTAATAGTCTCGTGTGTCAGTGAGGTCCTGTAATAGTCTCGTGTGTCAGTGCGGTTCTGTAATAGTCTCGTGTGTCAGTGAGGTTCTGTAATAGTCTCCGTGTGTCAGTGAGGTTCTGTAATAGTCTCGTGTGTCAGTGAGGTTCTGTAATAGTCTCGTGTGTCAGTGCGGTTCTGTAATAGTCTCGTGTGTCAGTGAGGTTCTGTAATAGTCTCGTGTGTCAGTGAGGTTCTGTAATAGTCTCGTGTGTCAGTGAGGTTCTGTAATAGTCTCGTGTGTCAGTGAGGTTCTGTAATAGTCTCGTCTGTCAGTGAGGTTCTGTAATAGTCTCGTGTGTCAGTGAGGTTCTGTAATAGTCTCGTGTGTCAGTGAGGTTCTGTAATAGTCTCGTGTGTCAGTGAGGTTCTGTAATAGTCTCGTGTGTCAGTGAGGTTCTGTAATAGTCTCCGTGTGTCAGTGAGGTTCTGTAATAGTCTCGTGTGTCAGTGAGGTTCTGTAATAGTCTCGTGTGTCAGTGCGGTTCTGTAATAGTCTTGTGTGTCAGTGAGGTTCTGTAATAGTCTCGTGTGTCAGTGAGGTTCTGTAATAGTCTCGTGTGTCAGTGCGGTTCTGTAATAGTCTTGTGTGTCAGTGTGGTTCAGTAATAGTCTTGTGTGTCAGTGAGGTTCTGTAATAGCTTTAGGGACTAAAATACACAGTTCTAAAGTAGTAATTCCAATAGACATTTTTTTTAACGAAAGCTACTTACTAGGATCGCCATCAGTCTCCATTAACTTCTGCACCAACTGTTCGAAGTGCGTCCCCTGACTCAGCCCACCTCCGCTGACCACTGTGAGGTGGTACAGCCACGAGTCCTTGTCGGCTTTGCTCTCGAATAGAAGGTATGTTGGACCCTGGAATGAGGGAATAGATCACTAGTATTTTAGTTTATAATGTTTGTTGGGAGAGTTGGGCCCACTTTGTTGATGTAACCAATTTTTTGTAACAATATTTTGGTTTAAAGGAGTTTCCGTGGAGTTTCTTGCACGTTCTTCTCCATAGATACCTATTACCCTTTGGAATGGGCAACTAGTTTCATCTTTCTGACTAACCGACTTCTTGTAGATTTAAAAGTGCATGTAATTGGTTTATTTGAAATAAATGCTTTGAGTTTTAGTTGTTGGGAACCTTGTGCAGGTGTTGAAAGTTTGCCAGCTTAGTAATTTGAAGAAATATAACTTCGTAATTATAATTATTTGAAGTGAAAACTTCTTTAGGCGCTCTTTTCTGTCTTTCTAAACAGTAAACGAAACTGAACCGTCACGCTCGGGTCGATGACGCTGAATCGGGTGTACTCGGCTCCAGTCGGTGGGTAACGCTGAATCGCATATACTCTGCGCACTACTACTTTATACGGGTTGGCAGGGAGGTCGACGCGCAAACTGTAACCACGAATTCAGCACATGATTCTAGACCCCCTAGCATAGAAACTTTTCGTCGGTTAATAAAAAAAATTACAACTGATTCATAGAAAAGTACGCGGTCAAAATGTATAGAACATTTTTTTTTAAATAACCGAATAAGAAATTCCATCGTAGGGTCATCAGAATCATGTACTGAACCTATGGTAACAGGTTCCGCGTCGATGACCCTGCCACCGTGTATACAGGGTGACTGGATCTGGACCCGCCATAGCAAATTCGCATATAATTGGAATGGAATGGGCAACTAGCTTCATTTTTCTGACTGACTGACCCCTTGACAATTCAAAAGTGCCTGTAATTGGTTTATTTGAAATAAATGCTTTGAGTTTGAGTTTGAGTATAGAGGTGGTCATTTGCTGCTAATTATTAGACCTTACTTTCCCTAGTTTTTTTTTTAGCGTATTTTTTAACCCTAGTTTCAGGGAAATTCCGAGGTATTCAATCACCGATGTTTATGACTACCAACAAATAATAAAAAACTACTAAAATAATGCAAATAAAAAGTTATGAATGCTTGAAGGTAAAATTTTGGAAAAAATTCAATGAAGTATAAAAATTGACATATCTCCCAAACTATAAAACTTAAGCTTGGGAAAGTAAGGTTCAATAATTAGTAAATGACCTCTTCAATATGCAAATTTGCTATGGCGGGTCCACGTCCAGTCACCCTGTATAACTACACAGCTACAACTACAATATAATCAAAGTGTCACTGACCCCAGTTACCTGGTGCTGCGGATAGATGGCGACAGTGAGGTGGTTGCGAGTGTCGTCGTTCTTCTCTTCGGAGTCGGAGTCTGACACGTGCTCCACGTCTTCTACACGTGCGTCGCGCATGTTGATCTGGCCGGTGGGGTTCTAGGGAACAAAATATGTTGTAATTTTTTTGTGATATGTTTACGAACGCCTACAGTCCGCTCGATGGAAAATGTTTACCATTTGGGGCTTTGTTAATGCGTTACTAAACCGAAAAAAAAATTTGGCGGCGTATGTGCCTTAGTTAAGTTAGTAACCTTACACCTTACATCTTAATGTACAGTATGATAGTAAAATACAAGATGTACGGAATTTAAACGCCACTTAGAAACTGAAAACCTAAACAATTCGAAGCTCACCTCTAGATAATACATACTTTGGCTAGGCCTGCCTAAGGGGTCAGGATGTGTGTTGATTAAAATACGATTCGCGACCGTAGCAAATATGGCTTTAAAGAATTATTCAAAGAATTAATCAGCTAAACAATTCCTAAGTTAGAATTTGCCTCAAATCTCATGATTTCATGAAATAGTCATTCAATAGGGTAATACGAACTTCAAGAGATGTATTGATGATTTTTATGGTTATAATTCTATAAATAAATATTTAACACGGCCGTGAATCGTATTGAGATCAACATACAATCGGATACTGATCTGCAAATTGCAAAAAACTTAAGAAAATGTGAATTTCGCGGGCTAACCTGACGCTTTCGCCTAAAGATAAATCCTCAGTTGTAGCCCGCCTAATTCAAATTTTCTATGGTTTTTTGCAAATTGCAGCTCTGATTTACGTCGTATGTCGATCAAAATGCGATTCGTGACTGTAGGAATGATGTATTTACTGAATAAAAATCATCAATTTCGTATCAATCATCAAACTAGGTAGAACATAGGTATACCTAGGGTAACTAGGTAGGTGGGGTATCATTTAGAACTAGGTATAGTGTATTTATTTTATTTCTTATTTTTTCTTTATTTTTAGTTTTCGTATGCTGCACTGATTTTGACGTCACGTCACGTCAACGCCGGCTATCGCTGAAAACCAGCGTTGGGGCTCTGTCTCGCATAGGGTCGTAGCATTATGCTGAGCGATTGCCGTTTTGCGTGGATGTGACGCATATTTTCCCCCCAACTCGTTTTATTTTTTTGTATTTGTTTTTTCTTTGCGTCATGTTTACCGCAAATAAACGTATTTTCTTTAAACTTTTGAAATTTGTTGCACCTAAGATTTTTTCAGAATATTTCAAATGAAAATTCTTAGGTGAAAAAAAATTTTTTTTTGGAATACCAAATATAATTTTCATTTGGCGGGCTACAGCTGAGAATTCATTTTAAAACAACAATATCACCGACACGTACCTGATCACCAGGCGACTTGAAGTACAGGAACATCTTGCCAATGAGAACACACCAGCTCTTCTTGGCGTGTCCGTTCTTGACCTTGGTGAGCCAACCTTGTATTGTGGGCTTGTTGTCCTCTTTGCTTAGAAGGAGCTTCGTTGCGTTTCGCCTTTGGACGTTCTGAAAATGTACAATTGAAGTCTTTATTATAGAATAGAATAGAATAGAATACTCTTTATTATGCAAACCATAAAAATTACAGATATAAAAGTAGAAATTTTACATAGGGTGACACAATGGGCGGTCTTATCGCTAAAAGCGATCTTTTACAGACAACCTTTGGATGGATTCAAGGTAGAAGGAGAGACAATAATGCAGGTAGTCAGTGGTGTACCATTTACATATACAACAAATACATACATACATAAAACATATACCTATGTACATAATATAATATATACAATAATAAACATGAAACAAGAGTAAGGAAACTAAATGTAATGACAATGTTTAAGGAGAGAGGAAGTGTTTTTTAACCAGAATTTTAAAAGTGGACAAAGATTGAGCACGCCTTATCGACATGGGCAAGGCATTCCATAACCGTACTGCTTGAACTGTAAAAGATTTGTCATAAAAACTGGTGGAATGCCTCGGCATCTCTAGTCTTAAGTTTTCCGATGACCTCAGGTATCTATTATGTGTGTCATGAAGGTGTGTTATAAATGTTTGTATCTGATTAATGCTAATGCAATAATTCATTATACTGTAATTGCATTCTAAACGAAGCGAAGTACACAGGGGCCCCCGTCTACTTCGCTAATGTATCACGTTAGGGCTGCGATGAGTCATTGATGACCTTATACTCGATTAACCTTGTGGCCTGAGCCTATTAGCATAGTGGACTATTACTCGATTAACCGTTTAACCTGTGGTGTGGCATCAAATCGCCACCCAAAAGTAACAAAGCGAAAATTATTGGTACTTAAGACTTTTGTTAATTTGTTCAGTTGCTCAAGGAAATAAATACAAACTGTGATTTGACCTTTATGAACAGCAATAATCATAGCATATCAGCCTATTATATTCCCACTGCTGGGACACAGGCCTCCTATCTTCGAGAGGGAGTAGGTTATAATCTACCACGCGGGCCCAGTGCGGGTTGATAGATGTCACATGTCTTCGAATTTTTGGTTCTATGACATGCCGGTTTCCTCACGATGTTTTCCATCAATGTTTTGAGAGCAGGGGTGATGAAATTATTTACAGAAAGTAAAACACCTGCCTAGGTTCGAACCCACGACTTACAACTCGTAAGTCGGGGCCGATACCACTGGGCCACCACTGCTTTCCTCAATCATAGCTTATGAAAATACAAATAAGGAATTCTAAGAAGGACAATGAAAATGTTACCAACCTGTAAAACTCTGATCCAGTCCTCCATAGTAGCGATACTATCGGCCGTCAGATAATAAGTCCTGCTGCCGGTGAAGATCTCGAAGGTGGCCGCTCCTTCATTCCTCGAGATCTTGCAGGCTTCACCGAGACCTATCTGACCTTGAGGCTTTCGGTTGACTTCCGATTGCGACTTCCAGTAAGATAGGGTGCCGTTTTTGAGGACGAACCTGGTTAAATGGAGTTGATGAATATTAATTTTGAAATAATAAAATTAAAAAATCTGTCGAGAGGTTTGTATTTGTTTGATCAAAACTTTTTCAAATGCCTTATTAGTTAGTGCCTTTCCGATTATTGTCTGATAGACCAAAAAAGTAACAGCCTTACTAATAAAGATTTACACACTTCGTATACCGGAGTTATAACGCTAAATCTACCAATAAAAGATATTTAACAGTTCAGTTGTACACATCTGATATACCGGGCGTTTTTATTGTATGAGAAGTTACACAACTGTTATTCAGTCCTCAACCCTTGTTTAGTGAGCGTGTAACCGTAGTACCGGGCATCTGGCCGGCAATTTTACTAACTTTTAGGACAAAAATCGTTTCGATCCTTTTATATTACGAGACACAGATTTTCGTATGAAATATAGATTCAGTAAAATATAAATGTATGGACGGAAAATACATAGTTGAATTAGTTAGAAGTGATATCGAACTGCAAGCTCGTGGTGGCGGGCTGGCTGTAGAACTTCAAGTTTCTACTGCTCTCAGGACGTGGGCTAGGCAAGAAGTTCAAGATCATGCAGCAGCCATTCATGGACTTAACTATCAGTCCATTACGAATGTATGCCAAAGAATGGATCTCGCTTTGGCAAATAAAGCGGCACAATGTATACGCATGCCTGGGACTCTTGAAGAGCAAGAACAAGTAGTTTCTAAATGTAGAAACATTTGTGACATCAGAAATATGATTGGTGCTACAAAAAACACACAAAACACACACACACACAATCGATTGCACACATATTAAAATCGGGACACTAGTTTGACATTTGAAAGGTGCGTTCTTAAATGACGAACTTAAAAAGTATGTTTCATTCTTTCTTTCGTTTTACCGTAAAAAACATACAATTATTTTTAAATATATTTTGAAACAACATTTCGGGCACAATTTGTATTATTTATTAAAAATAAACATTTTTTATGCTGTTTACAAGGTTTTCTAAATGTCTCTACAATTTGGTAATTTAGTTTCAAAACGTTTCCGAAGAATGTTGCCAGTGACTTTTGTTATAACGAATTTATAACTATACAATGCTTACACACCCATTATTGGTAAAGGGACTGTGTAACTCTTATCCATAGCTTATACAATGTATAACTAAACAGTTGTTCAACAAGTGTGTTAAATATTTTTATTAGTAAGGCCGTAAGTGTTTAATTTTTATTTAATGTAAGAGATATTGACATAATATTTCATCCTCATGGCACGAGAGTACTTAAAAGGAATAATACGTCATTACCAAATTAAATAAATAAAAAAAATAAAAAAAAACTATTTTGAGAAAATAGACCCGATCTTAAAAAATCAAATAAGGAATGTTAGCTGCAGAATAGGCGCTGATATCATTATCTTTCAATATATAATATTTCAAATATGCAGAATTTGACGTCACTCACCATCGTTTCCTCCAAGTTTTCAGCTTCCCACCCAACTTCGCAAGATGGCCACTCTTCTCCAACGCGTCGTGTCGTCTGGGCGAGTCCGTGGCAGGTGGCGCGCGACATAAAGACGCGAGCGACGGTGATGCAGTGCTGTCACACGACACGGCGTCCGGCGGGATCGCGTAGTCGTCTGACATGCCCGATTCGAATGAAGTGTCTGAATGAATAAAGCCTCATTGATATGATGCAAGTTTCGTGCCTGTGGCATACTATATCAATGACGATGCAATTTGCATTGTTGCATCTTCTTATGGTATGACACAGGCAAGTAAATCAGGCTTAAGGATTTTGTTATTTTTTTTGAAAATCCTTTATGATTGTTTATGTGATTGCTGTTAATATCAATGTATTGTTAGCAATGTTGCCGTGTGAATGTACTTGTAGGATTAAAAGAACGTCTAGGAGTGGGTTGTTCTTGAGCTGTGGTGACTTATGTTGCAAAGATCATATCCTACACAGGTACTATGTTTTTGAATTATACCTCACACATTTTTTATAAGGTGGGTCAAAGAATCGGTTTTGATTTTTTTTACATTCTGCTGCTTAACTATAAAAAAACTTGGCGATTTCAAAATAAAGTCCAACCACGTATTACCACTTTTATCTTTTATTGAAATCGCCAAGTTCTAGGTAAATTCATAGGTCACCTACTAATGCTCTTCAAATAAAATATCAGACTAGCATCGCCCTTGAACCTCCATGTGTAAAAAGTTACATAATAAGCATGCTTCATAAAGTGACTTTGGAAAATAGTCCACTTCGGTAAATTACAGCTTTTAGCCATAATTGCACCCCCTCATACACATCAATCATTAAGGGACAATATAAAACTTTTAAAGGTCATGTTTAAGGACAAATGAACATAGTATAAAAGCGAAGAGGACTTTATTGCCTTCAGTCCGAAACAAGATTTTGAACAGAAAACATCAGACCTTTGAGAATCCTAAAATATTGTCTCTTACACTTTCTACTCATAACCATGAGTTTCGCAAACAAAGTCGTTGTAATCACAGGAGCTAGTTCAGGGATCGGAGCGGCTACTGCCATCCTTTTCTCTCAAGAAGGCGCTAAGGTAGTTCTCGTGGGAAGAAACGAGATGAAGCTAGCTGAGGTCGCTAAACATTGCGAAGACCCACTCATTATTAAAGCTGATATCACCGAGGAGGAAGAAGCAAAGAGAATTATTGAAGAAACAATTGAAGCTCACGGAAAGTTTGATGTTCTGGTAAACAACGCAGGGATAGTAAGATACGAAAGTATACTAGACGAGAATGTTCTAGAAACATTCGACGCGTTGATCAATACGAATCTGCGATCGCTTTTCAATGTCACTCGTTTAGCTGTGCCACATCTAATCGAAACAAAAGGAAATATTATCAACATATCAAGTATTGCTGGGAAAATCATTCCTGACTCGAGATTGGTAGCTTATGGCATCTCTAAGGCTGGTGTCGATAACTTTACCAAAGGATTAGCTTTAGAATTGTCAAAGTATGGAGTACGAGTGAATGCAGTAAGTCCAGGGCCAGTAAAAACTGAAATTTTGCTAAATGCAGGAGATGAAACTCCTTGGGAGTGTTTCTCGCCATCAATGCCTTTGGGTAAGGTCTGCGAACCTGAGGATATAGGAAATCTGGTGCTGTTCCTGGCTGGTGATAAGGCGAGCAGTATTACTGGGGTTGATTATGTTTGTGATAATGGTGTGATGCTGAAGTAGATTCAGTAATAAGTTTTAGTGTTTGGAAGAATATTTTCTGAGGCACAATATTATAGTGTTTTTGTGTGGGTTTTCAGTATTATTATTTTAATGTTGTAGCAAAACCAGCCTTTGATTGTAGTGAAATAAAGCTTTAATGTTTGGTTTTTGTTTTATTATGTACCCTATTACATGGGACTTAAACATAACTGGCGAAATGTGAGTGTACTATAGGTACAGCACTGCGTTACCCTTTGGGGAATACAGGCGTGATGTTA